>CM018094.1:0-600000 GCA_008658365.1 Alca torda | reverse complement strand
TGGGAGCCACGGGGAGAGGAGCCGGGGCTGCGGCCGGGCAGGAACCGGCGCGGGCGGGGCCGGGCGTGTGTGTCGGGGCCGGGGGGAACAGCCCCGGGCGGGCCCGAGAGGGGGCGCTGCCGCTCCGCCCGCCGGGGCCCCTCGGGACAACCAGAAGTGGTTTCACAGTTCGTTACTCTGTAAAAGCTCAGATATACAATGGAAAACTGAGTCCTCCAGCTCCAGAATTTCACACCCCTGTCCAAATGCCCCTGCCAGCGTTACAAAGTCATTCCATGGGGTCAGTATTTGAAGCTCCCCAGCGGCAGGAGAAGGGCATGTGGAGGTCAGAGGCACCTTCAAGTGCTCCCCACAGGGGCTCAGTGGTGAGACCAGGAGCTTGTTTGACAGGATTCAGCACCTTTGGAGTTGAGGCCCAGGAGACAGGATAAACGCTTGGCCTGGACACACTGAGCGCAGCCTCAAGGGATGCCAGGTTCCTCCTTGAGGAGTGAGTCAGAAAGGGGTTTGCTGAGTTGCCCTAAGGGCCTGGAGGTCTGAGGGGAGTGAGAACTGGCAGGAGGCCTCTGTGGCCTCCAGCCAGTCCCTGAGGAACCCTGTGTGGCTCGAGTAGCTGACAGAGCTGGTGAAACCCATGGGCAGGGGCTTCCGAGGCACGGATTGAAAGATCAGCCCTGCTCCCTGTCCCAGCTGGACTTGAGAACTGTGTTTCCAGGCAACTCCTGGCAGATGACAAACTCACCTCTCTTCTCACCCTTCTGGAGCGTGTAACCCCCAGACAAAGAGGCTGAATGTGACACCTGAAGGGATGGGGAGTAGATGTCTGTTAAGCAGAGGGCTGTGCTGGATGGCCTCTATCGAGAGAGAGAGGTTGTGTGTCTGACTCTGGGTGGGATGTTTACAGCAAGTGCTGTTCCCAGAGACATTTCCCTTGAAGGGCCTCATCAGTGGCCTGGGGAGAAGGGAGAGAAAACCCCTGAAGGGACAGTGTGATAGAAACATGTTTCCTGCTGTGTTTTGTCAATTGCTGGTTCTACCTCTTTTCAGATACTACCAAGGGACAAGGACCCCATCACAGGCTGCAAAGTGGCCTGTCTCCAACCCCATGAGAGGTGGCTGCAGGCCCATGTCTCTGGCTGGGCACTGCATGGGCGGAGAAGTTCACCGTGGACAGTGCTCCCATGCTGGGGCTGGTTGCGCTGGTTGTGATCTCCAGGAGGAGCAAAAAGCAGGAAAACAGCCTGCAGCCTCCTAGTGCCTGACAGCAGATTGCTTGGTCTCTTCCTTCAGGCTCCCACAGGAATTTTCCGGTGCCCCAGGTCCCTTTGGCAGTGTGACCTGGAGCTGAGAGGCAGCGCTTCTACACCAGGCTATGTCTGCCTGAGAGGATGCTCAAGCACCTTCTGACATGGAGGGCTGTGAGAAGCCCGGCTGTGGCCTGACTGCCCAAAGAACCACCTAGTGCTGAACAACCTCCCTTTAGCCCTTGCAAATTTGAACAGATTAAGTGCCCACTTTGGTGCCTTTCTTCTTCTTTCTCCCCTTACAGAGTGTCCTCGTGGCAGAGGAGTGGGATCCCAAGGAAGCCTGACTGAGCAGAGTCTCTTCTTCATTCCCTCCATCAGGTGTTTACACACAATTCCAAGATCCTCCACAGCCTTCTCTTCCCCAGGCTGAACACTGCCAGCCCTCTCAGCTCATCCTCAGAGGAAACATGCTCCAGTCCATCCACCATTTTGCTGTGCTCTCTCCAATATCTGTCTTGTACTGGGAAGCCCAGAACTAGACCCAGCAATCCACAAGTGGCCTCACCAGCACTGAGTGGAGAGGAAGGATCAGGTCCCTTGTCCTGCTGGTGATTCTCTTCCTGCTGCAGCCCAGGATGCTGTTGGCCTGCCTTGCCACGAGGGTGCATTGCCACAGCAGACTCAGGGACACCTTTGAGCTGCTGGAACTGAGCAGGACACAGCAGTGAGTGTTCAGGAGAAGTATCCCAGAGGCTTTTTCAGCTATAACTTTTCCTGAGCGTCCCTCGATGACCACTGTTGGAGAAAGGGGCTCTTGGTAGGAAACATGACTGCTCTGGTGGCTTTACCTCCTAGGTACAGAAGCCCAAGGTGGGAAAATGTCTTCCTGGCCCTGCATCTGGGGATCAGGGAAAGCCTAGACATGTGAGCAAGACCCATCAGCCAGGCAGTGGACAAGATGTTCAACCACTTGAGCTGTCCGCCCGCTTTTCATGTCTCTCCTCCAGCCCTGGGGACTCACCAGTGGCTGGGGCGATGCCTGTGTCCCTGAGTCCATCTGGGTTCTCTGCCCAACAGAAAACCACTGGTGGCTGCATTTCCAGGATGTGCATTTCTGGGCTCTAGTTTGTCCCTCTGTGCACGAGGCTCTTGTCATGCTAAATCTGTTCTGGAAAGCAAAGAGCTGGCCCTGGAGAGGGGAAGCTGACAAAAGCAGCCATGGTGGCAGGCCACCATGGTCTAATTACTGGAGTGATGTCAGCTCAGAAGGACACAACAGCAGGTGTTTGCAGTGAGACCTTCTGAGGTGACAAAGTAAGTTCAGGCTTTGTGGAAGAGAGGGGATGTGGAATATGTCCAAAGGAGAGAAGGGCCAGAAGCAAAGAGAGGAAGGCAAAGAGAGGGAGGCACCTGGGGACAAGTGTCTCTCTGAGGCACCAGAACGTGGACGAGAAGCCCCATTCCAACCTGTATGGCTAAGAAGTCGATGGTTTGGAATTCAGGTCCGTCCTTATGCTGGGCTTTACACAAAGATCTGTGAGAGAAGATTCAGGATCTTGCAGGAAATGCAGGACAGCTGGGAGGGCAAGCAATAAATAAGTTGGAACATGGGGGCAAAACTCTGTTTGTCTCCTTCATGTTTGTAACTTCTCTCTGGTCCTGAAAAGTGAGTGCCACAGCTTAGTGTTGCTACAGGTGTTTCAGGGAGACACTTCAAAGGCTGAGCTTACCATCAAGTTTACCCCCAGAGCCCTCCCTCAAGAGACCCAGTTATCTCTGGGGTCAAGAGAGTTTCAGTGTCCTCAGGAACTCACACACCTGAGCAAGGTCAGCAGAGGCCACTGTAAGGGCTTGTGGAAGGTGAGAGCAGCTGTGTCACCTTGTCAGATCAAGTCACTTTTCCTTTCAAAAGGACGAAGTAAAAGGGAAAGTGATAAACAAAACACACAATGACACCAATCTCTCAGCAAGTGACAAGGGAGACAAGGAGGGAGCCCAGAGTTCTTCAGCCTCTAATTGATGGGCCGTTAGGAAACTGCAGGTGTAGCTTTGAAGGGGGGGATGCTGTGGGACTAGGCAACACTTATCAAGGAATGCTTAGGGGAAGGATCAAAGGTGAGGGGTTAAAAGGGGACTGGGGATGAACAAGTGGAGGCAATAGAGAGGAGGAAGGATAAAGGGAGGTTCCTGCAGGTAAGCAGGGGCTGGTGAGTACAGTTGTTGGGATGAGCCCTGCCCCTGATCACCACAGTCCCCCCTGCCTTCTGCATAAATCCCTTCTTAATCTTCCTTCTATGCACCTTCACTCCCTTTCCCATGTGCGAGTGCTGCAAGGTCTGAAGTGCCAGTAGATGGAGCGACTGATGTGCAAGAGAGCTCTGGGTGCCAGTAACTGGGCAAACAACCAATGGCCATGGGGACTGTAGGCCTGGGTGCCAGTAACTGGGTGGACCAGGGTGTGCTGCAAGGTCTCAGTGCCAGCAACTGGAGAAACGGCCTCTGGTCACAGACCCTGTCGATCTCTGTGCCAGCAGTGGGAGGGACTGGGGTGTAAGCGAGGTCTGGGTGCCAGCAACTGGAGAAGGAAGAACGCGTCCCGGGGCTCATACCTCTTGCTGTCAGCAACTGGAGGCACCACACTGCACGTGTGTGTGTGAAAAGTCAAAGGACCAAGGGTTGCAGGGACTTCAGTGTGTTTTTTCCTTAGTGAATTGCACCTGATGTGCATGGGTGCGTATCTGGAACTTGCCAGCGTATTTCAAGCTGGCCCAGCCAGGGAGTGGGAGAAAAAGCTGTATCTAAAGTCTGAGACAGAGGTGGGTAAGTGAGCTCAAGGCCAGTGCATGGCTCTTAGAGACCCCAATATTGTGGTAATATCTGAGGGATCTGCAGTTGTGAGGGTGGTTGTGAGAGGAGTGGGTGATTGCATGTATCTGTTTGTTGGAGAAAAACAGCCTAGTCTAGCCAGAGACCCCAGTGCTGGGTAAGAGGGCCCAGGCTGCAGGCAGGGCTAGTAGATGGGCTGAGGGCCTGTGCTGGTACTTGAGACACACACGAATGTGGGTGTGCTTGTGACTCCAGAGGGTGAGGGAGTGTGTTATAGGTAGGGAAATGCATGTCACAGCCGTAATGGCGTCACTCAAACAAAGGGACACTTTAATGATGGAGAGACCAGAGCATCTCTGGTAGGCTGAGAGACCTGGGCCTGTTCAGCCCCAAGAAGAGAAGGCTCAGGCGAGATCTCATCAATGCGTACAGCTGTGAAGAAACTGGAGCCAGGCTCTTCTCCTTGGTGTTCAGTGACAAGACAAGAGGCATTTGGCACAAACTGAAACAACAGAGGCTCCATCTCAATACTAGGAAACCCTTTTTCACTGTGAGGGTGAGGGAGCACTGGCACAGCATGCCCAGAGAGGTTGTGGTGTCTCCATCCTTGGAGGAACACAAAATCCATCTGACCATGGTCCTTTGCAACCAGCTGTAGGTCACGCTTCCTGAGGTGGGGTGTGGACCCACTGACCTCCAGACGTCCCTTCCAAACTTGCCAATTCTGTTTCTGTAACATGAGACATGAGGAGGGTGTGAGAGGACTGGCCTTCTTCAGCCTTCAAAACAGAAGCTAAAGATGAGAGCTTTTTCTGACACTTGATTGGAGCATGAAGAGCCAGATGGAGCCAAACACTTCTTGAGCACAGTGACGGAGCGAGAGGCAATGGCCATGGTCTGAAATGGGAAATTTCTACTGGAAATTTGGAATTGTGGGGCGTTCTTGCAGTATGGGTGTAGATAGATCCCATTAAGAATGGGACTCTGGCTCCACAGAGTGTTGACTATAATACCATTAATTGGAGAAAAGACAAGAAGGTAAAGGGTGACAGCATGGGTGACATTATGCCCATCCAGATGCTGGGAACCCTGAGGTATGAAGCACGAGGCAGAGCTCGAGTTGAGGTTTAGCACATAGTGCAAATCCTGACCACGCTGAGACTCGCTGGCATTGTCATCTTTGGAGTTTTCATGGGATATGCTTATACATAAACCACTCCCAATTTCTACTGTTGCGCAAAAGAACATTTATATAAAAGCACGGTGCTTCACTCCTAGATCAAGACAAGGATGTGTTTGTGGCAGCGTTGCCAAGTTTGCCAAGTGATATATACAGCTCAGCACAGCACAGGTCTGGGCCTACTCAGGTCAGGTTAACTTAACGACAATGAGCAGTTTGTTCTCTCTGCCATGAGTGGTGCATGGGATCACTCTGGAGTTCATGTGGCAAGGGGGTGGGAGTAGGGGTCCCCACCTGCAGTACCCCCACCCCTTCCCATGCCCTTTCAGCTGTGGGTGCAGGGCTGCCCTATCCCCAGCCCTCGCAGTGCAGCACTCCAATGGGTGCCCCATGTGCTCCCTGGGAGTGGGGCTGACCCCCCCCGATCCTGCATCTGTTCCCTGTTGGTTTTATACCTTTTTTCCTAGAATGTGTTGTCCTTATGCTCTCTGTGTTTGTGGCATCTAAGAGCAGTTCTGGAGCCAGGTTCCTCTCTCGCACAGTGGGTTATCCCACCAGAATTGGACACAGGCAGAACCTATGGCCTCTTCCCGCCACTGGGGCCCCCAGAGCCCACAGGGACTCTTCATGGGGAAATGCTGAGAATGCCACTGGCTGAGGGTGTTGCTGCTGGAGGAGGGAGAAACCCAGAAGCAGCATTTGAGGCACAGGAAGAACACATCACTGCTCTTCCCCGCTTCTTCCTTTGCTCCCCCAACAGCGTTGTTTCCGGCAGCTCTGTTATCTCGGGGCTGGGAGGGGGTTTTCTGACTCTCTCTCACTCGACAAAGAGGTGGGTTTTCGACATGTCGACATGCACTTTGGATATTTCATCCTCACAGCCTTCCTGGGGTAACTGCTGGGTAAGTCTTGGCATTCTATAAATGCATTCATCTTCTCCCAGGGAAACCCTTGACAGTGTTATCAGGTTCATGCAGAGAAATAACCTTGAATAGCGGGAAAAGGTTGGAAAATGTCAGTTGCACCAGTTCTTTCAAGGAGCCCTTACTTTTGGAAAGGAAATGAGAAGAGAGAGAAGAGATACTTCAAATTTCTTCTCCATCTTTTCTCTCCCCTTTGGTTGACTTCTCTCTGCCTTTCTCTTCTCATTCACCTGCTGTCACCATAGGAGATCTCAGCTCTCTCTGCACTCCCATGTTTCTCTCTTTGCACCAAAAATTAGCAGATTGTCTCAAAGCTGTTACAGGGACTTTAAAGCTCTCATCCCTCTAACGTTAATAGGGTGCCCCAGGCTCTGCCCTTCTGGCTAGCACATGTCTGCCACAGCCTCCAGTTTTCTCCTGGTTGACAACTCAGCCAGGGCTCCCTCTTTCCAAGCTCAGCTTTGCATATACTCAGGGAGATAGGAGCCCTCAGAGATGACATGGATAGGGAAGCAGGGTGAATCTTTTTGCTGTAGGTCCCCAGGCCCCTCAACCTGCGGGAGGGGTGCTGGTTCCAGCACACAAATATCAGGCATGACAGGCTCTTCCCTGGTTCTCTGGTCCATAGGAAGAAGAGCAGGGAAGTGGAGCATGGACACTGCACAGCTCTCCTCAGGCTACATGCTGGGCTGAGAGCTCTGAGCTCCTGCCCAAAATGCCTCTCTAGCTGACTTTCTGCAGATCTCAGGGAGCCTTCTCCACTAGGGTTTCACATCTGCTTCAGTTTTGCTTCCCATAGCCTTTCCCTGCAGAACTGCTGACCTTCACTTTCTTCCAGGCACTGTGGGGAATACCACCGTGACCCAAAAAGAAGGATAAGTCACAGTGAAGCAGAGAGGAGCTTTCCAAATTACCTACACCTACTAGACCTCTGCCTTTGGAGACTTGTTCTGGTACCAACAGAGGAAAGGCCAAGCCCCACAGCATATCTCAGATCCGGTAACATGTTATGCAGAACAGAGTGGCCGTTTCACCACCGTGCTGAACACCATGGAGAAATACAGCCTCCTGCAGCTGGAGGAAGTCGAGCTCTCTGACATTGCCTTGTACCTCTGTGCTGTGCAAGACACCCCGGTGCAGGGAGCTTCCTTGGCTGTGCAAGAGCCCAGGGGAGGGAGGGGATGTGTCTGTGCAAGGCTGAGGGTGGGGGAAGGGGCCCTCAGGTGTCCTCTGGCAGCGCTGCTTCCCCTGTACAGCTGAGATCTGCACTCCAAGATCCTCTTCCAGGAGGAGCCAGTGTCAGTGGCTTGAGAGGAAGGAGAAGGTTGTGAAAGAGTATCAGGTTGCCTTGTTTTCACCATGTGTTATGTGGTTATTATGTCCAACTTCTCTGGTGAGCTGACAGACAATGCAGGCGATAGGGATCACTTGTACAATTGTTCCTTGCTGCTACTCTTTGATTTCTGAATTTCCCTACTGCACGCTACTTCTTCAGGGTTTCCTGCACATCTGTCTCCTAGAATATCTACTCTGGGCTGTGCCCCTCACAGGTCAAAGTAAGATGGAAAACACAAATAACATGCCATGTCACAAAATGCTCCTTCTTGGATTACTTGATTCCAACTGTTTTGGATAATACTCAGAACCACCTTGTGGACCCTTCAGTTGGTATCTGGTTGTGTGCTGAGATCTGGAGGACCTGCTCCCCCTGGTGCACTCTTCCTGTCCTTGGAGTCATTCTCCTGCTCTATCCTGTGGGCTTCCCTCAGCCCTGCCTCATTTTTTCTGCAGTGGGACCAGGCTGTACAGCTCTATCCAAGATCTCGGTAGGGGAGCAGACCACCAGGCAGAAGTGGGCAACAGGCCCTGCCAGGAGAAGAGCTGGCCTTGGGGAAAGCTGCCTCAGGCCTGGAGGAAGGCCAGGTATGTCAAGTGGGAGCTGGGTGTGTGTGAGAGGCATGAGGGCCCTGGTCTGTTGCCTGGCCAAGCTGATTTCAACATCAACCTGTGAGTCCCCTTAGCCCTGCACATCTGTGTAACTGCTGGGCTGTGCAGGGAACTCTTTGGGGGTAGAGGGTGCATAGGTGGCCTGCCCTTACTACCCTTGCCCTTGGGTTCAGGCTGTGCTCCCTCTTTCAGGGGACAAGTGGGAGGATGAGAAGGTCAGGGGTTGTTCTGAAGGCTTTTCTTCACACCATCATCATTCCTGCATCCTTTGGGACCATCTCCTAACCGAGTTTTTTTTCCCGGCACAGGGCTATCCAGAGCAGGAGGAATTCCCTTCTGCACAGCATTGTAAGCTGCTGACCTCTCAGAGCCTCCAGCAGCACTGGGGAGCACTCTCTAAGGGATAGCAGTGGTCAACCTCCCCATCTACAGGACGTGGTCTGACGCCAGGGGATTCTATGTGAGCAGAGATGCTGGAATACAGGCCTGATACCCACTGGCTGTGGAGGAGCTGAGTATGTCTTCCTCCCTGTCTGTCACCCCACCACGAGCTTGGACTATGTAAAATTCTACCTCTGTCACAAGGATGAAGCTTCAGGCTACCCAGCTTGTTGCACTGATGATGACAAAAAAGCTGAGTATGTTGAAGATGACAGGCAGAAATAAGATGTCACTTTGCAGCCTGAACATAATAAGAAAATGCCGTGAAACATCAAATTGCAAAACTTTTAAAATTCTCTGTGGGGAAAATTTGGACATAGATCCAACCCACCCAACATAAACATTGTAAGATAACCAAATGAGTTGTATGGTTACCTCTTTTCTCCAGCTTACGATGTGTTCTCTTGTGACTTTATTGGTGAGATTGTGGTGACTATCACATAAAAGCACGCCAAAGGGTTCCTGACTTTGTAGTACAGTACTAACATTTCTGTAACTTGTTTCACAACAGCATATGCACACCTAGAGCTTCACAGTCTCTTAGACGCCCTGCCTTTGTCTCAACACAGATTCTATGATATCTGTGAGTCGTCGGGGGACTGGGACATCCCTGCTTGGTGAGTACTTAGGCAAGCTGACGAGCAAATGTCTGACAGATGACCATATTGTGGAGTTTGTGTCATCAGGCCCCAAATCCTACACCTACTTGCAGTCTGAAGGAAAGTGTTGTTAAAGGTTAAGGGCATCAATCTAAACACTACAAACAGAGGAAAAATAAATTTTGAGGCACTGAGGGATCTTGTGTTGGATTATGGTGTAAATCCAGACAGTGATGACCCTAAGAAGATTGTGATATAGCAGTGTTCTATCACAAGGAACAAGCAAAAGTGGGTAATAGAAACCAAGGCTCCTTTAGAAGATGCAGAAGGTGGTCTATGGCAAAAGAGTACTGGCTAAAAATTTAAAAGCCTCCTCTTCAACTTTTGATCACGAGTGTGTGCTGAAAACATCCCCTTTCTGCTATCCTGGAAGGGTTTCGAAACTGGGAAATTTTATTTTGTAAAAAGTCTTTTGGAGAGTCACAGACTGGTTGAAGTTGGAAGGGACCTCTGAAGATCGCTGTCTAACCACGCTTCTGAAGCACAGCCATCTATTGTAGGTTCCCCAGCCCACGTCCAGATGGCTTTTGAATATCCCCAAGGAGGGAGAATCCACAACCTCTCTGGGGAAACCCATACCAATGCTCTGTCACCCTCACCAGTAAAGAAGTGTTTCCTGATTTTCAGAGAGAACCTCCTGTGTTTCAGCCTGTGCCCATTGCCTGTGGTCCTGTCACTGTGTGCCTCTGAGAAGAGCCTGGCTTTGTCTTCTTGCACCCTCCCTTCAGGTATTTAGATACACTGATAAGATCCACCCTGAGCACTCTCTTCTCTTTGCTGAAAAGTCCCAGCTCTCTCAGCCTTTCCTTGTAGTCGAGATGCTCCAGTTCACCCATCCTCTTTGTGCACTTTCATTGGATTCTATCCAACACTTTCATATCTCCCTTATACTGGGGAGTCTGTAACTGGACCCAGTACTCCAGTGCTGAATAGAGGGAAATGATCACCTTCCTTGACCTTCTGGCAACACTCCTCCTAACAGCCCAGAACACTGTTGGCTTTCTTTGAGGCATGGGCACATTGCCGGCTCATTGTCAACTTGGTGTCCAGTAGGACAACCCAGGTCTTTTTTCTCAAAGCTTCTTTACAGCTGGGCGGACCCCAGCACATAATGATGCCCGTAGTTGTTCCTCCCCAGGTGCAGAACTTTGCTCTTCCCCTTGCTGAACTGCATGAAGTTCATTTCAGCCCATTTCTGCAGCTTGTCAAGGTCCCTCTGGATAGCAGCATGATCCTCTGGTGTATCAGCCACTCTTCCCATTTTAGTGTCAGCTGTGAACTTGCTGAGGGTACACTTTTCTCTGTCATCTAGATCAGTAATTAAGATGTTGAATCGGATTGGAACAAGTATTGACCCCTGAAGGACCAGTAGTTACGAGTCCCCAGCTATTCTTTGTTCCACTGATCATCACCCACTGGCTGAAAACTGTTCAGCCAGTTTTCAATCCACCACACTGCTCATCCAGTCTGTGCATCAACAGCTTCTCTAAAGGATCATATGGAAGACAGTGTAGAAAGCCATACTGAAATCAAGGCAGACTATATCCACCACTGTTTTCTTGTTTACCAAGACAGTCATTTCATTGTAGCTGGATATCAGCATGGTGAAGCATGACTTCCCTTTGGTGAATCCATGCTGACTACACCCAGTCACCTCTTGTCCTTCACGTGCCTGGAAACTGTTTCCAGGATTAGCTGCTCTATCACTTTCCCAGGGTGTGTATGAGTTCCAGCAGAGCACTTCTCCTTCTTGGCTCACCTATGACACGGTCTCCCACAGCATCCTCATAGGGAAGCTTAGGAAGTGTGGGTTAGATGAATGGACAGTGAGGTGGATAGAAAACTGGTTGAAAGATAGAGCTCAGAGGGTTGTGATTAGGGGCACAGAGTCTAGTTGGAGACCAGTGACGAGTGGTGTTCCCCAGGGGTCAGTACTGGGTCCAGTCCTCTTCAATATATTCATCAATGACCTGGATGAGGGGATAGAGTGCACCCTCAGCAAGTTTGCTGATGACACCAAGCTGGGTGGGGTGGCTGACACACCGGAAGGCTGTGCCACCATACAGAGAGACCTGGACAGGCTGGAGATCTGGGCAGAGAGGAACCTTATGAAATTCAACAAGGGCAAGTGCAGGGTGCTGCACCTGGGGAGGAACAACCCCATGCACCAGTACAGGTTGGGTGCTGACCTGCTGGAGAGCAGCTGTGTGGAAAGAGACCTGGGAGTCCTGGTGGACAACGGGATGACCATGAGTCAGCAATGTGCCCTTGTGGCCAAGAAGGCCAATGGCATCCTGGGGTGCATCAAGAAGAGTGTGGCCAGCAGGTGGACGGAGGTCATCCTCCCCCTCTACTCTGCCTTGGTGAGGCCGCACCTGGAGTACTGTGTCCAGTTCTGGGCTCCCAGGTTCAAGAGGGACAGGGAACTGCTGGAAAGGGTGCAGCAGAGAGCTACAAAGATGATTAGGGGACTGGAACACCTCTCTTATGAAGAAAGGCTGAGGGATTTGGGTCTCTTCAGTCTGGAAAAAAGACGGCTGAGGGGTGACCTTATCAACACTTATAAATACTTAAAGGGTGGGTGTCAGGAGGATGGGGCCAGGCTCTTTTCAGTGGTGCCCGGGGACAGGACAAGAGGCAATGGGCACAAACTTGAGCATAAGAAGTTCCACCTAAACATGAGGAGGAACTTCTTTACCCTGAGGGTGGCAGAGCACTGGAACAGGCTGCCCAGAGAGGTGGTGGAATCTCCAACTCTGGAGACATTCAAAACCCACCTGGACGTGTTCCTGTGTAACCTGCTGTAGGTGACCCTGCTGTGGCAGGGGGGTTGGACTAGATGATCTCCAGAGGTCCCTTCCAACCCTATGATTCTATGACTTGAGTGGTTAAGTTGTTGTCAACGCACTCCAGGAACCTCCTGGCTTCCTTATGTCCTGCTATGTTTTCTCTCCAGCAGATATTGAGGTGGCAGAAGTCTGACATAAGGACCAGTGCCTGTGAATGTGAGGCTGCTCCTCTTTTTCTGTAGAGGGTCTCATCCACTGGTTCTTCCTGATCAGGCAACCTATAGCAGACACCCATTAAAATGTCACCTTTACCTGTCTTCTCTTTAATCCTTAACCACAACCTCTCAGTTCGCACACCACGCATCCTCAGGGAAAGCTCCAGGCACTCCAATTGCTCTCTCACAGAAAGGGCATCTCCTCCTCATCTTCACAGCCCATCCTTCCAAAAAAGCCTGTAATCCTCCATTGCAACACTCCAGTCACAGGAGCGATCCTACCCTGCCTCTGTGATTCCAACAACCTCACAGCCCTGCAACTGCACACAGATCTCTGACTCCTTGTGTTTATTCCCCATACTGCATGCACTAGCATACAGGCACTTGACAGAGGCGACCCAGCATGTTGACACCCTAGAAAGTGTTTTGGGGATTTCACCACTATGCTGGCTTGTAGACACTTCCCTGCTTACATGCAGCTCCTAGAAGTGAGCCCGCTTAAGCCCTGTTTTCTTGATCTTGTGATTCCTTCCTGGCACATCACCCCAGGCCCTTTGCTCATCGACTGTGTCCATCACTCCTTCACAAGGCTGCTGGTTACTCTCTCCCTCCC
This sequence comes from Alca torda, assembly GCA_008658365.1. Classification (NCBI taxonomy): domain Eukaryota; kingdom Metazoa; phylum Chordata; class Aves; order Charadriiformes; family Alcidae; genus Alca; species Alca torda. The sequence goes on along the minus strand of CM018094.1, from coordinate 587,160 downwards.
CTGTCATTCCTAGTTTAAAGACCTTACTAGGTCAGCCATCCTGCTGGCAAAGGTAACCTTGCCCCACTTGGTGAGGTGGATACCAACTCTCCTGAGCACATGCTACTCTGCAAACAGTGTTCCATGGCCGTAGGACACAACACCCTGTCACCAACTCCAGTTCCACAGACAATTATTGACCTGCATCATCAGCGCCCTCTTCCTCATACCCTTTCCCTTCACCAGCAGGGTTGAGGAGAACACCACCACGGCCCCCATGCCCTTGACTACTGCCTGCAGAGATCTGTAATCCCTTTTGATTCTGTTCAGCTTTCCTGTAGCAGTATCACTTGTGCCCACAAGGAGGTAGCAGTCAGAGGGCTGAACGAGCTTCTCCAGTTCCTCCACAACATCCCGGATCTGCGTGCCCAGCAGTCAGCAAATCTCTCTAGATGATAGGCCAATTTGGCACATCAGTGCCTCTGTCCCCTACAGCAGGGAGGCACTCATTATGATCACCAGCCACTTCTTCCGAGTGGCTGGTGATCATAATGATAGTGGCATGCATGGTTTAAGGTCAGGTGGACCAGATCCTGTGCTTCAAAGCACATCTGGTTTATCTTTAACTTTTAGGGCAGTGAACCTATTTTGCAGTTGTAAGCCATTAGGCAGGGTAGGAGCCTTGCACTTGCTGCAAGAAGTCACCAGCTTCCACCCTTCAACTTATCCAAAGTTTGCGCTTACCTTAATACTACCAGGGAGCACAGCCTCCACTGCAGCTGGGGTCTGGAGCTATTCAAGCTGTTGCATCTCAGAGAAAATCCTGTATATGTCCCTTTCACCTTCTCTCATGCTGCTCAGCCGGCTCACTTTGAACAACTTGCTGACTGAAGAATGTCGATGGCTTGCTGTCTGTTATGCCTGAGAATATTGTGTGGTGTTTGCTGCTGCCGAGTGCTGTATCAGGGAGTGCTCTGTAAATATCCTTTTACCAAATTTGTGGAGGACATGCCTGGGAGCCTTAGTGATAAGCATTTTTTTCCCCACTAATAAAATAAATACGGTTGTGACTGATGATTTGAGGAATTCTGCTTCCTGACCTCATCATCTTGTCAGCACAGATCTCTGCATAGACTACCGAAAACTGTGGGAGGCAATAGGAAGTGCACGAAGACACCTGCCTGACTGGATTAGCAGGAGACATGCTGTCACAGCCATGACGAAGACAATTTTTCCCAGCTCCAGAATCCCTGTCCCTCAGGAGACTCTCAGCACACTATGCCACAATTGAAAGAGATGAAATTGAGAAAGCTTTTACTAAGTATGTTATCACAGGCACCTTAGCATCCTGGACACTGTCCAGTTTTTTTTTGCTAGGGTAAAAAGAGCTGCACCATCACTCTTAACACAAACAATAGTGTGCTATTTTAAAGCACCCACTCTAAGCTCCAGATTGTGTCCCAAGCCAGACAGATGTATCCTGGCAAGGCCTGGTTCTTTTTAGAAGCATTTGAAGATGCTATGAAGGCACCATATAGGTACCTGGTTGTCAATCTAAATGCTTCTACCCCAGAGGCTTTTAGGCTAATAACTGGTCTTTTCCCATCAGAGTTTTCTGCCATTTCCATATTGGAGGTGGGGGTGGGGGAAGAAAAAGAGAAAAGGACCTTTATAAGATCATCCAGCCCAACCACCCCTGCCATGGGGGGTTTTGTGTTCACAACATCTCCAAACTTTTCTGTCTGTTGTGTCCATTTAAAAAACATGTTGGAGTGGGGTGGGCTGAGCAAATACAAAGTCTTGCAGTTGGATTGTAAATTTTATTTACAGAATACATTTATGAAAATTGCTACAAGAGGTGCTGTTCTGGGTCTTTTACTGGTCACCCAGGAGCAGTGAGCCCAGGTACCTTCTGGGAACTGACAAGTCCTCTGAGAACAGTGACTGCTTTCTCCAGGGGATGTTCAGCACCTGAGCAGATTTCAGCTGAGGGTCTGTGATTTACAGGGACAACCTCACCTTGCAGCCTTGACTGACAGAGGAGTGCATTACTGCAAACTTAGAGGCAGAGCTGTGAAGACTCCTCTCTCAACTGTATGTGAAGTACCCACCAAAATGAGAAACACAGCAAAGGCTTCAGATTTTCCAGGAGGCGGGAGAGAAAGAAAAGTGTTGCCCAGGAGCGGTTGTTCCCTGTGCCAGGGCTGCTCCTTGGCACTTCTCCACTCACTGGCTCCAAACAGCAGGGTTTTGCCCCCCACCCCTGTCCCTGCCCCAGTCTTGATCCCTTTCTTTTCCAAAAGGCCAGCAGCGGCTGGGGAGCCCCAAATCCTGCCCTTATGCTTTGCACAAATGTAGAGCTGCACAGGGGATGGGGCTGCAGTTCCTCCCTCTCCACCACCCCACAAGCCTGCCCTGCCACAGCCAGCACTGACCCAACCCATCAGAATCAGGACTCCATCCCTATATTCTAGGAATTTATATGTTCACCCATTAAAATACCTACCTTTCCCCCTTATCAGCTCCCTCCCCTTGTCTCCGAGTCCTCATGCGTGGAGAAATACTGAACAGCTGCTTCCAAAATAACAGAGGCTAAACTAAGAGGAACCTGAAACCTTTTGAAAAGAGCACTACACCTGCATTTCCCAGAGCCCTGAACGTTATGAGAAGCCATTGTGCTCTCAAAAGCCCTCCCACCAACAAAGAGCACACAAAAGCAGATAAGCTCTGCAGCAAGAGAAAGATGTTCCCTCGCAGAGTAAATCTTATGAAGGGAGAGGGAAACACAGAGAAAAAGTGCAGGAAGACGCTGAGACTGTCTGCTTTTTGCAGAGAAGATGATCAAAGGCAAAAGGTGAATGGGCCTCATTCTTGCCCTCCTCATTCCAGAGCTATGACTGTGTCACACAGGCTCTGTCACATTCTGCAGGATGCAGCCATTTCATTTTGCTTCCAAGAGTGCCTTGTGCCATAGTGTGCTGAGAGTCTCCCAAGGGACAGGGATTCTGGAGCTGGGAAAAATTATCTTCATCATGGCTGTGACAGCATGTCTCCTGCTAATCCAGTCAGGTGGGTGTATTCATGCACTTCTTATTGTCTCCCACAGTTTTCAGTAGTCTATGCAGAGATCTGTACTGACAAGATGATGAGGTCAGGAAGAAATGCAGAGGGGTGGTGGAAGTAGATATCTGAGCTTTCCTTTTCTTTGGAAAGACAGAAAGGTCTGGGGCAAACACAGCCTTAAATGCAGAGCAAGTGAGAGAAGGAGGCAAGCTGCTCCACAGACACATTTCTGCCTGTGTTGCAGGTCTTGTTGGAGGTGACCCCAAGATGCAATTCTTTACCGAGATGTCAGCCACAGTTGGACAGCGAGTAGTTCTGCCCTGCCAGCCCACCACTGAGGACAGTGACAGCACTTTGAATTTCTTCTGGTACCGTCAGTTCCCGGGGAAAACATTGAAATTTCTCATGGAAGCATTTAGAGTTTCAGGGAACGACAAGTTCCGCTGCCACCAATTCTCTGTGGTGGTCTATGAAAATAGAACAGCCCCCTTAGAAATAGCAACTGTCTCTTTCGAGGACACTGCAACTTATTACTGTGCTCTGAAACACCACGTTAAGCTAAGCCCCATTTCCGCTTGTGCAAAATCTGCGTTGCCAAGAACTGCATAGGAGGGGTGAGGCTCTGCATCTTCCAACCTTGGCAGTGCTTTCATCCCTGAAAAGATCCTCTCCTTGTATAAACCTTTCCCACACCTCTGATCCCAGGTCCTTCCTTCTTTTCTCAAAGACCCCATCTGTGCAGAGATATTCATGCCAGGGACTTAGAAATGCAGGACCATGGGACTGTCTGCAGATGAGTTGAGACACTCTTAGCTTTCCTCACTTCCTTACACAGAAACCAACTCTGCTCAAGGAAATTATTAACACCCTTGGACATAACCTCCAGGTGCAGCCCCAATCTTTACTTGGTCTTGGTTCCTCCTGGAGCTGACACTGCAGAACCCAGTGCTGCTGGGGTGATAGCATCCTGGCCAAGGTCTTGACCGAGCTGCAGGCAGAGCTGGGGGATCCATATCTCTGCTTTGCTCCTGGCCAGCCCTAGCCCTCTACACAGCTACCCATTAGACCACAGACCCTCATCTTGCTCCTCTTTGCAGAGCTGCCAAGGAGCAGGAAAGCAGATTCAGCACGGGGCAGGGTATCCTTCTCTGTGCTGCATATGGTTAAATAATGAGATCCTTCCACATCCCAGTCAGCGTAAAGTCAAATTCTTTGGAAAATACTAATAAAGAAAAAAGCCAAAGAAAGCGTAGTAAAACTAAGAAATACCCAGGCGACCAATGGCATTGCAGCCCATGAGGCAAGAGGCTCTAGAGATTAATAAAAAGTACCCCTAGCACTACCCTGAGATCATCAAAAAATGTTGATTGATAAGGATGAAGATGAAGAAGATGATGAAGAAGAAGATGAAGGCGACGGTGATCAATATGAAGACGAAGATGGAGATGAAGATGATGATGACGGAGTTCCCCTGGGGTTGTGCTCACTGTTTGGTAGCACAAAGGCAATTTGGTTTAGGCAGCCTGGAGGCCAGGCAGGACTCAACATGGCCTGTTCTCCCCGTAGAACAGACCAGGGAACCTCCTGCAGCCACGTAGGTCCTGTCTCCCACAAGAGGTTTTTCCCACCAGGACAACCATAACTGCAGGACACTGGGCATCACCACACTGGATCTGAAGGACACCTTCTTGTCTCCTGGCAGGAAGAACCGAAAAAGACACCCAAGGGTACCCTAGCAATTCAAACTACTTTCTCTTTACAACAGCTCAACTTTTGGGTTCAGTGTAGGCACAGTGCCAAGGGAGTAAAGAGCTCTGACTGGAGCATAGAGTGGGGTGATGGTGGGGCAGGCAGGGGCGACAAGGGTACAGGCAGGACAAATGTGGGGAAAAGCAGGACTAGCTAAGACAAAGCAGTTCTGACCATGTGGACTCCCGTGTCCATGGTATTATTTCCCATCCCAGAAAGGATGACAAGGAGAACGGGTTCCAGAGGGACTGAGCAGCTCCCTGTGCCCCCCTAGGAGCATCTCACACTGCCCACATCTTCTGTTTCCTCAAAGTGGAAGGCAAAGGGGATATAGCCCGATGTCACTGGTCACCCACAGGACAGCCACACAGACCCGCCTGAAACACGGGCAAGTTGCAAGACGCGGGAGGTACTACCTGGGACCTGCGGGGCTGCAGTGGTGGTGGGGAAGGGGGAGGTCTGCCGTGTGGAAACGAGGTCTGGAGGGCAATGCGATAGAAATGAGGGGGGTCGTTTCCGCACTGTGTCCGGTCCCCGCGGGCAGGGGCTGGGAGTAAGGGCAGGGCGGGCTGGCGCTGCGGGGCACGGGGAGGGTCCTGCGAGGGGACGCTGCGGGCCGACAGCCCGTCCCGGCCGCTGGGGCTGGGGCCGGCCCCGGCTGCGGGCGTCCGAGGCGCCGACCCCCTTGCGCGGGGCTCGGCAGGGCGACGAGGCGGGAGAGCGGCGGAGCCGCGCTGGCAGCCCCGGGCCAGCAGCCTTGGTGTGCCGGGGCGCCGCGCTCCTCCTCTGCCCGCGGCCCTGCCCGCGCCCGCCCTTCTCCTGCCCCGAAGGGGCCGCGGCAGCGGGGGGCCGGGCCGGGGCGGGGGTGCCGGGGGCGGGCAGAGGCGTGGGCGCTGCCCCGGCGAGGGGCCGAGCCGGCGGGGCGGGCAGGAGCGGGCCCGAGCGCGGCTCCGCTCGGCTGCTCCTGTGCGGCTCCCGCCGGGCCCTGGGGTCCCGTCCGGCCCCGCCGCGGCAGGGCACGATGGCGGCCGGGCTGGGGCCGTGGCTCCTGGCCTTGGCCTTGGGGCCGGCAGGTGAGAGCCGGGCGGGGAGAGCGGCGAGCCCGGGCCCGGGGCTGCCCGCGGGCGGCCCTGCCCGTGCCGGGGCCCCGGGGCTGCGGCTGCTCCCGCGCCGGGCGCGCTGTCGGCTGCCGCTCGCCTCGGGCGGGGAAGGGAGAGGCCGGGCCCGGGGCCGGGCCCAGGGGAGGCTCTGGGGCGGCGGGTCGGGCCGCAGTGTGGGAGCGGGCGCGGCTCAGCCCCGAGGGGGGCAGGCGGGGCATTGGCCCGGGCGCGGGGCTTTGCCGGGAGAGAGCGGGGTGGCGGCTGTGGCTGTGGCTGTGGCGGGGCGGGGGGCGCCGGGGCGGCGGGGGAACGTCGTGGGGCCGTGGGCGCGCCCTGCCCGGCTGCCTGCGCTCTCCGTCCGCAGGTGTGTGGGCGCAGCTGAGGCTGGTGGAGGCCGGCGGAGGGCTGCGAGCGCCCGGGGACTCCGTGCTCCTCTCCTGCCAAGGGTCCGGCTTCACCTTCGGGAGTTACACCGTTTATTGGTACCGTCAGGCCCCCGGTGGTGGTCTCGAGTGGGTGTCCTACATCAGTGGATACTCCGGTACTACAAAGTACGGGCCAGCGGTGGAGGGACGAGCCACGGTGTCCCGGGACAATTCCCGGTATGAGTTCTTTCTGTCCCTGAGTGCCCTGCAACCCCAGGACTCTGGCCGCTACTTCTGTGCCGTTCTCACGGAGACAGGAAATTCAGCTGAGCTTTAACAGAAACCTGCAGGGGCCCAGGCCAGGTGCAAGAGCAATGGGCCAGGGGAGTGCTGCAATGTGTGTGGTGGTGCTCAGGGCTGTTTCCAGCTTTGAAGGGTTATCACTGCGCACGGCAGGTGTTCGTGGCCTGTCCTGCACACTGCAGGAATTTATTTGATTTCCAATTAAAATGCAGTGTAATGGAGAGTATAGAGAAGTACCACAACCCTAAAGAAACCATCCTCCCTCTCTGCCATCCTTCTTCCCAGGCCCACCTTCATTCTTGCGTTCCCTTCCTCTCCCCAGCAGGCACAGGGGCAAATTGGAAATGGGGCTTGGGGTCAGTTCGTAGTATTTCATCTGTATTGCTTCTGCACCTAAATCTCTGGGGCCCTCTGGCATTCATGCCGGGCTATGAAAGAGCTGGCCAATGTTATCACAGAACCTCTCTCCATCCTTTTTCAGTGGCCTTGGGAGTTTGGAGAGGCCCCACACAACTGGAAGCTGGCAAATGTCATCCCAGTTTTCCAGAAGGGAAAGAAGGTAAACCCTAGTAATTACAGGCCTCTCAGTCTCACTTCAGTGCCTGCTAAAAATATGGAGAAGATTATTGTGGGACGTAGAATCACAGAACAGTAGAATGGTTAGAGTTGGAAGGGACCTTAAAGATCATCTAGTTCCAGCCCCCCTGCCCTGGGCAGGGACACCTCCCACTAGACCAGGTTGCCCAAAGCCTCATCCAGCCTGGCCTTGAACACCTCCAGGGATGGGGCAGCCACAGCTTCTCTGAGCAGCCTGTTCCAGTGTCTCACCACCCCCAGTCAAGAATTTCTTCCTAATATCTAATCTAAATCTCCCCTCTTTCAGTTTAAAACCATTACCCTCATGCTGTCGCTTCACTCCCTGATCAAGAGTCCCTCCCCATCTTTCCTGTAGGTCCCCTTTAGCTACTGGAAGTCTGTTGTAAGGTCTCCCAAGAGACTTCTCTTCTCCAGGCTGAACAACCCCATGTCTCTCAGCCTGTCTTCATAGGAGAGGTGCTCCAGCCCTCTGATTATCTTCATGGCCCTCCGCTGGACTTGCTCCAACAGGTCCGTGTCCTGAGCTGGACACAGTAGTCCAGGTGGGATCTCACGAGAGCGGAGTAGGGGGGTAGAATCCCCTCCCTCGCCCTCCTGGCCACACTGTGGGGATGCAGCCCAGGATGCAGTTGGAAAGAAAGCCAAGTGCTCGTTGCTGGGTTGTGTTGAGCTTCTTATCAACCAGCACCCCCAAGTGCTTCTCCTCAGGGCTGCTCTCCATCTGTTCTCTGCCCAGCCAGTACTTTCCTTGGGATTGCCCCTACCCACGCAGCGGACTTGCCCTTGGCCTTGTTGAACTTCATGAGGTTCACACGGGCCCACTTCTCAAGCCTGTCCAAGTCCTCCTGGATGGCATCTTTTCCCTCCAGCGTGGTCCCTCTCCTCTCCCTCTCCCTCTCCCTCTCCCTCTCCCTCTCTCTCTCCCTCTCCCTCCCCTCCCCTCTCATCCCCTCCCATCTCCTCCTCATCTCCTCTCCTCCTCATCTCCTCTCCTCCTCATCTCTTCGTCTCTGTCTTCTCTGTTTTACCCAAAGAACAGCACACCTGAGTCCCTCACACAGACCGTGCTGAGCAGCACTGCTCAGTCTGCTGCAGGCTGCCTTTTCAGCACCCATAAACATTGGGTTACCGTGCAGATTTACCCTTCAAACTCCAGCACCACAGCTGATAGTCCAGAGAGAAAAGCAAGAATTTTTCAAGGTGCCCACACACGAAGTCATTTCTGGAGGTCAAAGGGAAAGAAGGAAACTCCGAGGTAGTGAATTTGTCATGAAAAAGGAACCAGGAAGGACAAAAATGGGCCTTCCAATCTGCATGAGATGTTTTGACTTTTAGAGTCCTCGCAGACATGGGAGGATTGAAGAGGCATCTTACAAAAGGTCTTAGATTCCAGTATTTCCCCCTTGGTCTCATCTGGCTCACACATGTGTGAACGCTTTCTCATGTCCTGGGTTGTTTGGTTTTGCGCTTCTGGAGCTGAACTTAGCAGGGGATGCTAAGAATAACAAGAAGGGCTTCTACAGGTACATCAACCAGAAAAGGAAGGTCAAAGAAAGTGTACCCTCCCTGATGACCAAGAATGGCAAACTGGTAACAACAGATGAGGAGAAGGCTGAGGTTCTGAACAAGATTTTTGCCTCGGCCTTTACTGCCACCTTCTCTCCTCACAACTCCCAGGTTAAGGAGCGCAAGATGGGGACCTGCGAGACACAGGCCCTCCCACTGTAACTGAAGACATGGTTTGGGACCACCTGAGGAACCTGAACATACGCAAGTCTATGGGACCTGATGAGATGCATCCCAGAGTGCTGAGGGAATTGGCTGATGTAGTTGCCAAGCCACTCTCCGTGATGTCTGAAAAGTCGTGGCAGTCAGGTGAAGTCCTTGGTGACTGGAAAAAGGGAAACATTGCACCCATTTTTAAAAAGGGTAGAAAGGAGGACCCTGGGAACTACCGCCCTGTCAGCCTCACTTCTGTGCCTGGGAAGATCATGGAACAGATCCTCCTAGAAGCTATGCTAAGGCACATGCAGGACAGGGAGGTGATTTGAGACAGCCAGCATGGCTTCACCAGGGGCCTGACCAACCTGGTGGCTTTCTACAATGGAGGGACTGCATCAGTGGACAAGGGAAGAGCTATGGATGTCGTCTATCTGGAGTTCTGCAAGGCCTTTGACACAGTCCCCCACAACGTCCTTCTCTCTAAGTTGGAGAGATACGGATTGGATGGGTGGACTGTTTGGTGGGTAAGGAACTGGCTGGATGATCACATCCAGAGGGTGGTGGTCAATGGCTCGATGTCCAGATGGAGAGGGGTGACAAGTGGTGTCCCTCAGGCATCTGTACTGGGACCAGTGCTGTTCAACATCTTCAACAATGATTTAGACAGTGGGATCAAGTGCACCCTCAGCAAGCTTGCCGACGACACTAAGCTGAGTGGTGCGGTCGATGTGCCAGGGGGACGGGATGTCACCCAAAGGGACCTGGGCAAGCTAGAGAGGTGGGCCCGAGCAAACCTTATGAAGTTCAACAAGGCCAAGTGCAAGGTCCTGCACTTGGGTCAGGACAATCCTCGTTATCAATACCAGCTGGGGGATGATGCTATAGAGAGCAGCCCTGTGGAAAAGGACTTGGGGGTACTGGTGAATGAAAAGCTGGACATGAGCCAACAATGTGCACTTGCAGCCCAGAAGGCCAACCGCATCCTGGGCTGTATCAAAAGAACCGTGGCCAGCAGATAGACAGAGGTGATTCTCCCTCTCTATTCTGCTCTCATGAGACCCCACCTGGAGAACTGTGTCCAGCTCTGGAACCCTCAGCACAAGAAGGACATGGACCTGTTGGAGCAGGTCCAGAGGAGGGCCGCGAAGATGATCAGAGGGCTGGAGTACCTCTCCTGATAAGGATGCTTGTGAAGCTACATGAGGTACGGGGCGGGATGCAATTATTCTGCGGCTTTACCTTATGATGTATAGCAGATACGGGAATGGGACGATACCGTGAAACAGATAAGCTGCCAATTAGCTGCCTGCTCGATACTTGCAGCCAACATTTTGTCAAATTTTGATGAGATGCTGTCCTTTGTGCGAACTTTGCTCATTATAATGAGCAAATACCAGAAGATATAATACCAAAACACACCTCCATCCCAAAAGCTACCCGCCTCCAAGGTGCGACCACTCCTTCTTGAGTCTGCACCCTGAATTTTTCATAAACTATACCTTTAGATGTGAAGCGAGAGAATTTTACACCAATCATAATTAAAGTATTTATGACTAAAGTCACTCAAACTCCACCTTGAAGATAACAAATAGTATAAAAATAGCCCAAGAAAGGGGGGATACCCAGGGAAGACACCATCACGAAGAACTCCGTCACTGACTTCCGGGATCAGTCGACGGGCTGAGCCTTTCTTCCCGCCCCCACAGGGACGCCTTTGGGTAAGACTTAGATTATACCGAGTGCTTTCTCGGGAAACTTAGAAAATTTCTCTAGAGAATCTCTTTCCTACATTTATAGCCAGGCCGGATCGTTTATAACTTTGTCGCGCGTTTGATATATGTAATAATACTTTCATTTGCACGTGTTTTGCAGACAGTGTATTTATCCCCGGCAATCCTAAGAACCTATATATCTGTTGTTTAAATAAACTGCACTGTTTAAGTAGCTGGTCATTTCGGTTCCTCATTGAACGCGACCAAAGTCTCGAGAGTGGCCATGCTAGTTCCTGAGCACGACTAGACTGAAGGTGCAGTCCACTATTAGTGTATCCAAATCGTAATAGTTTAATACATACTAAACACGATTGGATTGATAGTGCTGAATTGGGCATCACTCAGAATTTAAACCCAGCTGCACCTAGCCTCCCACCTCGGTGAGGAGCGTTAGAATGCAAGGGGGTTTATCTTCTGCCAAAACCGCTTTGCCCCTTTCCTCACAACACCCTCCTTCCTCGCCTGTCCCTTCTGAACAGCCTGTAGCCATCAATAGCCACCTTCCAGTCACAGGATTCGTCCCACCAGGTTTCAGTAATGGCCACTCTGTCGTAGCTTTCCAGCAGCACGGTAGCTTCCAGCTCCTCCTGTTTGTTGCCCGTGCTGCCAGCATTTGTGTAGAGATACTTCAGCCGGGCTGTTGGCTCTGACGCCTTCTTAGAGGAGCACCCCTTGGAGTGTTTCATGGGTGTTTCCCTGTTGACTCCAACTACCTCAGGTGCCCCTGGCTCGTCTCCGTAAGACTTTGGCTATGATGTAGCATCCCCAGCATGCCTCGGAGAAACAGGTCAGAGGTCCTTACTATGTGCCCCGTCCCTCTAACCCTGATGTGTTAACCCACAGCTTGCCACAGACAAGCCTAATATTATCATCCCCCTCCCCCTTCACATCTAGTTTAAAGCCCTGTCGATCAGCCTCACAATCTCTTGGGCAAAGAGATTGAGAAAGGCGTTTCCCATTTGATGCCAATAAGCCTGGTGCCATGTAGGCCATCCCATTATCAAAAACCCCAAAATTGTGGTGGCGACACCAGCCATGGAGCCATGTATTAATGGAGTGGATGCGCCTGGTCCTTCCAGTGTCACTGCCTGCAACTGGAAGGAGTGAGGAGAAAATAACCTGTGCCCCAGACTCCCTTACCAACCTTCCCAAGGCCCTCAAGTTCCCCTTAATTGCTCTTGGTCTACAAGTCGCAGCTTCGTCTCCACCTACATGGAAGATTAGTAACAGGTAGTAGTCCGAGGACTGTATCAAACTAGGGAGTTTCCTAGTTATGTCCTGAACCCGGGCTCCAGGAAGACAGCAGATGTCCGTGTGAGGAGGGTCTGCCCGGCACCTTGGACCCTCTGTTCCCCTCAGGAGGGAGTCGCAAGCGACTATAACCCTCCTTTTCTTCCTTGTGGATGTGGTGATGATACGAGCGGTACACCTTTCTGACTACATATAAAGATATTTTAATAGGTAAAGCGAAGATGCATGCGCAAGCGAAGCAAAATCAGGAATTCATTTCCTACTTCCTGTGGGCTGGCAGGTGTTTAGGCCTTTCCGAGAAGCAGGGCTTCATCACACATAATGGTTACCCGGGAGGACAACGCCATAAATCTCAGTGTCTCCCCTCTGCTTTCGTCTTTGCCCCAGCTTTTCTTGCTGATCATGATGCCACATGGCAGGGAATATCCCTTCGGTGAGCGTGGTTCAGCTGTCCTGGCAGTGTCACCTTGCAGCCTCTTGCTCGCCCTCCCCCTACTCGCTTCCTGAAGGCAGAAAGGTGCCGGCTGCGGGCGTCCGAGGCGCCGACCCCCTTGCGCGGGGCTCGGCAGGGCGACGAGGCGGGAGAGCGGCGGAGCCGCGCTGGCAGCCCCGGGCCAGCAGCCTTGGTGTGCCGGGGCGCCGCGCTCCTCCTCTGCCCGCGGCCCTGCCCGCGCCCGCCCTTCTCCTGCCCCGAAGGGGCCGCGGCAGCGGGGGGCCGGGCCGGGGCGGGGGTGCCGGGGGCGGGCAGAGGCGTGGGCGCTGCCCCGGCGAGGGGCCGAGCCGGCGGGGCGGGCAGGAGCGGGCCCGAGCGCGGCTCCGAGCGCGGCTCCGCTCGGCTGCTCCTGTGCGGCTCCCGCCGGGCCCTGGGGTCCCGTCCGGCCCCGGCGCGGCAGGGCACGATGGCGGCCGGGCTGGGGCCGTGGCTCCTGGCCTTGGCCTTGGGGCCGGCAGGTGAGAGCCGGGCGGGGAGGGCGGCGAGCCCGGGGCAGGGGCTGCCCGCGGGCGGCCCTGCCCGTGCCGGGGCCCCGGGGCTGCGGCTGCTCCCGCGCCGGGCGCGCTGTCGGCTGCCGCTCGCCTCGGGCGGGGAAGGGAGAGGCCGGGCCCGGGGCCGGGCCCAGGGGAGGCTCTGGGGCGGCGGGTCGGGCCGCAGTGTGGGAGCGGGCGCGGCTCAGCCCCGAGGGGGGCAGGCGGGGCATTGGCCCGGGCGCGGGGCTTTGCCGGGAGAGAGCGGGGTGGCGGCTGTGGCTGTGGCGGGGCGGGGGGCGCCGGGGCGGCGGGGGAACGTCGTGGGGCCGTGGGCGCGCCCTGCCCGGCTGCCTGCGCTCTCCGTCCGCAGGGGTGTGGGCGCAGCTGAGGCTGGTGGAGGCCGGCGGAGGGCTGCGAGCGCCCGGGGACTCCGTGCTCCTCTCCTGCCGCGGATCCGGCTTCGACTTCATGACTTCTGCACTTTGGTGGTACCGTGAGGCCTCCGGTGGTAGTCTCGAGTGGGTGTCCTACATCAGTGGATCCTCGGGTACTACAAAGTACGGGCCAGCGGTGGAGGTACGAGCCACAGTGTCCCGGGACAATTCCCGTTCTGAGGCATATCTCTCCCTGAGTGCCCTGCAGCCCCGGGACTCTGCCCGCTACTTCTGTGCTTCTCGCACAGAGACAGGAAATCCAGCTGAGCTTTAACAGAAACCTCCTGCCAGTCTCCCAGCTCTGGGCACCAGAGCTGGAAGGCAGGTGTGTCCCAGGGATGTTCGGGGCTTCTGTCAGGCTTGTGTGTTTGCAACAGAAAGTTTTCAAATGTTTGAGTTTCACAGGGATGTTTTACCCGGTTCTCTCACCAGATGAGCTCTAAATATTCTGTTTTGCCTTTGCTGTTTCTGTCGTTCCTCAGTGGGATGCATACCGAGTCATGACCCATCCAGTGAGGTGTGTCAATAGCCCTGCTCCGCTTTTGGGCACAGCTCAGGTTCACTCAGTCCAGCCCACGAGTTTTGCTCCCTGAGGAGTGTGGAGAGCAGACACAGCAAGTACAGAGGGTCATTTGGGAGCACACTGGGCTCTCGCCATCAGCTGCAGACTCGGCCACCTATTTCTGCAGCAGCAGAGAGCTGGAAAAGGGTACAGTGCTTGAAAGACAGGCAGGACCAGGGCGGAAGTGGAAGGAGGGGGGCTGAATGCAGCCAGGTCTGTTGTGGTTGCTGCAAGGCAAGGCTCTTCCCAGACTTCTCAAGATTAATCCGGGCTGTCTTTTCCCAGAAACAAGCACTGAGGTGCACCAGCAGCAGAAGTGTCTCTCACAGACACAGACAAAACCATGAGCATGTTGTTAAACTTTCTTCTTTTTCAGGCTCTCACAGGCAAAAAGTGACAGGGAAAGAGGGGTAGGGTTTTTTTTAGGAAAAAGAGCAGTGAGAAATAAAGAAGTAAAATTTGAGCATGGAAAGCCAGAGCTGACTTGAGTTGTGAAACCTCATATGGTTCAGGGAGCCCCAAAGCAGTGCATCAGAAGGAGCTGATCTGCGGAGTGTCTTTTCCCCTGGAGATGATGAATGGTCTCTTTGTCGTGTTGTTAGGGTTGGCTCCGTGTGCATACATGCTCATCTGTGTACAGTGAGGGCCAGCATGGAATTTAGTAGGAGGACTCCAGCAAGGAGGATATGGAGGGTGCCCTGTGCCAGAGCAACACTCCAGCCTGCCATGGGCTTGGGGCTGTAGGGGACCCAGCGTGTCCTACCACGCTGGGGCAGCTCCAAGTGTCCCGTGCACCTTAGGTCCCCCTAGCCCTGCCTCCCTCTTCTTCTTTGCCCAGCCTCAAGCTTCCAGTTTCTATGGGTTCCTCTACCCTCTGCAGCTCCCTTTCCCACAACTGTCCTGGATCACCTCCCTCGATCTGCTGGCCATGCTGCTTTTGATGCAGCCCAGGATGCAGTTGGCTTTCTGGGCTGCAAGTGCGCACTGTCTGCTCATGTTGAGCTTCTTGTCCACCAGCACCCCCAAGTCCTTCTCCTCAGGGCTGCTCTCAAGCCATTCTCCACCCAACCTGTATTTGTGCCTGGGATTGCCATGACCCAGGTGCAGGACCTTGCACTTGGCCTGGTTGAACTTCATGAGGTTCGTACAGGCCCACCTCTCAAGCCTGTCCAGGTCCCTCTGGATGGCATCCCTTCCCTCCAGTGTGTCGACCATGCCACACAGCTTGGTGTTGTCGGCAAACTTGCTGAGGGTGCTCTCGATCCCACTGTCCATGTTGCCGACAAAGATGTTGAACAGCACTGGTCCCAGTACTGACCCAGGAAGAACACCACTCATCACCGGATTCCATGTGGACTGCAAGCCTTTGAGTGCGGCCATGTAGCCAATTCCTTATTCACCAAGTGGTCCATCCATCAAATCCATGTTTTTCCAATTTAGAGACCAGGATGTCATGTGGGACACTGTCAAACGCTTTGCATAAGTCCAGGTAGATGACGTCAGTTGCTCTCCCCTTATCTACCAGTGCTGTGGCAACATCATAGAAGGCCACCAAATTGGTCAGGCACGATTTGCCTTTGGTGAAACCCTGTTGGCTGTCGCCAGTCACCTCCTTATTATCCATGTGCCTTAGCAGAGTTTCCAGGAGGATCTGCTCCATGATCTTGCCAGGCACAGAGGTGAGACTGACCAGTCTGTAGTTCCCTTCATTAGGATGAAGTTCTTTACAATGGGGGTGCTGAGACACTGGCCCAGGTTGCCCATAGAGGTGGTGGAGGCCCCATTCCTGGAGACATTCAAGGCCAGGCTTGATGACGCTCTGAGCAGCCTGGTCTAGTTGTAGATGTCCCTGCTCACTGCAGGGCGGTTGGACTAGGTGACCTTTAAAGGTCCCTTCCAACGCAACAGATTCAATGATTCTATAACCGGGCAGCATCCCTATACTCTTCCCAGGACACCTGATCCTGCTTGGCCAGTGGTGGAGGCTGGTGGAGGGCTGCGAGCGTCGGGGGACTCCATGCGCGTCTCCTGCCACGGATCCGGCTACAGCTTTGGGAGTTCTGCAGTTCGGTGGTACCATCAGGCACCGAATGGAAGACCCAAGTGGGTGTCTTTTGTGAGCTACTGGGGTAGAAAGAAGTATGGTGTAGCCGTGGAGGGTCGAGCCATGGTGTCCCAGAACAATTTCTGGTCCAAGTAATGTGCAGCTCCGGGACTCTGCCCACTACTTCTGGGCTGTTCGCACAGAGGCAAGAAATCCAGTTGAGCTTTAGCAGAAACCCACTGAGGCCTAGCCCAGGGCGGACGTTCTGCAGAGCAAGCAAGTGTGGGGTCAGCTCTTGACTCTTCCAATGAGAGGGGCCATCACTGTGCACCGCAGGTAGACCTGTCCTTTTACAAGAGCTCCTTTCCCAGCACTGCCAGTTTCCATCTCCTGAGACCAAAATGCAATGTTTTATTCTCTGGTGGTGTTTTCACTGTGTTTGTCACACAACCAGCCTGGACACTCTGCTTGCAGCCCTTCTCTGCCTTCCCCTGGTCCCCTTCTTCCCTGGGACATCCAGGACATTCCCTTGGGCTTCGGTGACAGCAATGTCTCACGGGCCATATCCTCGTGCCAGTGAGAGCAGAGCCGTGGGGGAACAGCTCTGCTTTTGTTCCAGGTGCATTTGCAGGTGATGAGATCCGAGTGACGAGGCCTGCAGTGTGGTGGCAAGCAGGGAATACCAGGACCTTGTGAGGCACTTAAAGCTCCAACGCCTCCTATCTTTACGTGGCCTGGTATCGGCAGTGTCCCTGTGGACCCCTGGAGGACTTGCTGCAGAGCCAGGGCCGGGGAGGCTCCTACAGCCACACGGCCCCTTTTGCCCGCGAGAGGTTTTCCTGCCAGGCTGACAAGAGCTCTGGGACCCTGATGATCACTGGGCTGGAGCTGGGGGACAGTGCGCTCTATTACTGCACCCTGCAGGGACCACAGTGAGAGACACTTGGGGCATGCCTGAACAACATCAGCTTCCTCCCCCCCTGCTCTCTCCTCCTGCATGTTCACGGGGGTCACAGCCCATCTCAGGGGTGAGTCAGTGAGTGGGTGGTTCCTGGGGTCAGAGAGAGGGGGGTCTCATGGTGGCTGGGTGCTCTTAGTGGTCCAGAGATGTGGGAAACGTGAGCAGATGAGTGGGTAGAGAGGATGTGGGGAGAGGTGAGCAGGAGCTGCTCTGCCCTTGTGGGATTACATGTGCGTGAGGTCATTGCCTTTCCTAGCTAAATGGATAAGGGTGGTGGAGGAATATGATGTTCCACAAAGAACTTGGCGTGCTTTTAAAAGCCTGATTTTCACAGAAGGGTTGAGGTTGGAAAGGCCCTTCAGAAGTCAAAGCAGGGCCACCTGGAGGCAGTTGCTAAGGCCCCTGTCCACACAGCTTTTGAATATCTCCAAGCATGGAGACTCCACAAGCTGCCTGGGTAACCTGTGCCAGCACTCACTCACTCTCAAATGGAAAAAGTGTTTTCTGATGTTCAGAGGTACCCACATGTTATTTTGTTTGTGCCCATTGGCCCTTGTCCTGTCTGTGTGAACCACTGAGAAAAGCCTGGCACAGCCTTCTTTTCACCATCTCTTCAGGTATTTCTGTACATTTATGAGCACCTCCACAAGCCTTCATTTCTGCAGGGTAGGCTGTTCCACCTTTCACAGCCTTTTTCACAGGAGAGGTGCTCCAGTCCCTTCGTCATCTTCATGGCCCTTTGCCGTATACTCCCAAGTATGTCCACTTAAGCTATCACTGCCTGTTCATCCTTGTCTCCTGGGGTTGCAGGTGCCCTTTCTGAGGTGGAGACAGAGGCCTCCGGCCCCGCGGTAGGAAAGGTCTCAGAGTCTCTCATGCTTACCTGCCACAACTCTGTGGTACCCATCACTGACAGCAGCTACGCTTGGTTCTGGATCCGTCAGACTCCTGGCAGAGACCTGCAGCACATAGCGTTGCTGTATCCTTTCACGGGACTTCAGCACATTGCTTCATCCTTCCAAAGAGGAGTCACCAGCTCTGCAGACCCCTCCAGGAACCAGCTGTCGCTGGAAGTGCTTTCACCATCAGCTGCAGACACGGCCACGTATTTCTGCAGCACCAGAGAGCTGGAAAAGGGCACAGTGCTTGAAACACGGTCAGTGGCAGTCCAGAACTGGAAGGAGGGGTTTTAAATCCAGCCACATCTTTTGTGCTTGCTGAAGAGCAAGAAGGCTGCAAGAAGGCTTCTCAAGACTAGTCTGAGCTGGCTTTTCCCAGAAACAGGCTGCAGCAGCAGCAGCAGAGTCTCCCACGAGCACGCATAAAAACCATGAACATGATGTTGTTAAAGTTCCTTCCCTCCTCCCTTTCTCCCTCCTTCCCTTCTCTCTCTCTCTTCCCAAGGCAGAAAGGATTGTTTTCAGAACAAGTGAGCACTGAAGAAGTAAAACTTGAACATGGAAAGCTAGAGTTAAATTTAAGTTTCGGAACCTGATATTGTTCAGGTAGCCCCAGAGTAGTGCATTGGAAGGAGCTGAGCAGCAGAGCATCTTTTTCCGTGGACATAATGAATAATCTCTTTGTTGTGTTAGAGGTGTTTCCTCTTTAGGGGACCTAAGCAGCCATTGCCAGGGAAGAGGCAGCTAGAGAAGTGCCAGCACGAGGGAATGAGGGAGGATTAGGGTGCTGGGCCAGAGCCAAGGGAGCAGGGGGGCTGCACATCTGCCTAGGAGTGACCTGTCCACAAAGTGGAGCTGGGCTCAGGAGCTCCCGTCTGAGAGGAGAAGCTCAGCAGCACCAAGGGACAGGGGGCCATGGGGAGGACAACCTGCCATGCCCACAGTCAGCTCAAAAATCCCAGCAAGACCCTGCTGTCCTTCTTCAGAGGGAGGCTGGGTATGGCCCTAAATCAGCACATCACCTTTTGCACAACAGAGATTTTACTGCCAAACAGGTGCTCTGGTATTGCACCCTGCAGGGTGAGAGACACGCAGGTGTGCACCAACAGCTTCAGCTTCTTCTGCTCCTCCAGTCTGCCCCTCTCTCCTTCTGTGGAGCTGTGCAGGCCACTGTGGGAACAGGCAGGTAATCTACCTGGTACACCTCCATCTTTGGCCTAATGCTTTGCCCTTGGACTGGTGCTCTGCTCATGGGGCACTGCAACCCATCTTGCAAAGACCAGGTTGAGGATGGCAGCATAGGATCCAAGCCTCACTTGCATGTGAGATGTCATTTTCTCTCCTGTGTTCATTCTGAGTAGTACCTGGGGTAGGAGAGTGGGATCCTCCCCATCACAGCTCTGCAAAGACAAAGGGATTTGTCTTCCATGGTGCAAAACCTTCCTGCTTCGGATGGGAAAAATCAGAAAAAGCTCCTTGTCTGACAGGGAAAAGGAGGGAGGGAAAGGTGGTGTCTCTCTCCTCGTGAGCCCTGATTGCTGGTACCAGCTCGATTCCTCTACCCATCTTTGTCAGTTGGGTTCAAAGAGAACAAATTTAGTCCAGTGCCATCCCAATGTCCCCACCAGCGATGCCCTGACCTTTGCTGAATCTTGGAGTGATCATGGCTTGTTCTTCCTCACTGCAGCAGTCACTGGCCAGGTGGCCTTGGAGCAGCACATTGGGGAAATGGCGGTGCAAGAGGGAGATGGAGTCACCTTCCAGTGCAGCATGAGTGGAGACAGTATGAGCAGCTACTACATGTTCTGGTACCGGCAGAGGCTACGTGGCACTCTGGAATGGATGTACCGGGAAGGTGATGCCTATGGAGAAGGTTTCGAGGGTCACTTTAAGGGATCAGTGGAGAGCTCCCAGAACAGATTCACCCTTCAGATCCAGGCAGCAAAGCAGGGGGATGAAGCAGTGTATTACTGTGGTGCCAGGCTCACCCTGGAGCAGCTCTGCAGCAGAGTGGGTCAAAACCGACAAATAGAGAGTACAGACTTCTCGGCATTTCTTTCTAGCGGCAGGTGCAGGAATAAAACCTTTGGCGTGCTTGCAGTCAAAAGCAGTGAAGGGAATTGTGGTTGAAGGGCTGACACCATTTATGATGCCGGAGGATCTATTGTGGGAACTGCAGAGACTTTATAGCGAAGTGCTGGTCATTGCACATTGCCTGTGCTGCTGTCCAGCCTGGCCCCGTTTTTCCTCTGTGGCTTGGTTGTAGAGCTGAGGGATCTTGGAGATGCAGTGTGGTAGCTTACAGGAGTACCATAGTGCATGGTGTCAGGTTGTTGCAGTAAGACAGAAGGCAGCTCAGCATGAGTGACATTGTGGTAGGTGGCTACTAAAGATCACTTGCTCAGGAAAAAAGAAGTAGACAAGGTGTGGTTGGCTGACCTTGTCTGGCTGCCAAATGCCCACCTACAGCTAACCTGTTAGTTCCTCCACCACACCCAAAATGGACAGGGGGAAAAAATGCAATGAAAGGCTTATGGTTCAAGATAAGGACAGGGAGATGACCCAGCAGTTACCATCACAGACCAAACAGACTTGACTTGGGGATATTAGTTTAATTTATTGCCAAGCAAAGCAGAGTAGGAAAATGAGAAATAAGAAGAAACCACCTTACCCTGACTCCTTGCACATTGGGATGGGCTGCTCTTGAGCTCAGCACTGGAGAGACTGTGGAGCACTGTGTCCTGTGCTGGGCTCCCCAGCACAGGAAAGACGTGGACATACCGGAGCAAATGCAATGAAGAGCCATGAGATGAGGAAGGGAGCATCTGACATACAAGGACAAGCTGAGAGAACTGGGTTTGTTCAGCATAGAGAAGAAAATGCTATGGAGGGACTTGTCACTGTATAAAAACCTGAGGCTATGTAGTCTCCATTCTTGGAGATATTCACACCTGAACTGGATAAAGTCATGGCCATCCTACTGTCCTGAACACTGGTAGGCAGCTAAACCACACACAGCTGCTGGCTTAGTCACCCACAGTGGGATGAGGTAGCGAATTGGAAGGGTAAAAGTGGGAAGACTTGTGTGTTGTGATAAAGAGAGTTGAATAAGTAAAGCAAAAAGCTGCAAACAAGCAAAATAAGGAATTCATTCTCTACTTCCCATCGTCAGGCAGAAGTTTAGGCATTTCCAGGAAAGCAGGCCTTCATCACGCATAACGGTTACTTGGAAAGACAAACGTTATAACTCTGTATATTCCCCTTTCCTCCTCCCACTTATGCAGCAGCGATGCTGCGTAAGCACTGTTCAGCAACAGCTAAAACATCAGTGTGTTATCAACACAGTTTTGGTCACAAAATATTGCAGCTGCCCATACTGGCCTCTATGAAGAAAATTAACTACATCACAGCTGCACCCGGTACACCTAGCCAACATCAGTTGACCCTGCTTTGAGCGGGAGGGTTAAACTAGACCTTTTCAGAGGTCCATTACAGCCTCAACTCTTCTACCATCCTAGGAGCAAAAGGGGCTCCTCTTCTGCTCCCCTTTCTAACGCCCTTTCTGGGGAACCGGAAAGGACAGCATCAGGCCTGATGGCCAGCCAGAGCTTTTGTGAGACAGCTTTGGGGTCTGGAAATGCTTTGGGAATACTCTTGAGTCCTTGCGTTTCTGACAGGGGGGAAGATCTCTAGTCTGTCCTCCTGAACTCATGCACTGGAAACATGCTGCCCTGTACCTCCTGCAGTCCTCCGGCAGTGGCCTTTGGGGGTGATTCAATTCCCTTCTCTCCCCTCTGCTCTGTGCAGGAGCCCTGCCTCCAGCAACAAGCTGGGGCCCGCAGTAGGCTTCTCAGGCTGCAGGAAGCAGCTGGTCAACCTGTCAAATGGGGATGCATGTTGTTCCTCATCCTTCCAAAGCCAGGCTCTGGGTTGGCGTACATGCTTGTACAACCTCTTCACATGGGTATGTACCTGTGTCTGCACTTTACAGAACAAGACACCAGAAGATCTAACACCATAAACACAGCAGACACCACTAATACAGAAAGCATAACCATGCTGAATAGCTCTCCTGACTTCTCTGTGTGCTGCTTTTTTACCTGCCCGTATTACATTTGTATCACTTGCATATTTCTGTCTTGTGTTCCAGCTTTAAAAGTTATAGCCAAAAGAGAAAAGCGAGTTTTCTTCAATACTCCTGTAAAAAGCTGTTTCTGGAAGTCATCAGGAGAGTAGCTGTGAAAGGCAGGATGCTCACTGCAATACCGCTTGCTTAGAAGAATGAACACTACCTGAGACTCTGAGCTTTTACCTCAGGGTCGATGTGACCTGAAGACCCAACCTAAGCCAGCTCTTCCCGGCTGAGAACACCCCATGCTGACAAGAAAGGAAGAGAGGATTTCCCCTTCCATGAAACCAGGCATACAAATATGGCCAGCAGTGCAATCGACCAGAATCCAGGATAAACCCCCCACCTGCACGGGACGTGGGTTTAGCAGCATGACGATTCCTACCTCACTGACCATAGGTCTGTACCACCTGCGCGGGAGAAGCATGTACTGATCCAGCGTAGGACAAGTACATACCGATCATGCGAGCAGCAGTCACTGGTCAGCCACACATGTAGACTCTGCTTTTCTCTGTGTCAGGGAATGCACAGCTATGCACATAGCTCAAACAGAAAAGAATAAATTCCCTTGATAATTCTATGTTAAGCATCCTGCCTCCCTCTTTGGGTGGCAAAGAACTGACTTCACGTAACAAAGTCTGAGTTTCCGTTCTCCCCTTTGCCCTGGCACATTTCACCTGTAAAGATGTGAATGTGCCTGTGAGTGTTTCACAGAATGACAGGAAGGTTGAATTTGGCAGGCACCTCAGGAGGTCATCTGGTCCAAGCCCCCTGCTCAAGTAAGGCCACCTAGAGCCAGTTGCCCAGGACCATCTCCAGACAGCTTGGGAATACCTCCAGGCATGGAGACCCAACAACTTTCTCTGGGCAACCTGTGTCTGTGCTCAGTCACCCTCACAGTGAAAAAATGTTTCCTGATGTTCAGAAGGATCCACCTGTGTCTCAGTTGCCTCTTGACCTATCACTGAGCACCACTGAAAAGAGCCTGGCCCTGTCTTCTTTGAAGCCTCCTTCAGGCATCAAGATTGGAGGCAGCCTGGGCTGCAGTGATCATACATTGGTGGAGTTCACAGGCGTGGGCAATATGGCACAGGCGAAGAGCGAGTCAGGACCCTGAATTTTAGGAAAGCAAACTTCCAGCTGTTCAAGGAGTTAGTCAAGGGCACCCCCAGGGAAGCTGCCCTCGGGGACAAGGGAGCAGAACAGAGACAGCAGATCTTTAAGGACACTTTCCATAGAGCTCAAGAGCTCTCCATCTCCATTTGCAGGAAATCAGTAAAGGAAGGCAAGAGGCCAGCATAGCTGAGTGAAGACCTGTTGGTGAAACTGAAGGGCAAGAAGGAAGTGCAAAGGCAGCGGAAGCAGGGACAGGTATCCTGGGAAGAGCACAGAGCTATTGCCTGGTTGTGTAGAATCATAGAATTGTCTAGGCTGGAAGGGACCTTTAAGGTCATCATCGTTGTTCAAAGACAAGAATTCAGTCCTTCAGTCCTCCACTGGTCCAGTGCCATCATAGAATCATAGAATCTTTCTTGTTGGAAGACCTTTAAAGTCATTAATTCCAACCATTAACCTAACACTGCCAAACCACCACTAAACCACGTCCCTCAGCACTACATCAACACATCTTTAAAAATTTGAAAATATCTCCAGGGATGGTGATGGAACCACTTCTCTGGGCAGCCTGTTCCAACGTTTGATAACCCTTTAGGTGAAGAAATTTTTCCTAATATCCATCCTAAACCTCCCCTGGTGCAACTTGAGGCCATTTCCTCTTGTCCTATGGCTTGTTACTTGGGAGAAGAGACCAGCGCCCACCATGCTACAACCTCCTTTCAGGTAGT
This sequence comes from Alca torda, assembly GCA_008658365.1. Lineage (NCBI taxonomy): Eukaryota > Metazoa > Chordata > Aves > Charadriiformes > Alcidae > Alca > Alca torda. Next base: position 563,420 of record CM018094.1, on the reverse strand, counting down.
TGAAGAGAGGAATAGGGATGGGGTCAGTGAGGCCAAGGCACATCTGGAGCTGAACTTGGCAAGGGATACAAAGAATAATAAGAAGGGTTTCTATAGGTATGTCAGCGAGAAAACGAAGGTCAAAGAATGTGTACCCTTCCTGATGAACTCACCTGGCAAACAGGTAACAATGGCCGAGGTGAAGGCTGAGGTACTCAACAACATTTTTCCCTCAGTCGTCACTGGCAGTCTCTCTTCCCACACCTCTCGAGTGGGTGGACCGCAAGGAAGGGACTGGGGGAGCAAAGTCCCTCCCCCTGTAAGAGAAGATCAGGCTTGAGACCACCTGAGGACCCTGAATATACATAAATCTATGGGACCTGATGAGATGCCTCCCAGAATCCTTAGGGAATTGACTGAGGTAGTTGCCAAGCCACTCTCCATGATACCTGAAAAGTCATGGCAGTCAGGTGAAGTGCCTGGTGACTGCAAAAAGGGAAACATTGCACCCATTTTTAAAAAGGGTGGAAAGAGGACCCTGAGAACTACTGACCTGTCAGCCTCAGCTCTCTGCCTGGGAAGAGTATGGAACAGATCCTTCTAGAAGCTATGTTCAGGTACATGGAGGACAGGGAGGTGATTCGGGACAGCCAGCATGGCCTCACTGAGGGCAAGTCTTGCCTGACCAACCTAGAGGCCTTCTATGATGGAATGACTACATCAGTGGACAAGGGAAGAGCTATGGATATGATCTATCTGAAATTCTGTAGGGCCATTTACAGGGTGCCCAACAACATCCTTCTCTCTAAATTGGAGAGAGAGGGATTTGATGGATGGACTGTTCAGGGGATATGGAATTGGCTGGATGGTCGCATCGAGAGAGTAGTGGGCCAATGGCTCAATGTCCAGATGGAGTCCAGTGATGAGTGGTGTCCCTCAGGGGTCCGTATTGGGTCCAGTACTGCTTAATGTCTTCATCAATGACATAGACAGTGGGACTGAGTGCACCCTCAGCGTATCTGCGGATGACACCGAGCTGTGTGGTGTGGCTGACATGCCTGAGGGATGGGATGTCATCCAGAGGGACCCTGACAAGCTCAAGAAATGGTCCCATGTGTACCTCATGAGGTTCAACAAGGCCAAGTGTAAGGTCCCGCACCCGGGTTGGGGCAACCCCTGGTATCAATACAGGCTGGGGGATGAAGGGATTGGGAGCAGCGCTGCAGAGAAGGACTTGTGGGTACTGGTGTGCTCGCAGCCCAGAAAGCCAACTGTATCCTGGGCGGCATCAAAAGAAGCGTGGGCAGCAGGCAAAGGGAAGTGATTGTGCCCCTCTTCTCTGCTCTGCTGAGATCCCACCTGCAGTACTGCATCCAGCTCTGGAGTCCTCAGCGCAGGAAAGCTATGGACCTGGCTGGAGCAGCTCCAGAGGAGGGCCACAAGAATGATCAGAGGGATGGAACACCTCTCCTGTGAGGACAGGCTGAGACGGTTGGGGTTGCTCAGCCTGGAGAAGAGAAAACTCTGGGAACACCTTGTTGCAGCCTTTCAATCTATAACAGGAGCTTGTAGGAAGATGGGGAGAGAGGCTTCAGTAGGGTCTGTAGTGATAGGACAAGGGGTAACGGCTTTAAACTAAAAGAATAGATAGTAGGAAGAAATGTTTTATGAGGAGGATAAGGAAACACTGGAATGGGTTTCCCAGAGAGGTTGTAGATGCCCCATCCCTGGAAATATTTCAGGACAGATTGGACAGGGCCCTGAGCAGCCTGATCTAGATGAAGATGCCCCCGCACATTGGAGGGGAGTTTGGACATGGTGACCTTTAAAGTTCCCTTCCAACACAAGTGATGCTATGATTCTCAAGTTCCATGTTTCTATACATTGATGGGATGAATCTCCCCCCCTCCAAGCCTTCTCTTCTCCAGGGTCAACAGTCCCAGCTCTCTCAGCCTTTCCACATCTGAGAGGTGCTCCAGACCCATAATCATCTTCGTCGCCCATCACGGGCCTCTCCCCAGTACACCCAACTTTGTTTGGACCTGGGAGCCAGGAAGAGAAGCTAGTACTCCAGGAGTGACCTCAGCAGTGCTGAGTAGAGGGGAAGGTGCAGCCCAGGACACCATTATCCCTCTTTGCCACAGGGGCCCATTTCTGGCTCACTGTCACGTTGCCCACCAGAACCACTGGGTCCTTCTCTGAGCATGTGCTTCCCTGGTGGGCAGCCCCCAGCCTGGCCTGGTGCAGGGAGTTGTTCCTCCCCACGTGCAGGACTTGGCTCTTGCCCACGTTGAGCTGCAGGGGATTCCTGTCAGCCCACTTCTCCAGCCTGTCGAGGTCCCTGTGGATGGCAGCACAGCTCTCTGTGTGTCCGGTCCCCGCGGGCAGGGGCTGGGAGTGAGGGCAGGGCGGGCTGGCGCTGCGGGGCACGGGGAGGGTCCTGCCAGGGGACGCTGCGGGCCGACAGCCCGTCCCGGCCGCTGGGGCTGGGGCCGGGGCCGACCCCGGCTGCGGGCGTCCGAGGCGCCGACCCCCTTGCGCGGGGCTCGGCAGGGCGACGAGGCGGGAGAGCGGCGGAGCCGCGCTGGCAGCCCCGGGCCAGCAGCCTTGGTGTGCCGGGGCGCCGCGCTCCTCCTCTGCCCGCGCCCGCCCTTCTCCTGCCCCGAAGGGGCCGTGGCAGCGGGGGGCAGGGCCGGGGCGGGGGTGCCGGGGGCGGGCAGAGGCGTGGGCGCTGCCCCGGCGAGGGGCCGAGCCGGCGGGGCGGGCAGGAGCGGGCCTGAGCGCGGCTCCGCTCGGCTGCTCCTGTGCGGCTCCCGCCGGGCCCTGGGACCCCGTCCGGCCCCGGCGCCGCAGGGCACGATGGCGGCCGGGCTGGGGCCGTGGCTCCTGGCCTTGGCCTTGGGGCCGGCAGGTGGAAGCCGGGCGGGGAGGGCGGCGAGCCCGGGGCAGGGGCTGCCCGCGGGCGGCCCTGCCCGTGCCGGGGCCCCGGGGCTGCGGCTGCTCCCGCGCCGGGCGCGCTGTCGGCTGCCGCTCGCCTCGGGCGGGGAAGGGAGAGGCCGGGCCCGGGGCCGGGCCAGGGGAGGCTCTGGGGCGGCGGGTCGGGCCGCAGTGTGGGAGCGGGCGCGGCTCAGCCCCGAGGGGGGCAGGCGGGGCATTGGCCCGGGCGCGGGGCTTTGCCGGGAGAGAGCGGGGTGGCGGCTGTGGCTGTGGCGGGGCGGGGGGCGCCGGGGCGGCGGGGGAACGTCGTGGGGCCGTGGGCGCGCCCTGCCCGGCTGCCTGCGCTCTCCGTCCGCAGGGGTGTGGGCGCAGCTGAGGCTGGTGGAGGCCGGCGGAGGGCTGCGAGCGCCCGGGGACTCCGTGCTCCTCTCCTGCCGCGGATCCGGCTACAGCTTTGAGCTTTATGGAGTTTGGTGGTACCGTCAGGCCCCCGGTGGCAGTGTCGAGTGGGTGTCCGCTATCGCCTATGATTCTTCAATCATTCGGTTTGGTCAGTCAGTGCAGGGACGCGCCACGGTGTCCCGGGACAATTCCCGTTCTGAGGCATATCTGTCCCTGAGTGGACTGCAGCCCCGGGACTCTGCCCGCTACTTCTGTGCCGTTCTCACGGAGACAGGAAATGCAGCTGAGCTTTAACAGAAACCTGCTGGGTCCCGGCACAGAATTCATGACATCTGGAGGCATCGAGTGCTGATGTGACTCAGGGCTGTTCCCAGGGAGAGCAGGTCCATCACTGTGCGCCGCAGATAGTCCTGGCCTTTCTGCAAGAGCTCCTTTCCCAGCACTGCCAGTTTCTATCTCCTGAGTCACAAATGCAATGTTGTATTCTCTGGAGGTGTTTCACTGTGCTTCTGTCCCCCAACCAGCCTGGCCACTCTGCCTGCTTGCAGCCCCTCTCTGCCTTCCCTTGGTCCCTTTCTTTGTTGCGACATCAAAAAACCTTGGGCTTTGGCGACAGCAATGTCTCACGGGCCATATCCTCGTGCCAGTGAGAGCAGAGCCGTGGGGGAACAGCTCTGCTTTTGTTCCAGGTGCATTTGCAGGTGATGAGATCCGAGTGACGAGGCCTGCAGTGTGGTGGTGAGCAGGGAATACCAGGACCTTGTGAGGCACTTAAAGCTCCAACGCCTCCTATCTTTACGTGGCCTGGTATCGGCAGTGTCCCTGTGGACCCCTGGAGGACTTGCTGCAGAGCCAGGGCTGGGGAGGCTCCTACAGCCACACGGCCCCTTTTGCCCGCGAGAGGTTTTCCTGCCAGGCTGACAAGAGCTCTGGGACCCTGATGATCACTGGGCTGGAGCTGGGGGACAGTGCGCTCTATTACTGCACCCTGCAGGGACCACAGTGAGAGACACTTGGGGCATGCCTGAACAACATCAGCTTCCTCCCCCCCTGCTCTCTCCTCCTGCATGTTCACGGGGGTCACAGCCCATCTCAGGGGTGAGTCAGTGAGTGGGTGGTTCCTGGGGTCAGAGAGAGGGGGGTCTCATGGTGGCTGGGTGCTCTTAGTGGTCCAGAGATGTGGGAAACGTGAGCAGATGAGTGGGCAGAGAGGATGTGGGGAGAGGTGAGCAGGAGCTGCTCTGCCCTTGTGTAACACCTTGTGCATGGTGAGATTGCCCATCCCTTGCTAATGAGGCAGGGTCAGAGGATGAGTTGGAGGTTTCCTCACAGAAGCCTGGCACAGCCTTTCATGACTTGAATGCACTGCATAAATTGAGGCAATGATCCTTCCCCTCTGCTCACAGATTGACAGAACAACTGAGGTTGGAAGGGACCTCCAGAGGTCAGTTGGCCCAGCCTTTCTTCTCAAGCAGGGCCACCTGGAGGCAGTTGCCAAGGCCCATGTCCAGACAGCTTTTGAATATCTCCAAGCATGGTGAATCCGTAGCCTCCCCGGGCAACCTGTATCAGTCCTTGGTAGCTCCCACACAGAAGGTTTTCCTGATGTTCAGATGGAGCCTCCTGTCTTTCAGCTTGTGTGCATTGTCTCATGTTCCATGACTGCACATCAGTGAGATGAGCCTTAGTCCATGGGCCATCCCTCCAAAGTGTCTGGTGAGTTCATTCAGTCCATGGCTTTGGGCTCCATCTGTTAGAACAGTCTCTCAGGGCAGGTGAGATGGTGTGTGGTGATGGACTCTTGCATACTGTATTTTTGGAGCTTGTGACTGGTGTACCCGGCGTGGCTCATGCACACAGTCCATGGGCTGAAGATGTAGATCTTGAGGAGGTTACTGGGCGCCAGCTGCTGACGTCAGGTCTGATCCCATCACTGCTGTGCTTTACTCATTTTTTCATCAAAGTCCATCTGTCCTTAATGTGGGTGATTCTTACTGTAGTACAACTGATAGCAATTACAGTAACGAGGACATACAGTGACAGTGTTACTTAGCAATCAACAACACACAATTTGATTCACTGGCTATTCTCACCAAAAATCAGATCCCCATGAGGTACACATTGGACTTCCCCATCCTTCCGCATCACCCACCAAGTGCACCCAGGTCCTTGGGCAAAAGCAATCCCACGGATGGGTTTGCCTTTGCCTGAGGCAGGACTAACCCAGACTGTCTTCCCTAACATATTCTTCATGTGCACTACGGGGACTTTATCCCCTTCTATGGTACGTGGAAGTTTTGATTGGGCAGGGCCAGCCCGATTTGTAGATCCCCTGGTGTTAACTAGCCAGGTAGCCTTTGCTAAATATGCATCCCAATGTTTTAAGGTCCCACCACCCATTGCTCTCAGTGTAGTTTTTAACAGTCCACTGTATCGTTCTATCTTCCCAGAGGCTGGTGTGTGATAGGGGATGTGATATACCCACTCAATGCCATGCTCTTTGGCCCACGTGTCTATGAGGCTGTTTCGGAAATGAGTCCCGTTGTCCGACTCGGTTCTCTCTGGGGTACCATGTTGCCACAGGACTTGCTTTTCAAGGCCCAGGATAGTATTCCGGGCAGTGGCATGGGGCACAGGGTATGTTTCCAGCCATCCAGTGGTTGCTTCCACCATTGTGAGCACATAGCGCTTGCCTTGATGGGTTTGTGGCAGTGTGATATAATCAATCTGCCAGGCCTCCCCATATTTGTATTTCAACCATCGTCCTCCATACCAACGGGGCTTCAAACGCTTGGCTTGCTTGATTGCAGCGCATGTCTCACATTCATGGATGACCTGTGCAATAGTGTCCATGGTCAAGTCCACCCCTCGGTCACGAGCCCATCTATATGTCACATCTCTTTGATGGCCTGAGGTGTCACGGGCCCACTGAGCTATGAATAGTTCACCCTTATGTTGCCAGTCCAGATCCACCTGAGCCACTTCAATCCTAGCAGCCCGATCCACCTGCTAGTTATTCTCATGTTCCTCCATGGCCCAGTTCTTCGGTATGTGGGCATCTACGTGGCGTACTTTCACAACCAGATTCTCTTGCCGGGCAGCAATATCTCACCACAGTTCAGCAGCCCAGATGGGTTTGCCTCTGCGCTGCCAGTTGCCCTGCTTCCACTGCTGTAACCACCCCCACAGAGCATTTGCCACGATCCATGGATCAGTAGAGAGATAAAGTACTGGCCATTTTTCTCGCTCGGCAATGTCCAAAGCCAGCTGAATGGCTTTCACCTCTGCAAACTGGCTCGATTCACCTTGTCCTTCACTGGCTTCTGCAACTTGTCGTGTAGGACTCCACACAGCAGCCTTCCACTTCCGATGCTTTCCCACAATCCAGCAGGACCCATCAGTGAACAGAGCATATTTCTTCTCATTTTCTGGCAGTTTATTATATGGTGGGGCCTCTTCCGCACACATCACCTCCTCCTCTGGTGACATCCCAAAATCCTTGCCTTCCGGCCAGTCCATGATCACTTCCAGAATGCCTGGGTGACTGGGGTTTCCCATTTGAGTTCGCTGTGTGATCAATGCAGTCCACTTTCTCCATGTGGCACCAGTTGCATGATGTGTGGTGGGGACCTTTTCTTTGAACATCCAACCCAGCACCGACGGTCAAGCTGCTAAGAGGAGCTGTGCTTCTGCACCAGTCACTTCTGAAGCAGCTCAAACCCCTTCATATGCTGCTAATATCTCTTTTTCTGTTGGAGTGTAGAGGGCTTCGGATCCTCTGTATCCCCGACTCCAAAACTCTAGGGGTCGACCTCGGGTCTCCCCTGGTGCTTTCTGCCAGAGGCTCCAGGTAGGGCTATTCTCCCCGGCTGCGGTGTAGAGCACGTTTTTAACATCTTGTCCTGCCTGGACTGGCCCCAGGGCCACTGCATGGACTATTTCCTGTTTGATTTGTTCAAAAGCTTGTCGTTGCTCAGGACCCCATTTAAAATCATTCTTCTTCCGGGTCGCTTGATACAGAGGGCTTACAATTAGACTGTAATCTGGGATATGCATCTTCCAAAAACCCACAATGCCTAAGAAAGCTTGTGTTTCCTTTTTACTAGTTGGTGGAGACATAGCTGGTATTTTGTTGATCACATCCATTGGGATTTGACGGCATCCGTCTTGCCATTTCATTCCTAAAAACTGGATCTCCTGTGCAGGTCCCTTGACCTTACTTCGTTTTATGGCAAAACCAGCTTTCAGAAGGATTCAAACTATTTTATTCCCTTTCTCAAAAACTTCCTCTAATGTGTTGCCCCATACGATGACGTCATCAATGTATTGCACATGTTCTGGAGCTTCACCCTGTTCCAGTGCACTCTGGATAAGCCAGCAGATGGTGGGGCTGTGTTTCCACCCCTGGGGCAGTCGATTCCAGGTGTACTGGACGTCCCTCCAAGTGAAAGCAAACTGTGGCCTGCACTTTGCTGCCAAAGGGATTGAGAAGAATGCATTCGCTATATCAATCGTGGCATACCACTTGGCTGCCTTGGATTCCAGTTCGTACTGCAGTTCTAGCATGTCTGGCACAGCAGCGCTCAGCGGTGGCGTGACTTCATTCAGGCCACAATAGTCTACAGTTAGCCTCCTCTCCATTAGAATTTCTCTCCAGCCATATGGCACTGTTAAAGGGTGAGTAAGTCTTGCTGATCACTCCTTGAACACCCGTAGGTGATGAATCAGCTCATGGATGGGAATCAGGGAGTCTCGGTTAGTGCGATATTGCCGCCGATGCACCATTGTGGTAGCGGTTGGTACCTGTTGTTTTTCAACCGTCAACAACCCCACAACAGAAGAGTTCTCCGAGAGACCAGGCAAGGTAGACAACTGTTTAACTTCCTCTGTCTCCAAGGCAGCTATGCCAAAGGCCCACCGGTACCCTTTGGGTCCTTAAAATATCCTCTCCTGAGGTAATCTATACCAAGGATGCTTCTGCCACTCATTCCCAGTTAGGCTCAGTTCCGCCTCCAGTACAGTCAATCAGGGGATTGACAGGGATCGCCCTGTCACCCCAGAAATACAAATGGGTTCTGCCCCTCTATAGGTTGATGGTATTAGAGTGCACTGTGCACCCGTGTCCGCTAGAGCCTTATACTCCTGTGGGTCTGATGTGCCAGGCCACCGAATCCACACTGTCCAAAAAACCTGCTTGTCCCTTTCCTCCAACCTTTCCTCCCTGGAGGCAGGGCCCCTCTAATCCTGGTCATAGTATCCATTACTCACTTCTTGCAGAAATGACTTGGAAGTTCCTTCAAGAGGATCAGAAGCAATATCAGGCCTTCTGCTCTGTCCTGGGGGTCCCCAGGACCTGGGAGTGCTGCTGGACAGCCAGCTTAACATGAGCCAGCAGTGTGCCCAGGTGGCCAAGAAGGCCAACAGCATTCTGGCTTGTATCAGGAATAGCATGGCCAGCAGGAGCAGGGAAGTGATGGTGCCTCTGTACTCGGCCCTGGTGAGGCCTCACCTCGAGTACTGTGTTCAGTTCCAGGCCCCTCTGTACAAGATGGACACTGAAGTGCTGGAGTGTGTCCAGAGGAGAGCTACCGAGTCCAGACCAAGCCATATGAGGAGAGGCTGAGGGAGCTGGGCATGTTTAGTTTGGAGAAGAGGAGGCTGAGGGGAGACCTCGTTGCCCTCTACAACTCCCTGAAAGGAGGGTGTAGAGAGGTGGGTGTTGGCCTCTTCTCCCAGGTGAATAATGACAGGACCAGAGGAAATGGTCTGAAGCTGCGGCAGGGGAGGTTTAGATTAGATATGAGGAGGAATTACTTTACTGAAAGAGTGGTCAGGCACAGGAACAGCCTGCCCAGGGAAACTGGGGCGGCACTTTTCCTGGAGGGATCCCCTTTTGTGGTTGTTCTTCCTTGCAACTCCTGTTCCCGTGTCCGCAGGATCAAAGGAGGTTGTCCATCCCAATTCCTCATGTCCTCTCTGTGGTCACTCAGGTAGAACCACAGGGTGCCTTGTGGTGGGTACCCTCTGCAGTCTCTCTCTTGAGTGGGGAAGCACCTGATCCTAATAGCTGAGATGCTGGCCCATACAGGTGGGGAGTAGAACATATTCTCTTCAAGTTGCTGGACCTTCCGGGACACTTTCTCCACAGCTGAGACAAGGGGCAAAGAGAGACTTTCTTCATATCGCTGGAGCCAGCCAGCCATTTCATCCACTGTTGGTCCTTCTTCACCTTTCCATTCTATTACTGCCCATGAGTTGGCATATGACAACGGTGCCTCTCACACCCACCCTCTCCCCGCTTCCCTGATGAAGGTGAGCACCAGCCACAGTTCCTCCAGTGCGGAAGCAGCCACAGCCCCAGGGCCCTGGAATGGGCAGGGCCACCTGCGGGCAGCCCCAGCCCTGGGCCAGCCCAGGCCTGGCTACCCTACCTGCCTTGAACTCACCTGCTGGCCCCACCTGCTTGGCCCTGTGGCCAGGACAGCCCTGATGTCTCTGCCTGTCTCCAGCAGACCAGACCTGGTTCTTCTCAGTGTTGCCCGGTGTCCTGGTTCCGGCAGGGATAGGGTTAATTCTCCCCAGGCTCCAGCAGGGACACAGGTATTCCATGCCATGTCAGCCATGCCCACTCTGAGCTGCCCGGGGAGGTGGCAGGAAGTCACTGCTTGGGAGCGGACTGGGGCTTCCTGGGTCGGTTGGTGAGCAGTGGTACCGTAATCGTGTTTGTACATTCCTCTCTCTCTCTGTTATTGTTGTTGTTTTCTTGTTCCCTTTGCTGTTCTGTTAAACTGCCTTTGTCTCACCCCATGAGTGTTGCCTTTTTATTCCAATTCTTCCCTGGGGAGGGGGGGGGGGGAGGAGTTTGGGAGAGCGGCCACGTGGTTCTTTGTTACCCTTGGAGCCTAAACCATGACACGGCTCCTGCACCCGGGTTGGGGCAACCCCTGGTATCAATACAGGCTGGGGGATGAAGGGATTGGGAGCAGCGCTGCAGAGAAGGACTTGTGGGTACTGGTGTGCTCGCAGCCCAGAAAGCCAACTGTATCCTGGGCGGCATCAAAAGAAGCGTGGGCAGCAGGCAAAGGGAAGTGATTGTGCCCCTCTTCTCTGCTCTGCTGAGATCCCACCTGCAGTACTGCATCCAGCTCTGGAGTCCTCAGCGCAGGAAAGCTATGGACCTGGCTGGAGCAGCTCCAGAGGAGGGCCACAAGAATGATCAGAGGGATGGAACACCTCTCCTGTGAGGACAGGCTGAGACGGTTGGGGTTGCTCAGCCTGGAGAAGAGAAAACTCTGGGAACACCTTGTTGCAGCCTTTCAATCTATAACAGGAGCTTGTAGGAAGATGGGGAGAGAGTCTTCAGTAGGGTCTGTAGTGATAGGACAAGGGGTAACGGCTTTAAACTAAAAGAATAGATAGTAGGAAGAAATGTTTTATGAGGAGGATAAGGAAACACTGGAATGGGTTTCCCAGAGAGGTTGTAGATGCCCCATCCCTGGAAATATTTCAGGACAGATTGGACAGGGCTCTGAGCAGCCTGATCTAGATGAAGATGCCCCCGCACATTGGAGGGGAGTTTGGACATGGTGACCTTTAAGGTTCCCTTCCAACACAAGTGATGCTATGATTCTCAAGTTCCATGTTTCTATACATTGATGGGATGAATCTCCCCCCCTCCAAGCCTTCTCTTCTCCAGGGTCAACAGTCCCAGCTCTCTCAGCCTTTCCTCATCTGAGAGGTGCTCCAGACCCATAATCATCTTCGTCGCCCATCACGGGCCTCTCCCCAGTACACCCAACTTTGTTTGGACCTGGGAGCCAGGAAGAGAAGCTAGTACTCCAGGAGTGACCTCAGCAGTGCTGAGTAGAGGGGAAGGTGCAGCCCAGGACACCATTATCCCTCTTTGCCACAGGGGCCCATTTCTGGCTCACTGTCACGTTGCCCACCAGAACCACTGGGTCCTTCTCTGAGCATGTGCTTCCCTGGTGGGCAGCCCCCAGCCTGGCCTGGTGCAGGGAGTTGTTCCTCCCCACGTGCAGGACTTGGCTCTTGCCCACGTTGAGCTGCAGGGGATTCCTGTCAGCCCACTTCTCCAGCCTGTCGAGGTCCCTGTGGATGGCAGCACAGCTCTCTGTGTGTCCGGTCCCCGCGGGCAGGGGCTGGGAGTGAGGGCAGGGCGGGCTGGCGCTGCGGGGCACGGGGAGGGTCCTGCCAGGGGACGCTGCGGGCCGACAGCCCGTCCCGGCCGCTGGGGCTGGGGCTGGGGCCGACCCCGGCTGCGGGCGTCCGAGGCGCCGACCCCCTTGCGCGGGGCTCGGCAGGGCGACGAGGCGGGAGAGCGGCGGAGCCGCGCTGGCAGCCCCGGGCCAGCAGCCTTGGTGTGCCGGGGCGCCGCGCTCCTCCTCTGCCCGCGCCCGCCCTTCTCCTGCCCCGAAGGGGCCGCGGCAGCGGGGGGCCGGGCCGGGGCGGGGGTGCCGGGGGCGGGCAGAGGCGTGGGCGCTGCCCCGGCGAGGGGCCGAGCCGGCGGGGCGGGCAGGAGCGGGCCCGAGCGCGGCTCCGAGCGCGGCTCCGCTCGGCTGCTCCTGTGCGGCTCCCGCCGCGCCCTGGGGCCCCGTCCGGCCCCGGCGCGGCAGGGCACGATGGCGGCCGGGCTGGGGCCGTGGCTCCTGGCCTTGGCCTTGGCCTTGGGGCCGGCAGGTGAGAGCCGGGCGGGGAGGGCGGCGAGCCCGGGGCAGGGGCTGCCCGCGGGCGGCCCTGCCCGTGCCGGGGCCCCGGGGCTGCGGCTGCTCCCGCGCCGGGCGCGCTGTCGGCTGCCGCTCGCCTCGGGCGGGGAAGGGAGAGGCCGAGGCCGGGGCCGGGCCCAGGGGAGGCTCTGGGGCGGCGGGTCGGGCCGCAGTGTGGGAGCGGGCGCGGCTCAGCCCCGAGGGGGGCAGGCGGGGCATTGGCCCGGGCGCGGGGCTTTGCCGGGAGAGAGCGGGGTGGCGGCTGTGGCTGTGGCTGTGGCGGGGCGGGGGGCGCCGGGGCGGCGGGGGAACGTCGTGGGGCCGTGGGCGCGCCCTGCCCGGCTGCCTGCGCTCTCCGTCCGCAGGGGTGTGGGCGCAGCTGAGGCTGGTGGAGGCCGGCGGAGGGCTGCGAGCGCCCGGGGACTCCGTGCTCCTCTCCTGCCAAGGGTCCGGCTTCACCTTCGGGAGTTACGGCGTTTATTGGTACCGTCAGGCCCCCGGTGGTGGTCTCGAGTGGGTGTCCTACATCAGTGGATACTCCGGTACTACAAAGTACGGGCCAGCGGTGGAGGGACGAGCCACAGCATCCCGGGACAATTCCCGTTCTGAGGCATATCTGTCCCTGAGTGCCCTGCAACCCCAGGACTCTGCCCGCTACTTCTGTGCCGTTCTCACGGAGACAGGAAATCCAGCTGAGCTTTAACAGAAACCTGCAGGGGCCCAGCCCAGGTGCAAGAGCAATGGGCCAGGGGAGTGCTGCAATGTGTGTGGTGGTGCTCAGGGCTGTTTCCAGCAGTGAAGGGTTATCACTGCGCACGGCAGGTGTTCCTGGCCTGTCCTGCACACTGCAGGAATTTAAATTATTGCCAATTAAGATACAGCGTAATGGAGGGAATGAAAAAAAACCCAAAACCCAACCCGAAAGATACTGTCCTCCCTCTCTGTCCTCCTTTTTCCCAGGCTCAGCTTCACTCTTTCCCTTCCTCTCCCCAGCAGGCACAGGGGCCAATTGGAAATGGGGCTTGGGGTCAGTTCGTAGTATTTCATCTGTATTGCTTCTGCACCTAAATCTCTGGGGCCCTCTGGCATTCATGCCGGGCTATGAAAGAGCTGGCCAATGTTATCACAGAACCTCTCTCCATCCTTTTTCAGTGGCCTTGGGAGTCTGGAGAGGCCCCACACAACTGGAAGCTGGCAAATGTTATCCCAGTTTTCCAGAAGGGAAAGAAGGTAAACCCTGGTAATTACAGGCCTCTCAGTCTCACTTCAGTGCCTGCTAAAAATATGGAGAAGGTTATTGTCGGACGTAGAATCACAGAACAGTAGAATGGTTAGAGTTGGAAGGGACCTTAAAGATCATCTAGTTCCAGCCCCCCTGCCCTGGGCAGGGACACCTCCCACTAGACCAGGTTGCCCAAAACCTCATCCAGCCTGGCCTTGAACACCTCCAGGGATGGGGCAGCCACAGCTTCTCTGAGCAGCCTGTTCCAGTGTCTCACCACCCCCAGTCAAGAATTTCTTCCTAATATCTAATCTAAATCTCCCTTCTTTCAGTTTAAAACCGTTACCCTCATCCTGTCACTTCACTCCCTGATCAAGAGTCCCTCCCCATCTTTCCTGTAGGTCCCCTTTAGCTACTGGAAGTCTGTTGTAAGGTCTCCCAAGAGACTTCTCTTCTCCAGGCTGAACAACCCCATGTCTCTCAGCCTGTCTTCATAGGAGAGGTGCTCCAGCCCTCTGATTATCTTCATGGCCCTCCGCTGGACTTGCTCCAACAGGTCCGTGTCCTGAGCTGGACACAGTAGTCCAGGTGGGATCTCACGAGAGCGGAGTAGGGGGGTAGAATCCCCTCCCTTGCCCTCCTGGCCACACTGTGGGGATGCAGCCCAGGATGCAGTTGGAAAGAAAGCCAAGTGCTCGTTGCCGGGTTGTGTTGAGCTTCTTATCGACCAACACCCCGCAAGTGCTTCTCCTCAGGGCTGCTCTCCATCTGTTCTCTGTCCAGCCAGTACTTTCCTTGGGATTGCCCCAATCCACACAGCGGACTTGCATTTGGCCTTGTTGGCTGATGTAGTTGCCAAGCCACTCTCCGTGATATTTGAAAAGTCGTGGCAGTCAGGTGAAGTCCTTGGTGACTAGAAAAAGGGAAACATTGCACCCATTTTTAAAAAGGGTAGAAAGGAGGACCCTGGGAACTACCGCCCTGTCAGCCTCACTTCTGTGCCTGGGAAGATCATGGAACAGATCCTCCTAGAAGCTATGCTAAGGCACATGCAGGACAGGGAGGTGATTTGAGACAGCCAGCATGGCTTCACCAGGGGCCTGACCAACCTGGTGGCTTTCTACAATGGAGGGACTGCATCAGTGGACAAGGGAAGAGCTATGGATGTCGTCTATCTGGAGTTCTGCAAGGCCTTTGACACAGTCCCCCACAACGTCCTTCTCTCTAAGTTGGAGAGATACGGATTGGATGGGTGGACTGTTTGGTGGGTAAGGAACTGGCTGGATGGTCACATCCAGAGGGTGGTGGTCAATGGCTCGATGTCCAGATGGAGAGGGGTGACAAGTGGTGTCCCTCAGGCATCTGTACTGGGACCAGTGCTGTTCAACATCTTCAACAATGATTTAGACAGTGGGATCAAGTGCACCCTCAGCAAGCTTGCCGACGACACTAAGCTGAGTGGTGCGGTCGATGTGCCAGGGGGACGGGATGTCACCCAAAGGGACCTGGGCGAGCTAGAGAGGTGGGCCCGAGCAAACCTTATGAAGTTCAACAAGGCTAAGTGCAAGGTCCTGCACTTGGGTCAGGACAATCCTCGTTATCAATACCAGCTGGGGGATGATGTGATAGAGAGCAGCCCTGTGGAAAAGGACTTGGGGGTACTGGTGAATGAAAAGCCGGACATGAGCCAACAATGTGCACTTGCAGCCCAGAAGGCCAACCGCATCCTGGGCTGTATCAAAAGAACTGTGGCCAGCAGATAGACAGAGGTGATTCTCCCTCTCTATTCTGCTCTCATGAGACCCCACCTGGAGAACTGTGTCCAGCTCTGGAACCCTCAGCACAAGAAGGACATGGACCTGTTGGAGCAGGTCCAGAGGAGGGCCGCGAAGATGATCAGAGGGCTGGAGTACCTCTCCTGTGAAGACAGGCTGAGAGAGTTGGGGTTGTTCAGCCTGGAGAAGAAAAGGCTCCGGGGAGACCTTATAGCAGCCTTCCAGTACCTGAAGGGGGCCTATAAGAAAGCTGGGGGCGGGTGTTTGCAGGGCGTGTAGCGATAGGACGAGGGGCAATGGCTTTAAACTAGAGCAGGGCAGGTTTAGATTGGACATTACAGAATCACAGAGTCACAGAATGGTTTGGGTTGGAAGGGAACTTAAAGATGATCTAATTCCAACCCCCTGCCATGCGCAGGGACACCTTCCACCAGACCAGGCTGCTCAAAGCCTCATCCAGCCTGGCCTTGAACACCTCCATGGATGGGTCATCGACAGCTTCCCTGGGCAACCTGTTCCAGTGCCTCACTACCCTTACAGGAAAGAATTTTTTCCTGATATCCAAGCTAAATCTACCCTCTTTCAGTTTGAGGCCATTACCCCGTGTCCTATCATAACACTCCCTGACAAAGAGTCCCTCCCCATCCTTCCCGTAGGCCCCCTTTAGGTACTGGAAGGACACTATAAGGTCTCCTCAGAGCCTTCCCTTCTCCAGGCTGAATAACCCCAACTCGCTCAGCCTGTCCTCATAGCAGAAGTGCTCCAGCCCTCTGATCATCTTCATGGCCCTCCGCTGGACCCGTTCCAACAGGTCTATGTCCTTCTGTGGTGAGGACTCCGGAGCTGGACACGGTACTCCAGGTGTGGTCTCACGAGAGCAGAGTAGAGGGGCAGAATCACCTCCCTCGATCTGCTGGCCATGCTGCTTTTGATGCAGCCCAGGATGCGGTTGGCTTTCTGGGCTGCAAGTGCGCACTGTCTGCTCATGTTGAGCTTCTTGTCCACCAGCACCCCCAAGTCCTTCTCCTCAGGGCTGCTCTCAAGCCATTCCCCACCCAACCTGTATTTGTGCCTGGGATTGCCATGACCCAGGTGCAGGACCTTGCACTTGGCCTGGCTGAACTTCATGAGGTTCGTACAGGCCCACCTCTCAAGCCTGTCCAGGTCCCTCTGGATGGCATCCCTTCCCTCCAGTGTGTCGACCATGCCACACAGCTTGGTGTTATCAGCAAACTTGCTGAGGGTGCTCTCGATCCCACTGTCCATGTTGCCGACAGATGTTGAACAGCACTGGTCCCAGTACTGACCCCGGAAGAACACCACTCATCACCGGATTCCATGTGGACTGCAAGCCTTTGAGTGCGGCCATGTAGCCAGTTCCTTATTCACCAAGTGGTCCATCCATCAAATCCATGTTTTTCCAATTTAGAGACCAGGATGTCATGTGGGACAGTGTCAAACGCTTTGCATAAGTCCAGGTAGATGACGTCAGTTGCTCTCCCCTTATCTACCAGTGCTGTGGCAACATCATAGAAGGCCACCAAATTGGTCAGGCACGATTTGCCTTTGGTGAAACCCTGTTGGCTGTCACCAGTCCTTATTATCCATGTGCCTTAGCAGAGTTTCCAGGAGGATCTGCTCCATGATCTTGCCAGGCACAGAGGTGAGACTGACCAGTCTGTAGTTCCCTTCATCAGGATGAAGTTCTTTACAATGGGGGTGCTGAGACACTGGCCCAGGTTGCCCATAGAGGTGGTGGAGGCCCCATTCCTGGAGACATTCAAGGCCAGGCTTGATGACGCTCTGAGCAGCCTGGTCTAGTTGTAGATGTCCCTGCTCACTGCAGGGCGGTTGGACTAGGTGACCTTTAAAGGTCCCTTCCAACGCAACAGATTCAATGATTCTATAACCAGGCAGCATCCCTATACTCTTCCCAGGACACCTGATCCTGCTTGGCCAGTGGTGGAGGCCGGTGGAGGGCTGCGAGCGTCGGGGGACTCCATGCGCGTCTCCTGCCACGGATCCGGCTACAGCTTTGGGAGTTCTGCAGTTCGGTGGTACCGCCAGGCACCGAATGGAAGACCCAAGTGGGTGTCTTTTGTGAGCTACTGGGGTAGAAAGAAGTATGGTGTAGCCGTGGAGGGTCGAGCCATGGTGTCCCAGAACAATTTCTGGTCCAAGTAATGTGCAGCTCCGGGACTCTGCCCACTACTTCTGGGCTGTTCGCACAGAGGCAAGAAATCCAGTTGAGCTTTAGCAGAAACCCACTGAGGCCTAGCCCAGGGCGGACGTTCTGCAGAGCAAGCAAGTGTGGGGTCAGCTCTGGACTCTTCCAATGAGAGGGGCCATCACTGTGCACCGCAGGTAGACCTGTCCTTTTACAAGAGCTCCTTTCCCAGCACTGCCAGTTTCCATCTCCTGAGACCAAAATGCAATGTTTTATTCTCTGGTGGTGTTTTCACTGTGTTTGTCACACAACCAGCCTGGACACTCTGCTTGCAGCCCTTCTCTGCCTTCCCCTGGTCCCCTTCTTCCCTGGGACATCCAGGACATTCCCTTGGGCTTCGGTGACAGCAATGTCTCACGGGCCATATCCTCGTGCCAGTGAGAGCAGAGCCGTGGGGGAACAGCTCTGCTTTTGTTCCAGGTGCATTTGCAGGTGATGAGATCCGAGTGACGAGGCCTGCAGTGTGGTGGCAAGCAGGGAATACCAGGACCTTGTGAGGCACTTAAAGCTCCAACGCCTCCTATCTTTACGTGGCCTGGTATCGGCAGTGTCCCTGTGAGGACTTGCTGCAGAGCCAGGGCCGGGGAGGCTCCTACAGCCACACGGCCCCTTTTGCCCGCGAGAGGTTTTCCTGCCAGGCTGACAAGAGCTCTGGGACCCTGATGATCACTGGGCTGGAGCTGGGGGACAGTGCGCTCTATTACTGCACCCTGCAGGGACCACAGTGAGAGACACTTGGGGCATGCCTGAACAACATCAGCTTCCTCCCCCCCTGCTCTCTCCTCCTGCATGTTCACGGGGGTCACAGCCCATCTCAGGGGTGAGTCAGTGAGTGGGTGGTTCCTGGGGTCAGAGAGAGGGGGGTCTCATGGTGGCTGGGTGCTCTTAGTGGTCCAGAGATGTGGGAAACGTGAGCAGATGAGTGGGTAGAGAGGATGTGGGGAGAGGTGAGCAGGAGCTGCTCTGCCCTTGTGGGATTACGTGTGCGTGAGGTCATTGCCTTTCCTAGCTAAATGGATAAGGGTGGTGGAGGAATATGATGTTCCACAAAGAACTTGGCGTGCTTTTAAAAGCCTGATTTTCACAGAAGGGTTGAGGTTGGAAAGGCCCTTCAGAAGTCAAAGCAGGGCCACCTGGAGGCAGTTGCTAAGGCCCCTGTCCACACAGCTTTTGAATATCTCCAAGCATGGAGACTCCACAAGCTGCCTGGGTAACCTGTGCCAGCACTCACTCACTCTCAAATGGAAAAAGTGTTTTCTGATGTTCAGAGGTACCCACATGTTATTTTGTTTGTGCCCATTGGCCCTTGTCCTGTCTGTGTGAACCACTGAGAAAAGCCTGGCACAGCCTTCTTTTCACCATCTCTTCAGGTATTTCTGTACATTTATGAGCACCTCCACAAGCCTTCATTTCTGCAGGGTAGGCTGTTCCACCTTTCACAGCCTTTTTCACAGGAGAGGTGCTCCAGTCCCTTCGTCATCTTCATGGCCCTTTGCCGTATACTCCCAAGTATGTCCACTTAAGCTATCACTGCCTGTTCATCCTTGTCTCCTGGGGTTGCAGGTGCCCTTTCTGAGGTGGAGACAGAGGCCTCCGGCCCCACGGTAGGAAAGGTCTCAGAGTCTCTCACGCTTACCTGCCACAACTCTGTGGTACCCATCACTGACAGCAGCTACGCTTGGTTCTGGATCCGTCAGACTCCTGGCAGAGACCTGCAGCACATAGCGTTGCTGTATCCTTTCACGGGACTTCAGCACATTGCTTCATCCTTCCAAAGAGGAGTCACCAGCTCTGCAGACCCCTCCAGGAACCAGCTGTCGCTGGAAGTGCTTTCACCATCAGCTGCAGACACGGCCACGTATTTCTGCAGCACCAGAGAGCTGGAAAAGGGCACAGTGCTTGAAACACGGTCAGTGGCAGTCCAGAACTGGAAGGAGGGGTTTTAAATCCAGCCACATCTTTTGTGCTTGCTGAAGAGCAAGAAGGCTGCAAGAAGGCTTCTCAAGACTAGTCTGAGCTGGCTTTTCCCAGAAACAGGCTGCAGCAGCAGCAGCAGCAGTCTCCCACGAGCACACATAAAAACCACGAACATGATGTTGTTAAAGTTCCTTCCCTCCTCCCTTTCTCCCTCCTTCCCTTCTCTCTCTCTCTTCCCAGGGCAGAAAGGATTGTTTTCAGAACAAGTGAGCACTGAAGAAGTAAAACTTGAACATGGAAAGCTAGAGTTAAATTTAAGTTTCGGAACCTGATATTGTTCAGGTAGCCCCAGAGTAGTGCATTGGAAGGAGCTGAGCAGCAGAGCGTCTTTTTCCGTGGACATAATGAATAATCTCTTTGTTGTGTTAGAGGTGTTTCCTCTTTAGGGGACCTAAGCAGCCATTGCCAGGGAAGAGGCAGCTAGAGAAGTGCCAGCACGAGGGAATGAGGGAGGATTAGGGTGCTGGGCCAGAGCCAAGGGAGCAGGGGGGCTGCACATCTGCCTAGGAGTGACCTGTCCACAAAGTGGAGCTGGGCTCAGGAGCTCCCGTCTGAGAGGAGAAGCTCAGCAGCACCAAGGGACAGGGGGCCATGGGGAGGACAACCTGCCATGCCCACAGTCAGCTCAAAAATCCCAGCAAGACCCTGCTGTCCTTCTTCAGAGGGAGGCTGGGTATGGCCCTAAATCAGCACATCACCTTTTGCACAACAGAGATTTTACTGCCAAACAGGTGCTCTGGTATTGCACCCTGCAGGGTGAGAGACACCCAGGTGTGCACCAACAGCTTCAGCTTCTTCTGCTCCTCCAGTCTGCTCTCTCCTTCTGTGGAGCTGTGCAGGCCACTGTGGGAACAGGCAGGTAATCTACCTGGTACACCCCCATCTTTGGCCTAATGCTTTGCCCTTGGACTGGTGCTCTGCTCATGGGGCACTGCAACCCATCTTGCAAAGACCAGGTTGAGGATGGCAGCATAGGATCCAAGCCTCACTTGCATGTGAGATGTCATTTTCTCTCCTGTGTTCATTCTGAGTAGTACCTGGGGTAGGAGAGTGGGATCCTCCCCATCACAGCTCTGCAAAGACAAAGGGATTTGTCTTCCATGGTGCAAAACCTTCCTGCTTCGGATGGGAAAAATCAGAAAAAGCTCCTTGTCTGACAGGGAAAAGGAGGGAGGGAAAGGTGGTGTCTCTCTCCTCGTGAGCCCTGATTGCTGGTACCAGCTCGATTCCTCTACCCATCTTTGTCAGTTGGGTTCAAAGAGAACAAATTTAGTCCAGTGCCATCCCAATGTCCCCACCAGTGATGCCCTGACCTTTGCTGAATCTTGGAGTGATCATGGCTTGTTCTTCCTCACTGCAGCAGTCACTGGCCAGGTGGCCTTGGAGCAGCACACTGGGGAAATGGCGGTGCAAGAGGGAGATGGAGTCACCTTCCAGTGCAGCATGAGTGGAGACAGTATGAGCAGCTGCTACATGTTCTGTTACCAGCAGGGGCCACGTGGCACTCTGGAATGGATGTACCGGGAAGGTGATGCCTATGGAGAAGGTTTCGAGGGTCACTTTAAGGGGTCAGTGGAGAGCTCCCAGAACAGATTCACCCTTCAGATCCAGGCAGCAAAGCAGGGGGATGAAGCAGTGTATTACTGTGGTGCCAGGCTCACCCTGGAGCAGCTCTGCAGCAGAGTGGGTCAAAACCGACAAATAGAGAGTACAGACTTCTCGGCATTTCTTTCTAGCGGCAGGTGCAGGAATAAAACCTTTGGCGTGCTTGCAGTCAAAAGCAGTGAAGGGAATTGTGGTTGAAGGGCTGACACCATTTATGATGCCGGAGGATCTATTGTGGGAACTGCAGAGACTTTATAGCGAAGTGCTGGTCATTGCACATTGCCTGTGCTGCTGTCCAGCCTGGCCCCGTTTTTCCTCTGTGGCTTGGTTGTAGAGCTGTGGGATCTTGGAGATGCAGTGTGGTAGCTTACAGGAGTACCATAGTGCATGGTGTCAGGTTGTTGCAGTAAGACAGAAGGCAGCTCAGCATGAGTGACATTGTGGTAGGTGGCTACTAAAGATCACTTGCTCAGGAAAAAAGAAGTAGACAAGGTGTGGTTGGCTGACCTTGTCTGGCTGCCAAATGCCCACCTACAGCTAACCTGTTAGTTCCTCCACCACACCCAAAATGGACAGGGGGAAAAAATGCAATGAAAGGCTTATGGTTCAAGATAAGGACAGGGAGATGACCCAGCAGTTACCATCACAGACCAAACAGACTTGACTTGGGGATATTAGTTTAATTTATTGCCAAGCAAAGCAGAGTAGGAAAATGAGAAATAAGAAGAAACCACCTTACCCTGACTCCTTGCACATTGGGATGGGCTGCTCTTGAGCTCAGCACTGGAGAGACTGTGGAGCACTGTGTTCTGTGCTGGGCTCCCCAGCACAGGAAAGACGTGGACATACCGGAGCAAATGCAATGAAGAGCCATGAGATGAGGAAGGGAGCATCTGACATACAAGGACAAGCTGAGAGAACTGGGTTTGTTTAGCATAGAGAAGAAAATGCTATGGAGGGACTTGTCACTGTATAAAAACCTGAGGCTATGTAGTCTCCATTCTTGGAGATATTCACACCTGAACTGGATAAAGTCATGGCCATCCTACTGTCCTGAACCCTGGTAGGCAGCTAAACCACACACAGCTGCTGGCTTAGCCACCCACAGTGGGATGAGGTAGCGAATTGGAAGGGTAAAAGTGGGAAGACTTGTGTGTTGTGATAAAGAGAGTTGAATAAGTAAAGCAAAAAGCTGCAAACAAGCAAAATAAGGAATTCATTCTCTACTTCCCATCGTCAGGCAGAAGTTTAGGCATTTCCAGGAAAGCAGGCCTTCATCACGCATAACGGTTACTTGGAAAGACAAACGTTATAACTCTGTATATTCCCCTTTCCTCCTCCCACTTATGCAGCAGCGATGCTGCGTAAGCACTGTTCAGCAACAGCTAAAACATCAGTGTGTTATCAACACAGTTTTGGTCACAAAATATTGCAGCTGCCCATACTGGCCTCTATGAAGAAAATTAACTACATCACAGCTGCACCCAGTACACCTAGCCAACATCAGTTGACCCTGCTTTGAGTGGGAGGGTTAAACTAGACCTTTTCAGAGGTCCATTACAGCCTCAACTCTTCTACCATCCTAGGAGCAAAAGGGGCTCCTCTTCTGCTCCCCTTTCTAACGCCCTTTCTGGGGAACCGGAAAGGACAGCATCAGGCCTGATGGCCAGCCAGAGCTTTTGTGAGACAGCTTTGGGGTCTGGAAATGCTTTGGGAATACTCTTGAGTCCTTGCGTTTCTGACAGGGGGGAAGATCTCTAGTCTGTCCTCCTGAACTCATGCACTGGAAACATGCTGCCCTGTACCTTCTGCAGTCCTCCGGCAGTGGCCTTTGGGGGTGATTCAATTCCCTTCTCTCCCCTCTGCTCTGTGCAGGAGCCCTGCCTCCAGCAACAAGCTGGGGCCCGCAGTAGGCTTCTCAGGCTGCAGGAAGCAGCTGGTCAACCTGTCAAATGGGGATGCATGTTGTTCCTCATCCTTCCAAAGCCAGGCTCTGTGTTGGCGTACATGCTTGTACAACCTCTTCACATGGGTATGTACCTGTGTCTGCAACTTTACAGAACAAGACACCAGAAGATCTAACACCATAAATACAGCAGACACCACTAATACAGAAAGCATAACCATGCTGAATAGCTCTCCTGATTTCTCTGTGTGCTGCTTTTTTACCTGCCCGTATTACATTTGTATCACTTGCATATTTCTGTCCTGTGTTCCAGCTTTAAAAGTTGTAGCCAAAAGAGAAAAGCGAGTTTTCTTCAATACTCCTGTAAAAAGCTGTTTCTGGAAGTCATCAGGAGAGTAGCTGTGAAAGGCAGGATGCTCACTGCAATACCGCTTGCTTAGAAGAATGAACACTACCTGAGACTCTGAGCTTTTACCTCAGGGTCGATGTGACCTGAAGACCCAACCTAAGCCAGCTCTTCCCGGCTGAGAACACCCCATGCTGACAAGAAAGGAAGAGAGGATTTCCCCTTCCATGAAACCAGGCATACAAATATGGCCAGCAGTGCAATCGACCAGAATCCAGGATAAACCCCCCACCTGCACGGGACGTGGGTTTAGCAGCATGACGATTCCTACCTCACTGACCATAGGTCTGTACCACCTGCGCGGGAGAAGCATGTACTGATCCAGCGTAGGACAAGTACATACCGATCATGCGAGCAGCAGTCACTGGTCAGCCACACATGTAGACTCTGCTTTTCTCTGTGTCAGGGAATGCACAGCTATGCACATAGCTCAAACAGAAAAGAATAAATTCCCTTGATAATTCTATGTTAAGCATCCTGCCTCCCTCTTTGGGTGGCAAAGAACTGACTTCACGTAACAAAGTCTGAGTTTCCGTTCTCCCCTTTGCCCTGGCACATTTCACCTGTAAAGATGTGAATGTGCCTGTGAGTGTTTCACAGAATGACAGGAAGGTTGAATTTGGCAGGCACCTCAGGAGGTCATCTGGTCCAAGCCCCCTGCTCAAGTAAGGCCACCTAGAGCCAGTTGCCCAGGACCATCTCCAGACAGCTTGGGAATACCTCCAGGCATGGAGACCCAACAACTTTCTCTGGGCAACCTGTGTCTGTGCTCAGTCACCCTCACAGTGAAAAAATGTTTCCTGATGTTCAGAAGGATCCACCTGTGTCTCAGTTGCCTCTTGACCTATCACTGAGCACCACTGAAAAGAGCCTGGCCCCGTCTTCTTTGAAGCCTCCTTCAGGCATCAAGATTGGAGGCAGCCTGGGCTGCAGTGATCATACATTGGTGGAGTTCACAGGCGTGGGCAATATGGCACAGGCGAAGAGCGAGTCAGGACCCTGAATTTTAGGAAAGCAAACTTCCAGCTGTTCAAGGAGTTAGTCAAGGGCACCCCCAGGGAAGCTGCCCTCAGGGACAAGGGAGCAGAACAGAGACAGCAGATCTTTAAGGACACTTTCCATAGAGCTCAAGAGCTCTCCATCTCCATTTGCAGGAAATCAGTAAAGGAAGGCAAGAGGCCAGCATAGCTGAGTGAAGACCTGTTGGTGAAACTGAAGGGCAAGAAGGAAGTGCAAAGGCAGCGGAAGCAGGGACAGGTATCCTGGGAAGAGCACAGAGCTATTGCCTGGTTGTGTAGAATCATAGAATTGTCTAGGCTGGAAGGGACCTTTAAGGTCATCATCGTTGTTCAAAGACAAGAATTCAGTCCTTCAGTCCTCCACTGGTCCAGTGCCATCATAGAATCATAGAATCTTTCTTGTTGGAAGACCTTTAAAGTCATTAATTCCAACCATTAACCTAACACTGCCAAACCACCACTAAACCACGTCCCTCAGCACTACATCAACACATCTTTAAAAATTTGAAAATATCTCCAGGGATGGTGATGGAACCACTTCTCTGGGCAGCCTGTTCCAACGTTTGATAACCCTTTAGGTGAAGAAATTTTTCCTAATATCCATCCTAAACCTCCCCTGGTGCAACTTGAGGCCATTTCCTCTTGTCCTATGGCTTGTTACTTGGGAGAAGAGACCAGCGCCCACCATGCTACAACCTCCTTTCAGGTAGTTGAAGAGAGGAATAGGGATGGGGTCAGTGAGGCCAAGGCACATCTGGAGCTGAACTTGGCAAGGGATACAAAGAATAATAAGAAGGGTTTCTATAGGTATGTCAGCGAGAAAACGAAGGTCAAAGAATGTGTACCCTTCCTGATGAACTCACCTGGCAAACAGGTAACAATGGCCGAGGTGAAGGCTGAGGTACTCAACAACATTTTTCCCTCAGTCGTCACTGGCAGTCTCTCTTCCCACACCTCTCGAGTGGGTGGACCGCAAGGAAGGGACTGGGGGAGCAAAGTCCCTCCCCCTGTAAGAGAAGATCAGGCTTGAGACCACCTGAGGACCCTGAATATACATAAATCTATGGGACCTGATGAGATGCCTCCCAGAATCCTTAGGGAATTGACTGAGGTAGTTGCCAAGCCACTCTCCATGATACCTGAAAAGTCATGGCAGTCAGGTGAAGTGCCTGGTGACTGCAAAAAGGGAAACATTGCACCCATTTTTAAAAAGGGTGGAAAGAGGACCCTGAGAACTACTGACCTGTCAGCCTCAGCTCTCTGCCTGGGAAGAGTATGGAACAGATCCTTCTAGAAGCTATGTTCAGGTACATGGAGGACAGGGAGGTGATTCGGGACAGCCAGCATGGCCTCACTGAGGGCAAGTCTTGCCTGACCAACCTAGAGGCCTTCTATGATGGAATGACTACATCAGTGGACAAGGGAAGAGCTATGGATATGATCTATCTGAAATTCTGTAGGGCCATTTACAGGGTGCCCAACAACATCCTTCTCTCTAAATTGGAGAGAGAGGGATTTGATGGATGGACTGTTCAGGGGATATGGAATTGGCTGGATGGTCGCATCGAGAGAGTAGTGGGCCAATGGCTCAATGTCCAGATGGAGTCCAGTGATGAGTGGTGTCCCTCAGGGGTCCGTATTGGGTCCAGTACTGCTTAATGTCTTCATCAATGACATAGACAGTGGGACTGAGTGCACCCTCAGCGTATCTGCGGATGACACCGAGCTGTGTGGTGTGGCTGGCATGCCTGAGGGATGGGATGCCATCCAGAGGGACCCTGACAAGCTCAAGAAATGGTCCCATGTGTACCTCATGAGGTTCAACAAGGCCAAGTGTAAGGTCCCGCACCCGGGTTGGGGCAACCCCTGGTATCAATACAGGCTGGGGGATGAAGGGATTGGGAGCAGCGCTGCAGAGAAGGACTTGTGGGTACTGGTGTGCTCGCAGCCCAGAAAGCCAACTGTATCCTGGGCGGCATCAAAAGAAGCGTGGGCAGCAGGCAAAGGGAAGTGATTGTGCCCCTCTTCTCTGCTCTGCTGAGATCCCACCTGCAGTACTGCATCCAGCTCTGGAGTCCTCAGCGCAGGAAAGCCATGGACCTGGCTGGAGCAGCTCCAGAGGAGGGCCACAAGAATGATCAGAGGGATGGAACACCTCTCCTGTGAGGACAGGCTGAGACGGTTGGGGTTGCTCAGCCTGGAGAAGAGAAAACTCTGGGAACACCTTGTTGCAGCCTTTCAATCTATAACAGGAGCTTGTAGGAAGATGGGGAGAGAGTCTTCAGTAGGGTCTGTAGTGATAGGACAAGGGGTAACGGCTTTAAACTAAAAGAATAGATAGTAGGAAGAAATGTTTTATGAGGAGGATAAGGAAACACTGGAATGGGTTTCCCAGAGAGGTTGTAGATGCCCCATCCCTGGAAATATTTCAGGACAGATTGGACAGGGCTCTGAGCAGCCTGATCTAGATGAAGATGCCCCCGCACATTGGAGGGGAGTTTGGACATGGTGACCTTTAAAGTTCCCTTCCAACACAAGTGATGCTATGATTCTCAAGTTCCATGTTTCTATACATTGATGGGATGAATCTCCCCCCCTCCAAGCCTTCTCTTCTCCAGGGTCAACAGTCCCAGCTCTCTCAGCCTTTCCTCATCTGAGAGGTGCTCCAGACCCATAATCATCTTCGTCGCCCATCACGGGCCTCTCCCCAGTACACCCAACTTTGTTTGGACCTGGGAGCCAGGAAGAGAAGCTAGTACTCCAGGAGTGACCTCAGCAGTGCTGAGTAGAGGGGAAGGTGCAGCCCAGGACACCATTATCCCTCTTTGCCACAGGGGCCCATTTCTGGCTCACTGTCACGTTGCCCACCAGAACCACTGGGTCCTTCTCTGAGCATGTGCTTCCCTGGTGGGCAGCCCCCAGCCTGGCCTGGTGCAGGGAGTTGTTCCTCCCCACGTGCAGGACTTGGCTCTTGCCCACGTTGAGCTGCAGGGGATTCCTGTCAGCCCACTTCTCCAGCCTGTCGAGGTCCCTGTGGATGGCAGCACAGCTCTCTGTGTGTCCGGTCCCCGCGGGCAGGGGCTGGGAGTGAGGGCAGGGCGGGCTGGCGCTGCGGGGCACGGGGAGGGTCCTGCGAGGGGACGCTGCGGGCCGACAGCCCGTCCCGGCCGCTGGGGCTGGGGCTGGGGCCGACCCCGGCTGCGGGCGTCCGAGGCGCCGACCCCCTTGCGCGGGGCTCGGCAGGGCGACGAGGCGGGAGAGCGGCGGAGCCGCGCTGGCAGCCCCGGCCCAGCAGCCTTGGTGTGCCGGGGCGCCGCGCTCCTCCTCTGCCCGCGCCCGCCCTTCTCCTGCCCCGAAGGGGCCGCGGCAGCGGGGGGCCGGGCCGGGGCGGGGGTGCCGGGGGCGGGCAGAGGCGTGGGCGCTGCCCCGGCGAGGGGCCGAGCCGGCGGGGCGGGCAGGAGCGGGCCCGAGCGCGGCTCCGAGCGCGGCTCCGCTCGGCTGCTCCTGTGCGGCTCCCGCCGGGCCCTGGGACCCCGTCCGGCCCCGCCGCGGCAGGGCACGATGGCGGCCGGGCTGGGGCCGTGGCTCCTGGCCTTGGCCTTGGCCTCGGGGCCGGCAGGTGAGAGCCGGGCGGGGAGGGCGGCGAGCCCGGGGCAGGGGCTGCCCGCGGGCGGCCCTGCCCGTGCCGGGGCCCCGGGGCTGCGGCTGCTCCCGCGCCGGGCGCGCTGTCGGCTGCCGCTCGCCTCGGGCGGGGAAGGGAGAGGCCGGGCCCGGGGCCGGGCCCAGGGGAGGCTCTGGGGCGGCGGGTCGGGCCGCAGTGTGGGAGCGGGCGCGGCTCAGCCCCGAGGGGGGCAGGCGGGGCATTGGCCCGGGCGCGGGGCTTTGCCGGGAGAGAGCGGGGTGGCGGCTGTGGCTGTGGCGGGGCGGGGGGCGCCGGGGCGGCGGGGGAACGTCGTGGGGCCGTGGGCGCGCCCTGCCCGGCTGCCTGCGCTCTCCGTCCGCAGGGGTGTGGGCGCAGCTGAGGCTGGTGGAGGCCGGCGGAGGGCTGCGAGCGCCCGGGGACTCCGTGCTCCTCTCCTGCCGCGTGTCCGGCTTCGACTTTGAGCATAATGGAGTTTGGTGGTACCGTCAGGCACCAGGTGGCACATTCGAGTTGGTGTCCATCTGCTGGGCCTTCAAGGAACCACATTACGGAGCACCGATGCGGGGTCGAGCCACAGCATCCCGGGACAATTCCCGTTCTGAGGCATATCTGTCCCTGAGTGCCCTGCAACCCCAGGACTCTGCCCGCTACTTCTGTGCCGTTCTCACGGAGACAGGAAATCCAGCTGAGCTTTAACAGAAACCTGCAGGGGCCCAGGCCAGGTGCAAGAGCAATGGGCCAGGGGAGTGCTGCAATGTGTGTGGTGGTGCTCAGGGCTGTTTCCAGCAGTGAAGAGTTATCACTGCGCACGGCAGGTGTTCGTGGCCTGTCCTGCACACTGCAGGAATTTAAATTATTGCCAATTAAGATACAGCGTAATGGAGGGAATGAAAAAAAACCCAAAACCCAACCCTAAAGATACTGTCCTCCCTCTCTGTCCTCCTTTTTCCCAGGCTCAGCTTCACTCTTTCCCTTCCTCTCCCCAGCAGGCACAGGGGCAATTGGAAATGGGGCTTGGGGTCAGTTCGTAGTATTTCATCTGTATTGCTTCTGCACCTAAATCTCTGGGGCCCTCTGGCATTCATGCCGGGCTATGAAAGAGCTGGCCAATGTTATCACAGAACCTCTCTCCATCCTTTTTCAGTGGCCTTGGGAGTTTGGAGAGGCCCCACACAACTGGAAGCTGGGAAATGTTATTCCAGTTTTCCAGAAGGGAAAGAAGGTAAACCCTGGTAATTACAGGCCTCTCAGTCTCACTTCAGTGCCTGCTAAAAATATGGAGAAGGTTATTGTGGGACGTAGAATCACAGAACAGTAGAATGGTTAGAGTTGGAAGGGACCTTAAAGATCATCTAGTTCCAGCCCCCCTGCCCTGGGCAGGGACACCTCCCACTAGACCAGGTTGCCCAAAACCTCATCCAGCCTGGCCTTGAACACCTCCAGGGATGGGGCAGCCACAGCTTCTCTGAGCAGCCTGTTCCAGTGTCTCACCACCCCCAGTCAAGAATTTCTTCCTAATATCTAATCTAAATCTCCCTTCTTTCAGTTTAAAACCGTTACCCTCATCCTGTCACTTCACTCCCTGATCAAGAGTCCCTCCCCATCTTTCCTGTAGGTCCCCTTTAGCTACTGGAAGTCTGTTGTAAGGTCTCCCAAGAGACTTCTCTTCTCCAGGCTGAACAACCCCATGTCTCTCAGCCTGTCTTCATAGGAGAGGTGCTCCAGCCCTCTGATTATCTTCATGGCCCTCCGCTGGACTTGCTCCAACAGGTCCATGTCCTGAGCTGGACACAGTAGTCCAGGTGGGATCTCACGAGAGCGGAGTAGGGGGGTAGAATCCCCTCCCTCGCCCTCCTGGCCACACTGTGGGGATGCAGCCCAGGATGCAGTTGGAAAGAAAGCCAAGTGCTCGTTGCCGGGTTGTGTTGAGCTTCTTATCGACCAACACCCCGCAAGTGCTTCTCCTCAGGGCTGCTCTCCATCTGTTCTCTGCCCAGCCAGTACTTTCCTTGGGATTGCCCCAATCCACACAGCGGACTTGCATTTGGCCTTGTTGGCTGATGTAGTTGCCAAGCCACTCTCCGTGATATTTGAAAAGTCGTGGCAGTCAGGTGAAGTCCTTGGTGACTGGAAAAAGGGAAACATTGCACCCATTTTTAAAAAGGGTAGAAAGGAGGACCCTGGGAACTACCGCCCTGTCAGCCTCACTTCTGTGCCTGGGAAGATCATGGAACAGATCCTCCTAGAAGCTATGCTAAGGCACAGGCAGGACAGGGAGGTGATTTGAGACAGCCAGCATGGCTTCACCAGGGGCCTGACCAACCTGGTGGCTTTCTACAATGGAGGGACTGCATCAGTGGACAAGGGAAGAGCTATGGATATCGTCTATCTGGACTTCTGCAAGGCCTTTGACACAGTCCCCCACAACGTCCTTCTCTCTAAGTTGGAGAGATACGGATTTGATGGGTGGACTGTTTGGTGGATGAGGAACTGGCCGGATGGTCACATCCAGAGGGTGGTGGTCAATGGCTCGATGTCCAGATGGAGAGGGGTGACAAGTGGTGTCCCTCAGGCATTTGTACTGGGACCAGTGCTGTTCAACATCTTCAACAATGATTTAGACAGTGGGATCAAGTGCACCCTCAGCAAGCTTGCCGACGACACTAAGCTGAGTGGTGCGGTCGATGTGCCAGGGGGACGGGATGTCATCCAGAGGGACCTGGGCGAGCTAGAGAGGTGGGCCCGAGCAAACCTTATGAAGTTCAACAAGGCCAAGTGCAAGGTCCTGCACTTGGGTCAGGACAATCCTCGTTATCAATACCGGCTGGGGGATGATGTGATAGAGAGCAGCCCTGTGGAAAAGGACTTGAGGGTACTGGTGAATGAAAAGCCGGACATGAGCCAACAATGTGCACTTGCAGCCCAGAAGGCCAACCGCATCCTGGGCTGTATCAAAAGAACCGTGGCCAGCAGATAGACAGAGGTGATTCTCCCTCTCTATTCTGCTCTCATGAGACCCCACCTGGAGAACTGTGTCCAGCTCTGGAACCCTCAGCACAAGAAGGACATGGACCTGTTGGAGCAGGTCCAGAGGAGGGCCGCGAAGATGATCAGAGGGCTGGAGTACCTCTCCTGTGAAGACAGGCTGAGAGAGTTGGGGTTGTTCAGCCTGGAGAAGAAAAGGCTCCGGGGAGACCTTATAGCAGCCTTCCAGTACCTGAAGGGGGCCTATAAGAAAGCTGGGGGCGGGTGTTTGCAGGGCGTGTAGCGATAGGACGAGGGGCAATGGCTTTAAACTAGAGCAGGGCAGGTTTAGATTGGACATTACAGAATCACAGAGTCACAGAATGGTTTGGGTTGGAAGGGAACTTAAAGATCATCTAATTCCAACCCCCTGCCATGCGCAGGGACACCTTCCACCAGACCAGGCTGCTCAAAGCCTCATCCAGCCTGGCCTTGAACACCTCCATGGATGGGGCATCGACAGCTTCCCTGGGCAACCTGTTCCAGTGCCTCACTACCCTTACAGGAAAGAATTTTTTCCTGATATCCAAGCTAAATCTACCCTCTTTCAATTTGAGGCCATTACCCCGTGTCCTATCATAACACTCCCTGACAAAGAGTCCCTCCCCATCCTTCCCGTAGGCCCCCTTTAGGTACTGGAAGGACACTATAAGGTCTCCTCAGAGCCTTCCCTTCTCCAGGCTGAACAACCCCAACTCGCTCAGCCTGTCCTCATAGCAGAAGTGCTCCAGCCCTCTGATCATCTTCATGGCCCTCCGCTGGACCCGTTCCAACAGGTCTATGTCCTTCTGTGGTGAGGACTCCGGAGCTGGACACGGTACTCCAGGTGTGGTCTCACGAGAGCAGAGTAGAGGGGCAGAATCACCTCCCTCGATCTGCTGGCCACGCTTCTTTCGATGCAGCCCAGGATGCGGTTGGCTTTCTGGGCTGCAAGTGCGCACTGTCTGCTCATGTTGAGCTTCTTGTCCACCAGCACCCCCAAGTCCTTCTCCTCAGGGCTGCTCTCAAGCCATTCCCCACCCAACCTGTATTTGTGCCTGGGATTGCCATGACCCAGGTGCAGGACCTTGCACTTGGCCTGGTTGAACTTCATGAGGTTCGTACAGGCCCACCTCTCAAGCCTGTCCAGGTCCCTCTGGATGGCATCCCTTCCCTCCAGTGTGTCGACCATGCCACACAGCTTGGTGTTGTCAGCAAACTTGCTGAGGGTGCTCTCGATCCCACTGTCCATGTTGCCGACAGATGTTGAACAGCACTGGTCCCAGTACTGACCCAGGAAGAACACCACTCATCACCGGATTCCATGTGGACTGCAAGCCTTTGAGTGCAGCCATGTAGCCAGTTCCTTATTCACCAAGTGGTCCATCCATCAAATCCATGTTTTTCCAATTTAGAGACCAGGATGTCATGTGGGACAGTGTCAAACGCTTTGCATAAGTCCAGGTAGATGACGTCAGTTGCTCTCCCCTTATCTACCAGTGCTGTGGCAACATCATAGAAGGCCACCAAATTGGTCAGGCACGATTTGCCTTTGGTGAAACCCTGTTGGCTGTCACCAGTCCTTATTATCCATGTGCCTTAGCAGAGTTTCCAGGAGGATCTGCTCCATGATCTTGCCAGGCACAGAGGTGAGACTGACCAGTCTGTAGTTCCCTTCATTAGGATGAAGTTCTTTACAATGGGGGTGCTGAGACACTGGCCCAGGTTGCCCATAGAGGTGGTGGAGGCCCCATTCCTGGAGACATTCAAAGCCAGGCTTGATGACGCTCTGAGCAGCCTGGTCTAGTTGTAGATGTCCCTGCTCACTGCAGGGCGGTTGGACTAGGTGACCTTTAAAGGTCCCTTCCAACGCAACAGATTCAATGATTCTATAACCGGTCAGCATCCCTATACTCTTCCCAGGACACCTGATCCTGCTTGGCCAGTGGTGGAGGCCGGTGGAGGGCTGCGAGCGTCGGGGGACTCCATGCGCGTCTCCTGCCACGGATCCGGCTACAGCTTTGGGAGTTCTGCAGTTCGGTGGTACCGTCAGGCACCGAATGGAAGACCCAAGTGGGTGTCTTTTGTGAGCTACTGGGGTAGAAAGAAGTATGGTGTAGCCGTGGAGGGTCGAGCCATGGTGTCCCAGAACAATTTCTGGTCCAAGTAATGTGCAGCTCCGGGACTCTGCCCACTACTTCTGGGCTGTTCGCACAGAGGCAAGAAATCCAGTTGAGCTTTAGCAGAAACCCACTGAGGCCTAGCCCAGGGCGGACGTTCTGCAGAGCAAGCAAGTGTGGGGTCAGCTCTGGACTCTTCCAATGAGAGGGGCCATCACTGTGCACCGCAGGTAGACCTGTCCTTTTACAAGAGCTCCTTTCCCAGCACTGCCAGTTTCCATCTCCTGAGACCAAAATGCAATGTTTTATTCTCTGGTGGTGTTTTCACTGTGTTTGTCACACAACCAGCCTGGACACTCTGCTTGCAGCCCTTCTCTGCCTTCCCCTGGTCCCCTTCTTCCCTGGGACATCCAGGACATTCCCTTGGGCTTCGGTGACAGCAATGTCTCACGGGCCATATCCTCGTGCCAGTGAGAGCAGAGCCGTGGGGGAACAGCTCTGCTTTTGTTCCAGGTGCATTTGCAGGTGATGAGATCCGAGTGACGAGGCCTGCAGTGTGGTGGTGAGCAGGGAATACCAGGACCTTGCGAGGCACTTAAAGCTCCAACGCCTCCTATCTTTACGTGGCCTGGTATCGGCAGTGTCCCTGTGGACCCCTGGAGGACTTGCTGCAGAGCCAGGGCTGGGGAGGCTCCTACAGCCACACGGCCCCTTTTGCCCGCGAGAGGTTTTCCTGCCAGGCTGACAAGAGCTCTGGGACCCTGATGATCACTGGGCTGGAGCTGGGGGACAGTGCGCTCTATTACTGCACCCTGCAGGGACCACAGTGAGAGACACTTGGGGCATGCCTGAACAACATCAGCTTCCTCCCCCCCTGCTCTCTCCTCCTGCATGTTCACGGGGGTCACAGCCCATCTCAGGGGTGAGTCAGTGAGTGGGTGGTTCCTGGGGTCAGAGAGAGGGGGGTCTCATGGTGGCTGGGTGCTCTTAGTGGTCCAGAGATGTGGGAAACGTGAGCAGATGAGTGGGCAGAGAGGATGTGGGGAGAGGTGAGCAGGAGCTGCTCTGGCCCTTGTGGGATTACATGTGCGTGAGGTCATTGCCTTTCCTAGCTAAATGGATAAGGGTGGTGGAGGAATATGATGTTCCACAAAGAACTTGGCGTGCTTTTAAAAGCCTGATTTTCACAGAAGGGTTGAGGTTGGAAAGGCCCTTCAGAAGTCAAAGCAGGGCCACCTGGAGGCAGTTGCTAAGGCCCCTGTCCACACAGCTTTTGAATATCTCCAAGCATGGAGACTCCACAAGCTGCCTGGGTAACCTGTGCCAGCACTCACTCACTCTCAAATGGAAAAAGTGTTTTCTGATGTTCAGAGGTACCCACATGTTATTTTGTTTGTGCCCATTGGCCCTTGTCCTGTCTGTGTGAACCACTGAGAAAAGCCTGGCACAGCCTTCTTTTCACCATCTCTTCAGGTATTTCTGTACATTTATGAGCACCTCCACAAGCCTTCATTTCTGCAGGGTAGGCTGTTCCACCTTTCACAGCCTTTTTCACAGGAGAGGTGCTCCAGTCCCTTCGTCATCTTCATGGCCCTTTGCCGTATTCTCCCAAGTATGTCCACTTAAGCTATCACTGCCTGTTCATCCTTGTCTCCTGGGGTTGCAGGTGCCCTTTCTGAGGTGGAGACAGAGGCCTCCGGCCCCACGGTAGGAAAGGTCTCAGAGTCTCTCACGCTTACCTGCCACAACTCTGTGGTACCCATCACTGACAGCAGCTACGCTTGGTTCTGGATCCGTCAGACTCCTGGCAGAGACCTGCAGCACATAGCGTTGCTGTATCCTTTCACGGGACTTCAGCACATTGCTTCATCCTTCCAAAGAGGAGTCACCAGCTCTGCAGACCCCTCCAGGAACCAGCTGTCGCTGGAAGTGCTTTCACCATCAGCTGCAGACACGGCCACGTATTTCTGCAGCACCAGAGAGCTGGAAAAGGGCACAGTGCTTGAAACACGGTCAGTGGCAGTCCAGAACTGGAAGGAGGGGTTTTAAATCCAGCCACATCTTTTGTGCTTGCTGAAGAGCAAGAAGGCTGCAAGAAGGCTTCTCAAGACTAGTCTGAGCTGGCTTTTCCCAGAAACAGGCTGCATCAGCAGCAGCAGTCTCCCACGAGCACACATAAAAACCACGAACATGATGTTGTTAAAGTTCCTTCCCTCCTCCCTTTCTCCCTCCTTCCCTTCTCTCTCTCTTCCCAGGGCAGAAAGGATTGTTTTCAGAACAAGTGAGCACTGAAGAAGTAAAACTTGAACATGGAAAGCTAGAGTTAAATTTAAGTTTCGGAACCTGATATTGTTCAGGTAGCCCCAGAGTAGTGCATTGGAAGGAGCTGAGCAGCAGAGCATCTTTTTCCGTGGACATAATGAATAATCTCTTTGTTGTGTTAGAGGTGTTTCCTCTTTAGGGGACCTAAGCAGCCATTGCCAGGGAAGAGGCAGCTAGAGAAGTGCCAACACGAGGGAATAAGGGAGGAGTAGGGTGCTGGGCCAGAGCCAAGGGAGCAGGGGGGCTGCACATCTGCCTAGGAGTGACCTGTCCACAAAGTGGAGCTGGGCTCAGGAGCTCCCGTCTGAGAGGAGAAGCTCAGCAGCACCAAGGGACAGGGGGCCATGGGGAGGACAACCTGCCATGCCCACAGTCAGCTCAAAAATCCCAGCAAGACCCTGCTGTCCTTCCTCAGAGGGAGGTTGGGTATGGCCCTAAATCAGCACATCACCTTTTGCACAACAGAGATTTTACTGCCAAACAGGTGCTCTGGTATTGCACCCTGCAGGGTGAGAGACACCCAGGTGTGCACCAACAGCTTCAGCTTCTTCTGCTCCTCCAGTCTGCCCCTCTCCTTCTGTGGAGCTGTGCAGGCCACTGTGGGAACAGGCAGGTAATCTACCTGGTACACCCCCATCTTTGGCCTAATGCTTTGCCCTTGGACTGGTGCTCTGCTCATGGGGCACTGCAACCCATCTTGCAAAGACCAGGTTGAGGATGGCAGCATAGGATCCAAGCCCCACTTGCATGTGAGATGTCATTTTCTCTCCTGTGTTCATTCTGAGTAGTACCTGGGGTAGGAGAGTGGGATCCTCCCCATCACAGCTCTGCAAAGACAAAGGGATTTGTCTTCCATGGTGCAAAACCTTCCTGCTTCGGATGGGAAAAATCAGAAAAAGCTCCTTGTCTGACAGGGAAAAGGAGGGAGGGAAAGGTGGTGTCTCTCTCCTCGTGAGCCCTGATTGCTGGTACCAGCTCGATTCCTCTACCCATCTTTGTCAGTTGGGTTCAAAGAGAACAAATTTAGTCCAGTGCCATCCCAATGTCCCCACCAGCGATGCCCTGACCTTTGCTGAATCTTGGAGTGATCATGGCTTGTTCTTCCTCACTGCAGCAGTCACTGGCCAGGTGGCCTTGGAGCAGCACACTGGGGAAATGGCGGTGCAAGAGGGAGATGGAGTCACCTTCCAGTGCAGCATGAGTGGAGACAGTATGAGCAGCTACTACATGTTCTGGTACCGGCAGAGGCCACGTGGCACTCTGGAATGGATGTACCGGGAAGGTGATGCCTATGGAGAAGGTTTCGAGGGTCACTTTAAGGGGTCAGTGGAGAGCTCCCAGAACAGATTCACCCTTCAGATCCAGGCAGCAAAGCAGGGGGATGAAGCAGTGTATTACTGTGGTGCCAGGCTCACCCTGGAGCAGCTCTGCAGCAGAGTGGGTCAAAACCGACAAATAGAGAGTACAGACTTCTCGGCATTTCTTTCTAGCGGCAGGTGCAGGAATAAAACCTTTGGCGTGCTTGCAGTCAAAAGCAGTGAAGGGAATTGTGGTTGAAGGGCTGACACCATTTATGATGCCGGAGGATCTATTGTGGGAACTGCAGAGACTTTATAGCGAAGTGCTGGTCATTGCACATTGCCTGTGCTGCTGTCCAGCCTGGCCCCGTTTTTCCTCTGTGGCTTGGTTGTAGAGCTGAGGGATCTTGGAGATGCAGTGTGGTAGCTTACAGGAGTACCATAGTGCATGGTGTCAGGTTGTTGCAGTAAGACAGAAGGCAGCTCAGCATGAGTGACATTGTGGTAGGTGGCTACTAAAGATCACTTGCTCAGGAAAAAAGAAGTAGACAAGGTGTGGTTGGCTGACCTTGTCTGGCTGCCAAATGCCCACCTACAGCTAACCTGTTAGTTCCTCCACCACACCCAAAATGGACAGGGGGAAAAAATGCAATGAAAGGCTTATGGTTCAAGATAAGGACAGGGAGATGACCCAGCAGTTACCATCACAGACCAAACAGACTTGACTTGGGGATATTAGTTTAATTTATTGCCAAGCAAAGCAGAGTAGGAAAATGAGAAATAAGAAGAAACCACCTTACCCTGACTCCTTGCACATTGGGATGGGCTGCTCTTGAGCTCAGCACTGGAGAGACTGTGGAGCACTGTGTCCTGTGCTGGGCTCCCCAGCACAGGAAAGACGTGGACATACCGGAGCAAATGCAATGAAGAGCCATGAGATGAGGAAGGGAGCATCTGACATACAAGGACAAGCTGAGAGAACTGGGTTTGTTCAGCATAGAGAAGAAAATGCTATGGAGGGACTTGTCACTGTATAAAAACCTGAGGCTATGTAGTCTCCATTCTTGGAGATATTCACACCTGAACTGGATAAAGTCATGGCCATCCTACTGTCCTGAACACTGGTAGGCAGCTAAACCACACACAGCTGCTGGCTTAGTCACCCACAGTGGGATGAGGTAGCGAATTGGAAGGGTAAAAGTGGGAAGACTTGTGTGTTGTGATAAAGAGAGTTGAATAAGTAAAGCAAAAGCTGCAAACAAGCAAAATAAGGAATTCATTCTCTACTTCCCATCGTCAGGCAGAAGTTTAGGCATTTCCAGGAAAGCAGGCCTTCATCACGCATAACGGTTACTTGGAAAGACAAACGTTATAACTCTGTATATTCCCCTTTCCTCCTCCCACTTATGCAGCAGCGATGCTGCGTAAGCACTGTTCAGCAACAGCTAAAACATCAGTGTGTTATCAACACAGTTTTGGTCACAAAATATTGCAGCTGCCCATACTGGCCTCTATGAAGAAAATTAACTACATCACAGCTGCACCCAGTACACCTAGCCAACATCAGTTGACCCTGCTTTGAGTGGGAGGGTTAAACTAGACCTTTTCAGAGGTCCATTACAGCCTCAACTCTTCTACCATCCTAGGAGCAAAAGGGGCTCCTCTTCTGCTCCCCTTTCTAACGCCCTTTCTGGGGAACCGGAAAGGACAGCATCAGGCCTGATGGCCAGCCAGAGCTTTTGTGAGACAGCTTTGGGGTCTGGAAATGCTTTGGGAATACTCTTGAGTCCTTGCGTTTCTGACAGGGGGGAAGATCTCTAGTCTGTCCTCCTGAACTCATGCACTGGAAACATGCTGCCCTGTACCTCCTGCAGTCCTCCGGCAGTGGTCTTTGGGGGTGATTCAATTCCCTTCTCTCCCCTCTGCTGTGTGCAGGAGCCCTGCCTCCAGCAACAAGCTGGGGCCCGCAGTAGGCTTCTCAGGCTGCAGGAAGCAGCTGGTCAACCTGTCAAATGGGGATGCATGTTGTTCCTCATCCTTCCAAAGCCAGGCTCTGTGTTGGCGTACATGCTTGTACAACCTCTTCACATGGGTATGTACCTGTGTCTGCAACTTTACAGAACAAGACACCAGAAGATCTAACACCATAAATACAGCAGACACCACTAATACAGAAAGCATAACCATGCTGAATAGCTCTCCTGATTTCTCTGTGTGCTGCTTTTTTACCTGCCCGTATTACATTTGTATCACTTGCATATTTCTGTCCTGTGTTCCAGCTTTAAAAGTTGTAGCCAAAAGAGAAAAGCGAGTTTTCTTCAATACTCCTGTAAAAAGCTGTTTCTGGAAGTCATCAGGAGAGTAGCTGTGAAAGGCAGGATGCTCACTGCAATACCGCTTGCTTAGAAGAATGAACACTACCTGAGACTCTGAGCTTTTACCTCAGGGTCGATGTGACCTGAAGACCCAACCTAAGCCAGCTCTTCCCGGCTGAGAACACCCCATGCTGACAAGAAAGGAAGAGAGGATTTCCCCTTCCATGAAACCAGGCATACAAATATGGCCAGCAGTGCAATCGACCAGAATCCAGGATAAACCCCCCACCTGCACGGGACGTGGGTTTAGCAGCATGACGATTCCTACCTCACTGACCATAGGTCTGTACCACCTGCGCGGGAGAAGCATGTACTGATCCAGCGTAGGACAAGTACATACCGATCATGCGAGCAGCAGTCACTGGTCAGCCACACATGTAGACTCTGCTTTTCTCTGTGTCAGGGAATGCACAGCTATGCACATAGCTCAAACAGAAAAGAATAAATTCCCTTGATAATTCTATGTTAAGCATCCTGCCTCCCTCTTTGGGTGGCAAAGAACTGACTTCACGTAACAAAGTCTGAGTTTCCGTTCTCCCCTTTGCCCTGGCACATTTCACCTGTAAAGATGTGAATGTGCCTGTGAGTGTTTCACAGAATGACAGGAAGGTTGAATTTGGCAGGCACCTCAGGAGGTCATCTGGTCCAAGCCCCCTGCTCAAGTAAGGCCACCTAGAGCCAGTTGCCCAGGACCATCTCCAGACAGCTTGGGAATACCTCCAGGCATGGAGACCCAACAACTTTCTCTGGGCAACCTGTGTCTGTGCTCAGTCACCCTCACAGTGAAAAAATGTTTCC
This sequence comes from Alca torda, assembly GCA_008658365.1. Taxonomy (NCBI): domain Eukaryota; kingdom Metazoa; phylum Chordata; class Aves; order Charadriiformes; family Alcidae; genus Alca; species Alca torda. Next base: position 523,683 of record CM018094.1, on the reverse strand, counting down.
TGATGTTCAGAAGGATCCACCTGTGTCTCAGTTGCCTCTTGACCTATCACTGAGCACCACTGAAAAGAGCCTGGCCCCGTCTTCTTTGAAGCCTCCTTCAGGCATCAAGATTGGAGGCAGCCTGGGCTGCAGTGATCATACATTGGTGGAGTTCACAGGCGTGGGCAATATGGCACAGGCGAAGAGCGAGTCAGGACCCTGAATTTTAGGAAAGCAAACTTCCAGCTGTTCAAGGAGTTAGTCAAGGGCACCCCCAGGGAAGCTGCCCTCAGGGACAAGGGAGCAGAACAGAGACAGCAGATCTTTAAGGACACTTTCCATAGAGCTCAAGAGCTCTCCATCTCCATTTGCAGGAAATCAGTAAAGGAAGGCAAGAGGCCAGCATAGCTGAGTGAAGACCTGTTGGTGAAACTGAAGGGCAAGAAGGAAGTGCAAAGGCAGCGGAAGCAGGGACAGGTATCCTGGGAAGAGCACAGAGCTATTGCCTGGTTGTGTAGAATCATAGAATTGTCTAGGCTGGAAGGGACCTTTAAGGTCATCATCGTTGTTCAAAGACAAGAATTCAGTCCTTCAGTCCTCCACTGGTCCAGTGCCATCATAGAATCATAGAATCTTTCTTGTTGGAAGACCTTTAAAGTCATTAATTCCAACCATTAACCTAACACTGCCAAACCACCACTAAACCACGTCCCTCAGCACTACATCAACACATCTTTAAAAATTTGAAAATATCTCCAGGGATGGTGATGGAACCACTTCTCTGGGCAGCCTGTTCCAACGTTTGATAACCCTTTAGGTGAAGAAATTTTTCCTAATATCCATCCTAAACCTCCCCTGGTGCAACTTGAGGCCATTTCCTCTTGTCCTATGGCTTGTTACTTGGGAGAAGAGACCAGCGCCCACCATGCTACAACCTCCTTTCAGGTAGTTGAAGAGAGGAATAGGGATGGGGTCAGTGAGGCCAAGGCACATCTGGAGCTGAACTTGGCAAGGGATACAAAGAATAATAAGAAGGGTTTCTATAGGTATGTCAGCGAGAAAACGAAGGTCAAAGAATGTGTACCCTTCCTGATGAACTCACCTGGCAAACAGGTAACAATGGCCGAGGTGAAGGCTGAGGTACTCAACAACATTTTTCCCTCAGTCGTCACTGGCAGTCTCTCTTCCCACACCTCTCGAGTGGGTGGACCGCAAGGAAGGGACTGGGGGAGCAAAGTCCCTCCCCCTGTAAGAGAAGATCAGGCTTGAGACCACCTGAGGACCCTGAATATACATAAATCTATGGGACCTGATGAGATGCCTCCCAGAATCCTTAGGGAATTGACTGAGGTAGTTGCCAAGCCACTCTCCATGATACCTGAAAAGTCATGGCAGTCAGGTGAAGTGCCTGGTGACTGCAAAAAGGGAAACATTGCACCCATTTTTAAAAAGGGTGGAAAGAGGACCCTGAGAACTACTGACCTGTCAGCCTCAGCTCTCTGCCTGGGAAGAGTATGGAACAGATCCTTCTAGAAGCTATGTTCAGGTACATGGAGGACAGGGAGGTGATTCGGGACAGCCAGCATGGCCTCACTGAGGGCAAGTCTTGCCTGACCAACCTAGAGGCCTTCTATGATGGAATGACTACATCAGTGGACAAGGGAAGAGCTATGGATATGATCTATCTGAAATTCTGTAGGGCCATTTACAGGGTGCCCAACAACATCCTTCTCTCTAAATTGGAGAGAGAGGGATTTGATGGATGGACTGTTCAGGGGATATGGAATTGGCTGGATGGTCGCATCGAGAGAGTAGTGGGCCAATGGCTCAATGTCCAGATGGAGTCCAGTGATGAGTGGTGTCCCTCAGGGGTCCGTATTGGGTCCAGTACTGCTTTATGTCTTCATCAATGACATAGACAGTGGGACTGAGTGCACCCTCAGCGTATCTGCGGATGACACCGAGCTGTGTGGTGTGGCTGGCATGCCTGAGGGATGGGATGCCATCCAGAGGGACCCTGACAAGCTCAAGAAATGGTCCCATGTGTACCTCATGAGGTTCAACAAGGCCAAGTGTAAGGTCCCGCACCCGGGTTGGGGCAACCCCTGGTATCAATACAGGCTGGGGGATGAAGGGATTGGGAGCAGCGCTGCAGAGAAGGACTTGTGGGTACTGGTGTGCTCGCAGCCCAGAAAGCCAACTGTATCCTGGGCGGCATCAAAAGAAGCGTGGGCAGCAGGCAAAGGGAAGTGATTGTGCCCCTCTTCTCTGCTCTGCTGAGATCCCACCTGCAGTACTGCATCCAGCTCTGGAGTCCTCAGCGCAGGAAAGCTATGGACCTGGCTGGAGCAGCTCCAGAGGAGGGCCACAAGAATGATCAGAGGGATGGAACACCTCTCCTGTGAGGACAGGCTGAGACGGTTGGGGTTGCTCAGCCTGGAGAAGAGAAAACTCTGGGAACACCTTGTTGCAGCCTTTCAATCTATAACAGGAGCTTGTAGGAAGATGGGGAGAGAGTCTTCAGTAGGGTCTGTAGTGATAGGACAAGGGGTAACGGCTTTAAACTAAAAGAATAGATAGTAGGAAGAAATGTTTTATGAGGAGGATAAGGAAACACTGGAATGGGTTTCCCAGAGAGGTTGTAGATGCCCCATCCCTGGAAATATTTCAGGACAGATTGGACAGGGCCCTGAGCAGCCTGATCTAGATGAAGATGCCCCCGCACATTGGAGGGGAGTTTGGACATGGTGACCTTTAAAGTTCCCTTCCAACACAAGTGATGCTATGATTCTCAAGTTCCATGTTTCTATACATTGATGGGATGAATCTCCCCCCCTCCAAGCCTTCTCTTCTCCAGGGTCAACAGTCCCAGCTCTCTCAGCCTTTCCACATCTGAGAGGTGCTCCAGACCCATAATCATCTTCGTCGCCCATCACGGGCCTCTCCCCAGTACACCCAACTTTGTTTGGACCTGGGAGCCAGGAAGAGAAGCTAGTACTCCAGGAGTGACCTCAGCAGTGCTGAGTAGAGGGGAAGGTGCAGCCCAGGACACCATTATCCCTCTTTGCCACAGGGGCCCATTTCTGGCTCACTGTCACGTTGCCCACCAGAACCACTGGGTCCTTCTCTGAGCATGTGCTTCCCTGGTGGGCAGCCCCCAGCCTGGCCTGGTGCAGGGAGTTGTTCCTCCCCACGTGCAGGACTTGGCTCTTGCCCACGTTGAGCTGCAGGGGATTCCTGTCAGCCCACTTCTCCAGCCTGTCGAGGTCCCTGTGGATGGCAGCACAGCTCTCTGTGTGTCCGGTCCCCGCGGGCAGGGGCTGGGAGTGAGGGCAGGGCGGGCTGGCGCTGCGGGGCACGGGGAGGGTCCTGCGAGGGGACGCTGCGGGCCGACAGCCCGTCCCGGCCGCTGGGGCTGGGGCCGGGGCCGACCCCGGCTGCGGGCGTCCGAGGCGCCGACCCCCTTGCGCGGGGCTCGGCAGGGCGACGAGGCGGGAGAGCGGCGGAGCCGCGCTGGCAGCCCCGGGCCAGCAGCCTTGGTGTGCCGGGGCGCCGCGCTCCTCCTCTGCCCGCGCCCGCCCTTCTCCTGCCCCGAAGGGGCCGTGGCAGCGGGGGGCAGGGCCGGGGCGGGGGTGCCGGGGGCGGGCAGAGGCGTGGGCGCTGCCCCGGCGAGGGGCCGAGCCGGCGGGGCGGGCAGGAGCGGGCCTGAGCGCGGCTCCGCTCGGCTGCTCCTGTGCGGCTCCCGCCGGGCCCTGGGACCCCGTCCGGCCCCGGCGCCGCAGGGCACGATGGCGGCCGGGCTGGGGCCGTGGCTCCTGGCCTTGGCCTTGGGGCCGGCAGGTGGAAGCCGGGCGGGGAGGGCGGCGAGCCCGGGGCAGGGGCTGCCCGCGGGCGGCCCTGCCCGTGCCGGGGCCCCGGGGCTGCGGCTGCTCCCGCGCCGGGCGCGCTGTCGGCTGCCGCTCGCCTCGGGCGGGGAAGGGAGAGGCCGGGCCCGGGGCCGGGCCAGGGGAGGCTCTGGGGCGGCGGGTCGGGCCGCAGTGTGGGAGCGGGCGCGGCTCAGCCCCGAGGGGGGCAGGCGGGGCATTGGCCCGGGCGCGGGGCTTTGCCGGGAGAGAGCGGGGTGGCGGCTGTGGCTGTGGCGGGGCGGGGGGCGCCGGGGCGGCGGGGGGAACGTCGTGGGGCCGTGGGCGCGCCCTGCCCGGCTGCCTGCGCTCTCCGTCCGCAGGGGTGTGGGCGCAGCTGAGGCTGGTGGAGGCCGGCGGAGGGCTGCGAGCGCCCGGGGACTCCGTGCGCCTCTCCTGCCGCGGATCCGGCTACAGCTTTGAGCGTTATGGAGTTTGGTGGTACCGTCAGGCACCAGGTGGCACATTCGAGTTGGTGTCCATCTGCTGGGCCTCCCATAAACCATATTACGGAGCACCGATGCGGGGTCGCGCCACAGCATCCCGGGACAATTCCCGTTCTGAGGCATATCTGTCCCTGAGTGCCCTGCAACCCCAGGACTCTGCCCGCTACTTCTGTGCCGTTCTCACGGAGACAGGAAATCCAGCTGAGCTTGAATACAAACCTGCTGCCAGGGTCCCAGCTCTGGGTCTCAAGCTGGAATGGAGTCAAGTCCCACAGTATTTCAGGACTGCTCTCAGAGAGTTGTGTAGTTACATCATACGATGTAGCTCCATTGATGCTTGATCCTGATAGGGATGTTTTATCTGTGCTAGCTGAGTCTGTCTGCAAAGCATTACCCCTTCTGCTTGCCTTCTTCCCATGTCTCATACCAGTCCTCACTCCTGTCACACTCTTAAATCTTTGGAAACAAGTTTTGCTGTTTCCATTGTGTGTACCCTGTCATGGCCTGACTGGTGAGGTGTGGTAATAGCCCTGCTCTGGTTTTGGGCATGGCTCAGGTCCACTCAGTCCGGTCCTCACTATTCACTCACTAAGTAACTGGGAGAGGAAATACAGAAAGTACAGAGAGTCATTTGGGAGCACACTGGGAGAATGGGGAAGTCTCCCAGATCTGCGATTCTAACAGGAACAAGAGCTTGTGAACATATGTGTGTGGAGCTGCTGGATCCCAGAGGTCACAAGCAGAAGCCCAGGGGAGTGGTGGAGCAGATGAAGATATTGCTTGAGCTGTTCCTGCCTGTTCATCTTTGTCTCCTGGGGTTGCAGGTGCCCTTTCTGAGGTGGAGACAGAGGCCTCCGGCCCCGCGGTAGGGAAAGTCTCAGAGTCTCTCACGCTTACCTGCCACATCTCTAGGGTACCCATCACCAACAGCAGCTACGCTTGGGACTGGATCTGTCAGACTCCTGGCAGAGACCTGCAGCACATAGCGTTGCTGTATCCTTTCACGGGACTTCAGCACATTGCTTCATCCTTTCAAAGAGGAGTCACCAGCTCTGCAGACCCCTCCAGGAACCAGCTGTCGCTGGAAGTGCTTTCACCATCAGCTGCAGACACGGCCATGTATTTCTGCAGCACCAGAGAGCTGGAAAAGGGCACAGTGCTTGAAAGACAGGCAAAGCTGGGGCACAAAAGGAAGGAGGGGTGTTAAATTCAGCCAGGTCTTTCATGGTTGGCTGCAGAAAGGCTTTTGAGGAATAGTCTGGGCTGGCTTTCCTGGAAAGGGGCACAGAGGTGCTGTGGCAGCAGCAGCAGCAGCAGCAGCAGAGTATCTCACAAGCACACACAAAACCGTGAACAAGTTGATCACCTTCTTTGGTTCTTCTCAGTCTCTCCCACAAGAAGAAAGCAACAGAGAAAGCAGTTTGTTTAAGAAGCAGCACAACACGCATTGAAGAACTAAGATTTGATCATGGCAAACCAGAGCTGAATTGAGCTTTTAAACCTCATGTTGATCAGGGAGCCCCAGAATAGGCGAACAGCAGGAGCTGAGCCGCAGGGCACCTTTTCCCTTGTACATGATGTGTTGGCACTCTGCATATATATTCATGTGTGTACACTGAGGTCCAGCATAGAATTTTGTGGAAGGACTCCCAACAAGGAAGATATGATGTGGGGGCTGTGGGGAACCTGGGATATCCTACCATGCTGGGGCAGCTCCAAGTGTCTCAGGGCACCTTAGGCCACTACCAGGTTCAATGGGTTCCTCTACCATCTTGCAACTTGCCTTCCCACCCCTGTCTTGCATCCCTTCCCTAGGGGGCCAGACTGGAGCACACATGAAGAGGAAGAGGAGGGGAAGGATTCAGAGAGTCTGCAGAGGGGCAGCATGGAATTTGGGCATCCCAAAATGGTAGTAGCAGTCAAAACTGTGACACTGTAGGGCTCAGCAGGTGTCCTCTCCTGTGGCTGCAAAGGTCCTAGGGGGAGCTCTGGGTTCCTGCTGAGTGGGGTAAGAATGGAGAAGGGAGTGTCCCTGCTCTGCTGAGGAGCCCCAACAGCCTGGTCCCTGCTCAGTCCTGTGCACATGAGTTTTGGGGGATGAGCTGGGGGGGCTTGAACCTGCACATCTAGCCCAGAGCTTCAGTGCCAAGCAAATCCTGGATCTTCCCAGCCCTTTGCTGCCTTTGGTGCTTGGGGGTATTTGGGAAGGCTTTGGCGGGAAGAGGCAGCTGGAGAAATGTCAGCATGAGGGAGCAAGTGGAGGAGTAGGGTGCTGAGCAAAAGCAGGGTGAGGAGCACGTCTGCCATGGAGCGCCCTGTCCACAAGAGTAGAGGTGTCAGTGGCTCCCATCCAGGAGCAGCAGCTCACAAGCAGCAAGGAGCCAGAGTGCCCTGGGAGGACAACTTGCCACCCCCCAGGCCAGCTCCAAAATCCCAGCAGAAACACTGCAGTCCTTCCTTGGAGGAAGGTTGAGGGTGGCTCTACAGCAACATGCTATCTTTTGCCCACCAGAGGTTTTCCTGCCAAGGGAGCACTCTGGTATTGCACCCTGCGGGGTGAGAGACACCCGAGAGTTCACCAGCTTCAGTTTCTTCTGCTCCTCCAGCCCCCAGCTCTCGCCTTCACTGTTGTCATAGACCGAGGGAGGGACTAGGAGGGACTAGGACTGACTGCAGTGACAGAGGCACAGACGGGGCAGATGTGGGCAGAGCTGTTCTGCCGACAGAGAGAAGCTGCAGAGAGTCGAGGCAGAGCGGGGCCTGGCCATGTGGACTGCCTTGTGCGTGGGGTTCTTGCCCATCGTAGGTAAGCAAAAGGAAGGGGGGATGCTTCCCAGGAACTGAGCATGCTCCTGTGCTCTGCACGGCTCTGTGGAGCTGTGTTGACCACTTGCAGCTTGACCTGCACCCCTGCCTCTACCTCCCCACCCATCTGTGCAGAGCACAGCGGAAGATGAGTTCCTCCTCTTCTAGCTGAAATTTAGGCACCTCCATCCAGCCTGGCTCCTCGGCAGTGTGGGGCCAGGCAGGGCACCTACCTGGTACACCACCATCCTTGGGCGCAATGCTTTGCCCTTGGACTGGCACTCTGCTCATGGGGCACTGCAACCCATCTTGCAGGTTGAGGATGCCAGCATAGGATCCAAGTCCCACTTGCCTGTGAGAGGTCCTTGTTCCTCCTGTGCACATTCTGAGCAGTATCAGAGACAGGAGACTGGATTCCTCATCATCTCGTCACAGCAAAGAGGAAGGGATTTGTCCCCCATAGTGCAGAACCTTCCTGCACCGAATGGGAAAATCCAAAAAAACTTCTTGTCTGACAGGGAAAAGGAGGGAGGGAAAGGTGGTGTCTCTCTCCTCATGAGCCCTGATTGCTGGTACCAGCTCGATTCCTCTACCCATCTTTGTCAGTTGGGTTCAAAGAGAACAAATTTAGTCCAGTGCCATCCCAATGTCCCCACCAGTGATGCCCTGACCTTTGCTGAATCTTGGAGTGATCATGGCTTGTTCTTCCTCACTGCAGCAGTCACTGGCCAGGTGGCCTTGAAGCAGCACACTGGGGAAATGGCGGTGCGAGAGGGAGATGGAGTCACCTTCCAGTGCAGCATGAGTGGAGACAGTATGAGCAGCTACTACATGTTCTGGTACCGGCAGAGGCTACGTGGCACTCTGGAATGGATTTACCGGGAAGGTGATGCCTATGGAGAAGGTTTCAAGGGTCGCTTTAAGGGATCAGTGGAGAGCTCCCAGAACAGATTCACCCTTCAGATCCAGGCAGCAAAGCAGGGGGATGAAGCAGTGTATTACTGTGGTGCCAGGCTCACCCTGGAGCAGCTCTGCAGCAGAGGGGACCCAAAACCCAACTGATAGAGAGTACAGACTTCTCAGCATTTCTTTGTATTCTAGCAGCTGCTAACAGAGGGTGGTGTCACACAATGGCAGGTGCAGGAAACAAAACTTTGGCATGCTTGCAGTAAAAGGCGCTGAAGGGAAGAATGGGTGAAGGGCTGAGACCACTTATGATGCCGGAGGATGTATTGTGGGAACTTCAGAGACTGTCTAGTGACGTGCAGGTCATTGCACATTGCCTGTGCTGCTGTCCAGCCTGGCCCCATTTTTCCTCTGTGGTTTGGTTGTAGAGCTGTGGGACGATGGAAGTGTGGTACAGTAACTTACAGGACTGTGCCATGGACGGAGCCAGGATGGATAGTGGATGGAGCCAGGCTGTTTTGGAAAGCGACATTGTGGTGAGTGGCTGCTACAGGTCATGTGCTCAGGAAGAAGAAGCAGACAAGGTGAGTTGGGTTGACTGTGGCTGTCCACCAGGTGCTCGCCAAGCCACTCTATTAGTCCTCCTCTTCTACTGGATGGGGGAAAAAAATACAATGAAAGGCTTATGGGTCAAGAAAAGCACAGGGAGATGACCCAGCAATTACTGTCACAGGCCAAACAGGCTCAATTTGGGAAAATGAGTTTATTTTATTAACAATGAGATCAGAGTAGGGTAATGAGAAATAAGAACAAATCTAAAAACACCTTCCCACCATCCCACCCTTCTTCCTGGGATCAACTTCATTCTCAGCTTCTCTGCCTGTTTCCCCTGAGTGGCACAGGGGTATGGGGAAGGGGGGTTGTGGTCAGTTCATCACACGTTGTTTGTTGCTCCTTCCTCCTCAAGCTCTTCCCCTGCTCCAGTGTGGAGTCCCACCCTTGGGACATAGTTCTTCATGAACTTCTCCAGTGCATGTCCTTCCCATGGGCTGCAGTTCTTTGCAGACTCCTCCAGCATGTGTCCTTTCCACGGAGTGCAGTCCTTCAGGAACAGATTGCTCCAGTGTGGGTCCCCTGCAGGGCACAGGTCCTGCTAGAAAACCAGCTCCAGCGTGGGGTCCTCTCCACAGGACTGCAGTTCCTGCCAGGATCCTGCTTCAGTGTGGGCTCTCCAAGGTCTCACAGCTTCCTTCAGGGCACATCCACTTGCTCTGACTGCGGTCATCATGAAATCGTGCTTAACCAAAATTAAAACCTTCCATAATAAGATGATGGGTTTCAGGGATGAGGAGAGAGTGGGTGTTGTATATTCTGAACTTAGTTACACTGTCAGCACTGAATTCAGTATATCAGCCCTTTTCCACGTCCTGTGTCACCAGATCCCCACCCCATTCACCAGTGGGCCTGAATTTTTCCTAGCCTTGTTTATCCATGAAGGCCTCTGGCATTTTTTTTCTATTGGGGTGATTTAAGACTGGAACAGGTTGTACAGAGAGGCTGTGTAGTCTCCATTCTTGGAGATACTCAAAGCTGAACTGGGCAAAGTTCTGGACAGCCTCGTGTGGTGGCTCCACCCCAGCTGGCATCTAAGCCCCACGAAGCTGCTCACTCACCTGCAGTGAGGTAGTAGAGACAATTGGAAGGGTACAAGCAAGAAAACTTGTAAGTTAGATAAAGGCAGTATAATAACTACAGCAAAATCTGCATGCGCAAATCAAGGAAAATATTTCCTTTTTCTCACTAGCAGGAAGATGTTTAGCTATTTCCAAGAAAGGAAGGCTTCATCACATGTGGTTACTTAGGAAGGCAAATGCCATAACTCCTAATATCCCCCTTTCCTCCTTCTTTCCCTGAGCTTTTATTGCTTTTGTGCTGATTTTGGCTGAGATAAAGTTAATTTTCTTCATAGTAGCTAGTATAGGGCTATGTTTTGGATTTGTGCTGAAAACATTGTTGATAATGTATCGATGTTTTTGTTATCGCTGAGCAGTGCTTACACTGCGTCAAGGCCTTTTCTGCTCCTCACATCACCCCACCAGCGAGTAGGCTGGGGGTGCACAAGAACTTGGGAGGGGTCACAGCTGGGCCAGCTGACCCCAACTGACCAAATGGATATTCCATACCATATGACATCATGTTCAGCAATAAAAAGCTAGAGGAAGAGAAAGGAATTGGGATATGTTTGGAATTATGTCTTTTAGTCTTCCCAAGTAACTGTTACGAGTGATAGAGCCCTGCTTTGCTGAAGATGGCTGAATGCCTGCCTGCCAGCCAATGAGAAATAGCTAATGAATTCCTTATTTTGCTTTCCTTACGTGCACGGCTTTTGCTTTACTTATTACACTGTCTTTGTCTCAACCCACGAGTTTTCTCACTTTTATCCTTCCAGTTCTCTCCCCCATCCCATTGAGCGGCTGTGTGGCCAATTTGCTGACATCCTGCGGTACAGCATTTCACTTTGGCCAGTTGTTGACTGTGTGGCTGGTGGGGCAATGTAAGAAACAGAGAAGGCCTTAATGGTGTGTAAGCAATGTTCAATAGCTAAAATATCGGTGTGTTATCAACACGTTTTTGGTCACAAAACATCACAGCTGCCCATACAGGCAGCTATTGTAAGAGGTGACTTGCAATGTCCCCTAAACACAGACAAGAGAAGCAGCCTGAGGGAAGCATGAAACTAATGGTGAGAGATGAAGGAGGGGGAGGAGGCCGTCCGAGCCTTCCTGAGGAATGTCAAAAGTTCGCAAGTACCAGGCCTGCTCAAAGAACTGATAAGGCTAACACCTGGTTATCTCTTGTGTGATTCATGGGAGGTGCCTGGAACACAGTCTTACAGAAACAGGACAGCCCTGCTTTTTTTCCCCGGCAAGGACAAGATAACAGGAGTCTGTGTAGTTCTCTGTTTCTTCAAAAGGCTGCTGTGCCTGATGATAGTGCTCTGCCTCATTATCCACGAAATGCCTATTAAAGTTGATGCCCCTGTATATTCTAAGATTATAGAGACCATGCTAAACATATGACTATAGCACTCCACCCAAATCATATAATCTCTCCACCCAAATCATGCTACATGTCACCTGGGGGGTTGGGAAGCCTGAGACCAAACTGCCCCGTAGTAGTGGAGTGGGTCATACTGATACGGCGAATATAAAAGGGGAAAATAAGTGCCTGTAGAGAGGAGATTTTTCCCTGAGGAGATTATACACAGAAGAGCGCTCTTACCCCTGTTGGCAGGACAAACACTGGAACAAGGACCGGTGATCTTTTTCTCTCTCCTCTGTCCTTCTGGTTCTGTTTCTTTTTCTTTTCTCTTTTCCGTTTTATTTTAAAGTTGTTAAGTAACGCAAGGCGTACCTTAGTACTAGCTATAATTCATTGTATAGCTGTTGCTAAGTACCGCTTGCCACCATTTGTTGTAAGTAATGCAAGGTGTACTTTACTGCTTGCCATAATTTGTTATATACCTAACCAATTATCATGGACCTAGTTAAGACATGTATTAATCACTGTGTGAATTTAATAAACGTTTGCATGCGGACCTTGAGAGTTGTCTCACTTTAGTCCGAGCAGTTGAGCAGATGGGGATTTTCGAATCTGAGTCACTTACCCCCCCTGTTTTCTGAGTGGGGCATGACAGCTATGAAGAAAGTTAACTCCATCCCCACTCGACCCAGTACACGTACTCTAGTTGACCCTGCTTCAAGCAGGAGCATTAAACTAGACCTTTTCCAGAGGTCCTTAAGCCTCAACTCTTCTACTGTCCTGTGAGCAAAACTTGCACCTCTTCTGCTTCCCCTTTCTAACACCATTTCTGGGGAGCTGGAAAGGACAACATCAGGCCTGATGGCCAGCCAGAGCTTTTAAGAGACAGCTTTGGGGTCTGGAAGTACTTTGAGGGTACTCTTGTGTCCGTGAGCTTCTGACTCTAGAGGACCTCTAGTCTTTCTTCCTGACTTCATGTGCTGCCAACATACTGCCACTCTGCATACTCCAGCAGTGGCCTTTCACTGGCTGTGGGTAGGAAAAGGAGAGCCTCTAACAATCATTTCCTGATTGAATTTTTTCCCTTCCACCCCACTATCTCCAGGAACCCTGCCTCCAGCAACAAGCTGTGGCCAGCACTACTCTTCTCAGGCTCCAGGAAGTCAACAAGTCAAATGGGAATGACTTCCTCATCCTTCCAAAGCCAAGCTCTGTGTTTGTGTAAGCGGTTTGCAATCTCATTGCATAAGAATGTACTTGTGTCTTAACTTTACAAAAGAAGAACATGCCATAAGATCTAACAGTGGACCACACACCATAAATACAGCAAACAACCATGCTGAATAGCTTTCCTGAGTCCTTTGTGTGCTTCTTTTTTACCCACCCATATGACTTTTATATCGCTTGCATATTTCTCTGTTGAGTTCCAGCATTGAAACTTGAAGGCAAAAAAGGAAAGTGAATTTTCCTCAACACTCTTGGAAAAAACTGTTTATGGAATTTATTGGGTTGGTCCAACCTACCTGCTCAAGGAGGGCTACCTAGAGCTGGTGGCCCAGGCCATGTCCAGATGGGACACAACCTCTCTGGGCAATCTGTGTCAGTGCTCAGTCGCTCTCAGAGTGAAAACCTGTTTCCTGATTTTCAGACAGATCCTCCTGTGTTTCAGTTTGTGCCTATTGCCTCTTTTCCTGTCCCTGGGCACCACTAAAAAGAGCCTTGTCCCATTGTCTTTGCACCATTCCATCAGATATTTCTATACATTGATGAGATCCTCCCTGAGCCTTCTCTTCTTGAGGGTAAACAGTTCCAGCTCTCTCAGCTTTCTTTCATATGAGAGGTGCTCCAGTCCCTTTCATCATCTTTGTGACCCTTTGCCAGATTATCCCCAGCACGTCCATGTCTCTCTTGTACTGGGCAGCCTAGAACTGGAGCCAGTACTCCAGTTGTGGCCTCACCAGTGCTGAGTAGAGGGGAGGATTATTCCTTTGGCCAGCTGACAATACTCATCCTAATGGAGGAAAACCAGGAAACCATTAGTCTTCTGTTCCACAAGGGCACATACTGGCTAACTTGGTGTCCACCAGAACCCCCAGGCTGTTTCCTGAAATGTTGCTTCCCAGCCATCAGTCCTTCAGCCTGTGTTGGCGTGTGGAATTATTCCTCTAGAGGTGTAGGACTCTGCATTGGACAGCAAAGCTACTTTCCAGACAGTCTGCCTTCTTTTCTCCCATGTTCAAGTTCTGAGTTGTGTGCTTCTTTTTGTCTGCTTCTCTCCCAGATCTGAGACTATAACAGAAGTAAGATCTTTTGAGGAAGTCACCAGCTCTGCAGATCCCTCCAGGAACCAGCTGTCACTGGAAGTGCTCAGCCACGTATTTCTGCAGCAGCAGAGAGCTGGAAAAGGGCACAGTGCTTGAAAGACAGGCAGGGCCAGGGAAGAACTGGAAGGTAGGGAATTAAATGCAGCCAGGTCTGTTGTGGTTGCTGCAAGGCAAGGCTCTTCCCAGACTTCTCAAGACTAGTCTGGGCTGGCTTTCCTGGAAAGGGGCACAGAGGTGCTGTGGCAGCAGCAGCAGCAGCAGAGTCTCTCACAAACACACACAAAACCCATGAACACATTCTAACTTTCTTCCATTTGTCTCAGTCTCTCCCACAGGCAGAAAGTAACAGGGAAAGAGTTTTGGTGTTTTTTTTTTTTTTTTTTTTTTTTTTTTTTTTTGAAGAAGCACAACAAGCATTGAAGGAATCAAAATTTTAACATGGAAAGGCAGAACTCAATTGCATTTGGATGCCTCATATTGTTCAGGGAGTCTCAGAGCAATGTTGCAGCAGCACATAACAGCAGTCAATCAGTTGTATCTGAGAAGAGAGTGGCACTGCACCAGGATCTGCACCGCCAAGATTTTTCCCAGGACAAGATGAAAGATTTCTTCTCTGCACTCCTAGTTTTGGCTCCATGTGAATAAACACACATGTTCTTATCCTGAGGACTGATCATTATTTCTGTATTTGGAAGTGTAGATTTTCATGGAAGTGCATTTACATATATGTCTCCATATGCAAATGCATCCATGTGCCTGTGTGCATGCATACATTGCCCTGGATGTCCTATATAAGAGCTGGAGATACTAGGTCAGTTATCCACAAACTTTGCCCTGATTAATACATTTGGTCCTATGGAAGAACTGCTGCAGTGGATTAATCTAAAAGCCATTCAACACAGTAGACTGCCTGTAAGGCCAATGTCAGATATCTTGCAAAGGCTATAAATACAAAACAAATGCTACTTTATTTGTTCTGTTACTACCTGTCATGGTTTAGCCCCAGCTGGCAACTAGGACCATGCAGCTCCTCACTCACTTCCCCCCCCTAGTAGAGTAGGGAGAAGAGGGAGAAAAGGAGGGGAAAGGAAAAAAAACTCATGGGTTTATCTTGTGGGTTGAGATAAAGACTGTTTAATAGAACAGTAATGGAAGAGGAAAATAACAGTAATAATAATGGTAAAAGAATATACAAAATAAAATCATACGAGTTGTTCTCACCACCCGAAGATCAGTTGCCCAGCCCTTCCCAAGCAGTGATCATGGATCACGGGTCCCCCCAACCCCCATTCCCCCATCCAACCCCCATTTGTATACTGAGTGTGATGTCTATGGTATGGAACATCCCCCAGTTAGCTTGTCCTGTCTATGCTCCCTCTCAGCTTCTATGAAATCTGAAAAAGTCCTTGGCTAATATAAACATTAGCTAGCAACAATCAAAACAATGTGTGTATCAACATTCCTCAATATTTTTCTTATACCAAATCCCAAACACAGCAGCTACTAGAAAGAAAATTAACTCTGTCCTAGCTGAAACCAGGACACTAGTCTCCTTTTGTGTAGGTTTCAGAAGCTCAGGGACTTCCCCAAGCAGATATTCTAGATCTCTTTTTAAATCACTATTTTTAGTTGTCCTCTCCATATAAGGTTGTGACTTACTCTTTGGTCTTAAATATCTAGTTTCCTAAGGTCACCTATAGTGTCTCCAGGGAATCCATGACCAATAACATTTCTGCCTTGGTAGAAGGGTTGAATGGGATGGTTCTGTCCACAGAAGAACACAATGTCCAACGCACCTTTTAAGAGAAAAGTCACCTTCTTGACAGATGTAACCCAGAATAAGCTTTCCTTGCCAATAAAGCCTTTTATAAATGTGTGATAAAATCAGGTGGACATGCTGAGAGCTAGGCTCGGAGTGAGCTGTTCCCAAAAAAAGGAAATTGTGTTAAAGTACAAATGGAGATTTTTTGGGGGGCCAAGAAGAATTATGCTGGAAGGGCCAGCGTAGTTTCTTATGGAAAGAAGCAGTGTAGACCTTTCAGCAAGGGCTGAAGGAATTCAAACAACCATTCATGCACAAACCACCTGCTAGTTCCCCTCTAAAATGTATCTTCATCTGCCTAGGACACTTTTCTAGAGGAAAGGGGGACTCTCTCTCTCTCTTCTCATTTCCTCTGAAACAGACCTCAAGGAGAGGTCTTCAGTATGACTTCGTGGAGCACAAACTGTCTAAATGTTTTCAAACACATCACTGGCAGTACTGTAGCACCTCCTGCAATGTTTTGGAGGGAGCGCACCAGGACAGAGAAAGAAAAAACAAAGGCAGAACTGAATTTTCAAATGGAACAAATTGAAGCATGTGGCTTGTGGGAGGCTGTGAAGACAGGTGTGTTTCTGTGGTCATGCAAAATAGAAAAAGGCTGTTCAACTGCATCTGAGATCTCAGTGACAAGCCGGGTGTGGTGTCACTGCTCTGGGAAGATTTGGCAGCAAATGAAGGATGTGGGAGAGGCACCTGAATGCACCCTGGCCTGTGGCAGGAGGTATTTAGAGCTTTGTCAAAGAATCAGAGAATCATCGAGGTTGGAAGGGACCTTTAAGGTCATTAATTCCAACCATTAACCTAACGCTGCCAAACCCACCACTAAACCATGTCCCTCAGCACCACGTCTACCCGTCTTTTAAATATCTCCAGGGATGGTGATTCCACCACTTCCCTGAGCAGCCTCTTCCAATGTTTGATAACCCTTTAGTTGAAGAAATTTTTCCTAATATCCATCCTAAACCTCCCCTGGCACAACTTAAGGCCATTTCCTCTTGTCCTATCACTTGGTACTTGGGAGAAGAGACCAACCCCCACCTCTCTACAACCTCCTTTCAGGTAGTTGTAGAGAGAGATAAGGTCTCCCCTCAGACTCCTTTTCCTGCTAACAGTTCAAGAGACTGAAAGTATCACATCAGCTAACTTCACCACTTTCCTGGAGGAGTGAGGCAATAACAAGGAGAAAACAATTAGACACAATAAAGGGAACAGCAGATGAACATTCCCATGTTAAAAACAGAAGGTATAGCAGCACTGGTATTAAAAGCAGTGATTAAAAATGAGAAATACACCTTTGTACTTGGTAACAAGAATAACGCAAATAAACATATTGAGTAATACAGCATGGACCCAGGCAGATTTGTGAACAGGATGAAATAATGCTATTTCCTTTTGTGTCTTAGAATGGGATTTGAGGATTCAGAAACTGATCCACAATTCCAGGTAACTATTAATCAAAATCGCTGAAGTAAGGTAAAAATCAAATTAAAAGCCAACTTCAGTCAACCATGACTAGGTGTTTCCCAACCTTCAAACTCAGCCAAAGGTACATGTAAATAAATCAAAAGTCAAAAGTCAACTCAGTAGTCAAATAATCTAGTTCACAAGATCAAAGAAACTGAGAAAAAGCGGTGCATATAATCAGGAAAAAAACTCCCAAGACCCTTATAAAAATGGCACTAAAACAAGAAATATTGAAAATAAAATATCTGAGTAAATAAACAACTTTAGCACATCAAGGCAAACAGAGTTAAACCACCATCAGCTAAACCAAAATAACTTTTGAACAATTCATAAACATAGACTGATTTGTTATTTGGCATGAAAACAGGCTTTGAGAACATAAATACTTGAAGGTCCAGAGAGAGTTAGGAAATGTAGGATGAAACTAAATTGAAAAACCAGAGGCAACTGGTCCCCAGATATTCTTTAAAATATTTCACCCTAACTCTCTTGGTGTTTGTTAAAGACAAACAAGTAATTGGGTCTTTTAAGTGAGAACAGCTCTAACAACTCAAAGGTAACAATATTCCTTTTTGACAACCATGGACAATATTTTAGTCATAAATTAATACTACTCTATCTGCCAAAAAAAGCAATGCTGATAATTTTGGTTTTAGTGTATAGCAACATCTCTGGAACAGTATTAGATTGTTCAAAAGTAGAACAGTCTAGAGGAAGTGGAAAATAAAATCCAGCTCTTCAAAGTACATGAAAGAAGAGACATCACCTGGCACTGAAAAAAGCAAATGTTTTTGTAGAACTGTCTACCATTGTGTGGATTACGTACCACAGTGATTGAAAAAGACTGAACCACTACACACAAATTGTCTCACTCACTGACTTCTCTTGAAGATGCAAACATGGGGCCCTACATAGTCTCTTTTTCCTCAGACAACTGTATGTACACACACAAATTTGATTCCCAGAAAGACCTTTCCATGCAAGATCATTTTCCCCAACATTCAACATCAGATCTTGGATCTTGCAAGCACGTCATTTTAGACATCTGATCAAGTTGAGCAAGTGGGGATTCACCTACTGTATTCAGATATTCCCACTTAAGCTTAGCATTGTCCTGCTTTTTGCATTGCTCTCTCCTATCTGATTCCTGAGTTTAAACACTACATCATCACTGCAGCCAAAGGTGCCTCTGACCTCCACATCTGCCACCAGTTCCTCCTCATTTGCAAGTAGGAGGGCCAGCTCATCAGTCACTTGTGTCAGGAAGCTTTTGTCAGTACACTCCAGAAAACTGCTTGATTGGTTCTGCCCGGCTGCGCTGTCCTGCCAACAGACATTTGACATGGTTCAAGTCCCCCATGAGGCCAGTGAACATGAAGCTTCTTCCAGTTGTCTGAAGACAACTTCTTCCTGATCAGGTTATCTGTAGTAGTCAACCACCACAGTGTCATCCATGCTGATCTGCTGTCTAACCCTGACCTATACGCTATCAGCTGTCTCATCACACATCCCAAAATGTGTATTCCAGCTATTCCCTCACAGAAAGGGCAATTCCTCCTCCTTGCCTTCACACACTAATCATAGAATCATAGAATCACAGAATGGTTAGAGTTGGAGGGATCTTAAAGATCATCTAGTTTCAATCCCCCTGCCTTGGACAGGGACACCTCCCACTAGATCAGGTCGCTCCCAGCCCCGTCCAACCTGGCCTTGAACACCTCTGGGGATGGGGCAGCCACAGCTTCTCTGGGCAACCTGTTCCAGTGCCTCACCACCCTTAGTGTATAAGAATTTCTTCCTAATATCTAATCTAAATCTCCCCTCTTTCAGTGTAAAACCTTGTCCTACCGCTACACTTCCTAATAAAGAGTCCCCATCTTTCCTGTAGGCCCCCTTTAGGTACTGGAAGGCCGCTATAAGGTCTCCCTGGAGCCTTCTCTTCTCCAGGCTGAACAACCCCAACTCTCTCAGCCTGTCCTCACAGGAGAGGTGCTCCAGCCCTCTGATCATCTTCATGGCCTCCTCTGGACCTGCTCCAACAGGTCTGTGTCCTTCTTATGTTGGGGGCTCCAGAGCTGGACATAGTACTCCAGATGGGGTCTCACGAGAGCAAAGTAGAGGGGCAGAATCACCTCCCTCAACCTGCTGGCCACACTTCTTTTGATGCAGCCTGGGATACAGTTAGCCTTCTGGGCTGTGAGTGCACGTCGCCAGCTCATGTTGAGCTTCTCATTCACCAACATCCCCAAGTCCTTCTCCTCAGGACTGCTCTTAATCCAGCCTGGCTTCATCCACTACACTACTTCTGGAAGCTACCCCACCACACCTCCATAATCCCATAGCTCTGCAACAAAGAGATGGAGTTAAAACTGGGACGTGTTGGAGAGGAACCCAGGCAATATGCACTAACATGCACTTCACCATGCATTTAAACTCTTGGGTCATGTGAGCTACCCCCCCACTTCTCTATATTGGCAATGAGATCATAGCCCTGCAACTACTATCAGAGCTCTAATTTCTCTAGCTTTTTCCTCATACTGCCTGAGTTTGTGCACAGGCACTTTAAAGAGGCATCCAGCCATGCTAATTTCCCAGAATTTTCCCTTCTTTTTCTCCATAGATACTTACTTATTTAAGTATACACATGTGAAGTCCACCCCTTTCAGTCCTTTTTTTTTTTCTTATTATAAAGATCATCCTGTTCATATCACTCCTCATACGTTCTGTATCAACACTTCCCATCACTTTCTCAGTAGATTATTGATCATCCTCTTCCTCCCCTTTTGTTTCTAATTTAAATGTCTTCTTATCAGGTCGGCCAGCCTGTTGGCAAAGATGCTTTTGCCTCATTTAGTCAGGTGGATCCCATCTCTTCCAAACAGTTCTCAGTCCTCAGAGAGAGTCCCATGGTCATAGAAACAAAGTCCCTTTTGCCAATGCCAACTGTACAAACAACAGTTGACCAGCAGGACCCATCCACTCCTTCTCACCACCCTCTCCCTCACCATCAGGATCAAAGAGAAACCACTTGGGCCCTTATGCCTTTGACCATGACCCCCAGAGCTTGCTTGCTACTTTACAGGGCTCTCCTGGAAGTATCATTAATAACCATGTGGAAGAGCAGCAGGGGGTAATAGTCAGAAGCTGTAATGAATTTTACAAGTCTTTTAACAATGACCCCAATCCAAGTCCATGGCAAGGAGTAAATCTCCCTAGATGACAGGTCCAGCTGTCAGAGGGGGCTTCTGTTCCTTGCAACAGGGAATCTTTCATTACTAACACACACCACTTTTTCTGGTGGCTTATGGCCAATGGGCTCAGAGTCCTTGTTGTTTGACACATCTCCTAGCTCCTCATTTGCTATGACAGCACTGAATCTATTCTATAGTTGCAAATCTTCAGGTGAAGCAAGACCCTTCCTTTTGGTGCCAGAAGTCGCGAGCTCCCAGCCTTTGTCATCATGGGAACCTCCATTTCCCATCTTTGAGACAGGACTAAAAGTACTGATTATTTTTTTTTCCTGCTTTTTATCCAACTTAACTCCATGAAAGTTTTCAGAGGTGTCATGTAATCCCCAAGTTTTCACTTATAATTCAACATTTTTAATATTATTTTATGCTCTCCTTGAAAGTCATATTGTATTTCTTCATGTGGTATCTTGGGTCAGAAACCACTTGAAAAGTCATGTGACTGCCTGCAGAATCCAGAACACTGTGTAGTGAAAAAGAAGGAAGAGACAGTTTTTGTAATGAAATACACCACTGTGTTTTGGGGCTGGAGTACCACAATGATATAAACAACATAGGTTCCTGTACAAAAACCCAAAGAAGGGAAAAAGGCAATATATTTTGGGGAAGAAAGGAGATGGGTGACTGAAATGATTAAGGAGACAAATAGAACATTCTTTTCTTACTTCTAGTTATCCTGGAAATATAGACCTCACAAGTTTTCTAAAAGACAGAAGAAAGGGAGAGCGTGGAAACCCTCTACTCAATCAAGCTATTTGAAATCACTTAACTTATCAATTATTGTTTTTCCATTTCCAGTTTTGGAAGAAAATGTAGCTCTGGATACCCTCATGGGGTTGCACACATGGATAATTAGGACAAATATCTACGTTTTCACCTCCTGATTTTACAACACTTTTGAATACCGTGAGGAAAGAGTTATTTATTGGAATAAGTGTTAGCAGTGTGAGGACAGATAAGCTTGTATTTGGAAGTGGGACCACTCTCACAGTTGAACCAAGTAAGTACCACTATTTTATTTCTAAAAATTATGTTAAAATTAAGGTGAGGGAGGACACGGGAATCTAATGGTTTGGGTTCACTGTAAGAATTTTCTACCACGATATCCCCTAGAGTGCATTCTCTTCAGACAGGATTTCAAGCTAAATCCTCAGCTTGTATCTGCTTAGGAAGGCTTCCCAGGAACAACTGGGCTATGTCTGTATATCACCATTACTCCATGATCCCCAAACACCTGGTGTGCACTACTTAACACGTTGTAATTTATTCCCTATATAGTCTGGATAACACTCTGGCCTAAATTTACTGTGAAGTGTCCTATCCTCCAGCAGATTTTCACTGCCTCGTTCTGAGCAGGAATGCACAGCTCAGTGAAGAGCTGACAGCGGAGAAAAGTTTTGAGACAGGTCTTTAGTTCTCTGATATGAGAAGTTAATTTTTGACACTGGCACCGCACTCGTAGTTTCACCAGGTAAATAATTCCACTGTCATGGAGACAGAGGAAGAAGGAGGTTAAGTATCCTTGGGCTTAAAGTTGCACAACTGCCTCATATCCAAGACCACTTAGAATGAACGAAAATTGTCTACCAAGTTGAAACGAGGCTTTGAAAACACAGATGCAGTGACTAGGGATTATAATACACCTTAGTTCTTCCTAACTTTATTTGGAATTTCATGATGTACAAAAAAGGTGGATGATGCCCAAGCTTTTCTGTGGAAGTGTGAATGTTGGGGCAGCAGGGGGGGTGGGGGGAGCGGTTTGTTTGTTAGGTTGATCTTTGTTATCCTAAACATCCAGGTGCCTACTTTATGCCTTGTTATGATGTTTTCACGGGTCTGTATGTCTTCAAAGTGCTACAAAAATGTCATTTTATATAATGTAATTTTATATACCTAAAACATCCTGTTTGCAGTCCAGAAGGGCATGGGGCTCCCTTAGGTGCTGTCCAGGTCTGTAGGATATCTTGCATGGGAATAAATGCCTATTTTGGAACAATTTAAGCCCACTTACAATTCCAAAGGGACAAAGGAATACGAAGTTATTTTTCTGAAGAAAGATCTGTTCTTTCCAACCAGCAAATCCTCACTTGCAAATGTAGGACCAGAAGAAAATGCCAGATTTCATTATTTTAAGATCAGTATACGTTGATTTTAAGATGATATTTGTCATTAAAAAAAAAAAAAAAAAAAGAGGTAAAATATCCCATAGAGAATAGTAGAATTTGGCAAGAAAAAACAACCAACAAAACAAAGTCTAAGAGTTGGCAGGCAGAAGACTGAGCAACAGTATTGCCATTTCAGACATTTACAGAAATGCTGATATGATACTCTTGTTTTCACATAAAGGGTCTAAGGCTTTTTAAAAAAAGTTTAGCATGCTGGTTCTTCTGCTGTCAAGAAAAGATTTGTTTCTAATCAGCTGAAGGTAGCATGTGGCTATTGACTGCAACAAGATATTCTTAATTTAAGAAAACGTTTACAGTATATTACTCAAATTTCTAAAACAACTTCACTGAGTTTCCCACAGTTTGAGTTAGAGTACAATTCATTTGACAAGAGAAAGGTATTAGCCTTGTCTTCTCTTCTACCCTGAAATGCTTTAAATCATTCTTTCTCTGTTTTTCCTGCCTATCTAGTCTCTCTGACATCCTGATGCAATATTACATGAAACTTCAGTTGAGTGCAGTTTCCATGCTGTTCAATGATTTCTCTTTTTCTAGCTAAGGATAGGATGACATTTTCCGAGATGCACAAAGACTTTAGGATTATGTTTGACAGTAAAAGATAATAGGCCTTAAGCATCTAAGTCACTCAGTGTCTGTTGAAATACTTAATAAGTTGAAGCTAAAATTTCCAGAATTTGCACAACCTGACCCTTTTGTTGATAAATTTGTATTTCTTTGGGAGATACTAATATGCATTTTAAGATGTTAAGAAGATACATACTTTATTGCCTGAATCTTTTGAGAATCCCCAAACACAAAATGATGTAGAAAATGTGCATTAGTAGTCACTATAGGATATTCAACATGTATTCTCCTCTTGAGGGCTCAATGAAGGACAGATAAGCTCTTTGTGTTGGTTTGGTTTTGTTTATTCTAGATAAAGCTTTCCTTAAGAAAACTAAAGTGCATAGCATTATGAAATACATATCTCTTCCCATGACTTTGTAAGATTAAAGGGAAAAAGAATTACAAATTTTTGTGCTAATAAAATGCTACTGCCAGAGAACAACACAAAAATCCCTCCCAAAAGCAAGCAGTGTTAGAAATTCATGGATGTATTTTCAGGTAATGCAAAACAGTAGGACTCAGTTGGGGCTTCTGGGGTTTGATAAAGAAATAATTCTTCTTTATTAATTAGAATTGCACAGTGTACATGTGTTCTTGTTCAGGATTTTACCCAGTTATGCCAGAGAAGCAGCTTGCTAATATACTGGCTGTTTGGAAATGTTGGAGATCAGAAAACATGAAAAGCCTCTGAAGATCTTCTTAGATAACAAAGAATGCACAGGACCAACAGGCTCTGTCAAAACCATGTTACAGCACCTGGAAAGGAAATATATGTAGAAGGAATAGCAAAATGAGCCTTTTTTGATTTAGACTTTTTAACTGTGTGTTACTGCTGCTCTTGTCTTTGGGAAGGGGACTCAACTGACCGTGGAGCCAAGTAGGTATTCTTTATGTATTAACCTCTTCAGGGTTGTTATTACTTGGATTTTCAGGTTTTTTTCCTTTTCTTCTTCCTAAAATTCAGGCAGCCACCCCTCCATGCTTTAAAGTTACTAATTAGACTTTAGGCTTTCTATGCATAACCTTTTGGTATGTGATTAGATAATTTGGGCTCCCCAAAGGCAAGATCTGGCTGCTATCATGCTGAATTTCTTTGGGACCTAACATCTGTCCACTTACTGAGGCATCCTAATAAGCTTTTCATAGTAATTGTAAGGTTTCAAAGCCATACTTGGCAGTCTGAAGGGAACTAAAGTTCCTGTGGATATTGATATTTAAGTTCATAAGAATTTCTATTCTGTCGGAGTTGGAAAGACAGCACCGAGGGGAGAGAAGGATAATGTACAAATGAATTAAATGCGATCTTATGCAATATTTCTGTACTATTTTAATCTCACTAAATTGTTCAGAGTTCGAGTTAAACTGAATAAGCCAAATGAAGTCAATGGATGTTTGATTCCTGTTTGGTATTGAAAAACAGTTGTTGACAAGCATGGAGTTGTGTCTGTTTTATTAATAGAGTCAACCCATGAAGCTTATTAGTAGTGCCAACCTATGCAAAATTCAAGGTCTGACACACCTCTCTCTAGCAAAGAGACCCATCAGGATGCTTCTGTCAAATTGGGCATGTAAATGTTTTGGATACGTCTCATAGCCTTTCCTAAGCTGAGCCCTTTTTGGTAAGGAAGCATACTAGAGGATTCCCTTCAGTTTCATGTTTTTCTTATAATTCATGTTGCTAATCTTGTTCTGACATCGATATGTGGAATCACACTAGTTTCTCCACCTGAGGCCAAAGATATTATATTTTAAAAAAACCCATGATATCATAGTGATTTATTGGCTACTAAATTATTTTGAGACCAACTGGTTTCTGAAAAGAATTCAAGTTTAATCAATTTTACTTCATTACTTGTATGCCTTATAAGAAATTATCAGAATCTGAAATTCAGGCTTTTGCAGTTGTCAAGCCTTTTTTATTCATATATGTTACCTGGAACTGGGAATTCAACTCTAAACTTATTTCAAAACAGAAAAAATACGTCTGAAGGTTTCAGAGTAACTCTTCTGAAAGATGCATGAGAGAGCAAGGATACCAAATCCTGTGAAAGCTTGTTAACGTCTTTCAGGTTCTTTCAAAACTCCCATTCTGGGGCGGGTTTTTCATGTCTTAATGTTTGTTGGTATCTTGACCCTAAAGAACTACCACTGAATGTTATTACACTAATCTAAGGAAGATTGTAAGAAGATTTGTCCATGGACATGAAGTTCATAGGCCCTGGGATGTTCTTCCCTTCAAATCAGTTTATTATACTGCATTATATTAACTGCCCCTGGAGCTGCGGGACTAACAATATGGCACAGCACATGGATGAGAAACGTCACATTTCTTTTTGGAACAGGCACAAGAATTTTTGCTGAACTGAGTACAAATACTATTCTCTTTTCATTGTCTCCAGACTAGGTTGGAATGTCTTATACTATGTGCAATGTCTAGGGGGGACAACCTCCCCCACAATTGAAAGTTCTTGACCTTATGAGAAACTCCTGGAGAAGTGGAGATATGCAATTCACATCCTGATTGCTTCTCTCCCACTTTCCCATCTTAGAGACAAAAATCCTTCTTGTATCTGAGCATTCATTATTGAAAAGATCAACCTTGTCCCCCACTGCAGCAGCAGTACTTAATTTCTGCAAGTAATGTCATTTATTGCAGTAACCTTGCACAACAGTGAAGCAACAAGCTGACTTCTCTTTGCCCTACTGCTCTTGCTATGGTTAGAACTTTTAGCCACATCAGAAGAAGATTTGGGGGAGGGGAGGGAGAGCAAAGGAAAAACAGTTATTCCCTCATGTCTCATGAATATGCAAGACAGTCCTTGATAGAAGTGTTGGTTTTAGGAATTAAGTTGTTGAGAAAATAATTTAACTCTTGGAGTGGCATGCATAAAAGTTCTCTTCTCATTTGCAGGTCCCTTATAAAATAAAGAATTCACATATAGGCACGATCTTTGGCAAAAGGAAGCTTAGAATCCTGTGGAATTAAAGCTCCTATAAAAAAAACCTACTCTCATACACCCTTTCTGTCTTTGATCTGATCTTTTGGAAGCAGCAGCAAGAAATAATGTCAAAAAACGCAGTTAGTCATTGATAATGCTAGGAATTAGTCACAGCTGGAGTATAGATGAACTTCAGGTGACTTAGCACTCAGGCATGTTTGCAATAAAATCAAATCACACCCAAACAATGCTTTTTTTATAGGCAATACAAAAAGTTCTGACCCAGAAGTCATTGTGATGACATCAAAGAAACAGAAAGATGGCAGCGTTGGGAAAGCAGCTTGTTTGGCAAGGAATTTCTCTACAAAGAACATCATCTTGGAGATGTCTTCTGATACGGTCGTATATGAACAGAGTACATCCATTTTGACATCAGAGGGTTTGTACGATACTATTAAGGTGGTCAGTGTGACAAAAGGCAAAGAGGTGACCTGCACGGCCAAATTCGACAACAACATGATTACAGAAAACACAACATTGTCAGGTACAATTTTGTGGTACAGCTGCAACTTATTTCTGGAGACAGTGTCTTCTAGTGCTTGCTATTTCTCCTGCTAGCAAGCATTGCCCTGTGTAACAAGCAGAAATGGGAAAGACAACTGGTACTTAAGTAGGTAGAGATGAAAGATATTTAAAAGCATCTAAAATAAATGATCCTAACTGTTTAACAACTTGGACTTACTTTTTTGGGAGGAAAAAAAAGACACAACCTTTTTTTTAAAATGTACATTCGCTTATTACTAAATACTTCATCAGATAACAGCAAACCTCCGAGAGCACATAGCCTTTCTAAAAACAACAAAAAGTTAAAGTGGTGGTGTGTTTTTGTTTTTTGTTTGTTGGGGTTTTTTTCTCTAAACAACTTTTTATATTTTGGGGGATTGTCTTTGTGATCATCTCCTCAAATTAGTGTTAGAATTAGTGACCAATCATTTGAGCCTCTAACTGTCCTGCCCACGTGTTCCTATGGGGAGGGTCATATGAACATTTTGTTTATTCCTTTTTAAAATTTGGATATAGTTTATAATGCCTTTTCTTTACCATGCTACAGAAGAGGAGGCTGAAGAACCAGTAGCAGAGAAGGTTTGCAACACCACAGACACCTCTGCACAAGGTTAGTTAACTAAATAGATTGTGAAGTTACATTACTGTGTTGGGGATAAATGCATGGAAATGTACTTTCTCAGGGGTAGAGGAATCAGAATGCAACATATTCATCAAACACAACCTGCTTTTTCAGGGTAGGTAGTTTTGTAACAGACAAGCAACAGGAAGAAAAATCCAATCTAGACAGATCTCCTCCTCCCCTGTTGTTGCCATGTTTCTCTATCATCTTTTCCTTTGCTGCTGTTTCTTTCCCTGAAACTATTTCTTGTGGTTTTTTTCCACTTTCTGCCAATATCACAATATTTAAATCTAGACTCTGATCTCTCCTATCTTTTCTCTATCATTAAACAGATACCAAAGTGGAGAAAGTGAACATGCTCTCTATGGCTGTGTTGGGTTTGAGAGTCCTACTGGCAAAAAGTATCGCCTTCAATACACTCATGAGTATCAAGCTGTTTCTTTTCTGAGGTAAGGAAGCACATAGCTTGATCCATAGAAATACTGGAAGCACACGCCAGGAATGACTGTCTGTCTTTGAGTATATCTCTAACCCCACAAGCAATGATACATGTTCAGCTGCTCCTGTTTGCTTTAAATAATTCTTGTAGGTTTCTGGGGGAAAACCCAACAATGACGACAACCTGTGCCAAAAAAGCCAGCCCCAAAAAACAACTACCCCCTTCCTCCCAAACCACAAATAAAACAGCCCCCTTATGTATTCAAAGCTTAGTTCTTGGTGACTGGACCCCAAATTTTCTTTGGAGCAAACTTGTTTTGACAGAGCAACTCAGGTATTACCAGAAATGACTAAGAGATATCTCATTGACTATTTCAAGTGGCAGAGCACAAAACCTGGAGAAAAATCAAGACAAATAAGGAATCTAAAGGAAGTCTCCCAAAACACAAACATATGAAGTAGTGGGAGGAAAAAGAGGAGGAGGGAGGATTTTTAAATTAAGGTATCCAAGGAGGTGCAAAAGATAGCCCAGCCTAAGTTTTGTATGTCTACCTGTCTTGATCTGACAGCTATCCAACAGTGGCACATAGGCCCAATTGCATTAAATGTAGTTTAAAACACCCTTTGCTCTTCCAGACAGTGCGGAAGCAAGGCGTCGGCAATCTGAAGAACAGCAGGAGCGAGTGTGTACCAGCAGCACAATGGGTTGAACAGCCAGTGTCAATTCTGCTGACAATAATGATCCAGAACACAGCCAGCACCTTCTCCTTAAGACATTTTTATACTGTTGAATCCTGCCTGGCTTGTTTATTTAGTTTTAAGAGTTGTGACTGCTTTTGCTATTTCTTTTTCTCTGTTAACTGAGGAGAGTGTATTTTTCCTTACACCCCTGCTAAGTAGAAATTGATCTCCCCGCTCTTCTAGCCTTTGCATAGAAGCATCCAACCTGCTTCAATAGTTTTGAAAAATTCAATCCTCATTATAGATATTTGACCCTTTTAAAACACGTTTTACAGGCATGTTACATTACTGTCTGTAGAAATGATGTATTACTTCTGAGAGAATTCAGGCATAGTAGATGCTATTTATAGCTTTAATGTTTCTTAAATAGCTTTAATAACAATAATTTTCTAGTGTAGATGAGAAGACCTGTGTTGGGTCTGAAGTAATTCATTTCAACCAGATAATGTTGTTGAGCATTTCTTTATTAAACTTGTATTTCCTCTGCAAAGTCTATGGCACATGCATTTTAGGTTGCTGTAGTAGTGACCAAAATAAAGTTTTTTTCTAAGCCAAAATGCTGTGGTTTATTCTGTGCTTTTTCTTCTGAATTTAGGATGAAGATAGCTGAAATCCAACTGTCCTAATAACCATTGAGATTAGAAATACAGCTTGGATAACCTAGATTTCCTGTTGGCTGAATTTGTCTTTTCTAGACTGTGCAGGGAATTGGAGATGCTATTTGGCACATTCAAAAGCTTCAGTAGGGCCATGAATTCTAGGCTTAGGGGATTCAAATAACGTCTGGTCTTTCAGATCACTTTTAAGAGACCCCAGAAAGATGATTTGCATCATGGCAAAAAAAGACATATGTCTAAGGAGAAATCAGTTAGAGGCAGTTTGATATGAGCATGAGGAAGGAAAATACACATATCAGGAGAGAAGAAAACATGCTGTTTTTTCCACTCATTGATAGCAGGAAGAGGCCAACAGGAAATAAAGTATGGTGCTTTGATGGAGTGATAGTTTCCATAGCAGCTTGGTTAATAGTCAAAAAGACCCCACAAACACATTCCCCAACTCATCTTTCTCTGTCAAGCAACAGGCAGGATGCTGTGGTCAACATTTATGACTAAGTTACACCATGCAAGATTACCTCCCCCGTGTTTTGAAAAACAAGTTAACCACATCCTGAAGAGGAAATAAGGTTTTTCACATACTGACTGAGTTACTGCTGGCTTCAAGACAACCTCTACAGAGTGCATAGTAAGGTCTGTTTAATTAAGCTTCATCAGCTTAGTCCCTCAGACCCTGCAGAAACCTAGAGGAAGACCCTCACCCTACACAGAAGATAAGTGAAATTTGCATGGCAAATCCAAAAACAGTAAAATGCTTATTTAGCGCATTCTACCACCATAATGTAAACCAGGGGGAGCCATTCACTAGTATTTTTATCCTGATTTTTTGATTAGAGCCTGAACCTTTTTATCTTGCATTTTCCAAGTCTCTCAGGCAAGACTCAGACACATTTCTGTGTCTCTGTGCAAATCAAGGAATGACATTTTCCTGAGTAGTCCTTGGTCATGCCTGAGAGCTTTGGCAGAATTAAAATCCTACAACACTGCACAAGCAAAAAGAAATATCTACAAATGTGTGACTAGTGAGGGATAGCATTGACTCATACTCAGAAATCTATCAGCCAGATGAAGACATCAGTCTCTATTTAAACACCTATTGACATTGGCCTAAGACACCAGACCCCTCATTTCCATCACAAAGAGATTCATGACCTGAGTGATACCTCCATGGTCAGAGTTTTCAGACCTCCCTCTGCACCACTGAGAACAGTCAGTGTGGGAACATCTATGCCCTCACCAATGCCTTAAAATGCCAGTCACCCAAGACTCTGTTATCTAGGTCTCAGTCAAAAAAAGAGAGAAACTAGTGTCTTTGAGAAAATGGTTCGATGTCTTCAGCTCTGTGGATCACGAGGAGGGAATACCCATCCATCACTCTCTTACCTGAGTCTTCACTCACCCACAGTGAGCAAAATTAATCCCCATTGGAGAGGGCTAGCCTGGTGGCCAGGCCTGTGGCTCCCCTAAGATTTTATTTCAGGTCAGACTGTGAAATAAGAAGGCTGTGTCACAGATGGCCAAAATAATATTTCTGAGACATGACACCAAGAATGGATACTGAAGGCAGCCCAGGCATCCTCATACTATAGCCAAAGAGGGTGCAGTCTGTTTTTCTCACTTTATTTGGAGAAAACTATTTGGTGTTTTTGTTGTTGTAGAAGGTTGTATCTGGCCGCCTTCTTGAGGGAAAGGCAAGAAGTGACTTATGCTGGCTTAGACTAACTGGGGATAAGAGAGGAAGAGGGAACAAAGTGCATAAATACACCCTTGGGGAGAAGAGAGGTATCTGTACCCAGTGAGGAATTTTGGCCTCTAGGCAGCCGTTGTCAAGAGAAGGGAGGTTAATGGGAAAGGCAATACCATATTAGACCACAAGATCCAGCCGGAAGAAGCAGATACATGTACAGGCACACAACCACTTTCCAGCTCTTAAACTTCTACACAGATTATGCTGGATTTTTAATTTGAACCATTTCCCCTGATAGGAGCTGTTTAGGTCTAATTATTGTAGTTTCAGTTAGGAAAGAGCCTGTAACCCCTCTGTTCTATTTTCTGTCATTGTGACTTCCTGATTGTCTCCCACTAGCAGTGGCTTTTCACTTTACAGTTGCAAATCTATAATTTTGAGCCAATGCAGAACACATAGCTTAAGAAAACAGGAGAATATAATTGTTTGCAGAAGAAAATCCATAACAGGGAGCTTTTATACATCCCAATAGTAAGATTATGTTGGTGTGGCTAATTCCATGGAAGAGGGCAGAGTCTGCAGCTCTCCCAGCTGATATGAGATAAGGAGAAGTTTTTGTAGAGAAATTGTGCTCCACAGTAAAGTATCATAGAATCACAGAATGGTTTGGGTTGGAAGGGACCTTAAAGATCATCCAGTTCCAACCCCCCTGCCCTGGGCAGGGACACCTCCCCCTAGACCAGGTTGCTCAAAGTCCCATGCAGCCTGATCTTGAATGCTTCCAAGGATGGGGCATCTGGAACTTCTCTGGGCAACCTGCTCCGGTGTCTCACCATCCTCATAGTGATAAATTTCTTCCTATTATCTAATCTAAATCTTCCCTCTTTCAGTTTAAAACTGTTACCCCTAGTCCTATCACTACACGTCCTGATAAAGAGTCCCTCCCCAGCTTTCCTGAAGCCCCTCTTTAGGTACTGGAAGGATACTCTGTTAAAATCAGCACCTTGAGATTTAGAATTATCCCTAAGAGGAAAAAAACACAATGTCCTGTAAGAGATCTGATGATATCAGAATAATTGACGATGATGATAAGCAGGACTCTTTAGTATAAAACATTTTAATAGTATTACCAATGTTCTCCTACAGATTTAATTGTGTCCATATTTGATTGTGTTCAGTCGGCCTTTGAATATTTCCAGGTGTGGAGTCACTATCCCTGGACATATTCAAAAGCCAGCTGGACCTGGTCCTCAACAACCAGCTCTAGATAGTCCTGCTTGACCAGGGGAGGCCAGATGACCTCCAGAGACCCCTTCCAACCTCAACCATTCTGTATTTCTGTGATATCTTTGTCATACACATAACATTTGCCTAGACCTTTCAAAGAAGAAATCCCAGGTTAGGATTATAATTATTTGGATAGGAGAAATAAATTCCATATTAACACTGCAATTCAGTAAGGGAAAAAAAAATAGCTTGTCTTGGCCTTTAGTTGCAGATAGAGTGGTCAGGAGCACTAACACAGTCAAATGAAGCACAAGATGAGTCATGAGATACTTAACAAAAGACAAAAATGCAGTATGGGACATGGGAAGACAGTGATGGCAGTAAGAGCACAAAGGCTTGAATACTTTTCTTTGCCATCTCTCACAATGAGGCATGGAGGAGAACTGAAGCTCCAATAGTTTCAGTGTTGCTGGTGAGAGGCAGGCTGTAGGGAGTTGAATCCCACAGCTCTTGAATGAAGTCCATTCTGAGCAGGCCCAGGGGAAATGTTACAGACAGACAGCAGAAACTCAGCTAATAGGGCAATTCAAGCTTCCAGAGCCTGAACACGATCTGAAATCTGTTGAAGACAATGTCAGGTGAGCAATATATGATTAGATAGACAAATAGCTGGGCTACCTTTGAAGCATATAAAAATATTCAGCCTTCAAGGTCTCTTGACATGATTACAAAAAGCAACACTGCTACTACTACACCAAGGGCACTGTATAACACCATATCACCTCTGTTATCCATCCTGTGACAAATAACAAAGCATTTAAAAATATATGTGTCTCTTTCAGTGACAGCTGCTCCCCAAACCTTCCACTGCAAATTCTTTTGCCCTGTTGTGACACCTACAGGGAATGGCCCAGCTGCCTGCTCATTTGCTTTCAGACTGCATCAACATCAGTCGCTCTTAGTACGAGTGCATGGGTTTTTGCATAGTCTGGTTTTTCTTCCTTAAGCCTGAAGAAGACTTTCTTTTTGAATACTGCTTTCTTGGACCTTTTCTGAGCTTGGTATCTGCTGCTTTTGTCCTTCTTGCAGAAGATTTTAAGTGATTTGGTAGCTTTATTTTAAGGTCTGCTATTCAAGTTAAACAGAGTTCACCAGAGTGTTTATTTAAAAATACAAAAGCAAAAAAAAAGAAAATAGGGAATAATTTTCTGTTCTGAAATATTTTTTTTTTTAACAAATACTTTGTCAAGCTACTGAACTTCATTGCTCTTGTAGCTACTTTTGCTTTTGTCAGGAGGCCAAGCTGAGGTCAGACAAGGGAACGACAGGATGAGATCATACAGGGAGCCTTGTCAGAAAAACGCAGTGTTCAGTATCTCTGTGAAGAGGGAGAGGGAGGATGGAGGATGGAGAGGGAGGGCAAAACTGTGCAGAAAAGGTACTTTAGGAAGCACTGAGAAGCTACAGCAAACAAATGCTGTGATGGTTTGGATGGGCAGCTAAGTGTTAGATGTTTGATAGCAGCGATAGCAACCTTTTCATTGTCTCATGGATCTGTATATGGGAAAATAAGATCTGTCCGGTTTAGGGCCAGTAGTTGTTTAAAGGTATAAATGAGCATTTTTATGATTCTAAAATCACTAGTAGTGACTGTGGTTTGACCTTTCCCTCCTGTCTATCTGACTACACTGTTTTTGTCCAAGGGAGTATTCTTCAAACTTAAGTCTGGCCTAGGGTTAAGAAACTGCTCCCAACACTGTTGATGTTTTCAGAATAAGAACAACATCCAGGGATCCATTCACCCAAAGCAGAAGCTTGCTCTTAAGTCCCTCCAAACAGTATTCTCTCTCCATGACATGTCAGAGCCTGTAAACAGCTCATGTGAACATCTCCCTCCATATGCAAGTGCATATGTGCAAGCTGCAGAGTCTGTGGACTTTCTGTCCATGTTCATGGGTCTTGACAACGATGCATTCCTCTCCATTCTCACCTCTGGGCCTAAGGAGCTATCAAGCAGGTCTAGGTCAGGCTAAGCCGTGCAACAAAAGTACCTGCCTCAGGGGGCTAGGAAATATTCGTCTTTGTAGGTAAAGGTCATGCATGTGTCAGCCCAGGGGTCTGCAGGCCTTGAAGCTGTTCATTGTGAGTATCTCCTCACCTCTTCTGTGCAATTGCTGTTGTGTTGTGGGATTTTTCGTTTGTTTGTTTGTTTAAGTTTCTGATTCACACCCTCTCTCCTTTTAATGTAAGGCCGTGGTCGCCCTTACGGACAGAGTGTGCTAGCTAACACCTGTGCCACAAAATGGTGATAGCTCTCTCTTGTGGCAGAGAACATTAAAGCAACCTAAGTGAATAAATATCTTTCCAAAAATGTTAAATGGAAAAGTGTAGGGAAAACTGAAAAGCAGGGAGAATGTTTTGCATTTCCTCTCATATATGTATGTATTTATGGGGACAGGAGTCGTCATGTATGGGAATGCCTCAAGCAAGATTAAGTAACTCTAAGATTTCAGTGCCCAGTCCCCCACAAGGCACAAAAGATGACAAAGCTTCATATCCAGAAAGGTTCTGGCAGCACAAGGCAGGACTCCCAGTCTCATTGCTTTAGTATCTTGGCTTTCTCAGAGCCAATAAGAATGTTACAGGGAGGGAGAAGTTCAGGAACCGTATCAACATCTCTGTGTGTAGGCTGCCAGAGAAAAGTGCTTAGAGCAGCCTCAAATAACACACAGGACTTAGTATCCTCTGGGAAATGTTAGAACACAAATGAATATTTACTCCAACCATAAGTAAAAAAAGCCCAGTACAGCTATCGAAACCCCTTCCCAGCTCCGCCCCATGAACATGCACATATCAAAGACTCAGTCTTACACTTGCAGAAAACCTTGTTTCTAACTTCTTCTCAGGCAACGCCCCACTTGCCCCAGTTCCATAGCCCCACTTCTATGGCTAGAATACTTCTCACGCTTAAGTCTTTAATCTGCTAATGTGCACAGCACATCAGCCCGACTTGGGGTTTATTTAGTACTTTCTTGCCAAAGGACAGTAAGGGAGTTTGCTGTATATTGCTCTTAAAATGTGTCTGGATGTAAAGTGACTAATGATGTTTATTTCTTACTACTGTAAAACCCAGCTCAGTGTAGGAGCTGTGTCTGTGATTTTTACTGCATGTGCTTGTGTCCTCTTGTGCAAGGGTTGCATTTGGAATGAAGAGCACGCATACTAAAAAAGCTACTCAAAGCAAACCCCAAAATTGGTAAAAGTAATGAAAATACATGAAACGAGGTGAAAAAATACCCCTCCCCCCCCCTTTTTTAATCAAATCCCATCAGTATATTCTTTTCAATTTAAACTTTATAATTGAGATGGTAAACGAGGCTTTATTTCACTTTCTGGTCATAGAACCTTTTATAGTTATTTTTTTGAAGATAAACTGACCATTTTCTTGTTATTACTTTAAACAATACCAAATTGCATGAGAATGGTGAATATTAAATAGCCTCTTGTACAGCTGAATCCTTTTGCTGTCTTATAAAACATTAAAAGTACAATATAATAAGGATATTCCTGCACTCTGCTGGGCATAATCTGTCTTATCTGTTCTGTTTCTCCAAAATACTAAAAAGTTCCTGATAAAATTAGATATATTGATGTAAACTGAATTTCTTTCCTTGATCTCTCCTGCTACCTGCTGGTCAAAGTGTTTATTGTTCTCACAACATTTTGATTTGATGAAATCCAGTAAACAGGTCAAATGAAAAAAAAACCCAACCAAAAAAACCAAGCACCCAAACCCTATAATAAGTGTCATCTCTGCACATACCACAAATTAAAACTCTTTGCTCTTCCTTTGCATTCTTGCCTTGCCAGCAGGTGCAGATGAAAACCCTTGCTATGTGATATAGAGGCTTTAGAAAGTCCAGTGCCGGAAATACACAGGTGAAAAGAGATGAATAGCTGAACTCAGATTCAAAGAAGCTTTAGTCAAAGACGCAAGCTAAAACAGTTGTACAGTTGTAAGTGATTTGTAACAGAAGAAATGGAGTAGACTACAGGAAATGCAGGTTTTGAAATTCATTAGTATTTCTAATGGAGCTTTACATTGCAAGTTATTCAAGAAACTCATTGATCAGAATGTCCTAGGCTGGAGGGAAGATGTCTTGCTAGGATTAAGGGGTGTGTTTGTGCCTTGGAAAGCTGTTATGCCTAAAGCAGGCCAGGTTCTTCCAAAGGTATGAATGTCTTGCTAAACAAGGAGGAAGTCTGAAACAGCAAGGAATGCAGTACAGACTTTCTGGCTTTGGGCAATGAAGGGGCTCATAAGAAGATGTATGAATACAAGTGCCAAAGTGCCCGAGGCTCTGTGATAAAGGAATTGTAGGGCAGGCTGTTGCATGCAAGAGGGCTACAGGACGAGATGCAGTCAGGAGCTGTGTTCTTGTGGTGAGGCTCTCTGCTCTTCTGAACTGTGAGGTTTTCTGCAGAGGGGTTTCTCGCTGTGGAAGGACCAAGCCACGTCAGTTCCATCAGGTTCTGCCTATGGACCTGGCTCTTTCTGGAAACAGGTAAGCCTGCTGTTAGCCAGGAATTTTGCATGCCACAAACATGTATGTAATACTTATTTAATTTCATCACACTGTGAATTCAGAGTGCCATTCATTGGAATCCTCCTCTTCATTAGGTATACTGCAGTCACAATAATGACTATACAGAGGGGTGTGATCTTGAATAGAGTAACCGGGTCTAGTGATACAGTCAATCAAGGGGAGGGCAGATGTTAAAGGACTGACCTTAGAGATGGTCACTTGCTACAGGACGCTGGTAAAATGACTTATCCTTTGGTGTCCACTATGTATGAAATAGGAGAGAGAAATTAAATTCCCTAAAACTTCTTACACACCCAAATGCTGCAGGGACTTGGAGGAGGAAGGAATGACTTAAACAGAAAGACAGAACTGGTCTGTTCTTGCTTTTAATTCTGTTTAATTTATGTATTTTATAGTAGCCTTAGTGGGAGAGTTTCCATTTGTTGAACAAGTTTGTGTATTTGGAACTCTGGGTGAGATGTTTAAACCTGTTGAGTGATTTGATCTGCTGCTTTCCATCCTATAACGAACTGGGCAGGTTTTCCTCCCCACATCTCAGCCAGCTTTTAGTTGAAAATCTTTAACTTTAGTAGGGATTGCACATACAGAGCATCTTAGAAAGCTAACAGTTTTGTATATAAATCATTTTTGCATGGGCATACACAAAGGTTTCCCACTACCAAACTTATAATTTGAACAATAGTAATTCCTTCCTCTTTCCCTTCCTTCCTCCCTCCCTCCAATACTTCCTTCCTTCCTTCCTTCCTTCCTTCCTTCCTTCCTTCCTTCCTTCCTTCCTTCCTTCCTTCCTTCCTTCCTTCCTTCCTTCCTTCCTTCCTTCCTTCCTTCCTTCCTTCCTTCCTTCCTTCCTTCCTTCCTTCCTTCCTTCCTTCCTCCCTTCCTCCCTTCCTCCCTTCCTTTCCTCCTTCCTCACCATCTTGTACAGTACTTTTGGAACCTGGGAATGGCACTCAAAGAAAAATTCCAAACATAAATTGTGCTATGGCTGACTTACAGATAAAAATTGATCTGGACATGGTAAAAAGGGATATTTATTTTTGTGAAGTCGTGTTACACTGTGATGCCAGGAGTTGGAAGGGAATTTACTGCTGCACAGGAACCACATATACTCTTCAATTCAGCCACTATAACTCTGAGTAAAAACATAATCCCTGCTGTGTTTTCTACCCAAGAAAACATCTGATCAGCTACTGATTCTAATTTTTTTATTCTTTCATTTGCTGCAAGTAAATATACTTGAGACTGCTTGACTGGAGTGGAACTGATTGGCTAAGCTATTCTGGAAATGATGCCCAGAATTTTTCTTCAGCTGATCCTGAACATCCATTCAAAATGGTTTTCTTCTCTATGACGTGTGACACAGAAAGAAAGATTGCATTCATGAGAAAAGTTTTAGAATAAATGTTCTTTTTTGCACTAAACAAAATCTGCACGTATTCAGTCATTTTAGAAGAGTTACTGCAGAATTATTTATTTCATCACATTTATGTCAGTTACCTTTTCTCACCAAAGAGGTGTGGCTGTTTTTTTAGATGCTGTTCATTTTAATAGATTTTTCATTGCTTTGCATATTTAATCCCTGCGTATAATTGTCAAGTCGCTTTAAAATAAAAATTAACAATACTTCTGTGATAAGGAATCATTAAAATTCATAAGATGCAATGAAAACATGTTAAATTTCAGGAGAGTATGGAAGTCAAGTTTTTGTAAAGGGCTGAGCTGCTGTGGGCGCAACCATGGAGAAGTTCGTGTTTGTGCGTGGAATACATCTAACAGTCCATTCAGGTATGTTGCTCATTTTCATCTAGAGAAATATGAGGGTGGTATTTCCAAGGACGTTGCTCCCATTTAAAATTCCCAGACATGAAAACATTGACAGGAGCACAAATCACTTCCCTGACAACTTTAGCAACTGTGAAACAAAAGGAAGGTAACAGTAGGTTCTTTCAAATCTGTTGTCTAACAGGGTGATGAAGCAGCTTCCCAGAGGTGACATTCAGAACAGAAAGTGCAGCCAGGTAAAAAAGATTGGAAAAAAGCACTGCAAATAAATGGATATGAGCAAAGTAGATCATATCATTCCCTGTGCATTTAAATGAACTTAAATTAAAATAAAATTAAATTAGCCATCTCTGTGTATTATTTTTCAATTCCAGTATCAACTGAGATCTTTGCTACTAAATAATTTTCCAATTTCTGACTGGAAAAACTGATTGTGATTGCCGGTCCAGTCTTACGTTAGAAAGGGTCTGAAAGCTACTGCCTGTTCATAGACAGAAACACAGTGTAGGACGGTTTGTCCACAGGGGAAGGATTTGAAGTTGTATTTGAGAAAGGAAAAATTGTGAATAAAAACCTATAATACTTCTTTTCTGTATGTCAGCAAGTTGAAAACACTGGAACTAGTGCATGAAATGAAAAAAATAATTAGATGTTTCAGTCAGTTGTTTCAGCATGAAATGAAAAAAATAATTAGATGTTTCAGCTCTGGGTTTTGGTTTTTTTTTATTTTGTTGTTGTTGGATTTTTTTAACTCAAATGACTTTTTGCAGAGCTTTCTATACTAGTGAAAACAGTTGTAGTAAATACCAACTTAATTTTTGTCAATTTTTGACACTAAATCCCACTCAATGTAAGAATTTCTGAGCTTTTTTCCTGTTTTTATTTTTTTGCCTAAAAGATAGGTTATTTCTTCTTAAATATGAGACATACACATAACTATATAGGCTCAATAAAAATCCATTTTTTCTGGCATACTCAAACTGTAACTTGAAGATAACTACACAAATACCCATATATTGCAGTCCAGAAACACTAAGAGAGTTCTTATGTAGTTCAGGTTTTTTTATCCTTATTTATTATATCTCACATTTTTATTTACTTCTTGTATATCTTATAAAATTAGTTCCTGCAAAATCCCTGAAAACTATTACTTACAAACATGATTTTTATTTGTTGCTGAATCATAAATTCTAGGCCACTGATTTTAAACAGCACTGTTTGTAAAATATCTGGGATGTTAATCATGCAAACCTTATTTAGAAAGAAATGAGACTGTAAGTACTTGAGCCCCAATAAAGTAAATGCTACACTGATGTTGTAAGAGAAGTGACTGAGTTTTGTGAGGAAATAAAAGGAGCTCGCAGGGGAGACCTCTAGAGGGTTTATGTTAGCTTTTATTTAGCAACACTAAGAGGTTATTCCCTATATTTTTCACTAGAAAATCACAATGAATAAGAAAGATCGTTGAGTACTAGGAAATGGCCTTCACCTGCTATTTACAACCCTAGCTGCTTGAAAGCTTTGCTAGGGTGGTCAGGCCATGTGCAGAATCTGGCATGGAGGTCAACCAGTTTGGAACCTAATCCTATTATTATTAAGACACAGCTGCATAAGAAAGAAAAAAAAAAGTGTACACCAAACTTTGGTCAAAGTGTAAGGCTTTCAAGATATTAAGCTGAAACACTTACTGTAGGATTGCAGTGAGCCTCTGATGGATCTGAAGATCCTTTAGAAAAATTGATGAGGTTTGAGAATAGATTTATAGTGTCCCACAACTGACAAAGGAGAATTTTAGGCCATTTCCTGGAACCTTCCTTAGTACTGAATAGTTAAAATAGTGTATCAGGTGCAAGCTGGCTGTTTTGTAAATATTTTCATGGTGGCATAATATTGAATAGTTAACATAAAGACACATATTCGGAAGCAGATATATTTGCATGTACTTTCCAGTAAGTCCAAATGGGGGAAAACATCTCCATGAAATCTGTTGGTTTACAGCTAAACTAGACAAACAGGATCAAATCAGTACTTGTTCTCAGTAATTCAGCAGCTGTGATACAGTATCCTCTTAAT
This sequence comes from Alca torda, assembly GCA_008658365.1. Classification (NCBI taxonomy): domain Eukaryota; kingdom Metazoa; phylum Chordata; class Aves; order Charadriiformes; family Alcidae; genus Alca; species Alca torda. Next base: position 483,656 of record CM018094.1, on the reverse strand, counting down.
TCAAAGTGAACACTTAAGACTGCTTTTAACATACTTCCAGTGTTTTAATTCTCAACATCACTACAGCAGACCATATAGCTCTGTAGGGTGCCCATCATAGTAGAAAATTCTGTACTTCTGTAGTTTTACAGTGGAAGTCTAATAGAGTATTCTTAGAAAGAAAGTGGTGGAGGCAGAAGCATGTAGTTGTCTCAAACAACTTTTCTAGATTGAGATCTTGGAACGAATAGAATCATAGAATCATAGAATCAGAGAATCATAGAATCAGAGAATCTGTTGGGTTGGGAGGGACCTCTAAAGGTCATCTAGTCCACCCCCCCTGCAGGAAGCAGGGACATCTTCAACTAGATCAGGTTGCTCAGAGCCTCATCCAGCCTGGCCTTGAATGTCTCCAGGGATGGGGCCTCCACCACCTCTCTGGGCAACCTGTTCCAGTGTCTCACCACCCTCTTTGTAAAAAACCTCTTCCTAATGTCTGATCTAAACCTGCCCTGTGTTACTTTAAAACCATTGCCCCTTGTCCTATTGTTACATGCTCTTGGAAAGAGCCCCTCTCCAGCTTTCCTGTAGGCCCCTTTCAGGTACTGGAAGGCCGCTATAAGGTCTTCCTGGAGCCTTCTCTTCTCCAGGGCATGGCTTGCACCAGGTTGAAACAAGTAATTCTCCTTGCTTAAGTTGTGAGAACTCAGAAAGTTTAAAGTTCAGATTTTTGTAAAGCTTCTTAGGTTTTTGTAATATTTCTTACAGTTGCGATATATCGGTTTTGAGAAAAACATCTTTGGTCAACAGCTTAACAATAAATTCAAGTAAGTCTGAAGAACACTGAAGAACCTGATCATTCCAGAGTAACTACTGACCTGTACAAGGTTGCCTGGAATTGGGTGGCCTCCACAGGTTTTTAAATCTGAGTTCTGAATGGCATTTTGAAGTGGTCTGGTAATAACTTCCACAGCAGTGGGAATGCTGGAATTAGCAGTGCACTTAGCTTTGGCACAAGGACTCTTCTGAAGGTAAATCCAAGTGAGTATAATGGAAGAAGAAGAAGAAAAAAAGCACCCATTGGAATAAGGAATAATATGAGTGTATTCCACTATTATGTTTGCATGTAAGTTTTCAGGTTTACTGATGCGTAGCTAGTCATGTACAGATACGAAAGAGATAGTACTGAATTTTGGGGCTGCAGTGCCAGTTTCTAGGAATCTCTGTGCATCTATTGGTATGAAAATAGAGGCAGAAAGTGAGACTGAGTTGCTCTGTAGAGTGTCTGTCTATAATTTTAGCATCCCACAGCAGTGAGATTCACAGAAGCGAATTGTCATGAGAATTTTTACTGGGGTTTTGATCTAGGAAGCTTGAGAAGAAACACCCTGGGAGGTCTATGTATACACATCAAAGTTAAAAAACTCCTTTGAGTCAAAAGCTACTGACAGCATTTTTGGTAAAGCTCTTTGTCACAGTGAAACTCCATAGGTGCCTATGAAAAGCTGAGTCTTGGAAAGGGGACCAGGCTGTCTGTTCGTCCAAGTAAGTGCCAGAAATAAACATCTCAAAAATTGAGCTTGATAATGCTGTGATGAGCTTTGTCATTTAGCATTTTAAAGATAGTTTCTTCCCTTGATCAGAAACTTTCCAACTATCTGTGTTTCCACAGTTAGTGGATGTGTCACGTTTCAGATAAGCAAATGTTCATCTTGAAGTTGTCAGACTTGTGAGTCCAGGTTTGCTCCCTTTAATACGAAGCATTCAAGGACAAATCTGCTGGCCCAAGGTGATTTTCCTTCTATCTTCATCACTGGCTTTTGAGGTGTTTTTTTAGAATTAATGTCTTTAAGATGAGAACTGTGCTTGGAAAATACCTGTGTTTTTCTACTGATTATAGAGGGACACTAGGACATCTGTACTATGTTTAGATAACTCACATGTGTAGGATATGTTTCTGGTCTGTCTCAAGACATCTAATTTCCTTGAACCAGAGTCCAAAGTGTCAGTTTCTTTGCACCACGTGAAGGCTAAAAAAAGAAAAAAGACTTTTCAATTGAAGCGTTTTAATAGTTTTGCAGTTAGAAAGACCATTTAGTAAGTAGGGAGAAGTAGATCAAAATCTGTTATGGATTGTTATGGATCAAAAACTTTCTATGGCTAGGATTTTGTAAAGCTCTGCTTAGTGTAACTTTGGAGGTGGCATTCAAGAGCTTAAATGTGGAAAGCCATGTAAGCCTAAAAGAAATGTGAAAGGCGTTAGAAGGAAAGTGCCTGTGTTTCTGAGGATTGCATGCCTACAGAGGTGGGTCACAAATGTCCAATACTAGTTCCCTACAGAGTTTAACTGAAGATTTGGGTCATTGTTTTATTCTAGCTTTCCAGAATGGGAATGGGCAATGACATGTGAGTATTTACATTTCAATATTCCAAGAAATTTGCCCTTTAATTTACATATAACTTAGGTTTTAAAGGTACTGGAATATCAGAAGTTGTTAAGAATTTAAGAATGTCCTTGCCTGGGGCCCCTGATCACTGAAATCTATTGATGAAAAATATTTTTTTTAGTGTCTTTAGCTTCCAACAATTATTTCTCTTAGTGCTTTGGCAACCAGCATTTTTAAAGTTCAGAAAATATCAGTATGCATGGATTTTTGTCCCAAGGCAGACAATCAGATCTTTGATAGGGGCACATAAGACCTGAGTGTTTTCTAGAATTACCTACTTTCATTTATTTCCAGATGACTTCCAAAAGTCAGACAAAAAGCAGGTTTCATCTCACCTACAGTAGCTCAATACTCTAGATGAGACTATTCCTGCCTGTGTGATTGGATATGACATGATCCTTAGATCTAGAGGCAATGTGCTGCAGCATGTTTTGGCAATGTTCACAGGGAGCAACTACCTCTGGACTTTAAGCCAGACCTGATCATATCTTGGCCAGCAAACGAGGTACCAGTAGAGCATTAAAGTTTTCGTTACTGCATATACTATTGTTCTTCCCACAACTGGTAATTCACCTTCAGGGATAGAAATAAACTGGTGGTAAAACCAGGTATTGTTTTCCTAGTGAAGAATTGCCTTGTAAATGTTTTTATGGTTGAAAGTAGATTTATAGAGAAGATGGAGTGATAATTACTCCTTGGTGAAAGAAATCAGTTTGCAATTTAAAGTGGAAAGAAAAGAAAGAGACACATACAATTACACGTAACAGGTTGAGGGTAATGTCTTTACCTAAGCCATGAGTTTCATTCAGTAATAAACTATGGATATCATCATTTAATATTCCCAATTGCATTTAGTTCACTTCTTTTCCAGGAAAGGAGGAGTTAATAAGGCAAATAGTTTTCTCTGAATCGTTTTTGTAAAGCACTTACTGTCTGTGTGAGTACAGGAAACTTTGGGAAATTAACATTTGGGCAAGGAACAAGAATTCTTGTAATACCAAGTAAGTGAGAAGTAAAGAATTTAATGTGTAAACACTAACAACCTAACTTCCTTTTCCAAGATATATCTTCTTATATCAATCCAATTTTACTAATTTGCAGTGGATGCGCCTTTTTTATAAGCATTTAATTTGTTTGAAGGTTTAGGAAATCTTGCGTCTGTTCTGGTGAGTATCCACAAGACTGAAAAATATTTCAACAGTGACTTTTCTTATGCCAATCCCATGGCCTTCCCGAATGTACTGTGTTACAAGGGCAGTGGTGTGGAATGATTCAGAATTTTTTTTTATTCTTTTAAAGTTAATATGTTGGCACAATAATGGTTGCAGAGAAATGTTGTAACACTAAATACTGTGCTTTTTTTGTATCCATGCTTCATCTGAAATTTTTTAAATAGAAAAAAACAGTGAAATGTACAACTTGTTTACTTTTACAGACCCAAAATATATACTGTTGTGGTCAGTAAAGTATTAATTGATGCCACTTGTGATACCATTTGGTTTATCAAAATTTTAATGAACAAAAGTAAATTTCTGTGGATACAGTCATCAGTACAGCAAGACATTTTTCTTCATACTGGCTTCTAAAGAATTTGAAAAAGAAATATTGAACTCTGTCATTCAGTGGTGATTAGGAATATGTTAAGTTCTTCTCGTAATGGTTTATGTAAAGTGCCTTGTCACAGTGTGATTGGTGATTATGGAAAGTTCACGTTTGGTGGAGGAACTCATCTGTTTGTGCTTCCAAGTAAGTCTTCCAGTAAAAATACTGATCTCAGCTCATAGTCTTTCAGCACATTCCAGATCCAATGAGAGTCCACTCCTGTGTCCTCAGCAGAGCTGGATGCAGAAACGTTCCTGTGTTTTGGTTATAGGTATCTTCTCCCAGAGATTCAGACTGAGTGATGAATTCAGATTCGTCCTAGAAGTGTGCAGTAGTATAAATCAGACAGGCTAACTTCAAGTTTCTGTTAAATTCTGTTCTGCCCTTGCAATTTCAATGACGTACTTTTATAAAGGAGTTTGTGTTCAAGCCCTTCAGCGCCAGGTTTTCATTTCCAAGCTAATTTCTAATAAAGTGCATAGGCTTTTTCAGGGGCTGTGAGACACGTAGCTATTAATTTCCTACCTATTTTGAGACTTTCGGAATGCTAGGTCAAAACTGCTGCACTGTCCGTGCAAGCTAAGCAATTCTCAAGTAATTGGAAGTTTAATGGACCTCCCTTTTAGGCTTAGATATTCGAGCTACTTAAAATGTTATCTTGTTCTACTAGGTTAATTGACTTCATTGTCTATTGAATACCTGTGATAAAATGGTCATTTGTGCTGCTGTTGAGAGGCAGATATACCTGAGAAACAGAAAGCAGTAAAGTAAAATGAACTTTCTTTTCACTTAGGAAGAAATCAGAAGAATATTTGATCAATAGGAAAGAAATTTCCAGTTTGCAGTTTTAGTTTAAAGAAAATATCTGAGGACATAAGGAAGAAAAACAGTCCAGACAGCATTTCCCCAAAATATTTATCTATATATGATTGGGTTTTTTTTTTTTCCATTTCGTACTATGAAAGGCACAACTTTTTCTAGTCAGGTCCTGTGACTCACTAGGATGCTTTTAGCCAAGAAATTCTTAAGTTCAAGTTTCAGAGTTGATTTTTGTAGAAGACTCTCAGGCAGTGCAACTGTAGGAGGAAGAAGGCAGATATTTGGACAGGGGACATGGTTAGTTGTGACAACAAGTAAGTGTAGTCTAGTTAATGACACTCAGCTTTTTTTACCTGTTTTCTTTATGCTCTTCAGGATGTGGAGATCGATCTGTCTTTGAAGAATGTAAAGCATGAGACAAATACTCAGTGGTATCAAGCAGCTAATTCTAATGAGTGTATGTTTTCACATAAGAAATAAAAATTTCTAAGGTATTCTTCTGGAAGCTGGTCAAAGGCTGGGAGGCCTAGATTCCATAGGGTAAGGTGATCAAATTTACTGAAGGAAATGAAAATACACTTTGAAGGGCCAGTTCCACTTGTTCTGAATTAAAGCAAAAAAATACTTGAAGTTTTCCAAAGCTGTTTTGGAAATGTACCCAGCTCTAGTTATTGATCCATAATACCAATCTGTAGAGTGTCATTCTTCTTCTGTTGTGACAATCTCCAATACTGAAGGAATGTTACATTCGGTTTTCCTTCCTGTCTTTTGTAGGGATCAGACTAATTAACCTAAGTAAGATCTGGTTCTTGATTTGTCATCTGAATGGTATTCCTGTCAGATTTTGCCTTAGATTCATAGGTGAGGAATTGTGGTTCTGGTGAATTCTGTGACAAGCATTTCTCTTTTCCAAAGGGCAGAAAATACTGGTGCAGGAGGATGCTGGTAATAAAAAGTGATATGTACAAAATGATAGGAGGAAACCCAAGGTTTTCTTAGCAAGTGAGCACCACAAGGTGTAGGTTAATTTAGCTACGGACTTGGCTGGATCTAGATCCTATTCAAAATGCAGGGAGTCATTTATGCCCTGATTAAGTAGGAAAAGGAGGACTGTGTGGGGCTGCATTTCTAAAAACCTTACATAAACAAGTCATCCACTTAAATATACCTGGGACCACACAGTATAGGCAATGAATAGCTGAAATGTGCATATCCATCACAGAAATTCATTAGGAGTATAGTTAACTATTTGACTACAAGGACAAGTTCTCCTTCTCTCTCTCCCTTATATTTTAGTCTACGTATAAGGTCTGAATTCTTAGTGAGGAACAAAGAACAAAGGCTTATAGTTACGGTGCAAGCATTTTTCTGCCCAGGTAGTTTACAGAATACAGATGTTTTAATAAGACTTCAAATATATGCCTAGATTATTTTTTTTTTGCCAGGTTGAGTAAGTCTGGGATGGGATCATCTTGGTTCATTCCTGTCCAGAAATCATCATATATCAGGTATTTCCCTGTTTTGTGTACAATTGCAGAGCAGGAAATGTTTTTGCAAAGGAATTAAATGATGTGTGAATTCAGGAACCAGTTATAACAAGTTGCAATTTGGCGAAGGAACAAGGCTCAGTGTTAAACCAAGTAAGTGCATGATCTAAACAAAAGTATCTTAAGAAGTATTGGAGAACCTGATGTTTGAAATTGATAGTACATAATGATCCTGGGAAGGGAATCTCCTTCCATATCTACAGCTTCTCAGGCTGAAATGATAGTATGGCTGGAGCATTTACTGTAAAGATAGCAGCAAGAAAATGTCTGGGGTTTTGGTAAGTCTGACAGCAATTGCTTATGGAGAGTAGCTGTTATGAGAGGAGTTCTTCTTACACACAAAGGAAGCAAGGACTAGGTTCCCAGCAAAATGAAAACAGTGTAAATCAGCATGGAGTGCCAGACAGCTGTCATAAACCTTTCCCCAAACTACAGAGCTGTCTCATTTCTCAAGCTGCTTGAGCTTCATGGTCCTGGTAGAAAGAACCACTGCAGACAGTAAAAAAAATGGATTTTCCTTGTGCTTTTCACATTTATCCCTTTTTAACAGTACCCCAAGGGCTACCCATGTGTGGAATTACATGAGCAAGAAACAGAGAGAAAAGATGGCTCTTTAGATAATCGGGAAGCTTCTGCCCTATATGTAAAGTGATTTAATATGCATTAACAGAGGTAGAAGACCTTGCAAAATTTCTGATCCTGTTAAATGCAGGACCAGGTGTCCTAGTCAGACATTCTGACTGCTCAGTTACGTCTTCCCCTAAAAAACTGTTCAGCACCAGGGAGTGAAGTGCTTCTGGTAACCAAGGCACAGCTTTGGAAATAAATGTTAACTGTATGATTTCTGTAGAGAGGATCTTTGTTTATTCTTGGCTATGCCAAAGCATCCCATGTTCAGGGCACTTCATCTTTCTTGTATTTCATGTCAAGTATTGACATGAAACCTGCTCGGAGATAGAGAAGAGACAACCCAGCCTTCATTTTGTGGAGATATCTAACAGGAGTTTTGCACATATAGTTTTATTTTGATGACTAGACTCCCCTGCCATGGAACCTGAAATGTGCTGAGGACCATGGCGGTTTTTGTAAGGGAGCTTTCGACAGTGTGTACTCAGGAAACGCAGGCAGACTTATCTTTGGAAGAGGAACCAGGCTACTCATAAAGCCCAGTAGGTATTTCTACACCAATATAGTTAGGAAAGACTGAGTACTTTAGGTCTATTGTCAGATCTTCTTTAAAATGCAGAAGGAAAAGCTTCTTTAAAATAGGAACAAAACAGGGCATGGGGAGGAAGAGCACATACTGAACAATTTGCTTGTAACTTCTCTGTCATGTTGATGTGAGTGGAACAGAACAGGAATTGCTATTGTTCTGATAAAATCAGTGAATGACCTTTGTGTTGTGCAAGCACCATGTTAATCAGGATGAACCCCGCAGGGGAATATATTTGAGATTAGTGTTCATGAATAACCTTTACTTGCTCATAAGATTACGTGAAAATGGCTTCTGGGATTTAGGTTTGGATCCCTTACTGGATTAATTGCCAACTGACTAAACAAGAAAAATTTGGACCTTAAATTGGTTTTCTCTGGCATTTCTTCTGTTTATTTTTTCTTGGATTCTTTCTCTTATCGGTCTGGTCCCTTGCTTACCTTCTGAGATTGACTAGCTGGTTGATCTGTCTAAACTCCTTCTTTAGACGATGGGAAATTTTAAAAATAGCAGTGTTACTTGTTGAAAAAAATGGTCGAAATTTCATCTGACTTTGATGTGTCTAAGAGCACGTTATGGCTTTTAAAGGCTGAGGCTTCTCTCCCTTACAATTTATGAATAGAGGCTTATTACTGTGGGACAACTGAGTCTTCTTGGAAACTTGCCTTTGGCAGAGGCACAAAACTAATAATGAAATCAGGTACATCTTAAAACAAATAGTTGTTTCACATTATAAATGCAAGGCTGAGATTCTCCTGTCCTCCTAACTGTGGCAAAAATTGTTCTCCTTAAAAACTGTCGAAGGAATTTCAACTGCGTTATGTTAACAGGGTAATGAGCATGATTTTCTACTTCAGAAATAATTTCAGAATTATTTCTATCTTCATTTCTATAGAAAGATCAGAGGCACTCAACTAGGAAGACATGCTAATTTGGAGTCAAAGGCATGTGACAAGGGTGACATCTGTTTTCTCCCTTGATCTCTTTTGAAAAATGCATATACTTGTCTGGTCCAAAAGTTGTGTGTGGTTTTTGTTAGTGGATGTATCACTGTGTGAATTCAGCATCCAACTGGAAAGTCACCTTTGGAAGTGGGACACAACTGATTGTGAAATCAGGTAGGTAGAAACCCTGAAGGAGTAAGGATAGGAAAGCCTAATTCCCCTTTCTGTGAAACAGCTGTTAAAATTCCATTGTTCTTTTCTTCTGTGGGAAATTGAAGGTCAAGGTTGACCTTGCATTAGGGAAAAAAAACCATTATAAAGCTAAATACCTGTTTGGAGGACTGGACTGTCCTGTATGTGTCACTATGTGTTTTATTTCATTTGTGAATGTTCAAAATGGCTTTAATGCAGGTTCTGGAGCAATGGCTATAATAATAATTTTCTGAGCAGCCTCTATTGATATTAATTGTCCACACGAGAGGACAGATAGAGAGCAACCATCCCAATGGACTGTATGCTGGATGTTTCTTTTTCTCCAAAAAGAATAAGCAAATCACTCAGTTATAGCTTTCTACACCTGGAGAGAGGAGTCCTACCCCAAATACTCCTTTTCTTCACCACTACTTATTCCCAGAAATCTCACAGACCTGCAGGGATGCTCACTATCCTTTTAATTCCATTGCCCAGAACTTTGTCCTCATTAATTCTCAGAAGCTGCAGTTCTTGTCTCTGCTGGGAAAACTGTCTTATTTTTTGCTCTGCTTCTCCTGCTTCTGGCTACAGACAGGTTTCCATCCAGGTTTTCACTCCTTGACAAAAAAAGCTGGGCTGTCTTGGAAAGGGATCTGAACAAGTGTTGTTTGTTTGGGGAATCAAGAAAGGTATTTTGAAGGTTTGCACGACTTGCAGGAAGGTCCAGGAGGAGATCTCTGCTTTTAATGTTGATCTAATGCTGAAAGAGGAATGTTTCTGTTAATCCTTGTAGCATTTCCTTGCATGAAGGAAAGACAAATCTTGCAGTCAGTGGCTATCTCTGTCAAAACTAAAAAAGACCATCAACTAGGATAATCTTTAAAAGGAATCTAAGTTAAAGTTGCCAAGGAATTTACTTGGATAGACTAAATTAAAAGAAATGCTGAGAAGGAAGTAGTAAAAGCTGGAGGAGAAAACAGGGTTTTTGTTTTAAAGACAAATAGGGTGTGAATAGCTACGGGAACAAATTCACCTTTGGAAGCAGAGTGCAACTAAAGGTAAAATCAAGTAAGTTCTAAACCATTTTCTGTTCAATATTGAAACAAAAAAGAAAGAGATGTATGAGTTGAAGAAACGTCTACTAAGGTATGCCCTCAATTTTTCAACTCTGACAGTAATCTACTTCACATAAGCAGTGTGGAGTCCTGAACCCATTTGCTCATTTTGTGCCAAGGCCACGCAGGCACTGGTCGCATTTCTCTCTAAGGATACGGGCTTGTGTTCTTGTTGAGGTGAAAACCACTGTGTGAACTACGACAGGCTCACACTTGGCAAAGGAACACGTCTTCAGGTTTTGCCCAGTAAGTGCTGCTACCTTCTTGTAGTCTTTTTCTGTGTGGGTCAAAGCTACCCACTGCTCAGTAAACTTTTCAGAATCTCTCTTCCTGGGATCTTCAGCTGTGGGGTTGCCTGCCTTCTCCCAGGACAGGCTTTAGCTCAGGGCAGAAGGAACAGTCATCCCAAATGGGGTTTGTATCCATAGGTCCAGGGGTGCTCTTGATCCCACAGACAGGTGGCGGGGGGCTCTTCACTTTGGAATGTAGCTGACTCTCAGTGATATTCAGCACTGTCTAGTCAGGTTGTGGATGCCCAGCTTTGCCAAGTATTGCGAAGGTTTTTGTTGAGAGAGGAAATGCTGTGTGACCACAGGAGCTGGTGCATATAAACCTGTCTTTGGCTCTGGAACGAGACTCACTGTTAGGCCATGTAAGTCCAACAGCGTTCCTACACTTTCTGTTGTCTGTGAGGCATTTCTTGGGTGGTTGAGAGCAGCATCATAGGTATTTGGTCATTTATGTGTGGTGATATCTAGCGATGGACTTTGCTTTAAGAGAATGTGCCAGCTTGGTCCAAAACAACCCTTCTTGCTCTCAGTTTGACTGGGATGGACAAAGCGACCACATGCCTATTCCAGAATGTCCCAGCTGCCCCGCGGCGAGGCTGTCCTACTCCACTGGATTCCAGTGAAGTTTCTGTTGCAGTGGGAAGCACTGACACCCTTCTGCTGCCCCTCCTAGCCTAGACATGGGTGGGCAAAGGTTTGGGGAGAGGTACTGCTTCTGGAGAGGGTTGCTGGGCTTTTTGTTATGGGAGGAAATGCTGGGTGATTTTGGCTCCAACTATGACAAGCTGACCTTTGGCTCAGGGACCAGACTTTACATCCAACCCAGTGAGTGCATGGTTCTCCTGTGTGTCCTTTTGTTAAAAGTACTTGAGTGTCCACTGGAGCTCCCTGTAGACATACTTCTTGTTTCTGGGTCATGTTATAGATGGAAAGGAGAACGTAGATGGTATTTCAAGATTCTCTCACGCTTAGAAGCTTTTCCAGGGGGAGAGTTTATGCTATTGAGGGAAATGTGTTCTGGACATGGCGCTCCAGGCAGCTTTCAGCCTGGATAAGGGGTACACAGAAAAAGAAGGAACCAAATGTGTCTGAGCAGAGAGCCAGAGGTGGCAGGAGCCTCAAAGAAGCAAAGGAAGTGAAATTTCCCTCCACTGATCTACTCTGCACCAATGCAGAAGGATTTCACTTCAGAGTCAGTATCCCGCTTGCCCAGGGTGTAAGTGAAGGGACTGCCAGTACAGCCCAACTAGTGGAGGTGTCACCAGCTGGGAGCTAATCCTCTGGGTTTCTGTAAAGTGGTCTACTGCTGTTAGAAGAATCTCAAATTCACATTTGGCTCAGGGACTAAAGTCGCCGTCTGGTCAAGTAGGTGGGTTAACATTTGCGTGTTACAATTTCACCCAAAAAATTTGTCTTAAAGCTGTGCTACAGCAATCACACAGGACAAGTACAAAGGAGATGAAAGGTGTACTGAGGTCTCAGGGAAATCCTATGTTGTTGCTAAACTAGAAAACTGCAGATCAGTGTGTGAGTTTTTAATTCTGCACAACAAAGCAAGACCATGCATTTATCAGAGTTTTGGCACTCTGTCCTGAAAAGTCCCGGTGCCAGTGAATGACTGGTATTCTCCAAGTATCCTGAGAAAGCCATCCCTGAGTTTTATCTTTTCCTCCTCTCTGTGTTGCTGTTCCCAAGGCAAATGCTGTCTCTTGTTCAAGGGGCTCGTCCCTCTCCTACACAACGAGACCAGAGGGGGTAAGAGAGCAGGCCGAGACTGTGGTTCTTGTTAGGGTGTGTAGCACTGTGTTAACAATGCAAAAGACCTCCAGTTTGGGCCAGGGACAAAGCTACGTGTTTTGCCAAGTAAGATTTCTTCTCCTGCTTCTCCACTTTATGCTGTCTCCTCTTGCTGCGTTCCCACTTGTAGCCCAGCTAAGACCAAAAAGAGCAGTCAGAGGTGCAGCTGGAAGATATGGAGGATTTGTTTCTCCTAGCTTTGGCATGGCTGGGCAAAGGCTTGGGGAGAGGTGCTTTTTCTGGAGATGCTTGCTGAGCTTTTTGTTATGGAAGGAAATGCTGGGTGATTATGGCACTGGCTACAACAAACTGACCTTTGGCTCAGGGACCAGACTGTCCATCCAGCCCAGTGACTGGCCAAGTGAGTGGGTTAATGCCTGTGTGTTGCAATCTCATCAGACAATTTTTTCTTATGGCTGTACACCAGCAACAGCCTAGAAGAAGCACACAGGACAAGGCAAGTAAACAGAACACTCAGGGAAAGCTCATGTTTTCTCTAATCTAGAAAACCAATGATGAGAGCGTGCTTTTTTTATTTTGCACAACAAGACAAAACCCAAGCCATTTTGTCACTCTGTCCTAAAAACGCCCTGGTGCCAGTGAATGACTGGTATTCTTCAAGCAGCCAGAGAAATCACTCCTCAGTTTTCATCATTCCCTCCTCTCTGTGTTGCCGTTCCCAAGGCAAATGCTGTCTTCTGCCCAAGGTGCTCATTGCTCTCCTCGCAAAATGAGACCAGAGCAGGTAAGAGAGCAGGCTGAGCCTTGGGTTCTTGTAGGAGTGCATAGCATTGTGTGAACACCAACACAGGAAAACTCCAGTTTGGGCCAGGGACAAAGCTACGTGTTCTGCCAAGTATGTTTTCTTCTCTTCCTTCTCCACTTTATGCTCTCTCCTCTTGCTGCATACCCACTTTTAGGCAGCTTAAGATCATAAAGAGAAGTCACAGGTACAGGAGAAAAACATGGAGGATTTGTGTTTCCCTAGCCTTGGCATGGCTGGGCAAAGGCTTGGGGAGAGGTGCTGTTTCTGGAGAGGCTTGCTGGGCTTTTTGTTATGGAAGGAAATGCTGGGTGATTATGGCACTGGCTACAACAAGCCGACCTTTGGCTCAGGGACCAGACTGTCCATCCAGCCCAGTGAGTGTGCAGCTTTCCTGTGTGTCCTTTGTCACAAGTCCTCGTGTGTCCACTGGAGCACCCTGTAGAGGTACTTGTTATATCCGCATCACCTTTCATAGGGGAAGGAGAAAATAGGCACTATTTCAAGGTGCTCTTGTGCTTAGAAATATTTCCAGGTGGAAGGTTCTACTATTTGGAGACACATGCTATGGACATGGGGCTCCAGGATGGTGATAGTCCACCAGCCAACAGGAACAGAAGTGTGGTTTAGGACAGAGGGACACATTGAGCAACTCGTGCTCAGTAGCTGTGTATGGCTTTGGAAGGTCGTGTGGGATCATAAAGGGGGTTGAGTTCTGTTCCTTCCCTTAGGACTTTCAGGGAACTTGGGCAAGGCTCTGGTGTTGCTTGGTGCAAGTGTTTCCTGAGAGTCATGTGAAATAGCTCTAGGTAGGTAGATTGTCTTTCTGAGCATAACCAGAGAGAGAAGAGCTGCAGATCATTATGACACTTGCTTTCAGCCTGGATAGGGTGTGGACAGTGAAAGTGGGAATCTGATCTGCCTGAGGTGACAGGCAGAAGTGGAAGGAACCTCAAGAAAGCCAAGCGAGCGCATCTTCTCAGACCTACTCTGCAGAAATGCAGCAGGTTTTCACTACAGAGTTAGCATCCTGCTTGCCCAGGCTGTAAGTGATGAGGCTGCCAGTACAGCCTGACTCCAGCTGGGAGCTAACCTTCTGGGTTTCTGTGCAGTGCTGTGCTGTTGTGACAGCAGCCTGAAGCTCACCTTTGGCTCAGGGACTAAACCAGGGTCTGGCCAAGTGAGTGGGTTAATGCCTGTGTGTTGCAATCTCATCTGATGATGATGTCCAAAGGCTGTGCTGTGACTGGGCAAGAAAAGGAATTGTCTCATTGAAATGCATAGTACTGATTTAAATACTGTAATGGGTCTCGCATTGTAAAAAAACCACCTGTAGATGGAAATCTGGGTAGGAAGGTGGACTTCATCAGTTCCTCTGACCCTTGACTGGGTTCATGTTATTCTCATCCCTTTCGTCATTCCAGAATAAACAGAATTTGGGGCAGGGATCATCAAGTGTGCCCTGCTAACTCAGGAGTAGGTTCTTCCCATCTCTCATACCTGGGGTGACTGTAATCAAATCTAATTATTCCCATGCGAGTGAACATGGAAGAAGGTCTTTGGCAAAGAGAGGCTAGAGGAGGTCGTGCAAGTCTGTCTGGGTATTTATAGTTTCTCTCAGAGGCAGATCCATGACTGGATGTATCCAAGCCCTCCAACAGGCACTGAGGCGGCTGAATGAAGAGGCCCATTTTGTAAAGACCTGTCACACGGTGCCAGTACTGGAGGATGGGGAAAACTCACATGGGGAAGTGGGACCCAGCTTCTCGTTGTCCCAGGTGAGCTGTCTCTTCTCTGAGTCAAGTGGACTCAACACAGATGATGCTGTACTCTATCTTCAAAAATAAGAGTGTAGTGGCTCTGTGGAGCAATTTGGGATGGTTTTAGCATTCCCTGGAAAGAAGTGGCAGACTTCCTATTTAACCAACGTGCACCAGGAAAGCATCCATCCTGAGGTAAGGGAGCAAGTGAAAAGTGAAAAGAAGGAAGTGAAATACAAGAAGAGAGATGTGGAAAAGTATCTAACAGTCTTTAGTGAGTGGTGAGAGTTTGGATTTGTCAAGGATGGAGGTGGAAAGGGAGGGAAGAGCCCTGTGAGTCTTCCTTGTGGCATTAATGGGACTGTAGTGTGGGGAAGAAGAACAAGCAGTGGACATGGAGGTAAGACATAATGCATTGCAAGACATGGAAGGATTTCCTTGAGGAAAGTTGTCCAGGTGGACTCGGGTGGATAGGAGTGTGCAAAGGTTTTTGCTCTGGCAGACAACACGGTGTCTATGAATGCCTACCAATTTACGTTTGGACATGGAACCAGGCTCGTGGTAAAAGCAAGTAAGATTTCTGAGATTTGGGACATTGAGTTGTTCAGTGGAAAAATTCAACCCACCCAAACCCTAGGTTAATGTTTGCTAAGAGAGGAGTGAAATGCAGTTCAGAAGCAGGCTGTTGCCAAAAAGTCCTAACAGTGGCCTCTTGGTTACCGTAGCATCTGCTGGATATTGCAGAAGAGGAGAGATGGTCCTCAGAGCAATGAAGTAAATTGCACAAGCTGTGGAGCTCTCCTGTGATATAAGATGTAAAAACCTTTCCTTCCAGAAGTGTAATGACCTCAGGTTTGGAGTAGGAACTAACCCCCTTCTTTCTCCAGGCACGGGAACATTGCAAGTTAGGTAAATGACTAACTGCAGCTCCGGTACGCTCAGGTTTGAAAACTATTCACAGAAAACCCTGTAGTTGATTTCTTCCCTTCATCTGGAATAAAATTATGCGTAAGGAAATTGGTCGCTAACTATAAACAAGGGGGGATTTCCTGCTAGCTGCTTGGATTTGGAGATACACAATGCAACAACCCTGAAGGGAAGAAAAAAAAATAATTAGTTCTTTCCTCCTTTGAAAACTGTGGGTTTACACTCACACCTAAGAAGCTTTCCCGAGCACTGGAATCAGAAACCTCAAGTAAAATTTTTCATTACTTCGGTAATTAAATCCCAAGTTAAGCCAGAGTTGTAGATTCTTCAGGATAGTTTTGACTTTCAGAAAAGAAAAAATAGGTAAGAAAAGTCAAGCTCTCGTAGAAGACTGCCAAGCCAGTACTTTTTCCCCATTGGGAGAGAGTGAAAGGAATTGTAAATGCTTCAGCCGTGGCTTAGGTGTTCTCTCAGCTTTCTCAGAAATTAAATCCCGTTTTCTCTTTGGGATGGAGAGCAAACTGAATTGTGGCCTAGGTTTTGCAGGAAGAATGGGAGAGAGGTGTCACTGGTGCTTGGACTTTCTTTGCTCATTTAGTACTGTATTATCTTATACTCCATTGAATTTACAAACTCTTCAGGGACAGGGTTCTTTTATGGGTGGACTTTGAGGAAGGACGCTTGACAGTAATGCGTGAGTGAGGTTCTGATGCACTGTGCCCCGATCTCATTTTTTGTGTGAATGCATTTTTCCAGTTAGGTGTGACTTGGTTTACAGAGCTTCCATCAGCTTTTATCATGCAAAACTAGGCAGTTGTGCAAATTGGGAGCATGCATTTGGACACTCTTGGCTGAATTACCCCAGTTTGGCTCCAACTTATTTCTTTTTGGGACTTGGTTGTAGGGGTTTTTTGGTGAAGTTTTTGTTGTTGTTCTTGTTTTTCCGTTTTCTAGTTCAGCTCCAAACTTTTGTGAATGCATGATCTGAATTCAGGTTCTGATATGTGATGGGTTTTGTGCTTTTTTTCTTTTGCACAACAAAGCAAGGCCAATCATTTTGGCATTCTCTCCTGAAAAGTGCCTGGTATTCTCCAAGCAGCCTGAGAAAGTCATCCTGGAGTATTCAGAAGGTTGTAGAGAGATGGGGATTGGTCTCTTCTCCCAAGTAACAGATGATAGGACAAGAGGAAACAGCCTCAAGTTGCACCACGGGCGGTTTAGGATGGATATTAGGAAAAATTTCTTCACTGAAAGGGTTGTTAGTAATTGGAACAGGCTGCCCAGGGAAGTGGTTGAGGCACCATCCCTGGAGGTATTTAAAAGACAGGTAGACGTAGTGCTTAGAGATATAGTTTAGATTAGTGACGGCTTTTGTCAGAGTTATGTTGATGGTTGGACTAGATGATCTGAAAGTTCCCTTCCAACCTAGGCAATTCTCTGTTTCTGTGATTCTAAGTTTGTTTTCTTGTCCTGCTTCTCCACTTCATGTAATCTCCTATTGCTGCATTCCCACTTTTAGGCTGCTTAAGATCATAAAGAGAAGTCAGAGGTATAGGAGAAAGACACAGAAGATTTGTGTTTCCCTTGGCCTTTCCCTTGTCATGGCTGGGCAAAGGCTTGGGGAGAGGTGCTGCTTCTGAAATGGCTTGCTGGGCTTTTCATTGTGGAAGGAAATGCTGTGTGATTATGGCTCCACCTACGGCAAGCTGACCTTTGGCTCAGGTGCCAGACTGTCCATCACACACAGTGAGTGTACAGCTTTCCTGTGTGTGCTCTTGTTAAAAGTCCTTGAGTATCTAGTGTAGTGCCCCGTAGACTTGATTGTTGTATCTTTGTCATATGGGAAGGAGAACATAGGAGCTCCTTCATTTAATGCAGATGATGTAAGCCATTAGGGGACTTTCTGAGATGGTGTACATGCACAAAAACTCCCCCTTGGATGAGTGACTGCACCTGAAACATGGTTTCTGGTGCAGATTTTCCCATGTTCTGGTCAGCACCTTTTAGCACTGCCTTTGGATCTGTGGCATCCCAGAGTTTCACAATAGCTTTTTGCACATGACCATTCACAGGGCAGACAGATACATTTTTGTAATTAAATGTGTCAGAGTTTTTATAGTGCAGAGAAATTAACTTTTGGAAAAGGAACTGCGCTTTCAGTTGTAGGCCATAGGTAGCACTAGAAACTGGAATTGCTTCATTTTTCTTTTCTTCCTTACTGTTTAGTGGTGAAAGTCTTGGGAACTGAACAATGAAATTCTCCAAAAGCCCCAAGGTCTTGTCTTAAGTGTGTTCCATTGCTTTGTCTTCCTTTGAGGTATTTTACAATGTCTAGGTTAATCTAAATGATGGATTCTCTCTCCACTCTATGCTTAAAAGGGGGGATATGCTGTGGGCAATGACACAAGCCTGCTTATGTCTCTGCTTAAACAGGTCTGGAAGCTGCAGTGATGCTATAGGGTGGCATTCTCAAAGCAGATCTGGGAGAGCTAGGTGCCTACTTCTGCAACATCTCAAAGATGCTTCAATATCTGCCTTCTGTAAAGTAGTGAATAAACTTCCTGCATTTAAATTGAATGGTTGGGATCTACAGTTTTTTTCCTTCTCTTGATACCTCTGGTGTTTTAGATGCCTAAATATTTTAAACTTCATTTCCCAAGGAAGTTTGTGAAATTTCCCATTTTCCATAAAGCTAAGGAGATTTCCTATTTCCTTAGCATCCTTGGTTCTACTTCTGCAGGTTGCTGCAGCCACTGCTGACCATCTCTCTCGATAAACACCTTACCAGTACTGACGCTTCCTTCACATCCCAGGGTGACAAACATGGTGACTGCTGTCCCAGAGCCCAGTGAGTTACTGGGAAAGCAGGAAGGGCTGCTAGCTTTGCTGCATCCTAGATCCCTGTATGAATGCTGGTGTGGGGAAGGTTACGTTAGGCAGGGGGACCATTTTAACTGTGAGTCCTGTTGAGTAGCGTGGTATATTCAGGATAAGTGTGATTGGTAGTCAACATCTGTAGTACTGAGCTGGGCATTCAGCTCTATGGATCAATATGTCTGAGAATGCCAAAGGGTTTGGAAATGTCCACGGGCTCCAACTTGACCACAACACTCCAGGAGCTTATAAGGCACCTAAACAAAGCTGGTAGCCAAGCCCTTCAGTCTGTAGGTATCCTGAGTCACCACATGATTTGGCTGTTTGGCTGCGTGAGTACACTTTTTCTGAGGTACAGTCTTGGTACTGGTGTAGTCAAGAACTGAAGGCAGATGATGCAGCATGCTTAGGTCTCAGGGTGCAAGTAGGAGTATCTCAGGGGCAAAATACGTTTAACCAATGCTCAGGGATTGAGGGAGTCTTTCCTCCCTTTCTGTGGATGAATTTCAGGAGTTGTGGAGGGGACGACTGCATCTGGGCTCAGTGAGATTTTGACAGGGTTTGTTGCACTGGGTGTATGGTGCTGGAGGAAAGGCTCTCTTTGGGACTGGAACAAGGTTGTCAGTGCTACCCCGTAAGTGCAAAATGCTGTCTTTTGGGGAAGAGGGTCATGAATGAGACTGAAGGATGAAATGTGCTACTGAATTCAAGGGTAGGGATGCAGATAGGTTTTGCTTGGTATATAGAAGGCTCTTTGTCATGATATGTAAAATGTATGACACCGAGTTCCATCTTTAACCTATACTCTTCATATATCTGAACGTGTTCTGGTAAACCCAATGGTTCTGTAAAAATCAACATCTTTTTCTTGCTTTCTTATCAATGTACTTTTAGTTTCTGTTTTCGAGAGGTCTGCTACTGATCAACATGGAGAAAGTTCAAGGGTCTGTTTTCTTTTGTGTAGGGGAAGGTAGAAAAAACCCCCCAGATTTAAAAGACTAGTATGGCTTTTCATCATCCTAATCTAGTTTATACTTGTAAAAGCCAGTAATCACCTTGTCCTTAAATATTTTATTTTGCCCATATTTTCTGTAAGTGAGATCTCCCAATTTATTCAAGTAGGGCGGTTTAGTAACTTGGCCAGTTACTGCATTACGTATGAGGTTCTGGTGCCAAGCTGTTCTTTGGAAGTGGAGCTAAACTGAAAGTTATCTAGTAAGTAGACACAAACCTTTAATTTGACCTTGTATAAATCTGGAATGACCAGGAAAGGCTACACTTTGGCAATGAATTAAATGGCTTCAGATTCATCTTATTCTGAATCACACCAACATTGCTGTGTAACCCATTCAAATGGGAAAAATCAAAATGTCTGATTAAAAACAAGTCCAAAGAAAGTTGCCAAATTATTGCTGAATTTTGTGGGTGTTCAGCATAAATTTACAGATGCAGAACAGATAAATTATTCAAACATGTGGTGGGGAAGGATAAGAGAGAGTAATAACGAGGGAAGTCCATATATCTTCATAAAAGCAAGAGAGAATTTGATAAAATGTCTTAACTCTATTGAAAAAAAATGGCATAAAATAATTTTGTACATGATATGCAGCAGTAAATTGACAGAATCAAGGACCACAAGTTTAGACTTGGAGATTCAATTAAAAAATAATGTTAGCTAAACACATTTAAAAAGGGATGAAATCTCAAGAGCAGTGTATGTGTGTGTTGGAAAACTTTCTGGAAACTTTATGCTTTAAATGTATGCAAATGATTGGGCAAACCTAGAGGAAACTGAATATAGTTTCCTTGCTTTAAAAGCTAGGTAATTTACCTTTTTTTTTTTTACTTTTTTTTTTTTTAAATCCTTCAATGACTTTAGGTCATTATTACATGAGACCAGTGCTGTGGTGCAATGACTTCTAGATAGGCTCGAAACACTGCCGTGCTTTTATCTTCTTTTGAAAATCCCAGACTGCAGAGCATCTCATGGAGGAGTAGTAGTTGGATTAGGCATTTAAATACCCATAGCCCCATCTTTCCATGAAGAAAGTGCTAAAATTTTTTGTTAAATTTTCAGTGGTAGGATCAGACAGCCTGTGTTTTTGGATGTGCAAGTGATGACTTCAAGGATGGTTTTTGTTGGCTTGTTTCTCACTGTGTGAACACTGCGTATAAAGCCTTCTTTGGAAAAGGAACAAAGCTTCTTGTGAAACCAAGTAAGAAACATGTTTATATGTATTTACCTCATTTATTGTGGATATAGACCAGAGGGGCTTTTTAGCACCATGACTTGGTAATAAAAGGAACTGGCTAGCTGAAATGTATAGTATTGATTTAAATTACTGTAATAGTTCTTGGATTGTCTGCCCATCTGGTGTATTCTGGAAGCTGGAAAAAACCCCACCTGTAGATGGAAATCTGGACCAACTGGAAGTTGGACTTCATCAGTTACTCTGACCCTAGACCATGTTCATATTGTTGTTCCCATCCCTTTTTGCCATTCCAGCACAGCAAGTCTTTGGGATCCGGTCTGCAAACATCTTTGCAGGACCTGTGGTTCTAGGTCTAACCGTAAAATCAATAGACTCCTTTTTCTTCTAATGAGGATCTTAAGCAGCTTCAAGACTAAGGGCCCATTTGCATAGTTTCATTTAATGCAAACAGTGTAAGCCACCAGAGGAGTTTCTGAGACAGTGAACTTGCATGAAATCCCCACACAAATGAGCGATCACTGCTGAAAGATGATGTGGTGCTTAGAAAACTTTCTAGCTGGAGGACCTCTGTTTAGTGAATCCTATGCTCCCAGTTGCCAATGGTCCGCCAGTGAGCAGGAATAGAGGCATGCATGGTAGAGTTCTGTGGTATCTGTGGTATTTATAACTGTTGTCACTGTGTGATTTGGCATCCACCTGGAAAGCTGACTTTGGGATCGGGACACAACTGGTGGTGCATCCTAGCAGGTATAAAGCTGGCCTGAAGGAGCAAGGACAGGAAAGTCACATCGCCTACTATGATAAATCCTGCTGGGCTGTGTTGGAAACTGGTTTGCACAGGGATGGAGCTTGTGTGTATGTCTGTAGGGGGGAGATATAGCAGGCAGAACTGAGAAAGACATTTTAAAAGCGCACACTGTGTGCAGGAGAACCCAGGAGAAGGGTTTTGCTTGTAAGGCTTATCAAGGAGTGAAAGGGGAGTTGTGATCAGAAATCTGTGGTCACAAACAAGCATGGCTGTGTTGGAGGGAGACTGGTTCAGTCTGTGGGGCTTTTTGCTCTGCTTTCTCTGGTAGCAGCAGAGACCTTGATTCAACAAGGCTGTGAATTTACTCCTTCTGCTTACTCCTGCCAGCTCCTGCTCTCTGCCTTTCACATAAGCAGGCTGGTGTCCCAAACCCTCTTGCTCAGGGACAGATATTTTGTGCCATGGCCATCCATACCTGTGACAGGTGGGGGGATTGCTGATGGCTTCGTCTAGCACAGCCCTGGGTGGCTGTCCTTTGCTCTGCTGAGGAAAGGCCAAATTAATAATGCTCTTGTTGGCACCAGAGTCCCATTTGTCATCCCTCTTGTCAACGAGATTCCCAAGAGATTTCTTATCAAGGCTACAGTTATTCCTGGCTTCAAAGAGAGATCATTTGTAGAGTAACTGACGAGAGTTATGGTTTTTGCAAGGGTGTGAAGGACTGTGTGAACACAGACAACTACAAAGTGGTGCTGGGGACAGGGACGCGCCTTGTTGTGAAGCCCAGTGAGTACAACTGCTGCCCATGTCTCTTGTGCTCTGTACCCAAATCCTCCCTTTCCACCTCCCTGAGCACTTACCTTTATCTGATCCGAGCTGGCTTCCCCTGGATGTGAAGGGGCTCTCCTGACTTGGGCCCTTCTTTCCCAGCCTACTCGCCTCTTCCTCAACAAGTGGATCTAGGCTTGGTGTGGAAGAAGCGTGCACCATTTGATGGTCACTGACCGATCATCTCACAGCAGCCTCTGAAATCCACAGGCAGTCAAACCTGATGAATTTCCAGGGGTTCCAAGCCAATAAGGAGGCTTTACAGATGCATAATCCCCCTGATTCTGGGCAAGAATTACCATAGGTGGGAGTTGTCACTCATGGGTCTTAAAAATTAGGAAAGACAAAGGGAAAGGCTTTTCTGAAAAGTGCAAGTGAGCTGGGGAATAGATTTTCCCTTGTTCAAGGTAATGACACTGGACTCAAGCCTGTTGTGTCAGGGAGCTTGGCTGTGTTTGAGATCATGTGCAGGGCTGATGGAGACATTTTTGTAATGAGATGTGTCAGAGTGTGAATTTTGCAGGCAAAGTCACTCTTGGAAAGGGAACAGTGCTTTCAGTGATACCAGGTAAGCAGCAACTTGTCCTGGAAACTGGAATTGCTTCATTTTTGCCTTGTTCTTACTTGTTTTGAGGGGAATAATTTTTGGGAACTGCAATTTTGGGACATCTGCAATTCTCCAGGTGTCCCTTGGACTTGGTTCTCCCGCATGTGCCGTTGCCTTAAGCTCCTGTGTGGTTTGTTACGGCACCAAAGCTTCTTTACATGCCTGTTCTCATTGCTCGCATCACTGCGTGTAGATGGATGTGTGTGATAGAGAACTGACAGTCCAGGAAACTTTGGACTCCTGATCCCATCCCCACTGAAGTTGTTCCAATGGTCCTTTGTTTCTCCTATGTCACTGCGTCCCAGTGGGGTTTGTGTTGCAGTGAGAAGCAGTGTGCAAGCAACGGTGCTTAGCACAAAGGTACCTACGGGAGTGAGACAAGGCTCTTTGAGATGCCCAGTAAGTGCTTGCTGACCAAGGCAGAAGTGCCTGATGCTCTTCAAGCTCTCTGAGGTCCAGGGAACATGCACCATCAGACTGGTTTTCTCTCACTTTGGCAGAGTTTTCCCACTCTAACAGCAACATAGGGGACAGCATGGAGTCACTCTGGGGACAGGCGGAAGAGGGGAATTGGGGGGTGTGCCTTCTGGCCTCAGCCCTGGATTCATCCCTCACAGGCAGACTGTCAACCTCCGTTCATGCCCTAGGATCCTTCTGCCTCGTGCCACCCTTCTGCTGCTCCTCCTAGTCTAGCCATGGCTGGACAAAAGCCTGGGGAGAGATGCCACTTCTGAAATTGCGTTTTAGAATTTTTGTTATGGAAGGAAATGCTGTGTGATTATGACTCCACCTATGGCAAGCTGACCTTTGGCTCAGGGACCAGACTGTACATCCAGCCCAGTGAGTGTGCAGCTTTCCTGTGTGTCCTTTGTTAAAACTCCTTGAGTGTCCACTGCAGTGCCTTGTAGATGTGTTTGTTGTACCCAGGTCACTTTTCATAGGGGAAGGAGGACATAGGCGCTCTTTCATTTAACGCAGACAATGAAGAGGAGTCCCTGAGACGGTGAACGTGCATGAAAGGGGTCAGTACTGGGTCCAGTCCGGTTCAATATATTCATCAATGACCTGGATGAGGGGATAGAGCGCACCCTCAGCAAGTTTTCTGATGACACAAAGCTGGGGGGGGTGGCTGGCACACCGGAAGGCTGTGCCGCCGTGCAGAGAGACCTGGACAGGCTGGAGAGTTGGGTGGAGAGAAACCTTATGAAATTCCACAAGGCCAAGTGTAGGGTGCTGCACATGGGGAGGAATAAGCCCCCGCACCAGGGCAGGTTGGGGGCTGACCTGTTGGAGAGCAGCTCTGTGGAAAGAGACCTGGGAGTCCTGGTGGACAACAGGATGACCATGAGCCAGCAATGTGCCCTTGTGGCCAAGAAGGCCAATGGCATCCTGGGGTGCATCAAGAAGAGTGTGGCCAGCAGGTGGAGGGAGGTCATCCTCCCCCTCTGCTCTGCCTTGGTGAGGCCGCATCTGGAGTACTGTGTCCAGTTCTGGGCTCCCAGGTTCAAGAGGGACAGGGAACTGCTGGAGAGGGGACAGCAAAGGGCTACCAAGATGATTAGGGGATTGGAACACCTCTCTCATGAAGAAAGGCTGAGGGATTTGGGTCTCTTCAGTCTGGTAAAAAGGTGACTGAGGGGGGATCTTATCAACGCTTATAAATTCTTAAAGGGGGGGTGTCAGGAGGATGGGACCAGGCTCTTTTCAGTGGTGCCTGGCAACAGGATAAGAGGTAACGGGCACAAATTTGAGCATAGGAAATTCCACCTAAACACGAGAAGGAACTTCTTTACTTTGAGGGTAGCAGAGGGCTGGAACAGGCTGCCCAGAGAGATGGTGGAGTCTCTGTATCTGGAGACATTCAAAACCCATCTGGATGCATTCCTGTGCAACCTGCTCTAGGTGACCCTGCCCTGGCAGGGGGGTTGGACTAGATGATCTCCAGAGGTCCCTTCCAACCCTACGATTCTGTGATTCTGTGATTCAATTCCTGCTCATGTGGCACTTGCCAGAAGCAACAGTGCAGATGGTTTGTACTCGTAGTTCCAATGGTGTTCTTAATCCCATAGAGAGATGGAGGTGTCTTCACTTCAGGATGTAGGTGACTTTCAGTGACATTCAGCACTGTCTAGTCAGGATGTGACTGACCAGCTTTGCCAAGTATTTAGGAAGGTTTTTGTTGAGAGAGGAAATGCTGTGGGACCACAGGAGCTGCTGAATATAAAACAGTCTTCGGCTCTGGAGCAAGACTCACTGTTAGGACATGTAAGTCCAAGACTGCTCCTACGTTTTCTGTTTTCTGTGAGGCCTTTCTTGATGTGGTTGAGAGCAACCAGAGAGTAACATGGCTGGTTGTTTCCTCATTTAAATGTGAACATATCATGTTGATTGACTTCGCTTTCAGGGAATGTTCCAGCTTTGTCCAGACCAACCCTTCTTATTCTCAGTTTGGCTGGGATGGACAAAGTAACCACACACCTGCTCCCAAAAAGTCCCATGGGGAGCCTGTCCTATGCCACTGCATCCTGGTGAGGTTTCTGTTGCAAGTGGGAAGCACTGTCACCCTTCTGCTGCCTCTCCTAGCCTTGGTATGGTTGGCCAAAGGCTTGGGGAGAGGTGTTGCATCTGAAATGGCTTGTTGGGCTTTTTGTTATGGAAGGAAATGCTGTGTGATCATGGCACTGGCTATGACAAGCTGACCTTTGGCTCAGGGACCAGACTGTCCATCCAACCCAGTGAGTGTGCAGCT
Source organism: Alca torda (assembly GCA_008658365.1). Taxonomy (NCBI): domain Eukaryota; kingdom Metazoa; phylum Chordata; class Aves; order Charadriiformes; family Alcidae; genus Alca; species Alca torda. The sequence goes on along the minus strand of CM018094.1, from coordinate 458,242 downwards.
TTCCTGTGTATCTTCTATTGAAATGCCTTGAATATCCACTGGAGCTCCCTGTACATATACTTGTTGTGTCTGGGTCACATTACAGAATGGAAGTAGAACATAGGTGCTATATCAAGATACTCCTGTACACAGAAATATTTCCAGATGTTGAACTTTTGCTATTTAGAGAAAGATGCTACAGACATAGTGCTCCAGGACTGTGATAATCTACCAGCCAACAGGAACAGAAGTGTCGTTTAGGACACTCCTTGACAAAAAAAGCTGGGATGTCTTGGAAAGGGATCTGAACAAGTGTTGTTTGTTTGGGGAATCAAGAAAGGTATTTTGAAGGTTTGCACAACGTGCAGGAAGGTCCAGGAGGAGATCTCTGCTTTTAATGTTGATCTAATGCTGAAAGAGGAATGTTTCTGTTAATCCTTGTAGCATTTCCTTGCATGAAGGAAAGACAAATCTTGCAGTCAGTGGCTATCTCTGTCAAAACTAAAAAAGACCATCAACTAGGATAATCTTTAAAAGGAATCTAAGTTAAAGTTGCCAAGGAATTTACTTGGATAGACTAAATTAAAAGAAATGCCGAGAAGGAAGTAGTAAAAGCTGGAGGAGAAAACAGGGTTTTTGTTTTAAAGACAAATAGGGTGTGAATAGCTACGGGAACAAATTCACCTTTGGAAGCAGAGTGCAACTAAAGGTAAAATCAAGTAAGTTCTAAACCATTTTCTGTTCAATATTGAAACAAAAAAGAAAGAGATGTATGAGTTGAAGAAACGTCTACTAAGGTATGCCCTCAATTTTTCAACTCTGACAGTAATCTACTTCACATAAGCAGTGTGGAGTCCTGAACCCATTTGCTCATTTTGTGCCAAGGCCACGCAGGCACTGGTCGCATTTCTCTCTAAGGACACGGGCTTGTGTTCTTGTTGAGGTGAAAACCACTGTGTGAACTACGACAGGCTCACACTTGGCAAAGGAACACGTCTTCAGGTTTTGCCCAGTAAGTGCTGCTACCTTCTTGTAGTCTTTTTCTGTGTGGGTCAAAGCTACCCACTGCTCAGTAAACTTTTCAGAATCTCTCTTCCTGGGATCTTCAGCTGTGGGGTTGCCTGCCTTCTCCCAGGACAGGCTTTAGCTCAGGGCAGAAGGAACAGTCATCCCAAATGGGGTTTGTATCCATAGGTCCAGGGGTGCTCTTGATCCCACAGACAGGTGGCGGGGGGCTCTTCACTTTGGAATGTAGCTGACTCTCAGTGATATTCAGCACTGTCTAGTCAGGCTGTGGATGCCCAGCTTTGCCAAGTATTGCGAAGGTTTTTGTTGAGAGAGGAAATGCTGTGTGACCACAGGAGCTGGTGCATATAAACCTGTCTTTGGCTCTGGAACGAGACTCACTGTTAGGCCATGTAAGTCCAACAGCGTTCCTACACTTTCTGTTGTCTGTGAGGCATTTCTTGGGTGGTTGAGAGCAGCATCATAGGTATTTGGTCATTTATGTGTGGTGATATCTAGCGATGGACTTTGCTTTAAGAGAATGTGCCAGCTTGGTCCAAAACAACCCTTCTTGCTCTCAGTTTGACTGGGATGGACAAAGCGACCACATGCCTATTCCAGAATGTCCCAGCTGCCCCATGGCGAGGCTGTCCTACTCCACTGGATTCCAGTGAAGTTTCTGTTGCAGTGGGAAGCACTGACACCCTTCTGCTGCCCCTCCTAGCCTAGACATGGGTGGGCAAAGGTTTGGGGAGAGGTACTGCTTCTGGAGAGGGTTGCTGGGCTTTTTGTTATGGGAGGAAATGCTGGGTGATTTTGGCTCCAACTATGACAAGCTGACCTTTGGCTCAGGGACCAGACTTTACATCCAACCCAGTGAGTGCATGGTTCTCCTGTGTGTCCTTTTGTTAAAAGTACTTGAGTGTCCACTGGAGCTCCCTGTAGACATACTTCTTGTTTCTGGGTCATGTTATAGATGGAAAGGAGAACGTAGATGGTATTTCAAGATTCTCTCACGCTTAGAAGCTTTTCCAGGGGGAGAATTTATGCTATTGAGGGAAATGTGTTCTGGACATGGCGCTCCAGGCAGCTTTCAGCCTGGATAAGGGGTACACAGAAAAAGAAGGAACCAAATGTGTCTGAGCAGAGAGCCAGAGGTGGCAGGAGCCTCAAAGAAGCAAAGGAAGTGAAATTTCCCTCCACTGATCTACTCTGCACCAATGCAGAAGGATTTCACTTCAGAGTCAGTATCCCGCTTGCCCAGGGTGTAAGTGAAGGGACTGCCAGTACAGCCCAACTAGTGGAGGTGTCACCAGCTGGGAGCTAATCCTCTGGGTTTCTGTAAAGTGGTCTACTGCTGTTAGAAGAATCTCAAATTCACATTTGGCTCAGGGACTAAAGTCGCCGTCTGGTCAAGTAGGTGGGTTAACATTTGCGTGTTACAATTTCACCCAAAAAATTTGTCTTAAAGCTGTGCTACAGCAATCACACAGGACAAGTACAAAGGAGATGAAAGGTGTACTGAGGTCTCAGGGAAATCCTATGTTGTTGCTAAACTAGAAAACTGCAGATCAGTGTGTGACTTTTTAATTCTGCACAACAAAGCAAGACCGTGCATTTATCAGAGTTTTGGCACTCTGTCCTGAAAAGTCCCGGTGCCAGTGAATGACTGGTATTCTCCAAGTATCCTGAGAAAGCCATCCCTGAGTTTTTATCTTTTCCTCCTCTCTGTGTTGCTGTTCCCAAGGCAAATGCTGTCTCTTGTTCAAGGGGCTCGTCCCTCTCCTACACAACGAGACCAGAGGGGGTAAGAGAGCAGGCCGAGACTGTGGTTCTTGTTAGGGTGTGTAGCACTGTGTTAACAATGCAAAAGACCTCCAGTTTGGGCCAGGGACAAAGCTACGTGTTTTGCCAAGTAAGATTTCTTCTCCTGCTTCTCCACTTTATGCTGTCTCCTCTTGCTGCGTTCCCACTTGTAGCCCAGCTAAGACCAAAAAGAGCAGTCAGAGGTGCAGCTGGAAGATATGGAGGATTTGTTTCTCCTAGCTTTGGCATGGCTGGGCAAAGGCTTGGGGAGAGGTGCTTTTTCTGGAGATGCTTGCTGAGCTTTTTGTTATGGAAGGAAATGCTGGGTGATTATGGCACTGGCTACAACAAACTGACCTTTGGCTCAGGGACCAGACTGTCCATCCAGCCCAGTGACTGGCCAAGTGAGTGGGTTAATGCCTGTGTGTTGCAATCTCATCAGACAATTTTTTCTTATGGCTGTACACCAGCAACAGCCTAGAAGAAGCACACAGGACAAGGCAAGTAAACAGAACACTCAGGGAAAGCTCATGTTTTCTCTAATCTAGAAAACCAATGATGAGAGCGTGCTTTTTTTTATTTTGCACAAGACAAAACCCAAGCCATTTTGTCACTCTGTCCTAAAAACGCCCTGGTGCCAGTGAATGACTGGTATTCTTCAAGCAGCCAGAGAAATCACTCCTCAGTTTTCATCATTCCCTCCTCTCTGTGTTGCCGTTCCCAAGGCAAATGCTGTCTCCTGCCCAAGGTGCTCATTGCTCTCCTCGCAAAATGAGACCAGAGCAGGTAAGAGAGCAGGCTGAGCCTTGGGTTCTTGTAGGAGTGCATAGCATTGTGTGAACACCAACACAGGAAAACTCCAGTTTGGGCCAGGGACAAAGCTACGTGTTCTGCCAAGTATGTTTTCTTCTCTTCCTTCTCCACTTTATGCTCTCTCCTCTTGCTGCATACCCACTTTTAGGCAGCTTAAGATCATAAAGAGAAGTCACAGGTACAGGAGAAAAACATGGAGGATTTGTGTTTCCCTAGCCTTGGCATGGCTGGGCAAAGGCTTGGGGAGAGGTGCTGTTTCTGGAGAGGCTTGCTGGGCTTTTTGTTATGGAAGGAAATGCTGGGTGATTATGGCACTGGCTACAACAAGCCGACCTTTGGCTCAGGGACCAGACTGTCCATCCAGCCCAGTGAGTGTGCAGCTTTCCTGTGTGTCCTTTGTCACAAGTCCTCGTGTGTCCACTGGAGCACCCTGTAGAGGTACTTGTTATATCCGCATCACCTTTCATAGGGGAAGGAGAAAATAGGCACTATTTCAAGGTGCTCTTGTGCTTAGAAATATTTCCAGGTGGAAGGTTCTACTATTTGGAGACACATGCTATGGACATGGGGCTCCAGGATGGTGATAGTCCACCAGCCAACAGGAACAGAAGTGTGGTTTAGGACAGAGGGACACATTGAGCAACTCGTGCTCAGTAGCTGTGTATGGCTTTGGAAGGTCGTGTGGGATCATAAAGGGGATTGAGTTCTGTTCCTTCCCTTAGGACTTTCAGGGAACTTGGGCAAGGCTCTGATGTTGCTTGGTGCAAGTGTTTCCTGAGAGTCATGTGAAATAGCTCTAGGTAGGTAGATTGTCTTTCTGAGCATAACCAGAGAGAGAAGAGCTGCAGATCATTATGACACTTGCTTTCAGCCTGGATAGGGTGTGGACAGCGAAAGTGGGAATCTGATCTGCCTGAGGTGACAGGCAGAAGTGGAAGGAACCTCAAGAAAGCCAAGCGAGCGCATCTTCTCAGATCTACTCTGCAGAAATGCAGCAGGTTTTCACTACAGAGTTAGCATCCTGCTTGCCCAGGCTGTAAGTGATGAGGCTGCCAGTACAGCCTGACTCCAGCTGGGAGCTAACCTTCTGGGTTTCTGTGCAGTGCTGTGCTGTTGTGACAGTAGCCTGAAGCTCACCTTTGGCTCAGGGACTAAACCAGGGTCTGGCCAAGTGAGTGGGTTAATGCCTGTGTGTTGCAATCTCATCTGATGATGATGTCCAAAGGCTGTGCTGTGACTGGGCAAGAAAAGGAATTGTCTCATTGAAATGCATAGTACTGATTTAAATACTGTAATGGGTCTCACATTGTAAAAAAAGCACCTGTAGATGGAAATCTGGGTAGGAAGGTGGACTTCATCAGTTCCTCTGACCCTTGACTGGGTTCATGTTATTCTCATCCCTTTCGTCATTCCAGAATAAACAGAATTTGGGGCAGGGATCATCAAGTGTGCCCTGCTAACTCAGGAGTAGGTTCTTCCCATCTCTCATACCTGAGGTGACTGTAATCAAATCTAATTATTCCCATGCGAGTGAACACGGAAGAAGGTCTTTGGCAAAGAGAGGCTAGAGGAGGTCGTGCAAGTCTGTCTGGGTATTTATAGTTTCTCTCAGAGGCAGATCCATGACTGGATGTATCCAAGCCCTCCAACAGGCACTGAGGCGGCTGAATGAAGAGGCCCATTTTGTAAAGACCTGTCACACGGTGCTAGTACTGGAGGATGGGGAAAACTCACATGGGGAAGTGGGACCCAGCTTCTCGTTGTCCCAGGTGAGCTGTCTCTTCTCTGAGTCAAGTGGACTCAACACAGATGATGCTGTACTCTATCTTCAAAAATAAGAGTGTAGTGGCTCTGTGGAGCAATTTGGGATGGTTTTAGTATTCCCTGGAAAGAAGTGGCAGACTTCCTATTTAACCAACGTGCACCAGGAAAGCATCCATCCTGAGGTAAGGGAGCAAGTGAAAAGTGAAAAGAAGGAAGTGAAATACAAGAAGAGAGATGTGGAAAAGTATCTAACAGTCTTTAGTGAGTGGTGAGAGTTTGGATTTGTCAAGGATGGAGGTGGAAAGGGAGGGAAGAGCCCTGTGAGTCTTCCTTGTGGCATTAATGGGACTGTAGTGTGGGGAAGAAGAACAAGCAGTGGACATGGAGGTAAGACATAATGCATTGCAAGACATGGAAGGATTTCCTTGAGGAAAGTTGTCCAGGTGGACTCGGGTGGATAGGAGTGTGCAAAGGTTTTTGCTCTGGCAGACAACACGGTGTCTATGAATGCCTACCAATTTACGTTTGGACATGGAACCAGGCTCGTGGTAAAAGCAAGTAAGATTTCTGAGATTTGGGACATTGAGTTGTTCAGTGGAAAAATTCAACCCACCCAAACCCTAGGTTAATGTTTGCTAAGAGAGGAGTGAAATGCAGTTCAGAAGCAGGCTGTTGCCAAAAAGTCCTAACAGTGGCCTCTTGGTTACCGTAGCATCTGCTGGATATTGCAGAAGAGGAGAGATGGTCCTCAGAGCAATGAAGTAAATTGCACAAGCTGTGGAGCTCTCCTGTGATATAAGATGTAAAAACCTTTCCTTCCAGAAGTGTAATGACCTCAGGTTTGGAGTAGGAACTAACCCCCTTCTTTCTCCAGGCACGGGAACATTGCAAGTTAGGTAAATGACTAACTGCAGCTCCGGTACGCTCAGGTTTGAAAACTATTCACAGAAAACCCTGTAGTTGATTTCTTCCCTTCATCTGGAATAAAATTATGCGTAAGGAAATTGGTCGCTAACTATAAACAAGGGGGGATTTCCTGCTAGCTGCTTGGATTTGGAGATACACAATGCAACAACCCTGAAGGGAAGAAAAAAAAATAATTAGTTCTTTCCTCCTTTGAAAACTGTGGGTTTACACTCACACCTAAGAAGCTTTCCCGAGCACTGGAATCAGAAACCTCAAGTAAAATTTTTCATTACTTCAGTAATTAAATCCCAAGTTAAGCCAGAGTTGTAGATTCTTCAGGATAGTTTTGACTTTCAGAAAAGAAAAAATAGGTAAGAAAAGTCAAGCTCTCGTAGAAGACTGCCAAGCCAGTACTTTTTCCCCATTGGGAGAGAGTGAAAGGAATTGTAAATGCTTCAGCCGTGGCTTAGGTGTTCTCTCAGCTTTCTCAGAAATTAAATCCCGTTTTCTCTTTGGGATGGAGAGCAAACTGAATTGTGGCCTAGGTTTTGCAGGAAGAATGGGAGAGAGGTGTCACTGGTGCTTGGACTTTCTTTGCTCATTTAGTACTGTATTATCTATGATTTTATACTCCATTGAATTTACAAACTCTTCAGGGACAGGGTTCTTTTATGGGTGGACTTTGAGGAAGGACGCTTGACAGTAATGAGTGAGTGAGGTTTTGATGCACTGTGCCCCGATCTCATTTTTTGTGTGAATGCATTTTTCCAGTTAGGTGTGACTTGGTTTACAGAGCTTCCATCAGCTTTTATCATGCAAAACCAGGCAGTTGTGCAAATTGGGAGCATGCATTTGGACACTCTTGGCTAAATTACCCCAGTTTGGCTCCAACTTATTTCTTTTTGGGACTTGGTTGTAGGGGTTTTTTGGTGAAGTTTTTGTTGTTGTTCTTGTTTTTCCGTTTTCTAGTTCAGCTCCAAACTTTTGTGAATGCATGGTCTGATTTCAGGTTCTGATATGTGATGTTTCTGTATTATTCTTTTCAGCTCTTCTCAGCATAAGCATACTATTCAGTTCATTCTGCTATCTACGGCGACTCAGCTTCTCTGTGGCACTGGATAATGGAAAATTAACTATTGCACTTATAAAGTGCTTGCTTGTGTGTGTGTAGTTGTCTATACATCACTGTTGAATCCAAACTGTCGTGGAAGACCTAGTTCTGGAGAAGACTGAGGGGAGATTTCTGTTGTGTGCCTAAGTACTGTGCAGTCTTCAGGGCATGAATCAAGCCCATGTTTGGTCGTGGAACCCCCCGCTCACACTGAAACCCAGCAAGTATTAATTAGTACAATACGAAGTGCAGCCTGCAAAGGAGGATGAACATTGCAAGAGAACAGAGCAGAAAGGTAACACAGGCTGGTGAGACTCAGCAGCAGTCAGAAAGCTTCTAAACACTGTCTGGAAAGTCGTATAAGCACACACTGATTGACAGATGCTGCTATTGTGTGGAGACAGAGGAAAGAATAAACAGGTGGTTAGGTGGTGGACAATAGCTAGACTAGTGAGTGTCAGGAATGATTAAGCAGGCAGAGGAATGTGGCTGAAGGAAGTGTTTCTTTCAATATACATGCTGAGGCCAATAACCTTGGTTAGATTATTCCAATAAGAATCTTGCATTGCCATGTTCTCAAGTCTTAGTCCAGTGTATATGCACAGCAGTGCACCATTTTGCAAAGCATAGTGTCACAGTGTCACTGTGAGTTATGGCAAACTTACATTTGGAGCTGGAACCAAACTGGCAGTTTCTCCAGGTACGTCTGAATTCTCATGTCGTTCATTTTGGAAGTACTTTCACTTTTTAAGTTATTTTGCCTATTGCATCATTCCGCAATATATTATGAATAGGACTATAAATTTTCAGCTGGTATAAGAGCAAGTGATTTACATGGCTACATACATATTTCCACCCTCCCTATTCCTGATGATGAACTAGCCATAGCAGAAGTTTCACATATGCAAGAGGATTTTTCTTGGAAAGTCAACAGGAAGTAGGATCCTAAATCAAAGATCCTCATGTAGAAGAGAAGAAAAGGGAAATAGTGAAAGCCAGCATGGGCCAGCAAAATGCAGAGTGGTGAGACTAGTCTCATAAAGCTGTAGCAGGTAAAAAGGACTGTTGTAGCATGTGGATGCTCATACTTTAAGATAACAAAACTCCTAGTTTTGTTACACAGATGCAAAATATAAGCACGTATTGGGTCTTTGCTTTGGAGATCCTCAATAAAGCTGCAATGATAGGTGGATAGGCTTCTGTAATATTGTGAAGCATTATATAAATACTGGAAGCTCTGGAAGCAAGCTTGTTCCTGAGAATGATACCAAGGTTGTATTCACAGCCAACTAGTTGAGTACTGTGAAATTACCTTGACCTTCAACATCCATGTGAAGCTTGGAGAACATTAGACGTGAAGTTCTGAAACTGCTGGAGAACAGTGTGACAAGTCTTAAAAGCTAGGGGTGCAATAGATATCCAGACAGAGGGGAAAGTGGTCAAGAAGCAAAGTTCATTACTGAATGACTTTTGTGGAAAGATGGAAAGGTGACCCTGACCACAAAATAATTTTCTCTGAACAAAAAAGCAGGAAAAAAATTGTGCTTTGGCAGTTGCTGCCACAAGTGTCTGAAAAAAATTCCCCCAAGCCCCGACAATTCTTCTCTTGTCTGAAACTCTTTTGAAAAGGGAAAGAAAGTAAGGCAGATCCTGGGACACCAATATTTTCCTGTAAATGTATCATTTTTTCCAAATTTCTTAAGAAAAGAATACTTTTAGGATCATTTAGTATCTAAATGCTTTGGATTTACTCTTGCAAAATAATGTTTCCATTTCTTAAAATGGTAGTGATTGTTAAGACACTTTCAAAATAATTTATTCTGAAAGTTAAAAAACACAGCAATAAATAAATTTTATATAAATATATAAATAAATATTTTAAATATAAATAAATAAATAAACTATTAATTCTGAAAACTTCTGGGGAAATTCCTCATATTTCAAATGACCCTCCTGACGCTGTTCAAAAACATCTGAGAAAAGTAAGAAACTCAAGTTTATATCGAGCTATCAACAAGATAAATGAGCTATAAATCAAGGCTCTGCCTGAGTTCATTTGCACGTGCCCTAATTTACCATTATAGTCATATCTATATGCAACTGCTTCAGGTCTCGCTCTGGTCACAGTGTAGAACCTAAGAGCTTCCTGAATGCATATTGAAACCTCAGTGGTTAATGACAGAATAAGCAACGGTCTCCCTGCCACAAAAAAAATTGCATACCAAGAAGTGTGCTTTCTACTTACAAGCTAAATGGCAAATTTGCTCTGGGATCACTCTTAACTAATTCAGATGGTGAATCCAAGGTAATGGTATGATGGAGTTTGTACTTCATCGTCAAACACTAGATGAGCTGTGAAGTAACAGTAAATAAACTAATTTTTGAGAGAGGAATCTGACTGGCAGACTAAATAAATAAGGAATGAAATGAAGAATAGAACTTGTGATGCAGGTAGCCTTCTGGACACAGTGGAATAAATATGATGGAGGGGAATATTAAGGAACAAGTGTCTGGGAGTTTGAAAGATGCAAAACAACACATGGAAAGAAAATCAGAAAAGAAGAATAGGCCTAGATAGATGGATCTGTCTAATTGCAGAGATAAATACGATTTCTTTTGGTGAAGTGTTCCACTGTTGAAGATTCCATTCAATATCACTCTGGATATTGTAGAGGCCTGTGCTATTGTGTGACTATGGAAGTAGTTACAAACTCACATTTGGATCTGGGACAAGGCTTCTGGTTTTGCCAGGTACATTTATCCTGATGTTTTGGCTGATTTGCAAGATTGTTGTGGATAAACACCAAGATCTGGGAAGTGGCAGCTGTCAAAGGCATCGTAGCCTGAGGTCTCACTTTAACCAGCCAAATTTGTTCCACAGAAGCTGTCCAAGCAGTCTGCCTTGAGGCAGCTACAGGCATGTGCTTTCAGTGCTCTTCCATCAATTGCATTCCTGTGATAAGCTACGACAAAGACTGTTTCTGCTCTTGTTAAGCCAAGTTGTGAATTTGTTTTCTCCTGAGGGTTAATCCATGCCACTTCCATTGGCCTCAAGCAAAGTCATGGATGATATAAATCAGATGAAAGAGCATTGAAATGCAAGAATTGTTATCATATTTATATTGCTGGACATGAGCCAGCAACATGCACTTACAGCCCAGAAAGCCAACTATATCCTGGGCTGCATCAAAAGAAATTTGGCCAGCAGGTCGAGGGTGGTGATTCTGTCCCTCTGCTCTGCTCTGGAGAGATGCCACCTCCTGTAGTGCATCCAGCTCTGGGGTCCTTAGTACAAGAAAGACATGGACCTGTTAGAGCAGGTCCAAAGGAGGGATACAAAAATAATCAGAAGGATGGAACACATCTCCTGTGAGGAAAGGCAAAGAGAGCTGGCATTGTTCAGCCTGGAGAAGGCTCTGGGGAGACCTTATTGCAGCCCTTCGATACTTAACGGGGAGTTATAAAAAAGATGGAGACAAACTTTTTAGTAGGGCCTGTAGCAATAGGACAAGGGGTAATCATTTTAAACTAAAATAGGGATAGTGTGGCCAGTAGGACTAGGGAATTGATTATCCTGCTGTACTTGGCACTGGTGAGGCCTCACCTCGAATACTGTGTTCAGTTTCGTGCCCCTCACTACAAGACAGACATTAAGGTGCTGGAGTGTGTCCAGAGAAGGGCAACAAAGCTGGTGAGGAGTCTGGAGCAAAAGTCTTTTGAGGAGATTCTAAAATTCTTTTATGATTCTAAAAGAGGGTAGATTCAGACTAGAACTAAGGGAAAAAGGTTTTTATTATGAGGGTGGTGAAACTGGAACAGGTTTTGCAAAGAGGTGGTAGATGCCCTATCCCTGGACACATTCAAGGTCAGGTTGGATGTGGCTCTGGGCAACCTGATCTAGTTGAAGAGGTTTCTGGTCTTTACAGGGGTGGCTGGTCTAGATGACATTTAAAGGTCCATTCCAACCCAAAGCATTCTATGATTCTCTGACTTAGAAAATATCCACTTATGGTGATTATCATCATTTTAGCTGGTCTTTGCTTGTAGCAGAATCCCACCAAGGTCATACTTAACACTTACTTCTGCTACCACATATCTAAGTAAATGAGAGTATATGAATCCTGAAGTAACAGAGTTAGAAGGCTGAGATTGCCTTTGCAACTGCCTGTGAAGCTCTAAGATCTAGACAGGGTCACAATATGCCACTGAAACCTGTAAGGAGATAACCAAGGTTAAAGGGGTTCTTGCAAAGGTTTCTTGGGTCGTGTGAACTATGGGGGTGGAGAAGGATATAAGCTGACATTAGGAAAAGGAATCTTGCTGGTGATCAAGCCAGGTAGGCAGTAAATGGTCAAAAATTCAGGAGAAAACTTGGACTGAAAGGCAGCGGCCCTAATTACATGGCACAGTGAAACGGAATTTTAGGTGATGTTACAGATGGAAAAACACAGATTGTTCCTAGTATTGCCCCAAAAGGTGTAATATACAACTGTACCCAGTGAGTGAACGAACATTTTTTTATTTGATCTCCCTGTTTCTGACCCTGATAATTTTCTAGGAGATTTCTTTGGTACTTTGATTGTAAGATATATCAATGTGTATCATCATTGCTCCCTTACGATATTCCCTGCTCTGGAAAGTCTGTTGGCCTGGTTGTCAGTATGCATTAGGAAAGCCTGTCTACATTTTTGTAGAGGCTGACACCAGTGTGCCAATCAGGGATATGTGAAACTCACGTTTGGAACTGGGACCCAACTTCTTGTTGCCCCAAGTAAGTTTGAGCTTTCTGTTCCATATTAACACCAGGACTGGCAAATCATTTGTTCATTGGGTAGATGGACTAGGGACTTTCATGGAAGCATGTTCCAATTGCTTTTCAGCTTCCCTTGACAAAAACCAGTTGAAATAAAGATGCTGTCTTGGAATCCAAGGAGTGCTTGGCTATGGTGTGGCAGTGACCCACCGCACGAAAGAACAGCTAGAGCAGCTGGTAATGTTCACATAGGTTTAATAGTCACAGCATGGTGCACAAAGTGCCACAGAGTGCTGCAAGCAGTTCACACATGGCTGAATGCTACATAAAAAGTTTAGCACTGTTATAGAGTTTCTGGCTATTAAACTTTTCAGACTTGATTTTTGCATCTTTAAAATAATAGCTGGAGGTTACTCTGACTAACGGCCTAGAGATTGAATTTTCTAACTCTTAGCCTAGGAGAACATGTCATTAATTTTTTGTTTTAAAATCCAAAAGTAAAGTCCTCTTCTATATTTGTAAAAACTGATGTTACAATGTGAGCAGTCAGGAACTACAAAAATTGTATTTGGAAGCAGAACCAAACTTTTTGTGATGCATAGTAACTCCCTTTCCTTTCCTTGGTTATATTTTAAAATGCTTTAGGAACCTGAAAAGATGGAAAGAAATTTCAAATATCTTGTGTGTCATCCTCGGTAGACAGGTTTCCTACATATTTTGAACGAGGAGACGTTGGAATGTGCAGCTGGTAGCCAGGAATTTGTTGTAAGGCTTCTTGTTGAGTGGGAAACAGAAAGATACAGTAAATTTGTGTTTGGAAGAAGGACTAGATTTAAAGTCAACCCAAGTGAGTAAGATTTGGAGAAGGACAGGCTATGAAGGTATGAAGGTGGGAGCAGCATCCACTGGTTAGTGTTTCTGAATAGGTCTACCATTATGAAGAATGAACATAAACCCTAGATGAAGAGTGGAGGGAGGAGCGAAGGCTGAAAGAAAATGAACCCAGGATTATTTCTCAAGAAGGTGCTTGTGAAGATGGAGCAGGGAGACCGGGAATAGTGGAAATGAGACGGCATCATCACTGTCTTAGGTTAATGATGTTAGCATATCATTAACATTAACTTCTGAGTCCTGTCAGACAATAATAGTGTTTTGCATTGGATTGAGGGGAAAAAAAAAAAATCAGAGATACATCTTAGTTTAAGTCTTAGTTTCACAGTGCATTGTGAAGGAATTTCCCAGATGACTTAGACTGTAATATTTGCAATGATTCAAACTGGGGTGCGTGGGATACTGGAGCTAGGAGAGTAATTTCTGGAAATGGCACAAGACTATGATCCCAAATAAGTTATCTAATTAACTGTACCCATTAAATAGACTGATCAGGAAAGGATACAATTTTGGTATGAAATAGACATCTACATCTGAGGCAATTCCACAAGTGTATGATCAAAAGTTTTTTTGACTTTTTGATATCAACACAAAAATGATCTTCCACCTGTTTTTAGAGAGGGATTTTAAGTTGATTCTTTTGCATATTTTTTTTTTCTTCTTACTCATTAAACAAATGTGATTTTTTTTTTGGCTGGTGCTACATAAATAGTTAATCTCTAATTAAGAAAGTTTCTCTTTTTTTGAGTTGAAATTATTTGAATTGAGGGTTGGACTAGATGACTTTTAAAGGTCCCTTCCAACTCAACCCATTCTATGATTCAATGCATTTTTTTCTAGAAACTAAATCTCTGGCATATAAAATTGAAAACTTGTTCTGGCAATTAAAATTCACTGTGATTTTGGAAGAAAAAAGGACACAAATTATTTTGTGAAAATGACAGAGGTTCTCAGGAGGTTCATGAGCAGCCACTTCAAGTCTTTTTGTTTCCAGACAATTGTTACAGATGGGTTAAGCCATCTCATTCACCTGGGCTTTAAAGAGTGGATTAGGTAAGCAGAATTGCTCCTTCTGACCCCCCAAAATCTTCCCTTAACATTGTTGAAAGGAGCAGCAGAGATCATAGTAAATCTCTCCCACAGTTTACATGATGCATGAATCTACACATGAACGCAAATAGTGTGTTGCTTCCCAATACGAAATTTAAGAAAACTTCATCTCAACTTTTCCTTAATGTGAACACATCCTGTTTTGGTACTAGAGAATTATTTAGTCCATTGGACACTTGATTTCTCCTCACATACTGGGTATCTTCCTCTATTAATTCAGTTTTAGTTTTGGTTCAGCTAGAAATCTTTCCCTTTAAAGGTTTGTGAGAAAGATCTTGGCTGATTTTGGCAGTTTGACTTCCCCAAGTGTAATTACAGAAGCAATGACCAACAATTTTTTGGGATGGAGACCAGAATTATGCCTGAACCCTGTAAGTGAAGGAGTATATTCACATTTGCAAATACTGAATCTCTGCACAGAGTCTTCGTACTTTGGATGACTTGGCTGAGGCTGAACTAGGACCTGGCCTCTTTTACCTGAGTGCCTCCAGACACGAGCATTGGAAGTCTAGAGAAGGGTTCAGGTACTAGATGTGGACATCTAGTCTTGCTGTAGACACATCCTAGCATCCATGTAGTGCTGGCAGATTTCACAAAGGACCTCTGGTAGACCTTTTGGAACTTCCATTGGAGGACAGTCAACAAACATCACTAAAGTGCTTGTTAAGTCACTGGAGTTGCTCCTCTGGGATCAAGATTAGCCTGTATGAGTGTGTGAGGAAGTATATATTTCATGTGGGTTGGGTGATAGCTCCAGGTTAACTCTAGCTGTGGAATATCATGTCTCAGGCTGAGGAATAGTTAGAGGATCACAGACCTCTATCACACCAATTCCAATCTGACCAGAGATTCAGAGAGCTTGCTTTGGAGGGAATGGAGAATGAGATAAATGTCTGTATAATAGAAGCTGTGTGTTAAACCATTTGAGGGTTTCTACTGGAGCTTGTTTGGAAAAAAAGGCATAGATCTCAGTCTGATGTTGGAACAGGCTTCTACTGTGCTTTCCCGAAATATGCCTCTGGAGTTTGCTTTGTCTGTAGACTGGTCAGGAATAGCATTCCAACAGCCCCCTTCCTTCTGCTTGGAAGATATCCTTCAGTAAAGATTAAATTAGGCAGGGTGGACAGTTCAGAGTATCATGATTTACTTCTCAATCTTTCCTGCAAATACAGGTCATAAATATCAATACAGCATCTCCAACACATACACCAACTCACTAAGACAGAAAAACAGGAAACATAGGTAACAGTGCTGTGGTTATAATAGCTGATATTTACCAAGACAGCTATCTGCGAACTTTCATAACAGTGTGCAAATATGCAAAGGAACTTAACGGAAAAAGGCTCGAGTACCAGAACAAAGCCAGCAGTCTGAGCAAGAACAAGAAAGAGTATTTTGCAAAACAAGTGCTGCTGAAGCTGCCTGCAAAAGACAGACCTTATTTTTTCATCTGGTCAAGATAAAAGCATTGCACAGATTGAAAAGGAGAAAAACATCCTAATTTGGAGAGAAGTAGATGTAGATGTTCAGAAAGCATAGTACTCATAATGAGAGAGAAGCAGAAGAGCTCGATCAGTTCCTCCTCTGCTCATTTGTATCCACTCACTCCATGACAGTGATGGACCCTGGTTCATCTGTATTTTATACAGGGGTCTACCATCATGCTTTTTATGTGCTCCTGTCTCCCTCTCCCTAACAAACAATCACTGAAAACTATTTCCAAAGCAATAACTGTGAGCTTGAGAGGTGGGAAGTGGGGTTGGGAGAGTCAGAATATACATTAGACTATATTCTGTGTAGCTGGGAAAGAGATAGTCTCATCAGTTTTTTCAAAGCCGGGGATAGAGAATGAATCATTAGACTTTGTGGGTTAGTTTTTTTCTGAGATCATACTAATAAAGAAGTATGGCTATTTCTCTAAGGTGCTGACATCTGGTAACTGAAGAGATGAAAAGCATCTGTCTCAGTGACAGAACTAGGGTCTGCACTTGCATAAGATTTTGAGACAGTTTCTAAAAGCCAAGATTCAGTCCAAAATTCCCCCATGGGAAGAAAGTAAAACTTCTTCATCAGGGAGATTAGCTGTCTTTAATATTTCTACAGTATTTACCAGTACAGTGTGTGAACAGGGATGAAGCAAATATTAATCTAAACTCTCAACCCTATACAACAACACTTTGTCAGTTTATAAATCTGAACTGAAGCTCCAGTTCAACCCTGTGATTGTGAAGTCCAATGGAAAATGCAGCCAGAGCACTGCTGAGAGCCCCAAATCTGCATCTTGGCTACAGTATGTCTTTAATGACATTTCATCTGCTCATCATTAGAGCACTGCAATGCCCATAACAAAATTTACTATTACGCATGAACAAAGATTTAGG
Source organism: Alca torda (assembly GCA_008658365.1). Taxonomy (NCBI): domain Eukaryota; kingdom Metazoa; phylum Chordata; class Aves; order Charadriiformes; family Alcidae; genus Alca; species Alca torda. Next base: position 441,723 of record CM018094.1, on the reverse strand, counting down.
AAAGCACCTTCTCAAAGAATCAGACTTCAAGAGCTGGACAAGATGAAATGTATGGTCAGAGTACAAGTTTACAAAGCTAAATGTGCAAAAAAAGAGTTTAACCACAGGTAGTGTTTTGACGTGTGGAAAATCCTAGTCTAACTGACTTGCTAGCAGAATTTCAAGCAAAACACAGAAATAAACCCCAGGTGTCTTATATCTGCAGCCTTTAGTTCCCCAAACTCCTCTTCTGCAGGGTAAAATTAAGTAAAAAGATCAGGTGGTGGAACATAATGAAACATTCATTTGTTTCATCTTTCTTTCCCTAAATGGAGCCGTGTCTTCCTACTTTGCAGTGGCTTTCCTAGCTTTCTCTTACAGGAACACAATTAGCTAGACTGGTGGACACACTTAAGACTTGACAGTTTATCCACTGTCCCTCAGGACAGGTGGAGGAAGTGGGATTTTGAATGTCAGTGGTGGATTTGAGTACACATTTGCAGGAAAGGCAGAATTCTCTTCAGACACACGTCATAGCAGTGAAGTAAGAAGAGAGTGCTCTCTCTGCCTGTTATAAACATTCCTGAGCACAGCCAGGCCAAGATCCAAAAGGAAGCGCAGGCTGGAGAGTTGAGTTGAGCTGTTACAGAGAGGAATGACTAGGTTAGATATGGACATCTAGGCTGAGGATGCCCACATGAGCATCATCTGTGATGCTCTAGCCATCCTGCCTGGCCACTCTCTGTGTCTCCCACACAACGTAAGTCAACGTAAGTCTCATGTAGCTCCTGCATCATCTGGTGTGGATGCCTTGGTTCTCTAAAGGTGTCCTAGCACAAGATCCCTATGGTCAGGCAACTTCCCACTAGAATAATGGAAAACCCTCCATATCTAAGTGTCTGTGTGTTAAGACTGAAGGAACTATGACTTTGTCCTCTCATCTAACGTCTCTTCTCTTCTCCATTTTCAGATATTACTCCATCTCCTTCAGTCTACAGGCTGACATCTAAAGATAATGATTTGGAAATGTGCCTTATCACAGATTACTCCCCTGAAAAGCTTACTCCGAACTCAGCTGATAAGCAGACAAATGCTATTGTGGAGGTGGCAACATCCGAGAACAAAAAAGAAGCGAGCTACCTGTCAACCTACTGGGCCAGGAAAGATGAAATGCAATGTGGTGCAAGTGATGAGGACTTTGGAGAACTGGAAGGCGAGGATCCTGAAAGTGGTAATGGCATTGTTGGATGTGTGTGCAGGTCTAGAGCTACTCTGGTCCCTGTGCTATTAGTATGAGCAGGACTTGTTCACATCTCCCAACCCCGCAAGCAATGCTAAATTATGCTCCCACACTCCAGAGGAATATTGCCTTGTTGCCGCTGCTTTCTTTTACCTTCCTCCTTGGTGGAAGGGTCAGTAGACTGGTATAGTCACAGCAGAGAGATCCTAAAATCACACTATGGGGGATATAAAGCTTGAAATTTCTTTGTCCAATGGGATGCTAAAGTTTAATTAGGTCTTGTTTTATGCTTGCCCTGAAAACAGCAGAAATGAGTGTTTATGGGAGGGTTTAGTGGCCAGAAACTCTAATCCAGCCCTTCTAAGTAGAGATATCATTATGAACTCCTGAAGAAGTACATTTCTGTATTAATAAAATTTATTTTTACTATTTGCAGGTGACAGCGCTGTCTGTGTTACAGAGGTGTCTCCACACTTCAGGACAGGTATGTACACAGCATTTTAAGAGTAAAGCTCAGCCTGATTAGAGGAAATGTCTTCCCGAGTTTTTGCTAATGTTCCCTGCTTGCAGAATTCCTGTTGGAGCAAACAGCTCGGATTGGAAATTTCCAAAAGGACCCCACAGGCTTTAAACATCAAGGCTGGAAGTCAGTGGGTTAATGTAATCTTCCAGATCTGAGACGGCAATTTAACGTGACCCGTGTAGCCAGTGTCTACATGCTCTTGCTAGCACCAGCCAAACAACTGCTCACCATCACGTAACGATTTACGGTACTGATATGAGTCAGCCTTACTGGATGTCTGGCTGCATTTCACACTTCAGAAGAGTTGTTTTTATTTTTGGGTGCACAAACACCTAATGAACCAAAAGATAAGCAGGTGGTTTCTGCAGTGAGTGCTCACAAGCAGGGCTGCACTCAAGATCTGGTGCATCTGAGCAAGCTTTGCTTCAGCTCATGGCAGTGGGAGCACAGTGCTGGAGTCCAAGCAATTGCTGTTCCTGCTGGTTCAGCGGAGCTGAGCCTGCCTCTGCTCTGGCCCTGTTTGCGAAGAGCTGTACGTTCGTAAACATGCAGCCTTGCTGAAAAGAAAATTCAGCCAAATGATTCCAAAACACCACTTCAGAAAAATACTCATCAGTAAACTTGGCTGATGTGATCAGTCATTTCAGAGAGAGGTTTTCAAAGATAAACGTAAAATGACTTTTTGATGACAGCTCCCTACTTCCCCAATATAGATCAATGTTTTTCCACATGAAAATGGCTTTCAATTTAAGATTAATCGAAAATCCAGACAGACTTTGTGTTCTTTGAATAAAATTTAACTTGTTTCCCCCCTGCTCACCTTAAAACAATTTAGGAGGAGGAAGGAGGGATGCCTCCAGCCTCCAGCCTTTTAAATACATTGTATTTCAAAAACAGATAGATGGTTAGCAGACTTGTGTATTGGATAATTAAGTGGTTATTGAAAGAAAACCCAGCCCTTGAAACAGCACCTGGAAGCAATGAAAGTCTCAGTGAGACGTTCTGCTCATTGTCTCATTAGCTCTCCTGCTAGCTGACTCAATCACGCAAAATGGAACAGCTTCATTAAGAAGTGCTTTTAAGTCTGTCTGGAAGCGAGGATGTCTCAGCGCTCTCGTGACTTTCATTCTCTGTTACTTTTACAGATGAAAACCTGAACATGCTGTCTTTATCACAGCTGGGCCTGAAAGTAATTTTAATGAAAGGAATAATTTTTAATGTGCTGATGACAATGCTTATGTGGAAAAAAAAGTGAGTATGCATGGGGGTGGTAAGGCCTCTGACAGAAAACGTCTGGACAAGTTCATTAGCTATGAATGTTCCTTCTCTCTGTAATAACTGTTTATGCAGTCTATCCATACGCCTTTTGTCTACCAGCAGTAAAATCCCTTCACTCCTTTGGCCATATCGTTGTTTTCGCCCACACCTCAAGTCTATTTACTTTTCCTTACCCACATGCAAATTAAATTTTTTTCTTCTTTCTAGACATTTCTCCCTTCTATTTCTACATCCATCCATTCCCTTGTCAGCATTCATCCAGCAGATTCGTCCCCTGACCGGTCTCCAGCTGGGAAAGTTTGATGCTTATTGACTTTAAAACCTCAGACTTAATATATTAGTTTTTGTCCAGCGTCTCTTTCTCCTCTTTCTATTGCCTCGACGCTTCAGGTCTGCAATTGTGTAGCTGCGGCTGTATCCCAAATAATGATTTAACATACCTATATTTTTGTTACAGGAATGAAAGTAGCCAGATGCTGCAGTCCTGAAGTACCAAAAAAATCTGCTGAGGAGTCTTTACCAGACCATTGTGTGCAACAGGGAACACAGACATTCCTGCTGCAAGGGATATCACTTGCTGTTTCTGTGTATCACGCCAGCCATTATAATCTAAATGCTTTATTTGCATTGTTATAAAGCTACTTAAAAATGAGCTTACAATTTTCAGCATTCTGCTCCCCCGGATGCCTGATTCATTTAGCAAGACAATGTCTCTTTCTGCACAAAGCATAGTTTGCTATAACTGTAAATTGCCAACCTATTCACTAATCATTATTCACTATTACTTGTGTTAAAACAACACACAATTTCTGTTTTGGGCAGTGTTGTTGGTTGAAAACCACAAGCTAAATATCGCTTGACTGTGAATTTTTCATATTTTGTTAGCTTTCAGGTATGCACATCTTAGAGTGCAATCCCACAGACACCATTTCAGTTGCAAACAAAACACCCCGAATAGCAAAGGGAGACTTACTCAGGGTGCTTTGCACCGTGTCCTGCTATCTTTTGCTAGATGAGAGCAAGGTATCTTTTTTTTCCCCCTTAAAGATACGCTGCTAAGTCTCCAAGAAGTCCTGAATTCAGTGAAATTCTCACTTCATTATTACAGAACGAAAGGATGGATTTTAGTTTTTTTCAGTCTATCGTGCCTTAACATTTTCTGAGCTTAACAGCTTACGATTTGGCTCTGTGTTTAGTAAAAATACAAACTACTTTTGTTCTTTCTGTTTAGTTCTAGCAACCTTAGATTTCCCTATTTCTTTTTATAAACATTGCATAAAACTACACTGAAATATTTACCTGTCCATGCGTGCACTCCTTGGAAACAGTGCATCCATGTGAAATTCACCCACTGCTAACTCTTGAACTGTGCTGGCAAGCGCACTGATGTTTTGACATTTCTTTAGGTCTTTGGCTGCTATTAAAGAATTCTTATCAAAAAAACTCAACTTGTTTGTCTTTTGTATCTATTGTCTGCGGAACTTGTTTTACCATTCAGGTGAGCTTTAGGAACGAGCCTGGCCTTTGGGGTGAAGGTGGGAAGGGGCATCCAGACTCTCCTCTTCAGCCTGACGTGGCCACCAGGCAATAACTGGCTGGATCCACCGCTGGGGGGACCAGCTGCCAAGTCCCTTTCCAGGACACCCTCGCTGTGTTGCGGTGAGAACAGCGTGGCTGGCTCAGAGGGAGGGGAGCGGGTGAGAGCACTTCTCCAAGAGCAGACTCTGGGCTACATGAAGACACCGGTAAAATATGGCTTGCCCACAAAGACAGGACAAGTAAATGTCCACGTTCTTGAAGGTCTATGTCTACTGCGATGGGGAACACAGGAGCCTGAATGTCCTGCCTCCCAATGTCCCCCACTCCTAAGGGTCACTGGAGAACAAGGTACCTGCTTTGCATTAATGACGCCAACCGACTGGCCTGTGTCTCCAGGTTCAGTCTGTCACTGGTAAGACTAGAAAGGAAATTTTCTCCTTTTGTAACATCAATTTCTCCATCTTCTGCTGAAGCATCAGAGATTCCTCTGAAGGCAGAAATGAGAAGGGTGCAGCGAAAGAAGCACAGCCTCCCTGAAAAGCTTGAACCTTGCTCGTACCTCACACTGGTGCCCAAACGGAGTGGCAGGGAAATCCTTGCCCGACCAGTGGGGGTGACTCCCCCTCATGGGGTGTTTCTCACCCTGCTGGATTCATAGCCATCGGAAGGAACTCCGATTTTGGAAGGACTCATGCTTCAAATGCATTTAGCCAAAAGCCCCTATTGCTTCAGGTGGGAGAGGGTCCCCATGTGAAGACCATGGCAGTATCCCTGCCACAGGACCCAACTCCGCAGGGCTGAGCAGCAACATGACAAAGTCACCCTGGTCTTCTGCTGTGGTGCTGCCATTTACCGAGTGGCCTGTCACAGGGTGACAGGGTGACTGACCTCTCCTGCCAAAGAAAACTTCAAACTTTCTAGGTCTATTGGCCTGATTATTTTATAGTACTGATGTTCAGGGACTCATTCTCTTGTCTCTCCGCTGACACAACAGTCACCCTCATTTCTCTCCAGCTGTAGAAAGGCCACGGCTCTTTAAATGCCAGATTCCAGGCAGCTCTTGAGGCTTTACATTTCTCTCATGATGAGGTCGGCCACCTGGCAGGGAACCAGCCTGATGAAGTTGCCTAAACCATATTTGAAATACAAAGCAAGTCACTGCATTTCGCAGATTTCCAACTGATTAACCTCATTCCAGAGATCTTCAGGGACTTGGAAGAAAAGTTTCTACATCCATTTACCTTTGGCATGATTTTTGGAAATTATTATCCATCTTAAATTTTTTGTGTTGCACTTCAAACCGACTCCTGGCTGTATGGTCAAGGAGAAAGAACAGCATGCTGCCGTTGTTTCCCCATCCCAGTCTTTTCTCTTCCAGGTTAAACGACCCCAGTGATAAGATTTTCTGAGTGAGGGGATGAGTGTAAGTTAACTATTTTGATAAAGGTAAATATTTTGACTAAGCTGACTCATAGCATGTGATCTGCAAAACACCGAATTTGTGGGTCTGGTTCAATGATATTTTCAGATATTAGGCTTTCAATCTCCCACCACCACAACGTGCCCCCCTCATCACCATTTTGCGCTTTCTTGTTTATTTCAAGAAAGAAAAACCGCAGTGCAAAGCAAAGGCAGGAAATAACATGGTAGGACAGGACGTGGAAGGGGGTCTCATGCCACAGGTGGGGCAGGAAGAGGACACACCACCAGTTCCGTGACATCACAATCGAGATCTAGGTCAACTTTTGATGCTCTTCTACACCCTACCGCAGAAACCGCTTCCTCTGGAAAGTGGAGCGCAAAACAGGGGGCGAGGGGAGTCGGGCTGGTGCGGCACGTGGCAGGGAGGGCGAGAAGCGTGTGGAAAAGAACAGCAGACGTTAGACCACAGGCCAAAGTTGAATCAGGTTAAGGCACCCTCCCTTCCTGCCCCCTCGCCGCTGCCTGCTCTTGGGTCTGGGGGGAGTTGTTTTGGGTACAGCAGGAAAGACTGAGCTATGTATAGCGTAGGCAGGGGAAAGGGGGGGAGAAAATACATTATAAAGTGTGGTGGGTGGCAGGGAGAGATCTCAGAAGTGTGTAAGATTTCTGAATTTGCTGATAGGCCTCTGCACCCTGTTATACAGGCAGTGAATCCGTGCAAAAAAATCCTTTCACTTCTCCTGACCCAAAAGAGAAGGAAGATGGAGCAGGCCAGAGAGTCCTCATGTTGGCAGGGAAGGAGATGTGGCCACGGTCCATCTCTAGCACCCTCTCCCTTATGCCAGCTCCTGCCCCCTAATACCTACCTATGGGTAGGAGATGAATTTGCATCTTTTCTAGGGATTTTGTTGGGGAAAACACCCTGCTCGACATTTGCCATCTCTCATTAAACACGGGCCTGTACGTGAACCAGCCTCTCCTCTTGCCCCCTTCCACAGTGTGAGCCCAAGCATGGTCTTTGTAAGGAGCAGAGCTTGGAGACGCCTACAGACTTGTTGAAGCTTGTTCAGGTGTGGGAGTAGCTCCAACAGGACCTGAATTCTAATGCCGAGTTTATGGCAACTAGAAGCACCGCACGCTGGTAAAAATCAAGAAACAAACAAACAAAAAAAAAAAAAAACCCAAACAACAAAAACACAACAAAAGGCAGAAACCCCACGGCTTTCCTCTGTCCCACAGGCTCCCGTGCAGTTCCCGGACGCGGCCACAGGCGGGTCCCAGCCTGAAGCGCTCTCTGAAGCCAAACCGGGGGGAGACCGAGCGACACGGGCCCACCGGGGGGCACTCGCAGCTCGCAAACGGCAGCAGCGGCAAAGGGGAGGCGCCGAGCTCTCCCTGCCCCGTGAACGCGGCAGCCTTGTCTGCCGCGGCCTGGCTCTGAGAGGGCCCCTCTCACGGGGAGCAAGAGCTCGGTGCCCCCTCACGGCCCGGCGCGGCGCTGGGTCCCCCGCCTGCCCCTCAGCTGTGCAAAGCTGGTGCCCTTGTGAACGACCCCAGACAGTGAAGACCCCGCCCCCCCACACCTCAGCCTTCAGTGAGGCAAGAGGCTTTGGAGCCCCAGGCTTCACACTTTTATGGGCTCAATGGCGGCAGCGCAGCTGGAAATGCTGTAAGGAAAAAGATGGTAAACAGGAGCCATAACCCACTGCTGAGAGGCGGAAGCCGTATCAGACCCCATGTTTTATCTCCTTCGTGCCAGTAGACAAGTGTTTCCGTCACATCCCCCCAACTCACGTTTTACCTACCCAGTGTTTCACCTGCAGAGCAAAGCAGACAAGCCTGAAGCAGGACCAGTGCATGGACTGAGCCTCATGCATGAAGGTAACGCAGGTAAATTCTGCAGCCAAAGGTGTGGAGGGGCTAGCTGGGGTTCATATCTCGTCCTGTGCCCATAATCTGATCATCACAGGGCTCTAATTTTCCATCAGGACAAAGAAGCATTTGGCCTCAATGCAGAAGATAGCTTGGGCTTGAGGAGGCAACAGCCAAGGGCCAAAGCCATTGAGTTTAAGCATTTTGTAACACTTCAAAGGCGGAAGGATTATCAATGAGGTTAAGTCTGAGGGATGACCTTCTCCATGGACTCAGAACAGCTCAATCGCAGTTCTGTCTGAGGCACTGACACAGCTTGGCAGTCCCTTCCAACACCCTTGGGTTTATCCACACATCAGGCTGAAGAAAAGCCAACACTGTGGTAAGGTGGCTGTGTCACTACCAGGCCTTAGTGAGCCCCTAAGTCCAGCTGGGACATCCAGCTGTGCCCCACGTGCCTTTGAGGGATATGGGAGGGCCTGTGGGGGGGATCGGTACACCTGGGGATGTGCTGGAGGACCCCCTCTGCTTTCTTCTGTTCATAACCACTAACCACAGCCTAACCCAAATTTTCCACAGCTTTGAAGCCTGGGGGCACGTTGACAACATACTTTCCATAAGATAAAGGCGCAGGAAACAGGGAGATGAAAAGGGTGGATGACAATTGAGTTTCCATGACGACTTGTTTCCTGCTTCCCTGTGAAACTGGGGCAGAGAAAAAACGCCTGTTGGGCAGAAAGGGAGGGAGGAGGGTAAAAACAGGGACAGAGTGCCTGAGAGGGAACTTGGGTGTCAGAAGAACCTCTGTATTTGCCACCAACAGGGAAAAGACTGCAGTATTAGAAAGGGTTTTATTGACAGGATTACAGTAACTGTAGTGAGGCAGCAGACGCCTCTGTAGGACAGCAGACCCCTCCATAGGACAGTATGCAGGGAAGAACCTTGAGCGCTGCTTCCTCTTCCTCCATCAAGGAAGCTGGGGAACAGCACTTTCCAGTGCCAAGCTGTGCCATCAGAGCTTAAGAGCAGTTCAAGACCTGGAAGGAGAAAAGGCAACCTGAGTGATGTTTCTGCAAAGGAAGAGGAAATACCTCACAAGCTCCAATGACCTTGTGGCCCCTTGCAACAATAACAACAGGGCATGTCCTCCACTTTCCAGCACCAAACTCTCCCTGTCCCAAACTCCCTCCTCTCACCTGCTGAGAAACTCAAGGCTTGGACACCTCCAGATAGGACAACCCTCACAAACAGAGCCCAGGAATTCCAGCTCTGAAAACCCCTCTTGCAAAGAAGAATGGGGTGTTTCTCTCAGAAGAGACAAATGTGGGTAGGTTTCTGTAACGCTCCTAGTTAAACTGCCTTTTAAACAATAAAAGCCAAAAAACAGACGCACAAAACCAGACAGCTGTAAATCTTAACCTTGTATCAACCTAGAAGACAACAGCTTAACTGTACTTGGCCAAGACAGATTAGGCCTCCTGGATTCACTGTCTTTCAAGTTCCTTCCCAACTCTAAAAAGTACTGAAATCGTGTGAGCTGTGGTCTCCCCTTAGTGACCCCAGGAATCAATACCTCACAGTCTCTTCTAGAAGCTCAGCCAACAAAATTGATGACCACAAGATGGAGGATGGTGTTGGCAAAGAGGAAATCGGCAAATGCCCGCTCTGGTGAAATGCCTTGGAACTCGCCTTTGTTCTGGGGGTTTATCTGGATCCGGAGGCAAACTGCATGGCAGAGAAAAGAATGAGAGAGAAAAGAATAACAATCTACCTGGGGCAGCCCACCCCAGTCTGGGTCACTGTTCCACCAAGGTACCACAAGAAAAGCTAACTTTGTCTTTGTTGTAAGGCAAGCAGGACGCTGGCAGGGGACTTGCAGAGGGCTTTTATGCTATCAGCTCCCTTAGCATTACACTGTCGGGGTGGCCAAGTGAGGCCTGACGCGAACAGGCTTGTAAAAGGATGGGACTCACGCAGAAATGGGAATATTTCTATGTCCTCTACTGGGTGTGTTGGGGAGGGCTGCACAGGAACAAGGTGCGTTTGGGGGTTATTATGGGAGAGCAACACCCTGAAGCAGTAGTTGCTGGAATCGGGGATGGTTGCTAAAGACACCAATACAAGACAGTAAAAAGCAGGGCTCCTTGCTGTCAGGGAGAAGCAAGGGCACCCTGGGGCTGATAAGGAGCTCTGTGCTGCATAGGGACAAGACCCCCGCAGGGCCACAGCCGCTGCAGAGCACCCTGCTGTGGGGCAGGACCCTGGGGGTTTCTGGGAGCAGAACGGGGTGTTATGGGGGAAGGTGCGGGGTGTTGAAGGTTGCTGTGGGGACGCCCTGGCTGACGGCGTAGGTTTGAGGGCTGCTGTGGGTGACTCCCTTGGGATGCTGGGGAACGCCTGTGGCTGCAAAGGGAATCCTGCGGTTACTACAGGAGATCTGGCTATTTCTAGGGAAACTCTCCGATGGGGCCTCCGGGCGCTGCTGCGGTCCCGGGGTCGCTGGAGGCGGGGGGGGGGGGGAAGAGGGCTTTGCCTACGGAGAGTTGGCGGTTGCGAAGGGGAGGCCAGGGAGACCCGCGGGGGGGCGGGGCGGGCGCGGCGGGGCACTGACCGCCCAGGATGAAGCTGCCGACGGCGGAGATGAAGCCGCTGAGGAAAGAGTTGAAGGGGAAGGTGCCGACGCCGAGGCAGTAGCCGAACTGGAGCGCCCCGGTGAGCAGCACGTAGAGCAGGTAGGCGTCCAGCACCTTGAGGCGGCTCGGCGTGCCGCTGCCGTACTCCGCCAGGAAGCGCCGTACCACCGATCCCACCGAGCCCGCCGCCCCCGCGCCAGAGCCCGCCGCGCCCGACATGGTCCCGCCGGCCAGGCTGAGGTGGCCGGAACCAGCCCGGCCAAGGACTTCCGGGGCACGGCGGGCCCGCGCAGGCGCGCGCCCAGCCCGCCTCAGGGTCAGTGGGAACTGCGCAGGCGCGCGCGTCTTGCCCGCGACAGGGCGGAACTGGGAGGCGCCGCCGGCCCCTGTACGCATGCGCCTGCGGCGTCTCGCGGAGGGGGAGAGGCGGTACCGCGTTCTCAGCTGGCGCATGCGCTGAAGGCTCTGTCGAGTCTGAGGCCTCGAAGATTTCCAAGAGCCAATGAGAGCCAAGCGACGGCTGTTGCTAGGCAGATTAGGGAGGGGCTGCTTTCAAGAGCCAGTGAGAGCCAAGCGACGGCCGTTGCTAGGCGGATTAGAGAGGGGCTGCTTTCAAGAGCCAATGAGAGCTAAGCGACGGCTGTTGCTAGGCGGATTAGGGAGGGGCTGCTTTCAAGAGCCAATGAGAGCCAAGCGACGGCAGTTGCTTTGCAGATTAGGGAGGGGCTGCTTTCAAGAGCCAGTGAGAGCCAAGCGACGGCCGTTGCTAGGCAGATTAGGGAGGGGCTGCTTTCAAGAGCCAATGAGAGCTAAGCGAGGGCTGTTGCTAGGCGGATTAGGGAGGGGCTGCTTTCAAGAGCCAATGAGAGCTAAGCGACGGCTGTTGCTAGGCGGATTAGAGAGGAGCTGCTTTCAAGAGCCAATGAGAGCCAAGCGACGGCTGTTGCTTTGCGGATTAGGGAGGGGCTGCTTTCAAGAGCCAATGAGAGCCAAGCGGCGGCCGTTGCTAGGCTGATTAGAGAGGGGCTGCTTTCAAGAGCCAATGAGAGCCAAGCGACGGCCGTTGCTAGGCAGATTAGAGAGGGGCTGCTTTCAAGAGCCAATGAGAGCCAAGCGACGGCCGTTGCTAGACGGGTTAGTGAGCGGCCGCCCCTCAGTCGCCGCTAGCCCCCGGGTGTGTGTGGGCCCGCGCCGGGCTGCCCGAGAAGGGCCTGTTTCGGGCAAACCAGCACTGCTGGGACTCGCGGATCCTGCTGGGGGATGCTCTGGCCTGAGGTGGCCTCCGCTGAGGGGGAGGGGGGAGGCTCAGGGTAGGTGTGTGTTTACAGAGTGTCCGTGTTCTGCCTTTTGTGGGCCCCTTCTCGGAGCTGGGGAAGGGCAAACCATTTGCTTTTGATTAAAAACTCATGACGGTGAGCCTGAAGTGAGAGCAAAATGGCTCCGCTTCTTTTAGGTTTTGGCTGTGTGCGTGTGGATAAAACACTTTCCAAGAGACCAAAAGCAGAACTTTTCTACCCAAGTCTTCCTTCTGTTTCAACCATTCCAGCCTTCCCGTCTGGCCCAACCCAGGGGCGCTCTGGCTATGGACAGCTGATGCTCCCGAACAGGCTCTGGAATGAAGGCGTTTTCCTGTCCCTTCCCTCTGACAGAAGTGATATTCGTGTGCCCCTTGAACTACATCATGGCATCAGTCCTGTAGCCTGAATTTTTGGAGACCTTGTCCTTTCTAACTCATGGGCCTGCTCCCCATGAATGTCTTCTCCTTACCTGCGCTTGGGATAGGGATAGAAATACCCCCAAGAAACAAGACGTGGTTTTGGGGCAGGGAATGCACCCGTTGGAGGGTTGGGCAGCAGCAGCAGCATGTTCACATTCCCATCTGGGATTTCTACTTGTGCTGGGTGTTTCCCCTTTGAAGTCCGTGTCTGTAAGTGGTAGGGCTGATGTTTACAGGTGCCTCTGATCCTGCCTCCAGTGCCTCCTGAAGGAGCCTCGTCCTGTAGAAGAGACCTCCTACGTTTCTGAGCTCAGTTTCTGTGGCTAGGAGATGGGATTAACAGCATGGTTTTGCTAGGACACAGTCTGCGAGGTTACCTGTCTTCTGGTATCCCAATGTGTTAAAGTCTCACTGGTCATGGAGGGAGTTGGGACCTGAGCATGCATATTCCCCCAGGGTTTCTCTGCAGTGCCCATAAGGGGACTGGGACCTTTTTCCCTCGGTCATTGCCCATGTTTGTGGCATCCCTGTGAATAATCATTTGCCTGTGTCCCCTCTCCTGTCCAGCACAGGAGCAAAGGCACGTGTGGGAATGGGATCCACAGCCATGTCCCTTGTTTCTTCCCCAGAATATTGTCCCAAAGCTGGATTCCTTTAACCCAGTGTGCAAGAAGCCGATATACACACAGAGGTGAGATATTTGTTTATTTCATTTCTGCACAGGTGCTAGGTGGTTCATCCACAAAACTAGCACAATCCAGTTAGCACACGGTAAAGCATTTACACATTGTGAGCAACAGTTAAGCAACAGTTATCATTACTTTCCTACGGTTACACTTAATCTAATTTAGGATTTAGGGTTCATCTTAATCTCCTACATCTCCTACAGTCTCATTCCTGTTGGTTCTTGCTGTGTCTTGTCTCTACTTAAAGTCACACTATCCTCTCTTTTTACTACACATGCTCCGTGAGGAGGGGGCTTTTGTTAGTAGGGGGGTCTCCCTACCAGAGGGTGGGGATTTTGCTATGTTAATTAGGGTAGTTCACTCATAGTTCAAGTGCATTCTTCTTTGGCCTTTGTTGCAGATGAAATAGCAGTTAACAGTTCTGTTCCCCTTGAGCTTACTTTGGTATTCCCTTATTTTGGGTAATTTATGGTATCTTCCTGTTCTTTCCCCAGGGCCACAAGTTACTATTTACAGTGGTTAATGGTACCCTTTACTTCTAGTATTTCTCCAACACAAATGCTAGCAACTGCTGCTCTTTCAAAGGTCCTCTGCATATTCACATCTACAGAGAACCATCAGAAACTGCAGGGTTTCCTCTTCACCTTACCAAACCCACACAGCTCTATGACAACGTGTCCTCGGTGAAGATGGTGGCTGCAGTCCTGGGGCACTCCAGCATTTTTGGTGGTGCTCAGGATTGCTAGGACCCATGGGAGCTTGCCATGCTGATGAGCGAAGAAAGACTGGAAGTCACCTCTTTCATCAGAGAATGCCTGCATTTGATGTTCTCTTCATGGACCTGAAGAACAATGTTTTGGGGAGGAGATAACAATTGCTACATCAGAGCTAGGGTGCACATAAAATATTGGTGAACTACGGAATGGAGAGGTGAATTATCAAGTGGTGGACCTCCAAGTTCCAAAGGTCCATAATAATAATAATAGAGATTATTATTATTAGTAGTAATAATAATAACAACAACAACAGAGCTGGACGCAGTGTTAGTTGATGAGAAGCTCAACATGAGCAGGCAATGTGCGCTCACAACCCAGAAAGCCAACTGTATCCTGGGGTGCATCATAAGAAGTGTGGCCAGCGGGTCGAGGGAGGTGATTCTGTCCCTCTGCTCTGCCCTGGTGAGACCCCACCTGGAGTACTGCGTCCAGCTCTGGGGCCCCCAACATAGGGGGGACATGGACCTGTTGGAGCGAGTCCAGCGGAGGGCCATGAAGATGATCAGAGGGCTGGAGCACCTCTCCTATGAAGAAAGGCTGAGAGATTTGGGATTGTTCAGCCTGGAGAAGAGAAGACTCTGGGGAAACCTTATAGCCCCTTCGAGTACCTAAAGGGGGCCTACAGGAAGGATGGGGAGGGACTCTTTATCAGGGATTGTAGTGAGAGGACAGGGGATATTGGTTTTAAACTGAAAGAGGGTAGGTTTAGACTAGATAATGGGAAGAAATTTTTGACTCTGAAGGTGATGAGCCACTGGCCCAGGTTGCCCAGAGAAGCTGTGAATGCCCTGTCCCAGGAGGTGTTCAAGGCCTGGTTGGACGGGGCTTTGAACAACCTGGTCTAGTGGGAGGTGTCCCTGCCTATGGCAGTGGGGGTGGAACTAGATGATCTTTAAATTCCCTTCCAACCCAAACCATTCTATGATTCCAGAACTGCTAGAAAAAAAAGACAGATGGTGACAAAGGGTGGTTTAATACTCTAGTTCCTGTCTGATGTTGGTGCTTTGAACTTAGTTCCTGTTGGTAACCACAGTATCCAGGGAGCTAGCTACTACTTGGTTCACGTACTAAGTGAGGTGGAGTGGGAATGTAGTTGTCCTGCGTGTGAGATGGGGTAATCCCATCCATAGGTGTAGACTGAAAGCTGACTGGCTGTGGAGAAACTCTGCAGGCAGACCTGTGTGGTTCTGGTGGATGACATGCTGAACACATCAGCAGTGTGCCTCTGTGACAGTGAAGGCCCACTGTATACCAGGCTGTGTTCACAGGAGTGTAGCCAGCTTTTCAGGATAGGTGATAATTTCCTGTTGTTTGGCATTTGTGGGACTGCATCTGGACAACTGTGTACAGTATAGATTCCCCCCCAGTAAAAAAACCCAAAGATGTTATCAACATGATGTGCGTCAATAGAGGACGAGCAAGTTGATCACAGAACTGGGGTACATGACACATAAAAAGAAGCAGAGGGTGAAGAAAAAGTTGAGAGGAGCTGTACTGTCCACTGTCTGAAGAGGATTTATAGAGAAGGCAGAGGCAGACCTCTCAGAAGTGCACAGTGAAGGGGCAAGAGGTGTGGATCATGACTTAAAACAAGTAATCTCCACTGGACACGTGGAAATAACTCTTCACAATGAAAATGGTGAAGCAAAAGGAGGTGTGCAGGCAAGTTGTGAGATCCCATGCTTGGAGATATCCACACTTGCCTAGAAAACATCATGAACAACCTTGTCCAGCTTTGAAGTTAGCCTTGCTTTTAGCAAGGGATTGGACCTCCAGAGATCTTTTCCAATCTCATTTTCTCTGTGGTTTGATTATGTTCTTGCTGTTTGTCAAATTTTCACAAATATTTTCCCGGAAGGTGTTTGTCAGATTTCAATACCTAATTGGTCCCTGAGGTTTGACTCAGTAAGGAAGTGCAAGAATGCAAATGCTACTGCTATTATAAAAAGGACCTGAAAAGAGAGGAAATATATTTGCAAAAAATCAAAGGTGAAACTAAATGAAGGAGAAACATCAGACTTGGAATCCTTTTTGAAGCATCCTAGATTGTTGTGGATATACTGGTAACTATTTGGACCATTTCTTGGAGTCTGGGTGTGATTTTTTGAAGACAGGAAAAGATTAAAGGGAGAATGGTTTAGAAAACTGAACTTTCAGCCTTCAAACTAAAGTAAAACCTTTTAGTGGTTACTGAGGGCATTTCTTGTTTTAAGGGACCACTCTCAGTTTCCAGATAATATCTGTCCATCTGTGGTATTAAAAATATGTTTTATATTTTATATGTTTTGTGAGAGGGCAGTTGTTTGGTTTTGGTGTTTTTTGATAAAAAACCATGCGATTATGCTAATAAAACCCCATGTTTTGCTGGAAAAGGGCACTAAAGGGGAAAGATTTCATGGGAATAGAAGAGTTTCTTATCATAGAAGAGTTGTGGCATCCTAGCCCATATCTAGTGCTTGCTTTCCCTGGAAACTCATTTTCTTGGTGTTTATTTCAATCATTCAGAAATATCTGAAATGAGTCTGAAATGAGTCTAAAACCAGATTCAAAGATCCAGACACAATAGCTAAAACCTGGGAGATCTCAGTGCAAAATGAGACGTATGTCTCTTTCTACAGCAAGGAGGGCTGGTGTCTGGGAGAAAAAAGAGGGAGAACGCAGTTGAAACCCCATAGATGAGACCTTGCAAGCCTGCAGGAAAAGAATGTGATTGGCATCAGCCAAAGTTACCACAGTGGTGACTACTGTAGTAGTATAGTACAGTAGCACAGTAGACAGTGCAGTGGACAATGTACATGTCTGAGTTTGGGGTAGGATGTTGTAAGGTGAAGGGTTACTTGGAGATAGGTGTTCTGAAGAAGAACAAATGACCGTCAGCATCAGAGTTGATCCATCGGAGCTGTAGAGCTGAGGATAAATGAAAAGTAAACAGAATATTTTCCCATACTTCTCCTCTTTCTCCCTCTTATACTCTTGCTTAGTGTAGCTTCCATCCATTTCTTTGTGTATTTTGCCTTCTCTCAGTGGTGACCAGCCATCCTTCTCTCTGTAGCATTGCTATCTTTCTGTCTGGCCTTTTCTCTGTAAAGTCCCTCTCTCTCTGTCTTTTTATCTCATTTTAACAGCAGTAAGTTTCTCATTTGCAATACTAATGCATCCATCAACTAGTTTAATCTGCTTTACTGTCAGTTTACAGTTTGCATTCTTCTTTGAATTCATTTAAATTAGAAGATCTTTGGGCAGTTAGTCATTGCCCTTTAATGTTAGCAAAGCCAAACTGACTTGTGCTCTGTCTCAAAATGGGCCTTTTTTCTTTTTCTGCTAGCGATGAAGCCTCAATGAACCACACAAGAGTAGTGGAATTTGTCCTCTTGGGGCTGACCAACAGCCGCCATTTGGAGATCCTCCTCTTTCTGTTTCTTGTGATTGCCTACTTCTTGATCCTGCTTGGAAACGTTACTGTCATCAGCATCACCCTTGTGAATCATTTCCTTCAGACGCCGATGTACTACTTCCTCAGAAATTTTTCCCTTTTGGAAATCACTTTCACCTCCACATTCATTCCCAGCACCCTCTACAGCCTTCTGACAGAGAGGAAGATGATTTCCCTGCCTGGTTGTTTCCTTCAGATGCTGCTTTTCTTTTACTTGGGTACCTGCACATTTTTCCATGTGGCAACAATGTCCTTTGATCGGTATGTTGCCATTTGCCACCCTTTGCATTACACAACAATTATGAACAACAGATTTTGCCTCCAGCTGGTCCTGGCTTGCTGGGCAGTGAGTTTTCTCTTGATGTTTCCTCCCACCATTATGATTGTCCAGTTGCCATTCTGTGGTCCCAATGTCATGAACCACTTTTACTGTGATACTTCCCTGTTGTTGCAACTGTCCTGCACAGACACAGGGTTCATTGAAGGACTGATGCTTATAATACTAATTATCATCATACCTGGTACCTTAATAGTAACTGTTGTTTCTTATGGCTGCATTGTTATCACCATCTTGCATATACCATCTTCCACAGGTAGGAAGAAGGCATTTTCCACTTGCTCAGCACACCTCATGGTGGTGATGATATTTTACAGCACATCTATTTACAGGTATATCCGCCCAGCACAGCGAGGTGGGCAGGACTCTGACAAAGTTCTTTCTTTCTTCTTCTCTGTGGTGACTCAGATGCTTAACCCGTACATCTACTCACTCAGGAACAATCAAGTCAAACGAGCCTTAAAGGAGAGCATGCTGAGGGCTTTTTCTAGCTCCCCAACGCTAGAAAATGTGAATTCTGGAGTAGCCCATCCAAGTCACTGAATGGTTTCCCAGGTGCAACATCAGCATTGTGGAACTGTGAATTAAAGATGCTGATTTCAAATGGTTTATGCTTTCTACATATTAAGTAGTTCCTTCTTCTGTTAGCAAGCAAAATATGCCAACGCAAAAAGGATCTTCTAATCAAGACCTAGACTCAGCTTTGCCTGTGTATTTTTTCTCCTTGCTGTGGTCGGTTAGTGTTGGCTAACCAAATTCCCACCCAGCTGTTCACTCACTCCTTTCACCCCATAGTGGGCCAGAGCAGAGGCAGAAAACAGGAAAAACAGAAACAAGAAATCTTACGGGTTGAGATAAAGACAAAGAGATGGTTTACTAATTTCTGTGGGGAGCAAAACAGATTGTATTTCATAGAATCATGGAATGGATAGAATTGGAAGCAACCTTAAAGATCATCTAGTTCCAACCCCCTTGCCCTGGGCAGGGACACCTCCCACTAGACCGGGTTGCTCAAAGCCCCGTTCAACCTGGCCTTGAACACCTCCAGGGATGGGGCATCCACAGCTTCTTTGGGCAACCTGGGCCAGTGTTTCACCATCCTCACATTCAAGATTTTCTTCCTAATATCTAGTCTAAATCTACCCTCTTCTAGTTTAAAATCATTACCCCTTGTCCTATCTCTGCACTCCGTCATAAAGAGTCCCTCACCACCTTTCCTGTAGGGCCCTTTAGGTACTGGAAGGCCACTATAAGGTCTCCCTGGAGCCTTCTCTTCTCCAGACTGAACAATCCCAAATCTCTCAGCCTTTCTTCATAGGAGAGGTGCTCCAGCTGTCTGACAGTCTTTGTGGCCTCCTCTGATCTCGCTCCAACAGATCCACGTCCTTCTTATGCTGGGGGCCCCAGAGCTGGACGCAGTACTCCAGGTGGGGTCTCATGAGAGTGGAGTAGAGGGGCAGACTCCTCTCCCTTGACCTGGTGGCCACGCTTCTTTTGATGCAGCCCAGGATGCGGTTGGCTTTCTGGGATGTGAGCCCACATTGGCAGCTCATGTTGAGCTTCTTGTCCACCAGCACCCCCAAGTCCTTCTCCTCAGGGCTGCTCTCAATCCATTCTCCACCCAGCCTGTGTTTGTGCTTGGGATCGCCCCGACTCAGGTGCAGGACCTTGTATTTGGCCTGGTTGAACTTCATGAGGTTCATACAGGCCCACCTCTCAAGTCTGTCCAGGTCCCTCTGGATGGCATCCGTTCCCTCCAGCGTATTGACTGCTACACAGCTTGGTGTTGTCGGCAAACTTGCTGAGGATGCACTCAATCCCACTCTCCATGTCTCCGAAAAAGATGTTAAACAGCACCGGTCCCAGTACCGACCCCTCAGGAATGCCATGTGTCACTTGTCACCACTTGGACATCGAGCTGTTGACCACAATTCTTTGAGTGTGATCGTCCAGCCAAATCCTTATCCACTGAGGAGTTCATATGTCAAATCCACGTCTCTCCAATTTAGAGACAAGGATATTGTGCAGGACAGTGTCAAATGCTTTGCAAAAGTCCAGGCAGATGATGCTGGCTGCTCTTCCTTTATCCACTAACACTGTAACACCATTGTAGAAGGCCACCAAATTTGTCAGGCTCAGGCATGATTTGCCCTTAATGAAGCCATGTTGGCTGTCACCAGTCACCTCTTTGGGGAAAATTAATTTAATTCATTGCCAATTAAAATAGTTTTAGTTTGTGAGAAACAAAGTCAGATAATAAACCAACACCTTCACTTCCCCCTTTCCAATGCTCAATTTTATTCATTCGTTCCAGGCTCCTCCACTGCTGCCCCAAGCAGCGCATGGTGCGTGGGAGGGCTATGGTCAATACATTCAGCCGTGTATAAAGATCACCTCATCTGACCAAGTGAGGGTCCACTTCTGAGTGGAGTGAGCTGGTTTATTCTCCAGACTCCACTGGCTCTATCAATTAATGCTCTGTGGGGGGTGACTCAGCCGACAGCCAAACACCCACGCAGCCTCTCTCTGACTCCTTCCTCCTGTGGGACAGTGAGAAAATGGAAGGAAGGAGAGAAGATTCATGGATTTAGATAATGGGAGTTTAATAGGAAAACCACAAGCTGCGTGTGCAAGCAACGCAAAATTCATTTATTACCTCCCATCAGTAGGCAGACATCCAGTCAATGCCTGGAAAGCAGAGCATCAGCACATGTTGCTGATGAAAATAGAGCATCAGCACATTCGTTGCTTGGGAACACAAATGCCATAACCAATAATGTTCCCCCTTCCTCCTCTTTTCCGTAGCTTTTATTGGTGAGCGTGATGTCATACGGCATGGAATATCCCTTTGGTCAGCTGTCCTGGCTATGTGCCCTGCCAACCTATTGCCCTCCTCTTTGTGTGTGCATGGGGGCAGGGGGCAAAAGAAAAAGCCTTGATGCTGTACAAGTGCTGTTCAGTAAGAGCCAGAATGTTGGTGTGTTATTGTGGTATATTAATGTATGCTAAGGGACAAACTCCCACCCAGTTGGTCTCTCATTTTCCCTCCTCAACAGCACAGGGGGAGAAAACGGAATGAAAATCTCATGAGTTGAGGTAAAGTCAGGGAGATCACTTACCTTAATACCATCATGGGCAAATCAGGTTTCATTTGGGGAAAATTAATTTCATTTACTGCTAATTAAGATAGATTTGAGTAGCGAGAAAAACTTCACTCCATTACTCCTGTCTCCTCTACCTTACCCTGATCACTGCCCCAAACAGTGTGGAGGATGCGGATGTTATGGTCAGTATATAACAGCTCTTCTCTGCTGCTCTTTCCTTCTCATCTTTTCCCCTTCTCCAATGGGGTCCTTCCCAAGGTCTGCATTTCGTTCAGGAAACATCACACTGCCCTGATATGTGGTACTCCATGGGATGCAGGGAAATACCTGCTACCATCCCTCCTTTTCTTCTTACCATGATGTTCACAGGGCTGTTTCTCACTCTCTTTTTTCCCCTCCTCCTCCGCCTGTCTGAGGTTTTCTGCTCTTACATGTGTTTTCCCAGGGGCGCCACCAGCTTTGCTGATGACCTCAGGTTTGCCGTACCATAGGTCTGTTTTGTACCTGGCTGGAACTAGCTATGTCCTGGACAGGTCAGCACCTGACCTCAAATAGGCCACTCCCACAGCCTCACCTCCCCCCAACCCCAAAACCTTACCACACAAGCCTAATACAGTTACCAACACTGTCTTAACCACAAATGCAAAGCACACCACTGTATAGGCTGCTCTGAAGAAAGTTAACTCCATCCCAGCCAGACCCACGACACCCTTCGTTGACTATGTTGTGCAGATGGTCACAGAGTATTTATTAAAAAAATCATAAAAAATTATTGAGATCTTTGCAAAGGCTAATACTCAGAAGGTGGCATGGTTTGGGCTGGACTGGCCACTGAAATAAATGACAGATGCTCCCCCGTACCTTCTCTCCAAGGAGAGGAGGGAGAAAGTGAAAAAGACTTATGAGTTTAGAAGAATCTAAAATATTTTAATGGAAATATTGCTAAAAGAATAAAAAGAAAATCATCAAATATATACAAAACTGTATCATCAAGCTCCCAGGATGACAATTGCATCACCAGCAGGCACTGAGAAAGTCCCAGACTGGACTCAGGAACAGATGGGAGCTGGATTCCATATGTGGATTCAGGAATGCACGGATTGGGATTAAAGACAGACAAACAGACAGAGTCCTCCTCGGATGCTGGCCATTGAAGAAAGAGGCTGACTCCTTTGATCCCTCAGCTTTTGTACTGAGCACGAGGCAGATGGGATGGAATACTCTGTTGGTCAGTTTTGGGTCACCTGTCCTGTCCGCTCCTCCCCGCAGGTGCAACCCCTCTACACTCTTCTGCTTCCGACCCTCCAATGGGGCATATAACAAAGTTAGCTGACCTTGGTTGTTGTTGTAGCAATAAGTAAAAGCAAGAGCCTCTCCGCATACCATTCCTTGGCATAAATTACAAATAATCAGGTTTTATCATTCTGAGAATAAACAGTGTCTCCACAATATGCTGTTAATTTCAGAGTTTAGTCAATTAGAAGACGCTTAGCTAAAAAGTAAAATTACAAAACAGAAAATTGGTTCTGTTTTACCTCAAACCAGGACAGAAGGTGAATCACAATCTCCCAGAAAAGTTGCCTTGTCCCTGTCCAGATAGTGATGGGACTCTGTTGCAAAAGTCTTTGCAGGAGCATCTTCAGGTGGATAGAATGAGACTCCTCAAAATGTTTTTCTCTCGAATTCTTATATAGAGCTGGTCTGTGGATCTCTTTGATCACTCCAGCACATACACGATCCACTGCCACTTTTCATCTTAACTGCGGACAAAACATTTCCTATGCTGTGTTCAAATGTCTGTACTTTGGGACCATTCCTTCCTTTGTGATTTCCAGGTGTCTTATCTATGTGGAAAGAACTGCCAGGAGGTCTCTGGGACAAAATGATTCTCAATCCAGGATGTGAACCAACACATTGAAATATACAAATAGAGCCTATGAATTAGTCTAGGTTTAGCACGATGTCCCAGGTCAGGCCATTGTCTCAGTGATTCTGAGACTAGCAAGGCAGTTTGTGGATGTTGTTTGTTTTGTAGAAATCCTCACACATTAATTAGTCCAAGTAAAGAAATATCCGGAACAGCCCAGTAGCTAGGACCCTCACTTACGTGATTCTCTAAAGACATTGGAAACTTTGTCTCCTTTCCAGGAAAAAAGACTACCTCATGTTCAGATGAAAGGTTTTCATGAGACTGATATTTCAGTTTCCTTAATAATTGACAAGAGCTCGTTCATGCCTTATCAAAAAACGTGTATTTGTTCAGAGCTGTTCTCAAAGCCTTCTTTATGTTGTTATTTCTTAAGCTGTAGATGAGGGGATTGACCAGTGGAGTCAGAACTGTGTAGCAGACAGAGAACACTTTGTGGAGGTCTCCCAGTGTGTTTGGTATTGGTACCAAGTACACAAGCATCAGGGTCCCATAGAAAAGCGTCACGACAGTGAGGTGAGAAGAACAGGTAGAAAAAGCCTTATGCCTTCCTGTGGAGGATGGGATCCTGAGGACAGTGTAGCTAATGCACATGTAAGATATGAGTGTCAAGAGAAATGGGGGTAGTGTCAAAAGGAAGGCCAAGATGAATGTTACAAGCTCAATCCAGTGCGTATCACTGCAGGAGAGCTTTACCACTGGTGCAAAGTCACAGAAGAAATGATCAATTTCATTTGGGCCACAGAAAGTTAGCTGTGGCATCAGAGAGGTGACTACGGCACTAGCCAACAACCCATTTACCCAAGATACACCTGCTAATTGGAGGCAGCACCTGCCATTCATTATGGTTGTGTAATGCAATGGTTTGCATATCGCAATGTAGCGGTCATAAGACATGGCGGTCAGGAGACAACATTCTGCACCTGCTAGCCCAGTGAAGAAAAAGTACTGCAAAAAACAGCCATTAAGTGAAATAACATATTTGTTTGTTAGGAAACTTGTCAGCATTCTGGGCAGGATGGTGGAAGTGTAACAGGTCTCCAAGAATGACAGATTTCCTAGGAAAAAGAACATGGGACTGTGAAGGCGATGATCAGTCACAACCAGCACCATGATCAGGAGGTTCCCTGATAGAGTTGTGATGTAGGTCACTAGAAACATCAAGAATAGCATAAACTCTACTTCTGGAACACTTTGGAAACCCAGGATGATGAATTCCACAACAGCTGTTTCATTCCCGTGCTCTGCTCTTGTCATGACTACAGCAGTTACAGTAAAGTCACTGAAAATATTTTGAGATTCTGAGAAGAGTCTACCAAATTTCAGTGTAATTCCCTGGAAAGGTTGCAACTAAAAATCCTGTTTTCCCAAGAGGGTACGTTTGCCTGCTAACTTAATGTTTGTGAGGCTAATTCCATCACCTTCCCCATCAGAGTCAATATTCACCCATCCCCTTCCAGAAGTTATCCAGATCACACAAAATACGTGTCTAAATCAGAAGTACCATACAGAGTTCCATACTTTGACATAAAGACTTAGTCTGCTTTTAAACTATTATTCATATGTCAAAAAAATAAATAACAAAAAAAAAATGGTTTGCAGCCTTTGTGTCAGATAAGAAAAATCTGTGCTTGGTACTACATGCTCTCAGTGGACATTGTGGATCTAACTTCCTTTGATGCTTTGGAAAAGCCAAGTTGCAGTGATTGTGCAGAGGGCAGAAATTCTTCAGTCACAGGTATTTGTTTTGAAGTTCAACGAAGGGTTTCGTTATGTGCCGTGGAAATATGTTATTTCTTGTGCTTTTCAGTTCCATACCTTAAGATATCATCTTCCTGTAAAAGTCAAATATTTATTTACTTCAGCTTATTACAACTTTCTGAGCATCAAGGAACCATGTTAGATGGCCAAGTAGCTAGTAACAAAGGTAACAAAGTTATTTCTCCTATTATGAGCTTGGAAAGATAAGCGTATTTAATGTTCAGTTTTTACTTTATTTTCTGGTACATAAAGCTATTTTTAAAGATGTTAAGTGGGCAGAGTTAAGTCCTACTAATTGTTTACTTGTATCTTAAACAAAATGCCTTTTCTGTTCAGAGATCCTCAGAGAGAATACTTGTGTTTAAGAAAAGGGAAAAAAAAATATTACATAACTTACAATGATTATTACTTTCAACTTAAGTCTGAAACTAGCTGAAGCTTTTTAAAATAGAAGCTTGATCTACGTGGATGTCATGTTTTTGGTATCTGGACATTACCAGTCCCTGGGAACCATGATTAGGGCTATTAAAAGAAAGTCATTCGGTCATCTTGAAGCCTTTTCCATACTCCCAGTGAAACTGTCACTGCCTCCAGGATTAATTTTATCTAACTTAAGACATTAGCAATGTAGATATTTGCATCAGCATTAGTATTGAAAAATTCCTTTTATGTTGGATATAGACTGTTAGCAGTGATTGGTCTGACTTAGTTTACATGTTTCTTTCAGGATACAGTGTCTCTTGACATAGAAGTCCAGTGACTCTATTGGCTCAGTCTCCACTAACTGTAGCAGAGCTCAAAGGTAACATTTACCTTTGCAGAGGTTTGTGGTTAGTCTTCTTCATTCAGCCTGTCCAGCAAACTTAAATTTTAGATTACTAGCTAAGGTCCAATGGAATCGGACAAGTCAATTGTGAACAGAAAACACCCAAATCTGAGCATAAATTTGGAATTACAATCTCTTGATTTCTACTAAGTACAAAAATCATCTGTGATTTAGACTTTTAAGTCAGAGATGTTGGACTTGGGCGTAATTAATGGGCACAAGCAGGTAAGATATATCTCCCTCTGTGTTAAACAGACAGGTGGGTATCTTCAGATGATCTGAATTAAATCAGTCAGTGTCATGGTTTAACCCCAGCCAGCAACTAAGTACCATACGGTCGCTCATTCACTTCCCCTCAGTGGGATGGGGAAGAGAAACGGAAGGGTAAAAGTGAGAAAACTCATGGGTTGAAATAAAGACAGTTTAATAGGTAAAGCAAATAGGGAATTCATTTACTACTTCCCGTTGTCAGGCAGGTGTTCAGCCATCTCCAGGAAAGCAGGGCTCCATCGAATGTAATGGTTACTTGGGAAGACAAATGCCATAACTCTGAAAGTCCTCCCTTTCCTTCTTCTCCATGCTTTTATTGCTGACCGTGACTTCATATGGTATGGAATAGTTGGTCAGTTGGGGTCAGCTGTCCCAGCTGTGTCCCGTCACAGCTTCTTGCACACCCCCAGCCTACTTGCTGGCAAGGCAATGTGAGAAGCAGAAAAGGCCTTAATGCTGCGCAAGCACTGCTCAGGAATAACTAAAACATCCCTGTGTTATCAATACTGTTTTCAGCACAAATCCAAAACATAGCCCCATACTAGCTACTGTGAAGAAATTTAAGTCTATTCTAGCTAAAACCAGCACAGTCAGGTAAGTAAACATAATTGTCTATGGTCACTGGATGTTTTTGAGCACCAGAGACATCTACATGTGTCTGACAGATGTGACACAGGCATGCTATAGAAGTGAGTCTTGAGGAAGTCAGTCTTAAGCAGTGCACCTCGATTTCAGGCAAATAAGTCCTGGACATCCAAGTGACCTTGGGTTCCTCTGTTTTAGGACTTCAGCTTCTCCACGACTGCTGTCTGGAAATTCCTGTCTCATTGATACCACAGAGAACTGTTGACAGCTTGCTCAGTCTTTTACATTTATCGTTTAGATGTCTAAATGGAACTAGATGAGTCTTATCCCAAGGCATTCACAGTAATTTAGTTTGACTTCTAAAATTTTAGAGACTTTCATTCTTTTGTACACATGGAAGATTCCTTTGATGTTTGACAGATCACTTTTAGATGCAGATAGGATTCATTGCCCAAGCTTTTGTACAGAATCATGGAATCATAGAATTGGTTTGGTTGGAAGGGAACTTTCAGATCTTCTAGTCCAACCATCAACATTGACAAAAGCCATCACTAAACCATATCTCTAAGCACTATGTCTACCCGTCTTTTAAATACCTCCAGGGATGCTAACTCAACCACTTCCCTGGGCAGCCTGTTCTAATGCTCAATAACCCTTCCAGTGTAAAAATTTTTCCTAATATGTAATCTAAACCTCCCCTGGCACAACTTGAGGCTGTTTCCTCGTGTCCTATCGCCTGTTACTTGGGAGAAGAGGCCAGCTCCCCTCACTGCACCCTTCTTTCAGGTAGTTGAAGAGAGCAATAAGGTCTCCTCTCAGCCTCCTTTTCTCCAGGCTGAACACTCCCAGCTCCCTCAGCCGCTCCTCACAAGACTTGTGCTCCAGACCCCTCACCATCTCCATTGCCTTTCTCTGGACTCACTCCAGCACCTCAATGTCTTCCGTGTGGTGAGGGGCCCAAAACTGGACACAGCCCTCGAGGTGGGGCCTCACCAGTGCCCAGTACAGGAGGACGATCACTTCCCTAGTCCTACTCACCACGCTGTTCCTGATACAGGCCAGGAAGCTGTTGGCCTTCTTGTCCACCTGGGCACACTGCTGGCTCATATTTGTCTGGCAGTCAACCCCCAGGTCCTTTTCTGCCGTGCAGCTCTCCAACCACCCTTCCCCAAACTTGTAGCGCTGCATGGGGTTGTTGTGACCCAAGTGCAGGACCCGGCACTTGACCTTGTTGAACCTCATACCATTGGCCTCGGCCCGTCAATCCAGCCTGTCCAGATCCCTCTGAAAAGCTTTTCTACCCTCAAGCAGGTCGACACTCCCACCCAACTTGGTGCTGTCTGCAAACGTGCTGAGGGTGCACTCAATCCCCTCATCCAGATCATTGATAAAGATATTAAAGAGAACCAACACCAATATTGAGCCCTGGGGAACACCACTTGTGACTGACCACCAACTGGACTTAACTCCATTCACGACCACGCTCTGGGCCAGGCCATACGGTCATTTCTTTACCCAGCGAAGAGTACTCCCATCCAAGCCACGGGCAGCCAGTTTCTCCAGGAGGATGCTGTGGGAAACTGTATCAAAGGCCTTACAAAAGTCCAGGTAAACAACATTCACAGCCTTTCCCTCATCCACCAAGCGGGTCACTTTGTCATAGAGAGACATAGGAGATCAGGTTAGTCAAGCAGGGCCTGCCTTTCATGAATCCGTGCTGACTGGGCCTGATCACCTGGTTGTCCTTCATGTGCCACATAATGGCACTCAGGATGATCTGTTCCATGACCTTCCCAGGCACTGAGGTCAGACTGACAGGCCTACAGTTCCCCAAATCATCCTTCTAGCCCTTCTTGTAGATGGGCGTCACATTTGCTAGACACCAGTCAACTGGAACCTCCCCAGTTTGCCAGGACTGATGGTAAATGATGGAAAGTGGCTCAGTACCCTCGGGTGGATCCCACCTGGCCCCATAGGCTTGTGTATGTCCAGGTGTTGCAGCAGGTCCCTCACCATCTCCCTCTGGATTACAGGGGCTTTATTCTGCTCCCCGCCCCTATATGCTAGCTCAGGGGTCTGGGTACTCAGGGAACAACCGACTCTCCTACTAAAGACTGAGGCAAAGAAGGCTTTAAGTACATCAGCCTTCTCCTCATCCTTTGTCACTATGATACTGCCTTCATCCAATAAAGGATGGAGATTCTCCTGAGTCCTCCTTTTGTTACTAATATATTTCTAGAAACTCTTTCTATTGTTCTTAACATCCAAAGCCAGGTTAAGTTCTAGTTGGGCTTTCGCCTTTCTGATTTTCTCCCTACATAGCCTTACAACATCTTTTGTTTGCTTTTCTATGTTAAAAAAATAAGGGTAGGATTCAACACAGATTGTTTTTCAAATATGTATTGTCATGTGAGGTACTCATCTAAGTTCTTATCATAGTTATTGGAGATGTTATCAATCCCATTCTTAGAGTAAGGAGAGCAGATCATCTCCCTGGGATCATTACTTCTCCTCAGATGCAGCACTTCTAAGTTGTCTTTATCAAATTCCACCTGCCATCTGTTGCGTGGAAAGGGGCAAAGCGGTTTTGGCAGAAGACAAACCCCCTTGCGTTCTAACACTCCTCACCGAGGTGGGAGGCTCGGTGCGGCTGGGTTTAAATTCTGAGTGATGCCCAATTCAGCACTATCAGTCCAATCGCGTTTAATATGTATTAAACTATTGCAATTTGGATACACTAATAGTGGACGGCACCTTCAGCCTAGTCGTGCTCCGGAACTAGCACGGCCACTCTCGAGTCTTTGGTCGCGTTCAAGGAGGAACCGAAACTACTAGCTACTTAAACAGTGCAGTTTATTTAAACAATAGATATATAGGTTCTTAGGATTGCCGGGGATAAATACACTGCAAAGCACGTGCAAATGAAAGTATTATTACATATATCAAATGCGCGACAAAGTTATAAGCGATACAGCCTGGCTATAAATGTAGGAAAGAGATTCTCTAGAGAAATTCCTAAGTTTCCCGAGAAAGCACTCGGTATAATCTAAGTCTTACCCAAAGGTGTCCCTATGAGGGGGGGGAAGAAAGGCTCAGCCCGTCGACTGATCCCGGAACTCAGTGATGGAGTTCTTTGCGATGGTGTCTTCCCTGGGTATCCCCCCTTTCTTGGGCTAATTTTATACTATTTGTTATCTTCAAGGTGGAGTTTGAGTGACTTTAGTCATAAATACTTTAATTATGATTGGTGTAAAATTCTCTCACTTCACATTTAAAGGTACAGTTTACGAAAAATTCAGGGCGCAGACTCAAGAAGGAGTGGTCACACCTTGGAGGCGGGTAGCCTTTGGGCTGGAGGTGTGTTTTGGTATTATAATGACATTATAATGAGCAAAGTTCGCACAAAGGACAGCATTTCATCAAAATTTGACAAAATGTTGGCTCCGAGTATCGAGCAGGCAGCTAATTGGCAACTTATCTGTTTCATGGTATCATCCCGTTCCTGTATCTGCTATACATCATAAGGTAAAGCCACGGAATAATTGCATCCCGCCCTGTACCTCATGTAGTTTCACAAGCACCTTATCAGGGAACCGCGGATGTTGTATTCTTCATGCCAGCTGTGGCTGTTTTCTACCTCAGAAGCCTCTTGATTTTATACTTTTCCTTAATGTGTGAACAATGCTGTACTTTTATATTTTTAGCCAATTTAGTAATTATTCCACACCATCTTAGCAAACTTGATGACTCAAGCAATCCAGTCTTTCTGTAGGTCTCCACAGCTGAGCTCACATGCTCATTCATTTTCTGGATCATTTAGGAATATTTATGAGTATCTTGAATACAATGAACTTGGACATAGGAGTCTGTGAATTCATTCACTGCTGTTTCCCATGTTTGATTTTTTATTTTTTTTTTTTAAAGGAAATTAAGGCTCTTTCCTTTTATTATAGGGTAGCTTCATTTCTATGAAAAGTTCTGGGGAAATCCAAATAGGATGTAATAACCAGATTTGCTTTATCTACCTGTTTGTTTACAACTTCAAGAAACTCAATTCTTTAGAAAATCCATATTAATTTTTCCCGATGTATCATCGTTATTTGTGTGGCTCAGTAATGCTCTTCTTAGTTAAGACAGACTTCTTAGTATACTCTTCCCTGGTCTCCCATTGAACCGGTTTTTCAATTAAAAAATGTCATCACAGTTGCTACCCTTCTGTTTTCTATATACTTCTCTGAAGTCTAAGACCATGCAAAGGAAAGAAAGGGCAATCACATTCCTAGTGGCTGCAGATAATGAAACAAGCCAACCAGGAAATGAAGGGCATGCTTACCTTGTGACAATTTCAGGATAAGCTTCACTGTTTCCTTCCTCCTCCCCATTTAGTGAGTTATAGACAGAAATGCAATCTCTTCTCACCTCCCTTCTCTTCCCAAATGCTTTATGTACACTCCAATTCTCTGTAAAACTACCTGCATGCTTCTGACTGGATGCTCTGGGGTTAACGATCCCTTTTTTTGTATTTGACGCTATTTCTCCCTTGTTTCATCATTTATTCCATACCCAAGCAAATAGACTCCCACTTGGCATATCTGTTAATGAGCATTTCTAGTGGTGATGCAAGTACGTAATGATCTTACTCTGCTGCTTGGCAATACCAATCAACAGCAACAGTGCAAAAAAAAAATCAAGGTGAGTCTGAAGAAAGGAACAATTAACCTCCAAATCCTCCTTTAGGCATTTTTATGGGCCTATGGTGTACATCATTTCACAAGACACTGCATGAAGCAAAGAAACGTCATCATCCTAATCCATCTTCCAATGACAGGATGAATATTGCCTCACTTACTTTTCCTAAGTCCGAAGCAGTCACATTTGGCTATCTCTGTGGTCAATGGAAAGAAAACAGGCACCCTGAAAGGTAATAAATTCCCTAGTTTTAGATGCCTTTTTAAAAGTAAAATGTATTTATGAGGGTGCTGATCTCACTTCACTGGCTACAGAGGGAGACTAGATGACTACCTTCACTAGCTAACTTCTCAGCCTCCAGCTAGCATGAATTTGACTCCGAAGAAGTGAAACGAACTAAATATAATACCTTTCAGATAAAAAAGTAAAAGATAACTTTAAAAAATCCATGCAAAGATTTTCATTTTCATTTGAGAAAACCCACCAAAATCAAATTAAAAACTCAACTAGATTAAAGCATGTATGCTTATAGTTGCAGTCACTTACAGAACATTGTGGACACATTCTAGGTATGCTCCAAAACCATAATGTTGGGAGTCAGTTAAAGATCAAGATACTAGCATTTAGCCACCTAAATGTAGGTGTTTGCATGTAAATGCAAGCTGGGATCAATAGACCAAAACATAGATGTCTTAACGTCCTTTTAGATGTCCTTAGACACCAGAGACAACTTTGCAGTCACGTAGATACAGCATAGAATCTATTGGAGACTTGTGCATTTTCAGAATGGCAGCTGGACATCAGACAGAATGCTGTAAGTTATCTCGGTCCACATCTATCTATCTAACCTCCCACTAGAGTCAGAGGTATACACCTTGATTCAATTGCCCACAGAGAGGTATCATGTCATTTGGGATGCCTTAAGCACCCTACCTGGCCAATGCAGATGATGGAGTCTAGAGAGCACTTTAGTGTCTGAGGGTGTCCAAATCATGGATGCTTCCTTTCTGGACATCAGTAGGGCAGAAAGGATGCACTGGAACAGATCAAGTGATGGTCAGTATGTGCCTAGACAACTGAATCAATCCTGCCTCGTCTCCCACTGAGGCTACGGAAAAGAAACAGGTCGACCATGTATCCTCTGCTAAATCTTCCCACATGTGGGGGCAACAAATGCCTCAGTGTTTCCAAGATAATAGTATAAGTCTCATATAAAAGCACCCACCTTTTCCAGAAGTTAAGGCTCCCTGTTCACATCTAAGTACATATATAGATGCTTACACTTAGATTTCAGTCACAGGCTAAATGACCTTTTTTTTCCTTCTGGAAAAACATTTGAATTTCCCTATTATTTTTAAATGCATTTTACTGTAAAAGTACAGAAAATAGTTATTTTAAAGAAAACCTCTCATTCTGAGAGCATCAGATTACAATTTATAACGAGTAAAATATCTTTTTGTGCACCAAATACTTATCTTTACAAATATATATATCTTCAATGTACACCATTACCCACCCCTTACCTTTTTTCCCCCAATCTATTCGCAATTTTCAAGTTGAATTCACAGTCACTTGAGTTTTCTTGAAGCCCTTGTTAATGAGTGCTCCCACACACCAGCCATTCCTCCCTCAGGAAACAAACAAAAAAACCCTTTGCCTGCAATAAGGGGTTATTCAGTGTTTACATGTTTCATTTTCATATGCCTTGGCACAACACGTAGTGTATAGTGCTACTGAGAGCAGCAAGAATGATGTTTCTCCACAAGAGAGGACTAATCTGGAGACAAGGTTGTCCAAAACACAGGCACAGGTAGTGACCTCAGCAACAGCGTGCAACCCTGCAGCACACATGAAAGGTGAGCAGAACAGGGCCAGTGACATTAGCAGATTCCTTTGAGTGCCAGTGATCATCTGATAAACACAAGGTGACAAGTCAGGTCCAAGGTCAATCCAGGAAGCCTAGTCAGGAGGAGCAAGTGACAGGGCTAGGCACAGGACTCCTTATGACACTGCTCACACAAGTGGGAGGGGAGGTAGGAGGAAGAACATCCGAGCATGAGCATATGTGGAGCTGCTGGAGCTATGGCAGAAGATGAGGGTCTCAGATGAGGCTGGTCATGGCATCTATGCTTGCTTGAGGCCCCGATAAATTCCGGATTTAAATTTCTGAAGGAATTAAAGTTCAATATTGGAATGGAATGATGCAGGCTCCTCAGGAAGGACAGGCAGGGGAGATGAGGAGGGGGTGTTGCCCTCTATGTCAATGACCAGCTGGAGTGCATGGAGCTCCACCCAGGGATGGATGAAGAGCCAATCGAGAGCTTATGGGTCAGGATTAAAGGCAACGCAGGGGAGGGTGATGTTACAGTGGGGGTCTGCTACAGGCTACCTGACCAGGATGACAGACCGAATGAGGCCTTCTATAGACAGATAGGAGCAACATTGCATTCACTGGCCCTGGACCTTATGGGGGACTTCAGCCACCCCAATATCTGTTGGAGGGACAACACAGCAGGGCACAAGCAATCCAAGAAGTTCTTGGAATGCATCAATGACAGCTTTCTTCTTCAAGTGGTAGAGGAGCCAATAAGGAGAGGAACTATGCTGGACCTTGTCCTTACCAACAAGGAGGGGCTAGTGGGGAATGTCAAGCCTTGATAGGCTAGGCTGCAATGATCATGAAATGGTAGAGTTCAAGATCTCTAGGGCACAGAAAGGTGCGCAGCAAGCTCACTACCTTGGACTTCAGGAGAGCAGACTTTGACCTCTTGAGGGATCCGCTTGGTAGGGTTCCATGGGATAAAGCACTGTAGGGGAGAGGGGACCAAGGAAGCTGGTTAGTATTCAAGGATCACCTCCTCCTTGATAGTGTCCTGCATGACATCCCTGACTCTAAATTGGAGAGATATGGATCTGATGGGTGGACCTCTCGGTGGATAAGGAGCTGGATGGATGGCCGCACTCAAAGCGTTGTGGTCAATGGCTCGATGTCCACGTGGAAACCGCTGACAAGTGGCATTCCTCAGGGGTCAGTACTGGGACCGGTGCTGTTCAACATCTTTGTCAGAGACATGGACAGTGGGATCGAGGGCACCCTCAGCATGTTTGCCAACACCACCAAGCTGTGTGGTGCGGTCAACACACTGGATGGAAGGGATGCCATCCAGAGGCACCTTGACAGGCTTGACAGGTGGACCTGTGCAAACCCCATGAAGTACAACCAGGCCAAGTGCCAAGGTGACAGAGGATGTGGAGAAGGTGGAGTTACCGAATGCCTTCTTTGCTTTGGTCTTTACTGCTCAGGCCAGCCCTCAGGAGTCCCAGACTTTGGAGGTAACAGAGAAAGTCTGGATGAAGGAAGAGTTCCCCTTGGTTGGGGGGGATCAAGTTAGAGATCAATAAAGTAAACCAGATACCCACAAGTCCATGGGTCCTGATGGGATGCACCCACTAGTACTGAGGGAGCTGGCAGAACTCATTGCTGAGCCCCTCTCCATTATCTTTGAAAGGTCCTGGAGAACAGGCGAGGTGCCTAAGGACTGGAGGAAAACCAGTGTCACTCCAGTCTTCAAAAAGGGCAAGAAGGAGGACCCAGGAAAATTACAGGCCGGTCAGCCTCACCTCCATCCCTGGAAAGATGATGGAACAGCTAATTCTGGGTGTCATCTCAAGGCATGTGGAGGAAAAAAAAGCTATCAGAAGTACTCAACATGGATTCACCAAGGCAAAATCATGTCTGACTAATCTGATAGCCTTCTATGATGGCATGACTGGATGGATAGACTAGGGGAGGGCAGTGGATGTTGTCTACCTTGACTTCAGCAAGGAGTTCAACACGGTCTCCCACAGCATCCTCATAGGGAAGCTTAGGAAGAGTGGGTTAGATGAATGGACAGTGGGGTGGATTGAAAACTGTCTGAAAGATAGAGCTCAGAGGGTCGTGATTAGGGGCACAGAGTCTAGTTGGAGGTCAGTGGCGAGTGGTCCCCAGGGATCAGTAGTGGGTCCAGTCCTCTTCAATATATTCATCAATGACCTGGATGAGGGGATAGAGTGCACCCTCAGCAAGTTTGCTGGTGACAGAAAGCTCGGGGTCGGGGGCGGGGGTGGCTGACACACTGGAAAGCTGTGCCGCCATACAGAGAGACCTGGACAGGCTGGAGAGTTGGGTGGAGAGAAACCTTATGAAATTCAACAAGGGCAAGTGTAGGGTGCTGCACCTGGGGAGGAATAACCCCCTGCACCAGGACAGGTTGGGTGCTGACCTGCTGGAGAGCAGCTCTGTGGAAAGAGACCTGGGAGTCCTGGTGGACAACAGGATGACCATGAGCCAGCAATGTGCCCTTGTGGCCAAGAAGGCCAATGGCATCCTGGGGTGCATCAAGAAGAGTGTGGCCAGCAGGTCGAGGGAGGTCATCCTCCCCCTCTGCTCTGCCCTGGGGAGGCCGCATCTGGAGTGCTGTGTCCAGTTCTGGGCTCCCCGGTTCAAGAAGGACAGGGAACTGCTGGAGAGGGGACAGCAGAGGGCTATGAAGATGATCAAGGAAATGGAGCACCTCTCTTATGAGGAAAGGCTGAGAGACTTGGTTCTGTTTAGCCTGGAGAAGAGAAGACTGAGAGGGGACCTCATCAATGCTTATAAATATCTAAAGGGCGGGTATCAAGAGGATGGGGTCAGATTCTTCTCAGTGGTGCCTGGTGACAGGACAAGGGGCAATGGACACAAGCTAGAACACAGGAAATTCCATCTAAACATGAGGAAAAACATCTGGGGTACTGTGTCCAGTTCTGGGCTCCCCAGTTCAAGAAGGACAGGGAACTGCTGGAGAGGGTACAGCAAAGGGCTACAGAGATGATGAGGGGACTGAAACACCTCTCTTATGAGGAAAGGCTGAGGGATTTGGGTGTCTTCAGTCTGGAAAAAAGACGACTGAGGGGGGATCTTATCAACGCTTATAAATACTTGAAGGGTGGGTGTCAGGAGGATGGGGCCAGGCTCTTCTCAGTGGTGCTCAGTGACAGGACAAGGGGTAACAACAGGTAACATAGGAAGTTCCATCTAAACATGAGGAGGAACTTCTTTATTTTGAGGGTAGCAGAGGGCTAGAACAGGCTGCCCAGAGAGGTGGTGGAGTCTCTGTCTCTGGAGACACTCAAAACCCGCCAGGACACGTTCCTGAGCCACCTGCTCTTGGTGACCCTGCTCTGGCAGGGGGGTTGGACTAGGTGATCTCCAGAGGTCTGTTCCAACCCCTACTATTCTTTGATTCTGTGATTCTGTGAATCCACCAGCTCACAGTGATAACTGGTTGGAACTAGTCTTGAAGCAGTAACTTATATTACTGTATCTTATTCTGGTTTTAGTAAAAGATTTGGTTCTGCTTTCTTCATGCTCCTCTCTTAGGTACTTGTAGAAAGCAATAAGGTCTTTCCTTAGGACTGAATAAACCCAGTGATGGAGCAGCCATAAAGCCAACCTAGTGATAATTGACAACTACTGACAGAGAAAGGTATCTACTTGCTGGGAGGCTGGGAAGTCCTTCATATGCACAGCTCAGAGCCCAAGATAAACACAGAACAAGAAACCACAGTAACAAACCTCTAGGAAAGCAGAAGTCAGTAACAACTGTTCCAGGAACTGATATTCCAATTATGTATCTACACCACTTATGCCCATTTATGTATCTACGCTGAAGATATAAAAGTAACTTACCACCTACACAAAGCAAGCTTCTCTGTGTGAGATCTCCCAGATAGACTGGACCCTCGTCTGGGGTGCCTGGTTGACTGACTCTGGACTCCGTGACACTGATCATCTTCAAAGTGAGACTCTTCTGTTGTTGATTGGCTTCAATCCTGGGAGTTTTTGATGAGTGCCATGCTGGTAACACCTCAAACAATATATATATAGATGTGCATATAGGTAAATGATCATAATTTGTACTTGATTTACTAATGGTAATTTTGTAGTAACTTACAACATGTACTTGCTTTAGTAGTAGTAATTTGTAATAAGGTAATTAATGGAAATAAAGCTTTCATGTCCTTGTGTATTACAGAATCATGGGAACCCATGGTCATAATCTTTACATGCCCACAGGTCAGGTAAACCTCATAAATTGTGACCATACATTAACTGATGCCAGAAGTGGGATTCTGTAAATACACAGGTCATGGAGAAGGCTATTGAAGAACAGCTAAAATGAAAGAGAATAATGGATTGAAAACACTGAGATGGGACAGGAAGTGGATCACTGAAAATTGTCTTGACTGGGAGACACTTTGAACAGAATTTCAGAAGTGATGGGAAACTTCCAAACGTAAAGCAAAGGAAGGCAAGGGACCCTTCACTGGGTTTCTCACAGAGACATGAATCGCCACAGATACTTTACTAAAAGGTGCTGAGCAGTGAGTTCCAGATGCTGAACAACGAGCTAAGGACACGGAGGCATGAGCAGCTGCCTTTGAATCTTGTAGTCCAATTTTGTTGGAAAGAGCCAACAACTTCAATGGTTAGAAACTAATCTTAGACCTCTGGCATTGCAAAAACGAGAGAGAGAGTGCACCCACCCAGTCTCAGAGTGTGAGATTATTCAAAAAATCTATGCGCTGGGAGCTGATGAAGAAGAGGATGATTCTGATATTGATTATGGGCCTTTTGCCCCCACCTCAGCCACACTGTTACCTGAGCCTGATCCAGATGAGGTTCCAGGTGCCACCCCAGTGGCCTTCTTGTACCATATTATTAACCCTGCCACAGTACAACCTCCAGCGCATACCAGAGCCACAGGAGGTATCCCCCACTCACACCTCAGGTTGCTACGACCACTCTGTCATATAATACAGAAGAGGAAAAGGCACACATCCTTACAGTATGGGAAGAAACCAACTGAGGATTGGTTAGGATGGGTGGCATGATCCTGCTCTAGCCATTATTCTTGACCAGAATGAGGACAGTCAAGTGTTCTTGTGAGGAAGCAATTCTTCAAAACCCCAGGGCAGAGGCTGGACAGAACACCTTTTCTCTATTATCTTCAATAAAACATGATCTTAGGCAACTGCAAGGACCACGAGGAACCTGCAAGAACCCTTGCACTCCTTAGAATAATCCCAACAGACTAGCTAAGTGGATATTGATGTTGGCTGCCCAGGATGTCCTCAATGAGCAAGGTGCTATCCCCCAGAATATGATGTCTATGATAGCAACAGCAGGTGGGAAGTCAAAACTTTTCCAAAATGCAGCATCTGGGCCCAAAAAGCCTGGCCTTAATGTTACACAGTGAAACACATAATTAGAACACCATGGTGACTCAAAGGCTGCAGAGTTGGACAGCCTTTATGGGAACCTCTGAGAAGGTGATATGTCAAAAGGAAGGGCAGATAAGGATGGTGCAAATGTCAAAAGGAAGGTCAGAATAATATGAATAGGAACAAAATGGTCTAAGACCCCCCCATTAGAAGGAATCAATCTCACACAAAACGACACCCTGGCACACAGGAGTGAGATGCAGAATAGAGATATTTATGGGCTTCCCCCAAGGAACAGGATTTATGACAGGCCAGTTAGACAGATTGCAGACTTTACAGAAACTATAGGATAATTGTGAAAGGGACTGCACC
This sequence comes from Alca torda, assembly GCA_008658365.1. Taxonomy (NCBI): domain Eukaryota; kingdom Metazoa; phylum Chordata; class Aves; order Charadriiformes; family Alcidae; genus Alca; species Alca torda. The sequence goes on along the minus strand of CM018094.1, from coordinate 403,506 downwards.
TGCAGCCTGAATGTTGAGAAGGTGGGAGAGGAAATTGCTGTGTCTGCTGCCCCATCCCCATCTTTGAAAGTATAATGGAGGAACTCCCAACTTCTAGCCCAGGGAGTTTTGATGACCCGTCTGAAGTGGATGATGTTTTTGTAATTAATATTAGTAAAAGTTCTCGTATACCTTTGGTGGTAAATGATAAATATTCTGTCCCTTTTCTCATGTACACAGGAGCCTCAATACCCATCATTAATGCTAGGATCACCCCTGGACTGATCCAGGTAACTCAAAAAAGGATTTCTATGATGTGAATTACTGGGAAAAGACAAAAGCTTCCAGTAGCTATGATGAAGCTGACACTGACAAATGGAAGAACACTGAGACCCATAGTGACAGCAGGGACCTTAAATATATTAGGTATGGATATATTAAAATTCCAGACCATTAGTACCACATTAGGCATTGAGTGCCAAACCCTCACATTCAAAACTCTGCAGTCACTATAGATAAAATACCAACTGAGGGTTCTACTGCCTATTACAGGTTGCACATAATCTACCCCAAAGCACCTTGATTCATGTAAGACAATATCATATTAGCTCTAAAGTCACACTAGGCATAACTACATTTATTTAGGATTTAGAATGATGGCATATTATTGAGAAAGCTCATTCCCCATAAAATTCCCTGGGTGCCCTGTTCATAAACGTAATGGCATCTGGCATTTGATGTGAAACTGAATAAAAATAGTGCGTGCCTACACGCTGCCATATCATTTGTCACGTCTTGTTTATACCATAAAGAAAAAGGCCCATCCTTGAATGGCTGTTGTGGATGTAAAAGATATGATTTTCATAGTCCCCTGTCATGGTTTTGGCCAAATCGGCCAATGGCTGGCAACAGATGCTCCCCCTCAGCCTCTCTACACGGAGAGGAGGAACAGAGATAAAGAGATTTATGAGTTTAGAAGAAATTAACTACTTTAATGAAATATTAATAATAAAATAAAATGATGAAAATGATACAGTATATACAAAACCATATTAAGGTCCCAGGATGATGTCACCAGCAGGCACTGGGGAAGTCCCAGGCTGGACTCAGCGTCGGGTGGGAACCGGGTGTGGAATAATTACTAAATTGGCTATAAATATAAATATATAAATATAAATATATAAATATAACTGCTCGAGCAGTCTATTGGGCCAGTGGTATGGATCCACGAGAGAGGGGGGAGCCATTAGGGATTAGAGCTACAGGCTACTCTGATCTGTTTGCAGCTGTGCGGAAAGCAGCTTGTCTGCAAGCCATGTATAACAGAGAGGAATTTCGGAAATCCCCAATGTCAGCCCCTGTCGACCCCGATCGATTAGCCCCTCTCATCCATGGTCTTCCCAATTGCCTGAAACCATTCGTTGTCCACACTCAAGATCGCATACGAGATGCTCAGAGTGCTCATAGGTGGAGCCGTCGTAACTACATGCCCACCTGGAATGAATATGTACAGGAAATAGATTAATATGGGTGCCGAATGGGCTGGGCCAGCCTAACTAGTGAAAAATCCTCCGAACACCCCCAGAAAGTTTGAGAAGTCTGAACTCACACTAAAAACACTAAATTGGAGGGAAGGTTTAAGCGTGATAAGGACTGAAATGAGTTGTGGCGTAAAGCTCTACAATTAGGTGTGCCCTGACAGTTCTTGCATGGTGTCCCTACAGGAGATCTCCGTATGCTAATCCAATCTCTAACTCCGTCAGTCAAATAAGACCGAGCAGATTCTCTTTTCCTTTGTGTCTTACAGGAACCTCAGACGAACTGTACATGGACAGACGAACTCTTACCCCCTCACAACGACTGAAAAGAGATGTGACTGGTATCTTAGGAACAGGACTGGGAGTCCTAAATAGTGTAGATGCTGAGATACTTGCCAACAAACTAGACACAACCACTAGTGATGTAGACAAATTAAGACATCCCCTACAGTCCTCTATCAACATTGGGAAACCACCAATGGCTTTTATCAAATATATTGCCTCAGTGGGAAGAAACGGGTGAAAAAGACCATCAGCTGATCACAGATGCACTTGGTACAACCCAAAACAATGTTTCCTTGGCTCTTAGTTGTATCCAAGCCCAATTGTGGATGCAATCTATGAGAGCCGCAATCATAAGGGAAGGTGAAGAAGGCACCTTGCCCACCGAAATTCGAAAAGTAATATGGGATAACGCAATTGAATTTGAGAAAAAAAATCAGTCCTGGTGGTGCCTGGTTAATTTCACCTATGATCCCATGGAGAGCAAGGCCACAGCTTTTGTCTTAACAATATGCAATGCTTCGGTATACACCATATACCCAATCATCGCACTGGGGTTGAATCACCATGGAGCCATACTCTATCCAATAGAGCACAGAGTGTGGGCACAACAGAAGGAGAATAAATGGCAAACTGTTGATGTTGACGCATGCGTTTCACGAGACCAACAAGGATTCATTTGTGAGAGTAATACTCTCAAAGCACAAGACATTTGTCTTGACACCGACCAAAATGTTTGTCATTTTGAGATATATCCCGATGAAACCCCAGAAACTGTGCTTGTATATATTGGGAAAGGGTGCGTTTGCATGAGGTCTCCCTGTAGGCTTGTATTCGTAGGTGACATAGTAGTTGATATAAGTAATCACTCAAATCTTTGTGTTTGTAACTTTACTAACATTGTCGGATGTGACTTCGATTATTCAGCTCCTGTTACGTCTTTTCAGTTGCTACATTCTAATTATACATTGATCCAAGATTTGTTGCCTACCCCTATCGGAATGAATCTCATTGGTGAAGAAGCTGCTACAACACGATGACTTGAAGCGACTGTTGAAAGAGGCCCAAGAAAATGGACAGAGAACTTTGATTACTGTCCATCATGATGTTGAAGAAATACACCGAGTACTGGAAAGAGTCAAGAAAGATGGAGAACATAAATGGTGGGACACTTTTTGGATGGCCGCCAACAGCTACAGGAATCTTTAACAAGATGCTCCATCCTGTTGTTGTTATACTAGTACTCACTGTATTGTGCTTTGCTTTGACAATTGTTTTGTATGTTAAACTTTGGATTATGATGAAAAGCTTAACTCGCTTGATCGCTCCACAAGATGTATTTGTACTTGATGACGCTCACCACAAGAGCACAGGTGATATTCCCAATCAGTTTTAAATATCGTGGAGCTTGAGTGACTGTAGTCACGGTGTGGATTATGTGGAATAATTACTAAATTGGCTAAAAATACAGAAGTACAGCATTGTTCACACATTAAGGAAAAGTATAAAATCAAGAGGCTTCTGAGGTAGAAAACAGCCACAGCTGGCATGAAGAATACAACATCCGCGGTTCCCTGATAAGGTGCTTGTGAAACTACATGAGGTACAGGGCGGGATGCAATTATTCCGTGGCTTTACCTTATGATGTATAGCAGATACGGGAACGGGATGATACCATGAAACAGATAAGTTGCCAATTAGCTGCCTGCTTGATACTCGGAGCCAACATTTTGTCAAATTTTGATGAAATGCTGTCCTTTGTGCGAACTTTGCTCATTATAATGTCATTATAATACCAAAACACACCTCCAGCCCAAAGGCTACCCACCTCCAAGGTGTGACCACTCCTTCTTGAGTCTGCACCCTGAATTTTTCGTAAACTGTACCTTTAAATGTGAAGTGAGAGAATTTTACACCAATCATAATTAAAGTATTTATGACTAAAGTCACTCAAACTCCACCTTGAAGATAACAAATAGTATAAAATTAGCCCAAGAAAGGGGGGATACCCAGGGAAGACACCATCGCAAAGAACTCCATCACTGAGTTCCGGGATCAGTCGACGGGCTGAGCCTTTCTTCCCCCCCCCTCATAGGGACACCTTTGGGTAAGACTTAGATTATACCGAGTGCTTTCTCGGGAAACTTAGGAATTTCTCTAGAGAATCTCTTTCCTACATTTATAGCCAGGCTGTATCGCTTATAACTTTGTCGCGCATTTGATATATGTAATAATACTTTCATTTGCACGTGCTTTGCAGTGTATTTATCACCGGCAATCCTAAGAACCTATATATCTGTTGTTTAAATAAACCGCACTGTTTAAGTAGCTGGTCATTTCGGTTCCTCCTTGAACGCGACCAAAGACTCGAGAGTGGCCGTGCTAGTTCCGGAGCACGACTAGACTGAAGGTGCCGTCCACTATTAGTGTATCCAAATCGTAATAGTTTAATACATATTAAACGCGATTGGACTGATAGTGCTGAATTGGGCATCACTCAGAATTTAAACCCAGCCGCACCGAGCCTCCCACCTCGGTGAGGAGTGTTAGAACGCAAGGGGGTTTATCTTCTGCCAAAACCGCTTTGCCCCTTTCTACGCAACACCGGGTTCCACAGATGGAGTCAGGAACACACGGGTCGGGATCAAAGGCAGATGAACAGACAGGGTCCTCGTCAGACATCAGCCATGGAAGGAAGAGAGCTGACCCTTTGATCCCTCAGCTTTTATACTGAGCATGGGGCAGATGGGATGGAATACCCTGCTGGTCAATTTTGGGTCACCTGTCCTGTCCGCTCCTCCCCGCAGGTGGGACCCCTCTACGCTTTTCCACTTCCCACCCTCCAACGGGGCAAATAACGACATTAGCTGACCTTGGTTGTTACAGCAACACGTATAATCAGGAGCCTCTCTGTGTACCATTCCCTGGCACAAACTGTCTTATCACTCTGAATGAACCATTTTAGACACAACATGCTGTTAATTTCAGAGAGTTAGCAGAGGCCTAGCTAAGAAATAAAATTACTGAATGGAAAGTTGGTTCTGTTTTACCTCAAAGCAGGACATCCCTTTAAAACCTGAAGGTCAAGAAAGATTCACTTGGGGTGGAATTCAGTATGCTTTTACCCAATTACATCAAGGATTCAGACATAGCCCTGCATTATTAAATCAGGATTTAGCTAAGGAATTAGAACAAATCCCACTGAAACCAGGAGTGATAGTATATCAACATACAGATGACATTTTAATTGAGGGGGATTCCTCTGATAAGGTCCAAAGAATGCATTATTGCATCGTTGTCCATCAGGAAGGTAAGGGGATTACCATCCCTAAAGGGTAAATGACAGGGACAGAGCCAAACGGCTCTATTTTTAGGCATAAGTTGCCATCATGTGCCTTTCTCTGTCATCTTTCTAAGTTTCTGCAATTGACAGTAAAATAAAATGTCACAGCAAGAACATACTGGGATTTCTAAGCCACTGGAAAAGCCATTGGTGTTCCCGAGATATGTTCCTTAGTTTCACTTGGATGCACATCTGTAGAAAGCAACATATTGCAAATTTTCAGAGGGGAAATAGAAACTACATCTGAGTGAGCGTTAGAAGAATGAATGTTTTAGTCTAGAAGATTGTGGCCATAGAAAGAAAGAGGAGAGAATATCATACCTGCACCAATTTTTTATACATGGAGGGATAAAGAGGTCATGAATTCCTTTATCTGTTCTTTGATGGAAGGATACAATAAAACTGAGCTCTCAATGTAAGAGAGAGAAAGAAAATCCTTGCAGTTGGAGGAACTGTGCAGTGTAGTGACAAAGGGAGAAAGGAGAAAGAAGGGGTTGTCAAAGGATGGTGTGGAATCTACTTCATAAAAGGTCTCAATGAGCAGCCAAATGACTGCCTTGCAGGAATTGTCATACACAGCCCTCCATGAAGGCAGGAGATGGGACGGAAGAATGGATGGAGCCATGCAAAATTCTGTGGTTGACTGAGGTGTCAATGTGCAGCATCTCCAAGCCAGTAGCCAGTCTTAAAAGTTTAAGTCTGTGTCTAGGATACAAATTCTTCCAATGTGGAAGAATTAGCAGCAATAAATTACTGAAAAGGTAGGATATACCTGTTCACCAGCTTTCTGTTAATAGTCTGGTATGCATATACATGTTAATGAGGAAAATCTCGTTCATACGGGTTTTTTTTCCTGTTTCATCTGTTTTTTTTTTTCATGGAAAAAGTAATGCTATATAACTTTCAAATTTCTTTCCTTCCAGCTCAACAGGGACAGTTCCAAGGAAATCTCATTAGGAAATTCAGCCAACATTCTTTGAAATCCATGAAATTAATTAAGGTCATCAAGGACACTTACATCACTGTGGTGACATAAATATTATTTCCCACATCATAGAAAGTGGACAAAAGCTTCCAGCCTCCCACCTCCCACTGGAAATTTATCTGTGTTGTCCATATGACCTATTTCTCACCACTATAGATTCTGGAAAGAGTGAAAAACTTTGAAAACCAACATGAATCTGAGAAAGAGAGTGATTTTCATCACAACATTTAAAGTTTATATCACAACATTTAAAGCTTGGCAAAGTTTGAAAGAATAGTGAAGATGACATAAATACACTTCATCTTAGGGAGTTTTTAATCAAAGGAGAAAAACAAGCATGTTGTTATTTAAGATCTCCCAAAGGAAAACTCACTTTATCTGAATTATATCTATGTTTTTTTCCACATACTAAAGTTACTGAGTGTGGTGAGCACTGTGCTGGGCACTCGGGATGTAGTCTGCATAGGCGTTTTCTGAGGCGGTGGGCATAAAACAGGAGACACCTGCATAACTCTCTGGCGCCTTAGACTATACAACTGGGAAGCTGTTAACCTGTGTCATAAACTAATCTGTAATGGTGGAAGGAAGAATTAGGTGGATGTTGTTTTACACTGCTGCCTTCCCAGGAGTTGTGGTCAATAGAATGTGGTATATAATGGTTGGCAAAGTATTCCACCTCTGTTATTAAGGAGGACCTGCACTTGCAGTTCAGAAAATTGGTCATGATACCAGGGGAAAAATGAAAATTGAAGCATGGCCATACTGGATACCAGTAGTGGCCTTCCAAATTCTGATGGAGACATTAGGAAACAGGCAGGCACATAATGAAAATTGCATTTAGCATTCAGCACTTACAAGTAACCAAAATATTGCCCTTTTTTATATATATATATATATACACAAGCACACACCCATAAGACTACTCTTTAGCTGCTTTTTGAGGTTATGGTGTTAACAGCTGGGTGTTAGGACAAAGGAATATTCAGCCTTTATCAGGAAGCTCCCATTTACCCCTTGGGAAGCAGAATCCTGGAAACCTGAAAGAGTTTTTTCATATATGTTATGAAATCAGCTTTTTCATATGTGGTATCAAATCAGATTGAGTCAAGAAGAATTAACAGCTAATGGTAGTGTAACTGTTTAGGCTCATGATGGTCATTTGATTGCCTTTGGATATATACAAATGTCTCATATATGTATGCTAGCATTCTGTGGAAATTATGGCAATATTGGCAATATTGACAAGGTGGAGCAGTTAAAGCCATCAGACTGCGAATCATTAATCTGAGGTTGTGACTAGTATGATGCAACATGATAATTACCCAGTCCTTCTTTTAAACCCTTTTTTTTTTTTAACCTTGGAAGATAGTAGCAGGAAAATAAATTCAGCTTCTTTGTAGTTTGAAAGTTACTTTGAGCTAAGACATTACTGTGTATTCCCTTTTCACTAGGTCTTCAGGAAGCAAAGACAGACATTTCAATGGCTACCAAGGTATACTCTTTCTACCCTGGGTTCCCCCTCTGTTTCGTAATTCCTCTTCTGACTGCTGCATTGTCCACATTCTATGACACTTGTGTCATGACTGTTTTTTAAAATGGATGTTCTATGTACTTCATGCCAATATTACTCTGCAAAGTATTTGTAAGGACTAATTGCAATTATTTGAGCCTTCCTCTCTAGATGATAGCTAAAGAGGATCCTGCAGGACATGAATCAGAACCAGAGTGTGATTCATCTCACCTGGCTTTAGACATCTGCGTTACAGATTTCTACATTGAGCTAGTCATGAATGCATTTCATAGCGGAGTTAATCAGGCACTTCTGGGTGTCTGAAATATGGTTTAGGAGTGGCACTCTAGAAGTGTTTCTTGCCTTCCACTGATGTTTAAGGATGTTTAGAGGGCTGTAGATTTCAGGCTGAAGTTGAAGGTTAAATGAGATGAGTGCTGTCACAGGCATATACCTGATCTATAATAGAAACCTACGAAAGTTGTATTTCTTTAGATTACTGTGAACATATAGTTCAAGTTGGAAACTTGTTTTTAACTGAAAAATACACCATTGGATCAAGGAGATCAATTAGCAAATTTCACTGAATTTGATAAATTGCTTCACCAAGAAAAAAATACTTCAGTTTTGTGGTTAATATTGCGAAAAAATGCTGACAAGCAAAACAATGTTTCCTTTTAGAAAATGGACTATTTTCTTGTCAGGAGTTTGAGGACTTTTTAACCTGTAAGAACTAAAAAAGTTTTTTTGTGTTCCTTCCTCTTCACTTCATTTATTAGGTTCATAAATACTGCCTTTTTCATCCTGTATTTAAACTGTACAACAAAAAATGAGTTCCCTCATCTTCTTTATGATGCTGTTAGGTATTGACTTAGAGTGAACATTGGCCAGTCTGCAGAAAGCTGGGTCATACGTATGGACCCCATATATTGATTTTTTTGCAGTGGATATATTCTTAACCTGAAATTTTTTCAATTTGTGTGCCAGAATGACAAGGAAGTCCGTCTGTCTCATGATCTCTCAAAAGGCGAGATAAACGCCACCAAGAAGAGAAGAGAAAAAGTACTGATGTTTTTGAAAAACCTTGGGATTTCTTGTGGCCAGGTAAGCACTGACAGCCCTAATAAGGAGAGAAGGATAACACTGCGGTGATGTGAATGGCAGACAGAGTGCCATTTGAAGTGAGGTCCAGTCCCTAGGAAGCATCATCTGTCATCGCAAGCTTTCCAGTGCAGGCTTTCTGTCCACTTCTGGGAAAAGGATTCAGGCTGGAAATTCTTCAAGGAGAAAAAAGGGAAAAGGACACAGATTTTTCAGTGGAATTTCCAGCTGCAATTCTGATATTTGCCAGCTAATTAATTAATTAATCTACTTACCCTTCTATATATTTATATACATGCATATTTTTATAAATCTCTATGTATGTGTATATATTAGTACATATGCACCATTTGGAAGACACACACAGTTAACCACCTGAATGTGTTTATACCCTAATAAGTGTGCACACAGGTATCTCTAATCTCTCTGTGCATTCTTGTGCACATATTTATCTTTATGCCTGAACCCTTTCATCCTCAGAAGCACACGATCACATACAGTGATAGAGGAACACCTGCCCCTATGCTTTTTCATATGCCATAAACACAGGCATACAGTATAACTCTGCACACATCTTGTTTGACTTCATGCTCATTTTATCCTCGTGGCACGTATGGTGGGTTGACACTAGCCAACAACCAAACACCCACACGGCTCCTTGCTCACTCCCCTCTCCCACGGGACAAGGAGAAAGTGTAAGGAGGGTGAGGAGAACCGTGGATCTAAATAAAGACAGTTTAACAGGGAAATGAAATGCTGCAAAGATATGTGTGCAGGCAAAGGGATTTATTTGCTACTTCCATATCCCAGGAGGATGTTAGCCACTTCTTGGAAATCAGGGTCTCAGCACGTGTAATAGTTATTTGGGAAGACAAATGCCATAACCACAAACATCTTGGTTTCTTCCCTTTTTCGACTTTTATTGCTGAGCATGATAGCATGGAATATCCCTTTATTCAGTTTGGGTCAACTGCCACATCCCAACTCTGCCCTCTGCCAGCCTCCTGCCCACCTCTACCCTACTCGCCAGGGGTGGAGTGCAGAATGGGAAAGAGAGAGAGCCTTGATTTTGCAGAAGACTGTTCAGCAAGTCAAAACACTGGTGTGTTATCGATACCTTTCTAGCCACAAATTCAAACCACAGCCCCATATGGGCTACTGTGAAAAAAATTGACTCTCTTCCAGTACTATCCAGTAAAACATAGTTCTTGGTGACAAAAAAAGGAATAAAGATGACATCTAGCGAAACACAATGAGTACTGCTCAAGGTTTATTTATATTTTGAAGCTACAGCACAGAAACACAACCCCAACAAATTTCAGTACCAGAACGACAAGTGATAGCACAATAGAAAGGAGAACCCATTCTGTGACTGTGATGTAAGGGAAAAAGTGAAATGGGGGACAAGAGGCAGATTCTGGAATGTGTCCTAAAGCAAGGAAGCAGGGCAGGTGAGAATTGCAATAGCATTTATCCCTATCTGTTTCTTAAGCCTTTGCTCTAAAGGAAGTGCATTTTCTGTCTTCCACTCCCCAGAATGATGTGCCTAATATTGTTGTTCTGGGATCAGGCAGAGGGCTGCATGCCATGATAGCCCTGCTAAGAACCTTGGTGGAGCTGAAGAAACAGAATATCTTGGATGCTGTCATGTATCTGTGTAGGGTGTCGGGATCCACTTGGTAGGTGCCTGTTGTCTGCTGTGATTGTGAATGTTTTTCATGATCCATGGATTCAACAGCAATTCGACACTTTCATCACTGTTCAGAACTCCGTTGGGCTCACAACAGATGAACAGAGTGGTAGGTGAGACACTTGCCTATGCAATGGTGGGAGGCACAGGGAATATTCATGACATTAACTGCAGTTCAGCAAGACTGACCTCTCATCGCCAGAGGGCAAGAAATTGGTGCCTCCCAAAGACGATTCAAAAAGCTCACTTGGCCATTTGGTCTCACCCCCTGGACAAAACAATTCCCCCTGTTTACATGATGAGTAGCCAGGAAAGCGTTGAAAGCTTCTAGGTAACATCCTTCTCAGAAGCAGAGGGACTTGTTTGAATACAGGCTATGTTATATTTAAGAGGAGCCCATGCCACTGTGCTACATCTCTCAAGTGTTTGGAAATGAGTCAGGTGCCTAAATGTAAATACCTAGTGCCAGGTCAGGGACTTACCTTGCCAGCCCCCTACCAGTTTGGAAGAGTACCAGGACTTCTCCATGTACTGCATCAAACCTACCAAATCTGTGGTGATGTCACTCACTTGTGTGGCAGCTTAAAAGTCATTATGGTCTTGAATGTGTATACTTCATTTACTTTTTTAGGTTTACCTTCTCTGCAATGAAAATAAATGACATTTGGGAACGTGACCCATTTTACCTTAAGGCCCATGTGCAGCATGTGAGTGACTTGCCAGGAGCGTTCGTTACCCTGAAGTGACTGTGAAGGGAGTCTAGTTTATAGGTCACATACAGACATCTGTCCTGTAAGAGCAGAACTCTGAGTCTACCACTCCAAAATGTAGACATTTCAGTATGTGTATCTGTATGTGACATACACACCCCTCCTTCCATTTTACTTAAGGGAACAGGTTTGTGTTCTCTAAAGACAGACTTCCAGTGACAGCTCAGATGCCCTAAGAGGAAATCCCGTCTGGTTTTCAGCAGCTGGTTCAAGAGGACTGAGGTCTGCCACAGATCTTGTGTTATTGTCTGTCAAATGTGGATTGGAGTCTTGAAAATTTTGGAGGCTGGAAGGCATGGAAGGCATGGAGGATGGAAGTCTTGAAAATTTTAGGCCACCTCAACTGTCACTGTCCGTGGTTAGGTACCATTTGTGGTGTCTGCAGTAATCCAGAACACCTCCATCCTTGCACAGCGTCAAGACACCTGCTGCTTTAGATGAAGAAGGTAATGTTGTCCACCTTAATTTATACCTGAATTAGGCTGTGGAGTTGGTCTTGGGACAGAGGGAGCCTGTACATCTCTGCAGGTAGCTAGCACGAGCTGAGTGATGGAAGTTTGGTAGGAGATGACGTCACTCTGCAAGTGTAGCAGCTTTATTCGTCCTAATAACAGACAAAAAAATGTCACAAGACTAGAGTGTAAAATGATGACATGATGCAAGTCATTCTACCTGTTTAATTTGTTCTGAGTTCTTTGATGAATTATTTGTATCTTGGCAGATTTCACATCTTTCCCACTATCTGCAAAATCTGTATTTCTGTAGCAATTTGCCCTTAATATATGGCACGTAGCCAGATGCAATCCAGCTTCAGGTCATCTAACTAATTAAATTACATTATTAGCATGCAACTGGGAAGTAAGCGATCAAGGAATAACGACACCTTTCTATGATGTAAAGTGCCTTACTTCTGTAGATGTCAGGGACTTCCTCTTCCTCCCACACATTTTTAAAGACATTCCTATATCTGCATGCAGATTCAAAGGAAAAAAGCAAAACCCCATTCACTTTTCCCTATGTGAGAGATACGGCTTTTCTTTCTCTTTAAAAGGTGCATGTCCCTCCTGGATAAAGATAGGAAATGGTCAGAAAATTTGATGGGCTTGGAAGAAGAACTGTGTGAAAACCTCAGTAAATCCTAGGATATTATGAAAGCAGAAGGATACTTACTGGAGTCATCAGAAGATGAACTCCATTCACTCACTGACTTCTGGGACTGCTTTCGTGTATACCAAATACTGAAGCAGGTAAGAAGCTAACTGCAAACACTTTGGGAACGTCTTGAAGATCTCAGAGTAATTGCAACTAAATTTGACCTTGGTGAGTGGGTTTTTTGAGGAGCTGTATAAATTGAAACAATATTTTAGAGCATGGCATCTTATCTCTAGATATGGAAAGACAGAAGTGGTTAACCCAGCTCCTTGGTTAATCCACTCGCCTAAGTGGGGGTGTCCTCAGTGCTATAGCAGAGGGGAGGGGCATTTTATGTTCCTTCAGAAGTCCATACTTAACTTCCAGTTTGATGAGAATGAGCTGGCTGACCACAAGGAGGCCTCAGAGACTGGAATAAACTCTTACCCGATTTATGCAGCAGTGGATAAGGATAAACTGAGTGAAGAAGGTCAAAACTGTCCAGGTAAAATATGGGCTTCTTGTCTAACTGTATCTTAAATATCATGCATTAGATTCCTTTAACTTAATGGCAGGCATTAACTGTGCAGACATCCAATTGCAGTTTTTCAGCCTATGTCGTTGCTTATAGATAGTGGAGAAAAACAGGCACTTCCAGGGCCTGAATCACATTTTGTAAAGGGTGCTTTCATGATAGGATAAGATGAGGCATCCCTAGAATATAATGGGCTAAACAGATTAAATAAAACATCAGTAAAATAGAACTTCAAAATGTAGAACCCTCAATATAGGCATTCAGTGCCATCATCGATCTCCTTGGCCTCCATCTGAGTATTCAGCAGTGTGCAGATCCCTTATAAATGCTCTATCGTAACTGTCAGGCCTATGTGGAGCTCCAAAATAATCCAGTGCTTCTAAAGCTGAACTAGGCAACTATATCCATTTTCAGTAGTGAGGGAGAAGGTGTTCACATGGAAAAATCTACTTTCAATCAACTACTTTTACCCTGTCCCATCAAACTGACTTTCCCCTTACTGCAGTTTCAATCTCGGACTGTCTCTCCTACACATCCTTGCACAGATGACAGATCATCTCCTTCCACTTACCAACTGTAGGCTTTGATTTAAGCTGATGGGACTTGATTTATAAAGCACAAGCTGGTCTGGAATTGTGATAATCCTGCAAGGTCTGAGTGAGAACTGGGAACCTCATTCTGGAAAGGAAATGTGATCAAGGAAAGGATTATGAAATGCAGAGTAGGTGGCTTTGCAGTTCAGGCAGGTGGGTGAGGGATAATAGTCACAATCAACAAAAAGATGCTATCAAATTTTATTTTCCATACCTGTAAAAATAATTGATATCTCTCTGGAGCAAACAGACTTGATTCAGTTGTCCACACAGAGGCCTGTTATTCCATTTGAGATGCCTTACCATACTCAGCCTTCTTCACCTACTTTTCTAAAAGAGTATGAGTGTTATTTCAGTCCTGCGTCATGACTGTTGGCCCCATGCAAATGACTCACCATAGGTCCCTAATACCAAAGGTTCCTAGTTACGTATCTGTGGGTACTTGAGTCAAGCCCAGTCTCTTCCCTTCATTGACTCGAAAGACTGTGAGGGCAGGCAGTTCATATGACCAGAATAACTCCGTTGCCTATGCCTAAGCACCAGGAGGCCCTTGAGATATCTAGCACATCTGAGAGATCTGCACAGAGCTGTACAATATGACACACGATCTGTGGGAAACCAAGGCCTTTCTGGTGTGTCAGCTTGAGGCCAGGCTAGGAAGGCTACCAAGAGCATATTAAAGAGCAGATGGTAGCGTACTTATGACTAACCTTGCTCCCCATATGCCAGTTCATCTTGGTCTGCTAATATCAGGTGATTTTAGAAAGGAAAAGGAAAACAACTAAAATGCTACTTTGGGATGGTGAGGTCAGCTATGCTTCCGAATATTGAGTGACAAAGCTGTTGATTTCTCGCAGGGACTTGGTTTGAATTCACTCCACATGAGGCTGGATATACCACTTTAGGTGCTTTTGTGAGTACCAAAAACTTCGGAAGTGAATTTGAGGAGGGCAAGGTGAAGAAAGATGGGAAGAAGAAAACCATTTGTTACACGCAAGGTGAATCTTCCTAATTCTGATTTGTAGAAAAAAAACACAGGTTTAGCTATTCTCTGTCTTTCTGTAAGTTAGAAGCATGTGTCTAGTATTCCATGAATGCATGCGTAACAGTGCATGAATTCTGGAGAGCAGTTTGTCTTACTTCAAGTATTTAAACTGCAACATCTGAATATCTTTCTATCCACTCTCTCCGTTGACCAGTCTTCTGTGGTTCTTACAGAAAGTTAGAGACATACACTGTAGATTACTGAAGTTAATAAAATAGTCCCAACCTGGATGTCTAAATGTTCTATAATCCCAGCATGTTCACTTTACAGAGAGAGATGCTTCCCAAATTAGATATATCCTACTGTAAGGACTGGTAGCTCCTATTTTGCTAATTTGTTTCACTCTTTCGGTCCAGGTCCAAAGTTCTTTCATTCCCTACCTAAGCACTAGAGCTGCAAATCTCGTCTCACTTGTCTGTGACACAACTACACATATCTGGCATCCTTAAATGTATCTTGCGTTTAATGACTTCATGCTTCAATCTCCTCAAAACACACCTTTGGCATCATGTTACAGGGGAAAAAAAAACCAAACAAAAAAGCACTCTAATTCGTACTATTTAATCCACTCAGAAAGAAAAAAAAACCCAAAACAAATAAACACAACACATCCATGAAGAGTACTTATACCTCCAAAGTCATGTGTGAGGCTGGACCAGGGAAGTGCTTGACCAAGAGTTCTGCAATGTGAGAGCACCCAATGGTTCCCATGGGGTTCTGGTCTTACGTAATATAAAAACCTGATCCACAAAAATGTGTGGACCTAGCAGGAGGAAGAGGGAGTAAATAATCTCAGGAAGTATATAATCCCTTCAGTAGATAGTAAGGGAAGACAAGGAGTTTCAATTTAGACATCTGTCTTACAGATTTTAACGGAAAGTTAAATTAGAGAAGTGTACTACTGAAAGGCAAACTTGGATTGAATTCTTAGTGGGACTATTATAAAGCAAGCACTTTTAGCACGTTTTCTTTTTTGTTTCAGGTTTATAGGGGACTGCTATTGGAAGCATGGAAGAAAATCTGAAGTTTATACAAGGTACTACATTTTTTCTGTTGTCAGTATGCTCAAATCAGTTGTTGCACCTGCTGAAATTGAGCACATACTTTATATTACCCTTGAGTTATCCCTGCAGTCCTCTAGTTCCAAACACAAATACAGCTATGCCTAACAGAAGCTGCACTGGTACTCCATTTGTCCTTCTCCCAGCATTCAGCAGAATCCCAAGCAAAATTGCTGATGCTAGTTTGAAATACATTTACTCAGAGTGGGAAGAGTGAAAGCAGATTCTGTGATGAAAGACTGAAACAGTCATCAGACACCTCCATCAAAATGGATCTACACAAGGAGGCTGCAGCTCTGCAGGTCTCAGGCTACAGAGAGTGCTTGTGGCCTTTTGCTGGGGCTGGGGAAGCAGAAGATGGTCTTGCAGCTTGCAGTAGAAGCGTGATACCTGAGGATCTCTGTCTCAAAATAAAGGATCTGTGGGAGAGGCCAGCATCAGAGATGACAAGACAGAGATTGTGCAGTTGTTATCCAAGACTGTGCAGCTTGAAGAGCCAAAATTCCAACTGTACCAAAGGAGGAGTGCTCTTTGGGTATCCGATTGGGAAGTGGAGACTCACAACTGCAAAAGCTGGAAGCTGGTGACTTCTGGCACAAGGAGGAAGGCTCCTGCTCCACCTGAAGATTTGCAATTATGGAGTACATTTAGTATGCTCAGAAAAGATGAGGGACTGAGAGCTCTGTCAAATGAAGCGTGAGAGCCAGATGAGCCTGACCACCAACAGAAGTGCTGAGTGATAGTAGTGAGAGGCTCCATGCTGCAGTGCACAGACACCCCCACCTGCTGATCTCATTTCTTGTTTAGGGAGGTTTTCTGCTTGTTGAGGGCTTGGCTTTGAGAGACTTTGTGGAGAGATAGCTGTTGCTTGTGTGGCCTTCAGGTTATCACCCCTCCACTACTCCTCATTGTGGGAACCAAGGAAACTGCCAAGTGAGACCTGAAGTATCAAGCATGACTGCATCTGAATGTAAAGGGCAACAAGAAAGGCTTCCATAGGTACATCAGCAGCAAAAGGAAGACCAGGTAAAATGTGGGCCTGCTGCTGAATGGGGCAGGAGTCCTGGTGACAACTGACGTGGAAAAGGCTGAGGTACTCAGTGCCACCTTTGCCTCATTCTTTACTGTTTAGACTGGCCTTCAGGAACGCCTGGTCCCTGAGACAAGTGTGAAAGTCTGGACATAGGAAGTCCCTTATCCTTGGCAATCTGTAAACAAATTACATCAGGTGAAGGAACGTACAACCACAGTGGACATATGCAAGTCCATGAAGTCTGATGGGATACACCCTCAGTTGCTGGTGGAGCTGGCTGATGTCATTGCAAGGCCACTCTCAATCATCTTTGAAAGGTCATGGCAAAAGAGGGAGGTTTCTGATGACTGGAAGAATTATGTCATTCCTGTCGTCAGAAAGAGCTGGAAGGAGGATTCGAGAAGCCTTGGGTCAGGCAGGCACACCTCAGTCCCTGGGAAGGTGATGAGCAAATCCTCCTGGAAGACATTTCCAAACAGATTAAGGATAAGAAGCCAATGAGGACTAGTCAGCATGGATTTATGAAGGGCAAATCATGCTAAGCCAACATGAAAGCCTTCTACAATGAGATGATTGTCTTGGTGGATGAACAGAGAGCAGCAGATGTTGTTTGCCATCCTCTTAGTAAGGCTTTTGACACTGTCTCCCATCACACGGACAAACTAAGGAATTATGTTCTAGCTAAGTGAACAGTGGAGTGGATTGAAAACTGCCTGAACTTGTGACACCAGAGAGTTGTGTTCAGGGGCATGAGGTTCAGCTGGAGGCCAGGCTCTAGAGTACAGGACTGAATTCTAGATCTGACACTTTTGCCATCATCATTAATGACGCAGATGATGGGACACAGTGCACACTCAGCAGATTTGCAGATACTACGAAACTGTGAGGACTGGTTGGGTAACACAGCCTTGGCAGGCTGTATAAACGGACCAACAAGAACATCATGAAGTTTAACAAAGGTAAATGCAAAGTCCTGCACATGGAGAGGAAAAACCCAGGCACCAGGACAAGGCTGGGGACTGACCAGCTGGAAAGCAGCTTCTTAGTCAAGACCTGGGGGTCCTAGTGAACACCACATTGCCACAAGGGAACACTGCAGGCTCATGTTCAGAGAAAGCTAATGATATCCTGGGCTACATTAGGAAGAGCACCACCATCAGGTCGAGGGAGGTGATCCTTCCCTTCTACTCATCACTGGCAATGCCACACCTGTAGTACCGTGTCTGGCTCTGGGATCCCCAGTGTGAGAAAGATGTGGACATACTTGGAGGATGGAGGGATTGAGAGCAGCCCTCCAGAGAAGGGCCTGGGGTACTGGTGGATGAAAAGCTGGACACGAGCACTCACAGCCCAGAAGGCCAGCCATACCCTGGGCTACATCAAAAGAAGCGTGGCCAGCAGGTCGAGGAAGGTGATTTTTTCCCCTCTACTCCATTCTGTTGAGACCCCACCTGGAGTACTGCATCCATCTCTGGAGCTCTCAGCACAGGAAAGACATGGACCTGATGGAGCGGGTACAAAGGGGTACCATAAAAATGATCAGAGGGGTGGAACACCTCTCCTATGAGGACAGGCTGAGAGAGTTGGGGTTGTTCATCCCAGAGAAGAGAAGGCTCTGCGGAGACCTTATTGTGGACTTTCAGCACTTAAAGGGAGCCTACAGGAAGGATGGGGACAACCCTTTTATCAGGGCCTGTTGCAATAGGACAAGGGTTTTAAGCTAAAAGAGGGTAGCTTTAGACAAGATACAAGGAAGAAATTTTTTACAGTGAGGGTGGTGAAATGCTGGAACAGGTTGCCTAGAGAGGTGGTAGACACCCCATCCCTGGAAACATTCAAAGTCAGGCTGGATTGGTCTCTGAGCAACCTGATCTAGTTGATGATGTCCCTGCTTCCTGCAGGGGGGTTGGACTAGGTGACCTTTAAAGGTCCCTTCCAACCCAAATTATTCTGTGATTCTATGAGTTCTGAAAGGGGACACAAAGATGATTCAGGGACTGGAACATCTTTCATATGCGGAGAGACTGACAGAGCTGGAACTGTTCAGCCTGGAGAAGAGCAGGCTCGGGGGGATCTTGTCAATTTCTATAAATCCCTCATTGGAGGATTCAAAGAAGATGTAATCAGACTCTTACCAGTAATATCTAGTGAAAGGACAAGAGGCAATGAACACAAATTCAAATATAAGAAATTCCATTTAAGTAAAAACGTTTTTACTGTGAGGATGATTGAACACTGGAACAGGTTACCCAGAGAGACTGTGGAGTCTGCATTCTTGGAGCTATTTAAAAACCCAGCGGGATACAGCCACGAGCAACTTGCTATCTGACTCTGCTTTGAGCACAGGAGGTGGACTAGGTGATCTCCAGAGATCCCTTCCAACCTCAGCTGAATTTCTCTGAAGATGACCAAAATAAAACACTGCTTCTTGCATGTCATTTTAGACATTTACAACATTGTTATAAACATTTGAGTTACTCACATTAAGGTCTGTCATAAGTGAGAAAAAACTTCACAGGTACTCTTCACAGATACATTTAGATCCCTGCTTAAAGATGTGATGAGACTTTGTCTAGAAATGTTTCTCCATCGAACATATCTTAAACTGTGAGGTAGGAGGCTATCAAAACTGCTGGGGGAATAACAGAGGCGACTGATATGCTGTCAGGTGTCTGGGACATCAAACACAGTCTTGAGTGTCGGCCACATTTCTGAAGTGTCAGCCACAAGACAGGTGAGATCCTCCAAGGAATCTAAAATAGCACTATACATCTATGTCTAGGTGTATGGCTAGATTTCCTGATGTCGTTCATTGGCAGATAATTACTATTTTATTAGAAGGGGTATCCTTATTTTAATTGTCCCTTTTATTTCTTCCAAGACAGTCTCAACTCATTCCTAGAAAGAATATTTCACCCATTCAGAGACATCTCCTCATCTGGACTTGGTGCGTTATTGTGCTTCTGTGCTGTTTTGGGGGTGGTGGGGGTGGTATTTATTTATTTTTAATTTTTCAATTTATCACTCATTTCTGCTTGCCCCACATTTTCCTTAGGGAACTGTCACCAGGGTCAGCCAGACACAAGGAAATCCAGGCCTTCTTTTCTCTCATATGCGTAATGACTTGTGAGATCTTGAACATGTAACTAAAATAAGCACCTTGACATTTTGGAGGGATTCACTCATGTCAGATGCATTTTACTAACAGCCTTCCAGGAAGGTGGCGTTACTGCACTCTAGTGCAGCTGCTGTGCAAAGTAAAATTTCTCACTGAAATTCCTGAAACTTATCTGCAATGTTTAGCTGGTACATTATCTGTTTAAATCCAGGGCTCAGCTATTTCCATCAGCCATGGTGTGCAGCCAGTTTTTGGCCAGTTCCTTCTGGAGTGAACCAACTAATGGCCTTCCAGGAAGGTAGTGTTACTGCACTCTTGTGCAGCTGCTGTGGCCAGGGAGTGCAAGTGAAGCCTTCACCCCTTCAAGGCTCACTCTCCCATTCAGGTCCAAACTGGCTGCTTGTCCACACTGCCTCTGAGTTACCTCTTGCTCTAGATTGCAATACGCCAGCTGATCTTTCCACCTTGGAAACTCAGGGACAGCAGGGGTGGCAGAGCAGGTGAAAGAACTAATCTGGCTCACCCTCATGTCTGCCTCTACCGGCAGTCTGTATGGCAGTGTCTGTGGCTCTTTTGGTGTCAGAACTCAGACCTAAAATTTAGTCTTAAAAATCCAGATCAGGAACTGACTCAGCTCCAGTTCCTGAAAGAAGTGCAAGTCAGCACATATGTTCTTCCAAACATAAATTTAGCAGAAGATAAATCACATTGTGCTAGCCATCATTGCTGGTTGACAGTAGACTTCAAGGAAAAGGGAGTAAATATTAAATATGGCACCTTTCATGGACCTGTTATTCTGTTCTCTTTCTCCTTCTGGAAAATTCAAATTTCCTGTGGAATTTTTTTGTTGTTGATTTTTTGTTGTTTTTCTTCCATATTGAACTGTTCACGTGGAAAATTTAGATTTTAATGACTGTGAAACACAGAATGCAAATTTTCCACAGTGTTTAAAAGCTTTCCCTTAGCAATACTGGAATAAATCACACTAGGCTTCACTCAAATCATCATCACATTTCTTTTTCTTTTATGTATTTACTATTTTTTTAAATTCAAAATTGGAATGAAGTATCTGAGTCATATTAGCTAATTACTCCAATTACAATATTTCTGCTCCTCCTCCTGCTACTTTTTTTCATGGAACTTTTCCTCTGAGATGAACAGGAAGGCCATCTGAATCTTAATATGGTTGTGCAGCTGTCCAGATGTGAATGCTCAGTGTTCAGTGTTTTTATTGTCAAGAGAGAAATATGCACTTTGGCACATGGTTCCTCTCACCAGCTTTAACAACTTCTTTAGGATAAGAGGAATGAGATCAGTGTCTCTACGTATTCCACTGAATGCAGGGACTACATCTTCATTAATTCACATCTCAGTCACTGTCTAATCAGATGTTTGGTAAAATAAATTCCACTCTGATGTAACTGTTGTCTTTCTTAGAGAGTAATTCAGATACCTTCAGGGATTATGAGCCCACTCTTCTTCTACTAGACCTTCAGTTGTGTGCTGTAAGTGGGAGTGATCCTAAGGAAGTCTTCAAGAAATTGTTGACTATATTGTCAGGCAAATGAATGATGCTGAGCACTTGCATTCTTAGTAAACTGGCTTTACAAATGGTGATTCCTTTGTTGTGCATTCTCATATTTTCCTTTTCTTCTTTTTTTTTTTTTTTGGTTTTTTTTTTTTTTTTAAGAAGACGGGGAAAAAGCACACCCTACCAACTGTGTATAGAAATACATAAAACTTGGGCAATGAAAACAAAGGAGGAAAGAATTGAGAGCTGCGGTGAACTGGGGGAGAATATAAAAAAGGAATCTGGAAGCAAATATTGCACATTAATGCTTATTATAACGATGATCGCCTCTCCACCCCAGGTGGAAATGTCCACCTGTATTTGTAGTACAAAGTTGCCCTGTAGGTTGCCATATATGTGACTGGTTTTTGTGCTTTTTCTCAGATTGTTCTCACTCCATGAGCCTGGGAGAAGAAGGTACTCTAGCAGGATTGTTACAACCATCCCGTGAACACCTAGGCAAGTTTATCTCACTTTTAATATCTTTGAATACTTTTTGTATTATAAGTGCTTTGAAAAATTTCATCTTTGGAGTTTTGTGAACATGAATTCCAGCGTAAATCTTGGGTACAGCCACTGTAGGAAGACCTGGTGAAAAACATATTGCTTTCAAGTCTCGTGAAAGCATTTAGAATCTGGCTACCTAAGTAAATAAAATAAAAGGCCTAATCCCAAACAATCCCATCTATCCTTGCTCCTGACTGAGCCTGTGTTGCCAGCGAGATTTCTCAGATGTGTCAAACTGATGACGTATAGGGTCTTGATAGCTGCAGGTATTTGATTACTGAGTGGATTGCTGTTGGGTGCCTACCGTACTCTCAAGTGTCATTTGGATCTTCCATCACTAGAGAAATTTTGAAATAAAACATCATGAACCAAGACATCCCAAAGCAAACTGGGTTTTCTTTAACAGGCCACTCCATTGTTACTGTGGTTTGGATTTTTTTGCAGGTAACCAGCATTTCTGCCCTTTTGTCTAAATTGAAGCTTGTTTTCAAGGAACTGAACCCATTTAGCTTATATATGCAATATTTAATACACTTAGTTCTGGGTGAAATGAGGGTTATTTGGGTTTGTATCAAAGAGAAAAGGAAGAGGTCTAAGCAAGACACAAATAAGTTGCAAAGTAAAATTTCTCACTGAAATTCCTGAAACCCATTTGCAGTGTTTAGCTGGTACATTATCTGTTTAAATCCAGGGCTCAGCTATTTCCATCAGCCACGGTCTGCAGCCAGTTTTTGGCCAGTTCCTTCTGGAGTGAACGGACTAGTGCTCTGAGATTAAATCTGGACATTGCAGACAGGTCTCTTTTTCCTCTCCAATGCCTCTTCCAGGGACTGTATTCTCAGATAAGGCCTGGATTGCCTCTGCACAGTACAGTCCTCCAAACCCTTTCACTGGGCTGATCTTCTTGCATTCTCTCACATGACCTCTAGGGACTCTCAGCTAATATCCCCCACCTCGTACAGGTGATTCTACTGGGCTGTAGCACGGCTCTCACTTTCTTCAGGGCACTTTCAGCAGGAAAGAAATGAAGAGAAACAACAGTCCCTCTGAAACACAAGAATGCTGTAAGAGGCCCAAAAAAGATCAGGCCTCACTGCTGTACAGCTTTGGTGTAACCGAGGCCAGTGAGCCTCAAGTGTAGGGAATGTGCTAACTGATGTAGGGCCCAAGTCCTGCACAGTTTGTGCATTGAGTGGCTTATTCTAATCTCTTTCAGCTGTACTAAGATTCCCTTGCTTAATGTTAATTATTTGAACTAGTGGGAAGTATGGTCCTTTCTCTTCTGAAGCACTCAGGCCTTGGCCCTCAGGCTGTTTGTACACTATCGGCACCCATCTCCCCCAGGTTTTGTTGCACCAGTCAAATCATTACGTTCTTTGGATTCAACTATGTTCTGAATTTATTGTCTCTTCCCAGGCTCAGTGTGGGATGTCTGTAAGATGGTATATAAAACAGTGCAATGTGCAGTGACCTGGAAATGGGGAACAACTCAGGAACTCCTTTACAACTCCAGTTGTAAAGGAACAACCTTTACAACTGCCATAAGAAAATCCACTTAAATCATTATTTGTTTATATTCAGAAAATACAGAGGGGTTATGCTATCTGACTAGATCTATGGAGCAGAATGCATGGGGTTTAGCAGAGCTTTTATGATGTGTTTCTGTGACGTTAAACCAAGAAATCTGTCTTCGCCGTTTACCTTCTGAAACAGCAAGTTAGATAGCTTTCCTTTCCAGGATCCATCCTCTCTTAACAGCATCCCATTACGGGCAGCAAATAAAGTAGTAATAAACAAAATTATTTCACACTACTGAAATCCAGATCTGCAACATAATTCCAGATACATAAGATCAATTCTGCCATGTAAACCCAGGCATCTAAACTCACACAAACTGCCCTTGAGTACAAGGGACAAGACCATTAAGTTGGAAGACACAAATAAAACCTGTAGAACCCCTGTGCCATTTTGGAGGAGAACCTGGAGGACACACGAAGTACTCTAAGGAGTTGGAAAAGGACCGCTAAGTTTATGAAATCGAGTTGTGCTCCTGATGCATGAGCAGTAACATTGGTCTCCTGATTCCATTGCCTGCCCTAGCTGGGTGTTTACTTATGATAATGGAAGCTTTGGCACCTAGCGTATAAGTACAAACCTGCATTTAGACAACTGCAGTTAGGTGTCATGATCTCTAGCTGGCTCATGCATTCGTTTTTCTGCTCAAAGATCTCATCTTGATTTCTTGATTTTCAAAAAGCCCATCATGAATTCTGGTCTGCAAGTAACCACAGTCAGAGATAGAGGTAGGTCAGGGGGATTTGGATTCCTCTTGCCAGAATACAGTTGGACATCTGGTTGGGCAGAAGAGGCAAGGAGAGGCAGGTTTCAATATATTTTTTTGGCGCGTCATAAGCGAAGACCAACACACTCTTTTGGGGATGGTCATATGTGTATATATACATATTTCTATATGCCTTTATGAAATGTCATTGCGTTTTTTCATTGGATTAGCTAATGTTCAGCCCCCTTACCTGGTCAAAACCAAAATCATCTCTTTGATTGATGCTGGCCTGGCAATAAATTCTGCCTATCCTCTGGTTCTTCGAGAACAGCAGCGAGCAGATCTGATAATTTCCTTTGATTTTGGCGCTGGAGATCCTTTTGAGGTATATGTGTGGCTATGGCTTTGGAGAACATCCTTTGGGGTCATTGGGTTGGGGACTGCAGAAATGTATTACAATCATTGTGAAAGCAATTTTCAGATAAATGTCTGAGCAGATTCTGACATGTTGGTACACTGATCATCACATTGTTTGGGCTTCTTTTCTAGGCATTTGGCAGAAACAGATACTTATAGAATGTGAGTCATTTTGTTATCAAGCTGTTAGGCTATCAAGGGTGCCTCAAGGCAGCAGAGGGAAAGCTCACAAATTTCTTAGCATCCATATTTTCCTTACGGCTGACTAGAATTTTTCTACATGCAAGTGATACTACTCCTTCCTTAAGGGCAGTTGATGATATTCATCAAAGAGAACCTCATCCTGGTGAGCAGAATAAAGAAATGACAGTCTCACCAGCAAAAAGCCTGAAGCAATTGCAGGGGTTGGGAATTCCCAGGGGCAAGAACAGAGCTGAAATGCAACCAGTCTCAAAGATGACAGAAAGCAAGGGTGTTTCCTGGAGACTCAGCTGCCGAATGGAACTTTTTAAAACAATGGAAAAAAACAGCTAGTTGTTAAATTTTCAGTTAACAAAAATTAAGGAAAGAAAAATTGCCTCCACACTGATCATATCAGAGATTGTTTACAATCATTTTTATTTTTCTTATTCCATGTTTCTAGCTCTGAATTCTTCTATTTTGTCAGGGGAATTAAGTGGGGGAAGGACACTATAAAAAACTATCACCATTCCTTGCTGTAGTTCATGTTCCTTACACAGTGTTTGATCTGGAATTTCTTTTGGAGTTGATGAAGTTTAGTGTCTCATAAGAATTTCAAATGTGCTAGGATATCTCAGACGGCTGCTTCTCTGGCATCCGAAGGCTTTGGCTCCTTTGGACATCTTACAGTTGGTGTATAGTTGGTGTATTGAAAATAGATTAACTGATCTCCTCAAATGCCCATTTCTGTTTGATGACAAATAAGATTGTCAGGGAGCACTGAGCGCCAGCTCCTCCCAGAGGGACAGGGAACCAGGCTCAATAACATGACCATCAGGGCAAGGGCCTCACCAGCCAGGGTCACGCACTGCAGCACTCAAGAGAGACAAGCAGGGCAGGTCCATGGATGGCAGACAGGGTCAATCAGGAGTCCAGATTACTGGGCAGGTCTGAGGATGGTAGACAGGGTCAATCAGGAGTCCAGATTATCAGTCAAGTCCATGGTAGAAAGGCGGGTCCAGGGTCAAGCTGGGAAGTCAGTTCATGGGTCGGGGTGTGGATCAATGGAGTCTATGGATAGACATACCTGTGGTTGAGCTGAACACTGCTACTTGCACAACATCAATGAGGCCCCTGGGCCAATGGAAAGGGTACAGGAGCAGGCCCCAGCACCATTAAGGCCTATTAGTGCATTCAGGACCCTGACAGTAGCCTTCCATCCCAGCAAAGTGTGTTCTCATGCTGGGTGGTCTGGGATCAGAAGGACCTTTTTGTAGAGTGATTTCATTGCTGTGTTTGCCAGTGGGCTATTTCAGGGGAGACAGAGCCAGGGCAGGCTCTGGTACCTGAGAAGGGGATATGGCATGAGAGATTTGGGGACGGGTACGGGTGTTCAGGCTGGGGTCCAATCCGGATGGGTAGTGAAGAGGATGGGGCAGGGGGTTCTCTGAGCTGCCCCTGGCAAGCCTTGGAGGGTTGGCAGACTTGAGGAAGGACATTGCTCAGGAGCCTGGGAATGGGTAGGACATTGGCACAATGGGGATATAAGAGCCCAGGACCAGGCTTACCCCTCAAGAGGAGTCATAGTGGCAAGGTCCTTCACAGGTGTGGGCCAGGCTCCATGGTGCTTGGCACAGGGCTTGGGAAGGCCTAGGCTGACTGCCAAGAGACAGCTGCCCCTAAGGGAAAGGGAGCCAGGTGTGGTAACAGAGCAGGCAGGGAAGGGCCTTGCCAGCCAGTGCCCAGTTTCCCAGGATCCAGGTGAGACAAGCAGGGCAGGCAGGTGCCAGCCAAGTTCAACCAAGGCTCAGAATCATCAAGAAAGTCTGTTGTGATGAGGCAGGTCCAATTAGGGAAGTCAATAGGGATGAGGATTAGTGGCAGGTAAGGATCAGGTCTGCTGAGGGTAACCAGTCCAGTTACCGCTGGGCAGATCCATAGTGGCAACACCATTCCAAGTCAGCCTTTGGGTCAAGGCTCAGATCTAGGGGGCTAAGACACAGGCATGACTGTGGCTGAGCAGGAGATCAGTGCACCTAAGACATAGCTCATGTAGGAGTTGAAGGCCCGGGTCTGAGATTTAATGTAGCTCATGGGAAGGATCTAGTACTTACCAACTCACACCTCAGCAAGAATAAAGGGAAAGGGGTTTGGAAAATATAATACTCCAGGGAAGAAGAGCAGAAAAAATTATTAGAAGTAAGAGAAATCCTTATCAGAAGGCAGAACACTCTTTGACAGACAGTATTTACAGCAAAATAGATCTTTTATCTTTGGGGAGACCTCATATCAGTATCTGTAAGAATTTTGCTCAGTTTCCCTTTGTTAAGGCTTTTTCCTCCGAATATAATCCATTTCTTTTTTCCCTTTTTTAAACAAACAAGCTCAACATGAGCCAGCAATGTGCACTTGCAGCCCAGAAAGCCAACTGCATCCTGGGCTGCATAAAAAGGAGTGTGGCCAGCAGGTCAAGGGAGGTGATTCTGCCCCTCTGCTCTGCTCTTGTGAGACCTCACCTGGAGTATGGTGTCCAGCTCTGGGGCCCCCAACATAGGAAGGACATGGACCTGTTGGAGCAAGTCCAGAGGAGGCCACGAAGATGATCAGAGGGCTGGAGAACCTCTCCTATGAGGACACGCTGAAAGAGTTGGGGTTGTTCAGCTTGGAGAAGAGAAGGTTCTGGGGAGACCTTATTGCGGCATTCCAGTACCTAAAGTGAGCCTCGAATCAAGTGGGTTGGCGTCTCCCTTTGATGGTCAGATCGACATAAGTTTTTCTTTTTAATTTTGTTAGAGTGATAGAGCAACAGGAGGGGTTGCTTTGGAAAGCAAAATTTCTTCTGAAAGCCTGTGAACCTGGTGATATCTTCAGACTGTTTTATAGATGCCAAATCTCTTTAATGTTGACATCTGTCAGCGTCAGCCACATGGCCTTTCTGGGTATAGCAGTAATTTGTTAAACAAAGGTTCCTGCTAGAAGTGACCTCAGAAGTGAGTGCTTGATTTTCATTTATTTTCTAGACTTAACCTGTTCCTCAGAGAATGCTTGAAGAAAACTTAGACTTTTAAATGTGTTATATATTACAATTAAGTAACTTAAGAAACATTAAGACCATTGTTCTGTAGCAATTAATTTTATTACTGGAGAGAGGATTGATTTATTCTAGGAGTTCAAAAACAAGTAACCAAACTAAAAAATGCGTACCATTTCTCTGTGTCTCAGACTATCACGAGAACAGCTACATACTGCCAGACAAACCATATCCCATTTCCCAAGACAGAGGACCAGAAGATGGATAAGAGTCATTTCCCATTGTGACTGCTATGTCTTCCGAGGAGACAAGTCATGCCCTACAGTCATGCACTTTCCACTCTTCAACAAAGTGAATTGTTCTGGTAACATGTACTCTATGCAACTTTGTCACTGTATATTTGTGTTTCATATTCTCAGCTTCCAGTGCCATGTGTTTCAGAGTCCTTCTTTACTCAGCACTGCAGCCGTGAATGGACACAGAAGAAAAGGAACAGGGCAGGCTCAATGTATAATGGACAGAAACTAGCATGGGCATTAATATACTTGCCCTCTCAGATAGGCAATGTATGTCCTGAGCTATAATGATTTTACAGTCCTCTTGGTTTTTTCTGTAAATCAGTGTAATTGAATTGTGGCCCTTCTACTAAAGAGGAGTTGGGGAGGCATCACATTTAGAAGCCAGAGTATCCGAGTCTGGGATATTTACTACTGCTTTCCTTTATAGTTACTGGTGAGGAACAGGAAGGTCCAGAGACACATTTATCCCCCTCTCTGATAACTGATGAAGCAGGTGATGAAAGAAGCACCTCTAGACTCTGAGATCTCCTCCTCTCTCTCTTCACTGGCTACCGCTGGATCTTAATGCAATAAAGAACTTGTATGTGAAATTGCAGATCTTCAGGGATTCATGTTTTCCTCAAGTCCATGCTTTTCTTGAATGATCTTGTAATTTTCTGTTTAGCATTTACTTACATATTTTGTCTACCTTTTTTCTAGGTAAAATAGAAGAATACAGAAAAAGGTATCCCACCTTTCAGCTGTCCTTCCCCAGGGAAGACATCAAAGACCTCCTTGAGAAAGCTGGGTTGAATGTGTTCAAAAATAAGGAGAAGATTCTACAAGAGATAAAACGGCTTGTGCCTTCTCCTCATGCAAACTAGTTCTGAATGCGAGGGTTTTTTCCTTCAGTACAAGATAATGAATTTATGAATCGCTATAAATGGTATACTTTACCCCATTGCACTTTTCATTTTGGCCATTTGTTGTGATAGTCTTCATACCGTGCTCTGGACAACTGTTACGTAGATTTCTGTCTCTCAGCTACCTCTCTAATCTTTTCTATAGTCAAAAGAGTGAAAAAGGTGCTCTTAGGGAGTGAGTCATTTGGCCAATTTTGAACATATTTGTGAGAATGAGATGGCATGAGCTTCTGAAAGGCTGAAGAGGCTCTCTTTAAAATTATCTGTTTCCAAAGCAAAGCATTGATGTTTGCAAAGAAATTCTAAAAATCACAAAAACCCCCTTAAAATAACAAAGAGGAAGAGTAAGGCATGAAGAAGAAAGAGAGAGGCTTTCCACAGAAGAACAGCTAACCAGGCAGCATGACAGATAATAAAGAATTAGACAGATAAGTACTAGATAAACATGTTAAAAGAGAATAAAAAACTACTATAACTTTTGCTTTTGACAATGGAAGAGGAATAACAGAGGAACCATGACAGATAAAGAAAAGTCCAGTGGTTAGAGACTTACAAACAGTGCTGGTAAAACTGGAGTGTCTCTGCACAAGGGGAGGGTGTCTGTCTACATGAACCAAATATCAACAAATGCTAGGATCTACCTTGCTCATCATACAGGTTTTTCGACTTTCTTTCTTTTTCTGTATTTCTTGCTTCTTCATTGTTCTGCATTTTCTGTGTTCCATATTTAAATTCAATTGTTTTTTAAATAGATGAGCTATAGCTTGTTCCTAATGGCAGCCATATTTGCCTTTGTCCCACAGTGTACTGCTGTTGTGGTTTAACCCCAGCCAGCAACAAAGAACCACTCAGTCTTTCCGCTCGCTCCCCTCCCAGTGGTGGGATAGGGGAAGAATTGGAAGAAAAAGGCAAAACTCGTGGGTTCAACCCTGTGTTAAACACTGTGGCCTGGTCCAAAGGGAGCAGGACTGGAGATTGTAACGTATATACTTTTTACATTGTAATCTATTATTTGACTTGCATGTTATAGAAGTACTATAGTAGGAACCACTCAAACCAACAGACGACGAGCCTCACGAGAAGTGCAAGTGCAGGAGTGACCCAACCTGAGCTGGCTTTGATGCCGCACAACATATAGTCTCCACTGACTGAGCAACTGTCATAACAGACAGAACCCAAGTCGTGGACTAAATTAACTCAGTGGACAATTAATGGACACGTTGTGGACTTTTTACAAGGGTGGCCTAGAGGCTAAGGGAATGATATCTGTGTATAAATCAAAGGATGGGGAAGGTGGGAGGGGGGAGAGGGAGGGCAGGTGATTTAATGAGGGTGTATTGGATAGTGTGGGTCCTGAGCATAACACAACTGGTATGGAATGAGAGGTGGAGGCTGTAGTCAGTCTGGCTGAGACTGAGTTAATTTTTTTTTCATAGTAGCTTTTATGGTGCTGCCTTTTTGATTTGTAACCAAAGCAGTGTTGGTAACACAGCAATATTTTAGCTATTGCTAGTAGCTGGTAGCTACGTAGCTAGTGCCTACATAGAATCTAGACCTTTTCTTTTTCTCACACTGTCCAACCAGTGAGTAGGCTGAGGGTGCACAAGAAGCCGGGAGGGGACACAGCTGGGACAGTTGACCCCCACTGACCAAAGGGATATTCCATACCACATGACATCACTCTCAGCAATGAAAGCTGGGGGAAAGAAGGAGGAAGTGGGGTATGTTTGGAGTGACGGTGGTTGTCTTCCCAAGTAATAGTTACGTTTGAAGAAGCCCTGCTTTTCTGGAAAGGTCTAAACATCTGCCTGCCGATGCGAAGTAGTGAGAGAATTCCGTATTTTGCTTAACTTGCGTGTGCAGCTTTTGCTTTACCTATTAAACTGCCTTTACCTCAACCCACAGGTTTTTGCATTTTTACCCTTGTGTTGTCTCCCCCATCCCACTGAGGGACAAGTCAGCCAGAAGCCACAGGGGCTGGGGGGGAAGGTGTGGGTGGGTGTTGGAAAAGATGATCGCAAGAAGTCCCTTCAAACCTCAATGAATCTGTATGACTATGTGCTAACAAATTACTAACTCAGCAATAGCATTATGTGGAAAATGCTATTTCCTTGAACCCAGAATAATGCCTTTTGAATCCTGATATTTGTGTTGGAATTCCAGCTGGAATTCAGGGACATTGGTTGCAGGCAGTGGACGGGCTGAAGTTACTACTTCATGGCCCTGACTCTAGTATGATTGCTATATCTGTGGTGTGGAGTGCCAAAGCACCTCCTCCAAGCTCAGGAGCAATGCATCCCAACAAAGAGGAAGTCAGGCAAAAAAGTCAGGAGGCCTGCATGGATGAACAAGGAGATCCTGGACAATCTCAAACAGAAAAAGGAAGCTTACAGAGGGTGGAAGCAAGGACAGGTAGCCTGGGAGTAATACAGAGAAATTGTCTGAGAAGCCAGGGATCAGGTTAGGCAAGCTAAGGCCCAGATATAATTAAATGTGGCCACAGACATCAAGGGCAACAAGAAAAGATTCTATAGGTATGTCAGTATGGGCCCTCTCCAGAAGGAAACAGGAGACCTGGTCACTCAGGATATGGTGAAGGCTGAGGTACTCAATGACTTTTTTGCCTCAGTCTTCACCGGCAAGTGCTCTAGCTACACCACCTAAGTCGCAGAAGGCAAAGGCAGGAACCGGGAGAATGAACTACCCACTGTAGGAGAGGACCAGGTTCGAGACCATCTAGGAACCTGAAGATGCACAAGTCCATGGGACCTGATGACACTCATCCGTGGGTCCTAAAGGAACTGGCGGATGAAGTTGCCAAGCCACTATCCATCATATTTGAGAAGTCGTGGCAGTCTGGTGAAGTTCCAGCTGCTGGAAAAGGGGAAAAATAACACCCATTTTGGAAAAGGGGAAAAATAACACCCATTTTTGAAAAGGGAAAAAAGGAAGATAAGGGAAACTACAGGCCAGTCAGTCTCACCTCTGTGCCCAGCAAGATCATGGAGCAGATCCTCCTGGAAAATCTGATAAGGTATGTGGAAAGTAAGGAGGTGATTGGTGACAGCCAACATGGCTTCACTAAGAGCAAATCGTGCCTTACAAATTTAGTGGCCTGATACAACAGTGTTACAGCATTGGTGGACAAGGAGAGAGCAACTGACATCACCTACCTGGACTTATGCAAAGTGTTTGATAGTGTCCTGCACGACATCCTTGTCTCTAAATTGGAGAGACATGGACTTGATGGATGGATGGATAAGGAACTGGCTAGATGGTCACACTCAAAGAGTTGCAGTCAATGGCTTGATGTCCAAGTGGCGAGCAGTGATGAATGGTGTTCCTTGGGGGTCAGTACTGGGATATGTTCACCATGATCTGTGGCTTTGATGAACAAAGTCAGAGGAAAACAGAGTCAGCGTGTCAAAGCGTTACAGCTACAGAATCAAAAGTGTTGCATAAGCTAAAGTGTAAAATCTGCAAAGACAAGTGTGGTAAGTCTATTGAGTCAAAGGGAGAGAGTAGACAACTGTTGGGGATGAGGGGAAAGAAAAGAGAACACAGATTTAGCCTCGACTTTGGATACCTTCAGTGAATTGTCTACTGCGTATGCAGTTAAAAGCTACCTAGATGTCTGAGCTCCCACGTTTGCCAGTGAAAGGATCTTTGAGAGGTACAGAGCTGACTTGAAATAAACATGATATTCTGTTGCTTAACAAAAGTATCTAGCGTATCAAGACATGTCAGAGAGCTTGCAAATCCAATGCACTCCCCAGGAAGGGACAGGATCCCAGGCATCCTTTGCTATGTGTACCAATTCTGGGGTTTTTTACACTAGGGCAGTGCAGAAAATACCAGCCATTTCTTTATGTTACAGCATCAGACAGAATTCTGAAAACAAAGAGAATAAAAATGAAATTCAGTGATCCAAGACCAAAAAAAAAAATCAAAAAAGGACCCAACCCAAACCCAAACCAACCCCCTCCCAAGAATTTCTTTACAATTTAGCCATGAGCTGATAATATTAACATGTCAAGAAGCAATTCTTCCCTTTCTTAGAATGACAAGACAGTCAAGTCTGATTGCCACCCAGTGTACTATGAATCGACATCCTACTGTGTGTACATCTAGTTTTCTAACTGAGACCATAGCTGGATTTCCATTATATGAAAAGCGTTCCATTAGCAAGTTGTCCATTTTGATGTTGCAGTTGAAAAATACATCACGGATTAGCTTTGTATCTGTGCTTCTCAGCTCCTATGCAGGCCTCCAGAGTGCTACTCCCACAAGTCTGGAGAAAGACATTAATAGGCTGTTTTCTCACAGTATTGATCGTATCCCTACAGCGGAGCTGTGAGACACGCATACACAGCTCCTTCTGCGGTAAATTGGTTTGTATCTACTGCTTTAAGTTAATCCTGACATGAAGGTATAAGGAGACTGCAGTGACTGCATCTTTCATACCTAGACAGCACAACAGCATTTCTAGTGTTTCAAATTATTCACTATTGAGTCATTCACAAAGAATCTCCATTTCAGAGAACCAGAGGCTTCACATCTTAGAAACACAGTGAAAAGAAACGTGTTAGGTTTGCTGTTTCAATTGAAGGTAATAACAGTAATGCTGCTAATGTAAAATAGAAGAAATATCATATGAATTCAGTAAAGTTTGAGCATTTTGCTCTGTATTTACTCCTACTGCAAAAAAGTTCATTTTGCAGGCATTTCCAAATGGAAAAAATAATGAGAAACCATAAACTGTTTCTCTCTCTGAGATTGCACGTGCACCACAGCACCAGGATGAATCATCTTCTGGAGATGGGTGAATCATTGCCTGAGAAGAAAAGTGGGGTCCTAGAAGGTCTAAGTATGGACTTAGCTAACTTAACTTTAACATCTAAAATTGCCCATTTAGATCCAGACTAATCATGTTGCCCTCCTTTAATTAGCAGAGGAGAGGTTGGGCAATGAGAGAGTTTTGCAGTCCATCCGTACACAGGACATTTACAAGACATCACAGGAATCCATTCTGACTTTTTCTTCCACTAATCAAAGGAGATTGCCTCTTGCTAAAAACATCCTACAGTGGGAGTCAGATGCTTAAATTGTGTGTTTAGTGTGTTTTGAGATGCCCTAAGATTGCTGATACGTTTGCATGAGATTGTAGGTTACCTGCCACTTTCTGAAAAGTGGAGTCCTGGACGTGAAATACCAGGACATCTCAATTGGCATTCTGCCTCCATTTAGGCACCAGGATCTCACTACAGAAGGCTGATGAGTCACACACCATAAAAGATGACAGTAGCAGCTCTTGCTTCGGTTAGAAGAAATACTCTGAAAGCTCCACATGGAATCACTGCAGACATATTGGGACTCTTGTTTCTACCTGGACATATTTCTGGGTAAAAAGTATGTTGCACTGGGTTTTCGTAATGGAGATGAAGTATAATTATTATATATTATTCATATATTATGTGAAGTAAAATTTATAACCAGGCTGATGTGGAAAAGAGACGCATCTAAGTGTGTGTGAGGGACTGCCCAAGAGGTCAGGACATTTATTTGCAAACGTGATGAGAAATCCAGAGAGGTGTTTTGGTGGTGTCCAGTTGGTTATGTCACCACT
This sequence comes from Alca torda, assembly GCA_008658365.1. NCBI lineage: Eukaryota > Metazoa > Chordata > Aves > Charadriiformes > Alcidae > Alca > Alca torda. Next base: position 368,979 of record CM018094.1, on the reverse strand, counting down.
GGAATGTTTGTTGTTTCTTTATTGTGTCAAGTACATAAAGTATTATTGTGACTATAGTGCAAGATGTGCATCTGTTTTATCATCACTTTACATCTAAATAAATGACTTCACAACATCTGCTCTGTAACTCATCTAAACTGCCTGTATAATTGCACATCTTCCTTTCTCAGAGTAAATTATCACTCCCTTCCATCTTGTCCTACCCTCACGCCCAAATGCTCACAAAATGGAATCATTGCAGCCTTATTTTGAGCAGCTGAATCATTTTAATTTGTTGGGAATTCCCAAGGTTTTCTGTGTGATCCTAAACACTGAATCCTACTTTTGCTTTCACATCAGACAACCCCATTAGAAGAAATATCTATTTACCATCTTTGACTATGCAGGGAGTGTGGAGGAGTGATTCAAGTGACCAAAAAGCTACATTTTAAACTCTGCAGGGTGCTGTATTAGGCGTGCAGTTGCTGTTTCTGAAGAGCATGGCTCTCATGTTGGCTTTCTGTTATGTTCTACTTCCATACAGGGGCAGGAATGACTTCACTCTACTCAGCCTTGGGGCAGCCTCACCTCAACTACTGTGCGCAGTTTTGACCTTCACAATATAAGAAGGATATAAAAATATTAGAATATGTCCAAAGAAGGGCAACAAAGATGGTGAAAGGACTAGAGGTCAGGACTTATGAGGAGTGTCTGAGGATACTAGGTTTGTTCAGTTTAGAGAAGAGGTGACTGAGGGGTGACCTCGTTACTGTCTACAGTATCCTCATGAAGGGAAGCAGAGAGGTTGGTGCTGATCTCTTTTCTCTGGTGTCTGGTGATAGGACATGAGGGAATGCCTTAAAGCTGCATCAGGGGAAGTTCAGATTGGATATTAAGAAAGAGTTCTTCACTGAGAGGGTATCCAACCACTGAAACAAGCTCCATGGGGAAATGGTCATGGCCCCAAAAACTGTCAGTGTTTGAGAAGCACTTGGACAAGCTGTGGAGCCCCCAGCATAACCCAACATGGGCCTGTTGGAGTGGGTCCAGAGAAGGGCCATAAGATGATCAGAGGGTTAGAGCACCTCTCCTATGAAGACAGGCTGAAAGATTTGGGAGGGGTTGAGCCTGGAGAAGAGAAGGCTTTGGGGAGACCTTATAACAGCTTTCCAATATCTGAAGGGGGCCTACAAGAAAGGTGGAGAGGGACATTTTACAAGGCCATGTAGTGATAGAATGAGGAGTAATGACTTCAAACTGAAAGAGGGTAGATATAGATTAGATAACAGGAAGAAATTTTTCACCATGATGGTGGTGAACCACAGGAAGAGGTTGCCCAGAGACGTTGTGGACGCCCCACTCCTGGAAGCATTCAAGACGAGGTTGGATGGGGCTTTGAGCGACCTGGTCTAGTGGGAGATGTCCTTGCCCATGGCAGGGGGGTTAGAACTGGGTGATCTTTAAGGTCCCTTCCAACCTAAACCATTCTATGATTCTATGACAACATTCTTAGATATATGGATTAACATTTAGGTTGCTCTGTGTGGAGTCAGGAGTTGGACTCCTTCCAACTCAGAACTGAAACTGACTCCTGAGGAATGAACACCTTGTCTGGGCTCCTCCCAGGTCTGTCCCTGAAGAGTCATGAGCTCCATTGTCCAGGCATGAAATCCATAAAGATGAGTCACCAGGAGGAGCTCCCCAGGTGACTCCAAGGAGCTCACCTTTGCAACTAAGGGGTGGTTGATGCATAGGGGTGTGGGACACATTATGGGGGAAGGACAGTTCCCCCCCCCCTTTCCCCAGGGGAACAGCATTTTGGGATTAGACAGTACTTCTTATGGGATATTTAGGGGAGGAACCAAAGGTGAGAAAAAGGAGGGATTTAGTGATATGGAAAGCAACAGGTGTGAAAAATAGATGCCCAAGGGAATAAAAGGATCCATTCACAGGCAAGCAGGGGCTGCTTGCTTGGGACACTTGTCTGATCATGCCCCGCCCCTGGTCACTGCAGTTTGTCTTATTTCCTTCTTAGAATCCACCTTCAACTATTTTACGGCAAGGGGCTCGCTCTTCTGTGTGAATATGTGTGTACAGCAGTCAGCGGTGCCAGCAATGGAAAGAAGTGTGGGTGTGTGAGTAACTGTGATCACTAGTGAAGATAAAGATGGACTAGCCAGTGATTAGGTGTCACTGCACCTAAGTTTTGCCACAGGTCTGAAATCAGAGAGGTCTTCTCTTTCATTAGGGACACAGAAGGTTCATATAATCACAGAAACAGAGAATGGTTTATGTTGGAAGGGACATTGAAAGGTCATCTGGTTCAATCCCCCTGCCATGGGCAAGGCCACCTTTCACTAGATTAGGTTGCTGAAAGACCTGTCCAGGCTGACTTTGAACACTCCCAGGGCTGGGGCACCCACAACTTCTCTGGGCAGCCTGTTCCAGTGTCTCACTACCCTCATTGTAAAAAACGTCTCCCTTACATTCAATCTAAATCTACCCTCTTTCACTTTAAAACTGTTGCCCCTTGTCCTGTCACTACAGGCCCTGGGAAAAAGTGGCTCTCCAGCTATTTTACAAGCTCCCTTGATATATTGAATGGCTGCAATAAGGTCTCCCCGGATCATTCTTTTCTCCAGGTTGAACAACCCCAACTGCCTCAGCCTTTCTTCATAGGAGAGGTGTTCCACCCCTTAGATCATTTTTGTTGCACTCTTCTGGACGTGCTCTAACAGGTCCATGTCTTTCTTTTACTGGGTCCTCAAAGCTGGATGCAGTACTCCAGGTAGGATTTCATGAGAGAAGGCTTAGTGCAGACACCAATGATGTTATAGCAATACCATAACAATTTTATCCAGGAAACACATTCAAGCCAAGGCAGGGACTTGTGGTTTATCCAGTCTGTGTAATGTAATGGCTTACCTGTTGCCAAATATCAATCACAAGACACTGCTGCCAGAAGGCAACATTCAATAACTCCCAATGAACCAAAGAAGAACATTTGTGCAAGGCAGCCACTAGCAGACATTCTCCTACCCCTGTCAGGATGCTGGCCAGCATCCTAGGCAGGATGGTGAAGGTATAGTCAGTCTTCAAGGACAACAGCTTCCCTAGAAAAAGGTACATTGATGCTTAAAGGTGCTGATCAGTTACAACTAGGAAACCTAAGGATGTTTCCATCCACAGAAACCCTGTAAATGATGAGGAAAAACAGGAAAAGGAAACCTGTTATTCAAGAAGATACTCAAATGCAAGGATACTCAAATATCAAGACTCCATGATGCTAGGTTGATTTCTGCACTCTGTTTCTGGTAGCAGCATTATCTAGTCAGCAAGGATGAACCAGAAATACTTTCAGTTATCACCAAACATCTTTGCTTTTATTCTTGAACGCAGAACTCCTTGATTCCCTTGTGATGTTTTTGCCTATCGGCTGAAGCAGGAGTTCAGATGTGAAATGTGCATTGAGAAGGATGGAAGGAGAGAATCACAGAATCACAGAATTGTAAGGGTTTAAAGGGACCTAGATGTGAACCAGGTTCACCTAGAAGGGACCAGCAGGCTCACCTAGAGCAGGCTGGACAAGAATGCATCCAGAGTCAGAGACTCCACAACCTCTCTGGGCAGGCTGTTACAGTGCTCCGTTACCCTCAAAGTAAAGAAGGTTTTCCTCATGTTTAGATGGAATTTCCTGGGTTCTAGCTTGTGTCCATTGCCCCTTGTCCTGTCACCAGGCACCACTGAGAAGAATCTGACCCCATCCTATTGGTACCTGCCCTTTAGATATTTATAAGCATTGATGAGGTCCCCTCTCAGTCTTCTCTTCTCCAGGCTAAACAGAACCAAGTCTCTCAGCCTTTCCTCATAAGAGAGGTGCTCCATTTCCTTGATCATCTTCATAGCCCTCTGCTGTCCCCTCTCCAGCAGTTCCCTGTCCCTCTTGAACCTGGGAGCCCAGAACTGGACACAGCACTCCAGATGCGGCCTCCCCAGGGCAGAGCAGAGGGGGAGGATGACCTCCCTCGACCTGCTGGCCACACTCTTCTTGATGCACTGCAGGATGCCATTGGCCTTCTTGGCCACAAGGGCACACATTGCTGGCTCATGGTCATCCTGTTGTCCACCAGGACTCCCAGGTCTCTTTCCACAGAGCTCCTCTCCAGCAGGTCAGCCCCTAACCGGTATGCAGGGTTATTCCTCCCCAGGTGCAGCACCCTACACTTGGCCTTGTTGAATTTCATAAGGTTTCTCTCCACCCAACTCTCCAGCCTGTCCAGGTCTCACTGGATGGCGGCACAGCCTTCTGCTGTGTCAGCCACCCCTTCCAGTTTTGTGTCACCAGAAAACTTGCTGAGGGTGCACTCTGTCCCCTCATCCAGGTCATTGATGAATATATTGAGCAAGACAGGGCCCAGTAGTGAGCCCTGGGGAACACTGCTAGTTACAGGCCTCCAACTGGACTCTGCACCACTGATCGCAACCCTCTGAGCTCTGCCATTCAGCCAGTATAGTATTCAGCCATAAGCAAGAAAGATTCCTCAGTAGCTCAACTATTTCCGGTTTTATTGAAGATGCGTCTACTTCTCTGATGAGGACTTCTGACCTGCAGCCAGAGTCTTTCAGAAACAAACGGTTTTACAAGGAAGCCCAAGAAATTTCTGCTGAATGTCAAGAAGAGCACCAGCTGTCAAAGGACTGCAGGGTGAATCCTTAAATAAATGCCAGGCAATTACCTCAAATCTACTCTGTCTTCCCTGCACACTTACATTTTTTTTATTTCTTTATGATGTAAGAACACACCATATACTTGGCAATTGCATGCTCAAGTAGCTTTTGGTTATTTTTCCTCAAAGTCCAAGTGACTTTCCAGTGACACGAGATACCTCTTGTATCATTCATGTCTCCCCTGACACCATTGCTGCCCTAGGCAGGAGTGGAGGCTTATTTTCTGGTCATATTCTCTTCATCAGGATCTGGTAGCTCTGACATCCAAATTCAATGCTTTCAAACTGAATTTGAAATTTGAAATGCATTTCAAGTGCATTCAAATTCCAATGCTTTCTACTGTTTGGGGGGAAACCGCAGACGGTGATCTTAGCACGCATATGACCACACCATTCTAATGTTGCTAGGCTGGGGAATGCTGTCCTTTTGAAATAAAAGACACGCAATAAGCTGAAGTAAAATGTAACTTTCTTGAATAAAGAAAAGTGAAACCTAGCTAACCTCTGAAGTTGCAAGGGATGCATTTTTTTTTCTCTTCAAGTGTTTTCAGTATGTTACACACTATATGAAAATGAAAAAATGAAATTAATGAAAAAAGTACTTACTGTGAATTCTACCTGTTCACCACCTAAGACATGCATCTAGACATATTTTATGTTGCTAGTTCTACGGGGCGGGGGGGTGTGGGGGGGAAGAGGTTTTGTGGATTTGACTTCTAGTGTCACTTTCAGAGAGACATTTCTTCTTTATTAAAACATTCTCAAATTATACATACTGAGATTTTGTCCTGAATGGAGTAGGAAAAAAAATATGGAAATTTTTCAGCAATTCTGATAACTCTACATGGTTGCAAATGAAAACACCGGTATCTACAGTCAGAATCATTTCATTTGAACTCACTTAAGGCAAATTTCCAAATCTAAAAAGTTTGTAGAGATGGAAAATCAGATATTGATGTCCATCCTGAGGAAAGCCCTGTTTAATTTGCTTGTTAGTTTCAAAGGGAGGGGGAAAGGGCAAATGAAATGCAAGCAAATAACAATAGGGGAGTTTCAGGAATATGAGCTTTGAGTTTAGTCGTAATCTTAACAAAAATAAAATAAAAATGGAGTTTTACCTTTCTTACAGTGACTTGCTGAACACAACAAAAAACATTTTTACTCTAGGGGTGGTCGAACAGTGGAACGGGTGGCCCAAAGTTGATGTGGAATTTTCATCTGTGGAGATATTCAAAACCTGACTGAACACAATCCTGGAACCTATTCTACCTGACACTGCTTGAGCAGGGGGAGATTGGACTAGATGAACTCAAGAGTTCCCTTCCAACCTAATTATTACGTGATTCTGTGACATTTTTGGAAAATTACTTAAATGGCTAAACATAATTGAATAGGGGAAGTTTACTCTAGTGTAGTTTGTCTATTGAAAAGTCCAGGCACTACCATTCAAAGGCCAATTCTGAATTGAATGATAAGAATCTGTGCATGAAGGAGGATAAATCATCTCCAGTGTGTGCTGGTTTTGGCTGGGATAGAGTTAATTTTCTTTATAGTAGCTAGTATGGGGCTATGTTTTGGATTTCTGCTGAAAACAGTGTTGATACCATAGGGATGTTTTAGTTCTGGCTGAGCAGTACTTATACCGTGTCAAGGTCTTTTCTGCCTCTCACACCACCCCACCAGCGAGTAGGCTGGGGGTGCACAAGAAGCTGGGGGGGGACACAGCCGCAACAGCTGACCCCAACTGAACAAAGGTCTATTCCATACCATATGATGTCATGGTCAGCATATAAAGCTGGGGGAAGAAGAAGGAAGGGCGGGGGGACACATCTGGGTGATGGTGTTTGTCTTCCCAAGGAACCATTATGTGTGATGGAGCACTTCTTTCCTTGGGACAGCTGAACAACTGCCTGCCAATGGGAAGCAGTGAATGAGTTCTTTGGTGTGTTTTGCTTGCGTGCGCAGCTTTTGCTTTATGTATCAAACTGTTTTTATCTCAATCCACAGGCTTTCTCACTTTTGTGCTTCTGATTCTCTCTCCCATTCTATTGCAGGGGGAAGTGAGTTAATGGCTGTGATGCTCAGTTGCTGGCTGGGGTTAAACGATGACACAGTGATGCTGTCTTAGTGAGGAAGATAAATCTAGTTTACTTAATGTCAGAGTCTCACCAAGGTTGGAGTGAAGTCATTGTAGTAATTCTTCCTAAGTTCCTACAGTTTTCATTTGTATGACATTGTTTCTGTCCTCTAGATCCCTTCTACATGCTGATCCAAGGAATAGAACTTCTGTGACAGAATTCAGTCCCCTGGGATTTTAACCAGACGGCACTCTGTATTGCTCTTGCTTTTTTATCTTGTAGTCATTTCCGGGAATACTCTTCTCCCTCTTGCCATATATGTTGACTGAAGTCTCCACAACCCCATTTTCGTGAGTAGTCTTTCCTTCTGTGAGACCTGCTATACAGCCAGTACTGTTCCTAGGATGCTAACCGATTTCCTCACAGAGGAAAAGCCTCTCTTTCAGGAGCTATAGTGCACAATTGTATGTTTGTCTCCTTGGGAGGAACTGAACGTCGTCTTCTAGTCATGATGCCATGTGATTGCTGTTTAGCTATCTGTAAACCTCTTCATTATACAGCTATAATGAACTGGAATATTTTTCCAGGGCTCAAAGCTCTTTTCTGAATTACTGGCTTTGTAGTCACCTTGGTGATCATTGTATTGATGCTGAATTTGACTTTTGGTGGCCACAATGGGGCTGCAGAAAGCCATTTGTACTAGTTCATATCCCCTCACTGTGGTCACTACTTTCTATGGGATCCTTGCTATCATGTATGTATTACTAGCTGCCAATAATTCCCTAAATCTGAGTAAAGTGTTCTCCGCATGCTATAAAATTGTGATCCCTACTTTCTACGATATTCTTGCGATCATGTATGTATTACTACCTACCAGTATTTCCCTATATCTGAACTAACTATAGCAGTTCTCCACCTGCTATAAAATTGTGATCCTAATCCCCTTATATACAGTTTGAGAAATAAGGAGGTCCAGGACGCCATTAAGAGGTTCTGAGGTAGAAAATCAACTTTGTGTTAATATTTTGGGGGATTTCTGGGATGCTGTAACCATCCGTGCATATGGGGTAAATTTGATCTAATCTTAAGTGTGAGATTCAACTTCCCCAAAAAATCAGTATAAAAAGTGTAGATGTAGAAAAGTAACCACTGTTAAAATATGATGATTTTTTTCTTAGGGTTTGACCTTGGCTAGCTGCCAGTTGCCCACACAGCTATTCTCTCATTCGTCTTCCTCAATAGGACAGGAGGAGAAAAACAAGATGAACTAACGCAGGTCAAGAAAAAGACAGGCAGATTGCTTTGGCAATTACCATCACAGGCAAAACAGACTTGTCTTGGGGAAGATTAATATAATTTATTGACAATTAAAAATAGAGTAGGATGCTGAGAATCAAAAACAAAAACGTAACCACTCTTCCCCCATGTCCCCTTATTCCCAGGCTCAATTTCACTCCTTTGCTCCTTCCTCCTCCTCTACCCCATGCCCCTGCCATCTGTACAGGGGGGATGGAACACAGGGAGCTATGATCAACCCATAGCAGTTTCTCTTTGGTGCTCTTTCCTCCTTACACGTTTCTTCTGCTCCAGCATGGGTCCTTTCCATGGTCTTCAAGTCCTTTAGTAAACATCCGTCTGCATAGGGTCCTCCATGGGCTGCAGCATGAATATCTGCTCCACCATGGACTGTAGGGAAATACCTCCTCCCCCCCTCTTATCTTGGTGTTTGCGCTGCTATTCTCACTTTTTTTTCCCCCTCCTTCTCTGTCTGCATGGCATTTTTTATCTTTTATTAAATATGCTTTTATAGGGATGCCACCAGCTTTGCTGATTGGCTCATCTTTGGCCAGCAGAGGGTCTGTTTTGGAATGCTCTGTGACTGGTATGGGGCAGCCTTTTGCCACAGAGGTCACCCCTGCAGCCCCACTGCTACCAAAACCTTGCCATGTACACCCAATACACTTGAAAATCCTAGAACATCCATATATAGGCAACTGAATCCCATGCCACATGGTATTCCATTCACTCTCCACCTGCCACCTCAGAAAATCAGTCCTTTATATCCTGGCTCCTACCTGGCAGGTGTTTCAGATACCTCGGAACAGCAGAAATGGCACTGGGCACCTATGGTAGGCCCTACAGTGATATAGTGAAATCCACCCCTACATTTGGCCCCTTTAAAAATAAACAAAACAAAACAAAAAATCTTCTAGCTTGTGAGGATGAGTGAATATGCAAAACCAAATAATATTGATCTTACATTTCTATAAAAGGCAGGAAAAAAAGTACATAGATAAATAGTGTGATTCATGTAGAAGGTGTTTTTCTGTAGTATCTGAGCATGACTTTTCTCCCTGAGATCTGGTATTTTGAGCAGATGACTATGTGGGTAAACCTCAGAGAAAAGCAGAATGTGGAAAAATGAAGCAAAGTTTAGTATATGTATTTAGGGTTATTTTTCAGAGCCCAATGGAAACTTTCATATTATGGTGGAGAGCGTATGTGTGAACAAGTCAGCTGCAGTGGGTTGGCCCCATACAGCATCTGAGCACCCACCCAGCCACTCACTCAGTCACTCCCACAAGGGTATGATGTTAATGCTAAAGAATATCCCTTGGGCTAGTTTGGGTCAGCTGTTCCGGCTGTGTTCCTACACAGCTTCTTGCCCACCCACAGTAACAGGGTAAGTTCAAATCCTGAAGATGGTGGGCTCCACAAAGCAGCCTAGCAGGGAATTTGCTGCCTCCAGACATTCATCCAGCTGAACCTCTGTAAGCGGAGAGAAGAAGTAGAGGGTGACAACAACTCAGTGAGGAAAGACTGTATATTGACAGACAGCCATGCAAGAGCACTGGGAAAGAAGGACATGGGTCAACAGGTATCAGCTGTAGACTTGGCGGGGAAGGCCCAGTGCGTGACTCCTCCCAACAAAATCTTACCAGCTTGGTCCCGCAGCCACCTACAAGCTTTGGTCTCCAGAATCTGTGACCAAGACACCTTCCATTTATACTGGTGCAACCAGACTAAAGCCAAAATTGTTGCCCAGACATTTGGCTGCACATCCTGTGGGAGAAACGAGAACAATCAGGTGGAAGAAAGAAAAAGAAAGATCAAACCTAAACCAGCTCATTTAAAAAGTAAGACCTCCACATGTACACAGAAAATCCCTAAGCTTCTGAAATCCTCACAATTGGAAAGTTCCCAGGTGTCTCTGCGGATTCCGCCCCACAACCCCCATGCCCCCCTTCCACAAGTAAAGAGGCTCTATATCCCAACTGCTTTGATCTCTTCCTCTCAGTTCAGCTCAGACTGGAAACTTGGAGCCGAGGAAGGTTCAGCTCATGACAGTGCCTCACTCCTGCCCTTGATCTGCTTACCTCACTGGGCCTTTGTAGCTCAACATCAGCCTTGCGGAGTCCCAAGGCAGAGGCCAGAGCTGTGGTGAGGGACCAGGAGCCATTTGCTTTCTGGTGTGCCACCACTACCCTAAGCCTAGAGAAGTCGCACAGTCTTGTTGACAGTGGTGAAATTGTCCAGTTCCAACTCATTTTAAATGCTGATGGTTCTTCCATTGGCTGCTCTTGAGGAGGAGGCTTCTGGTCTGGAAGACAAAAACATTCACATAGCTCATATGAGACAGGCAACAGCTCATAACCTTAAATTCTGCCTTCTCCAGATATAGTTAATAGATAAACTCCATCGTCTTTGTGCTTTCCCAATTTTTTCTAGTCCTCCACAAGCATCCTGAACTTTTTCCAGACCTCCCAGAGCATCCACAGATTTTCCCAGTCCTTCATAAGCATACTAAAATCTGCCCTATAAGCTCTAGTTCACTCAGCATAATTCCCTCTGAACACCCTTAATTCCTCCCATGAGCATCACTGATGTTACTCCTTCCCCCATGCAGCACTACAGGCTTGGGGAAGAGTGGCTGGAAAGCTGCCCGGTGGGAATGGTGGTCGACTGCCGGCTGAGTATGAGCCAGCAGTGTGCCCAGGTGGACTAGAATGCCAACAGCATCCTGGCCTGTATCAGGAACAGTGTGGTGAGTTGGATGTCCCCCTGTACTCAGCACCGGAGACGCCACACCTTCAATACTGTGTTCAGTTTCAGGCCCCTCAGTACAATAAAGACATTGAGATTCTGTAGCGTGTCCAGAGAAGGGCAACAAAGCTGGTGAGGGGCCTGGAGCACAAGCCTTATGAGGAGCGGCTGAGGGAGCTGGTGGTGTTTACTCTGGAGAGAAGGAGACTGAGGGGAGACCTTGTTGCTCTCTATAACTACCTGAACCATAGAATCACAGAATGGTTTAGGTTGGAAGGGACCTTAAAGATTACCCAGTTCTAACCCCCTTGCCATGGGAAGGGGCAATTACCACTAGACCAGGCTGCTCAAAGCCCCATCCAGCCCGGCCTTTGACATTTCTAGGGATCAGACCTCCACAACTTCTCTGGACAACCTGTGCCAGTATCCCACCACCCTCATAGTGAAAAATTTCTTCCTGATATGTAATCTAAATCTACACTCTTCCATTACCCCTCATCTTGTCACTACATGCCCTTGTAAAATGTCCCTCTCCAGCTTTCTTGTAGGCACCCTTCAGATACTGGAAGGCCAGTAAAAGGTCTCCCTCGAGCCTTCTCTTCTCCATGCTGAACAACCCCAGCTCTCTCAGCCTGTCTTCGTAGGAGAGGTGACAGAGGTGCCAGGGAAGTATGAGAGGCTTCCCTGTCTTCCTGTCCCCTAAACACATCTGCTCAACCCCTTGTGCCCCTACTTTTCTTCAGATTACTGTAGCCCTTCCTCAACACACCTGCTTTACAGCCTTCCTTGCTAGGTTTGCAAGCCTGTTTGCAAGGGCACTTTTGTTCCACTTGGTCAGATCAATCCTGTTCTTTTTCAGTAACACTTGTTCCTCAGAGAGGGTCCTGCAGTCATGGTAGTAAAAGTCCTGCATGTGACATCAGCCATGCATCCAGTTGACCTGTAGGATGAGTCAATTTCTACCAATTCTCTTTCACTGGAAGAATTCAAGAACACCATGTGGGCTCCCATGCCCTTCATCCTCTCCCACAAGGCTCCATAATTGCACGTGATATGCTCCAGGTTATCCCTGTTAGTGACATTGCTGTCCACACAGAAAAGCAGCACTGGGTAATAGTCCAAGGGACAGACAAGCCTTGGCAGTCTCTGCAGATTCTTCAGTCCTGGCCTCTGATGAGCCTCCGGAAGTGTGAAGTTGGGTTGGCAGATATATGTGTCCATCCCCTGCAGGAGACAATTTCCGGTAACTACCACATGCCTTTCCCCTCTGCTTGGACACTAGGTTCAGGCTCAGCTGGCTCTGGATGCCTCCCCTGACAGGCCTTGTTTGTCCTCACCAGTGCCCAGGCACTATACCTAGTCTGAAGCTGTAGGTCTGCAGGTTGAGCAGAAGCCTTCCCCCTATTGTCAGAAGCCACAAGCCACCTTTCCCTGTTTTTGCTACATCCTCCAGATGTTCCATCCTCCTTGCTTCACATAACTCAGGCTTTTTTCTCTGCAGACTTTCCATAAAAAAACACGACAATCTCCTCTTCATTCACCCTGACAGGGTGCAGTGTGCTCACTTCTTCCTTCTAGCTCCTCCAGTTAGCAAGTCCAAGCCTTGACCACAACATGCCTCCCATAGAGGAGGGCACTTCTGCCCCAGCCCCAGGATGAAACACCAGCTTCTCTCTTAAGTTCAAGACCTAGGCAGCACTATCTTACTTTTATGGTCTGTCTGGCCTGAGGCTTCCAATGTACCAAGGGTAAATGCACCCGTTAGTGCTGGAGAGGGTGTTGTGCGGCGTGCTGCACAAGCTTCACTCAGCCTCACACAGGACTGAACAGCTGATGGACCCCTCTGCATCCCTGCTGCACTAACTGCTGAGACAACTGCTATGTCTCTGTTAACTAGCTCTAAGTTCTTGCCTACCTGATATATTGCAACACCAGCTGAAAAAGTGCTTGACACCTTCTCCCACTGTTAGAAGTTTCTTGAAAACAGTAAGCAGACACACTCCCTAATTAGGAAACAGCCAACAGAAGCTGATCATTAGAGATGACTGAAGTACAAGTCTACAGAAGCTAACACTCCTTGTCAGCAGAAATCACAAGAAGTTCCCAGCAGGTGATCCTTGGAGATCTGAAGATGAGGCCTGGACAAGCAGAAGGCTGGAAGAAAAGGAAGTCTGGAAACCGCTGTGCAAACACTGCGCTAGCTGGCTCATTTTTGCTGAACTGTATGAGGATAAAGCTAAAGATTCATGCAGATATTTTGTGACAAACTTAGCGTTTGGGTATGGAGTTAAGGATAGTTGAAGACAAGGATAAGGTTACTTCAGAAAAGTAATAAGGCATTTGATTCTTAATTTCCAACCCAGAATTCAGATGTAGGAGTTTGCTTAGTATGTTGCTCCATCTGTCCCCAGCACAATGACAATCAAGAAGTCTGGTGAGAAGATAAATGCTGAAAGGGGAGTTCAACCCTAGTCCAATACATTTTGAGAAGGCCCAGCTGAGAAGCTTCTCCTTACCTTTACAGGTTGCTGAAAGCTGAGTGAGTGCCTCAGTGTCAGGGGGTTTGCGACCAAGTATCTCAAGGAAGAACTGGCACTTCTGGACCATCCAAAACTTGGTGGACTTGAACCACGCAGGCCTGAAGCTACCCAACCAGAGCAGCTGGCAGGGAACCAGGTTGCAAGAGGGAGAGAAAAGCATTGAGGAGTCTGGAGGCAAAGAATCTGGGGAGAGAAGAAAGGAGATGGGGGTTAGATCCAGAGGTACTAGAGATAGCCAAAAGGGTGGTCAGGTCCACAGGATAGAGGGCTGCAGATGGTGAGGAGGCATCAGAACAACAAGTCCCACTTTCCCCTCCCAGTCCTATCCCCACTGCTTCTGGCCTTACCGTGGTGCCAGGCATCCCTCTGTTTCATGCGTACTGCCACAATGGATGTGAAGGGGGACAAGACCCCCAGGCTGAGGCTGGACTTAACTGCATTGTGCCAGATATCCTTCTCTGTCCTGCTTGTCCCCTCCCAGGCCAGTTTCCACAGCAGGTGCATCATGGCCATGCGGTGCACAGGTAGCCTGCAGGGGCAGGGAGTTAGTCCTTGGCTTCACCTTGGAGAGGGGCACAGGACACGTGGAGTAAAGAGGAGGGAGCAGTGGGGCAATGGTCACACAGGTCAGCTCCCGAGGTCAGGGCAGCGGGGACAACAGGGGAGCACTGGATGCCCAGATCCTCTTCCCACCTCAGGCTAGAGCAGGAAGGATGCAAGTGGGAAGGAAGAGGGACACCTGCTGTCCCTCTTCCAGACCTCACGGGCAAGTGTGTTACCCTCTCACCTGTTGTCTGCTGATGGGGACAATGAGAATCTGAGTGTGTAATCAAAGGACTGGCTGCCCACATGGTACTGAAGAGTCACAGCTCCCTCTTCCACTTCTGGATCCTGGTGACACAGGGGAAAGAGTCAGACAGAAATATTCATCTGCAAGGCACAGGCAGCGTGGCTACCTAGTTAGCCTGATGTAGTAGATGTCCATGGTTGGAGCAGCAGCAGTGGTGTCTCTGAGGGAAAGAAGGGGGTTCACAGAGCCCTGTCATAGTGTCTCTCAGGTATAGTGGAGGTGAAGGTCTCTGAGTGCTGGGAAGATGAAACAGGCAGTGGGTCCTTTAGCTTCCAGAAAGCCCTGCCCCAGTGCATATCGTTCCTGGATCACACTCACCTGTGTTTGCCCATGGATCTGGGCATAGATGGAGCTCTTATGTCCCTGGAAGATCATCTCAGGAGCTTTTCTGATCATTGACACCTCCAGGCCAGGTGGAAGTTCCCAGTGTAGTGAGATCCCACTTGCCAGAGGCTGCAAAGCCCTCTGTAAGCATTTCACTGCCTGGTAAGGGGAAGCAGAGAGCACAGACCACTTGGGTTCCCTCCCAGTTCTGGGGGGGGGGGTGAGTTGGAGGTGGATCTCTGAGTTTGAATGGATGGTGGTATCTAGATTGCCTTGCATGTCTAGGAGAGCCATGGGAGGTATTGAATATAGCAGAGGGGTACCTGGGTCATTACCTCAGATGTCATGTCCATCCTAGAGTGGATGCACACACATTCACCTTTGGTCTCCAGGGCCATGGCCTGGGAAAGGTTGAAGCTGTCACATCTGTTAGTAGGAAAACAGAAACACCTGTACAGGAAAAAGGAGGAAGTTAGATATGGGACAAAGGTGAGAGAAATGAAGGAAAAGAGTGGTACAAAGGACAAAATCTGGAGAGGAAAGAATATTTCTAATCACAGAATTACAGAATCACAGAATGATAGGGGTTGGAAGTGACCCCTGGAGATCATCTAGTCCAACCCCGCTGCCAGAGCAGGGTCACCTAGACCAGGTTGCACAGGAATGGGTTTTGAATGTCTCCAGAGACAGAGACTCCACCGCCTCTCTGGGCAGCCTGTGCCAGGGCTCTGCCACCCTCAAAGTAAAGAAGTTTTTCCTCATGGGGGAACTTCCATGTGATGGAACTTCCTATGTTCAAGTTTGTGCCTGTTACCTCTTGTCCTGTCACTGGGCACCACTGAAAAGAGCCTGGCCCCATCCTCCTGACACTCCTCCTTTAAGTATTTATAAGCATTGATAAAATCCCCCCTCAGTCGCCTTTTTTCCAGACTGACGAGACCCAAATCCCTCAGCCTTTCCTAAGAGAGGTGTTTCAGTCCCCTCAGCATCTCTGTAGCCCTTTGCTGTCCCCTCTCCAGCAGTTCCCTGTCCTTCTTGAACCGGGGAGCCCAGAACTGGACACAGCACTCCAGATGCGGCCTCCCCAGGGCAGAGCAGAGGGGGAGGATGACCTCCCTCCACCTGCTGGCCACACTCTTCCTGATGCACCCCAGGATGCCATTGGCCTTCTTGGCCACAAGGGCACATTGCTGGCTCATGGGCATCCCGTTGTCCACCAGGACTCCCAGGTCTCTTTCCACAGAGCTGCTCTCCAACAGGTCAGCCCCCAGCCCGTCCTGGTCATAGTACATCACAGAAATGAAATTGACTCAGAGTTTCCCCATTCACTTTGGGGTGAGAAACATTACCTGCTGGACAGGGAGATCGTGGGAATGTGTTTTGGGCCCAAAGAGAACGTTAAGGTATTGCAGGGTGAGGGGGAAGAGGAAAAGTGTTGAGAAGAGCAGGGAAAGTTTGGGACAGGAGACTCACTAGATGAAAACTATAGGCAGTGTTTGTGAGGTAAGGAAAATGTGTGGGGGTGTTGTTGCTGAAGTTCCATCAAGGTAAAGAAAATATCTGTGGCAGACTAGGATCTGGGAGAATGTTTGAAGGACTCTGACAGTTAAGGGGAGAGGAAGGTTGTGAATTAGTATGTTAAGGGACAGGAGCAGGGCTCCCCCATTACCGGTGGTGGTCCCGGTAACGGTAGACCTCAGCCATGACAGCTTCCTCTTCACTGGAGATCTTCCTTTGAATGAAGATGAAAAGCTGAGGGAGAGAGGAGGGGGAAAAAAGATTGACAGGGCTGGGCACCCCTGTAGAGGAAAAATGCCCTTCTAAAATGCAGGAAGCCTTCCCAGTTTGCTCCCTTATCCTCTCACACCCACTGGCCTTGAAGCAGGAAAAGAGATTGTTTGCCTCCTTTCATTAACACCAGGCCACCTCTTAGCACAAAGGGGTACCCCACAAGGAAGATCCACCTTCCTCAAGTGCAGGCAAATTCCACAGAAGCCTTCCCACACTGCCCACACCAAAGATGGTGTCAGTTTCTGCCATGATGACACACACGCCCATGCCAACTCCCAGTGCAAACAGCAGCAGACTGTCTCACCCTGAGCCCCGAAGTCTACCTTTACCCCATTGTTTACACTCATTCCCCTCCCCATAACCACTTGGCCCCTGATACCTGGCGGGCATGCCCATGAAGGAGAGGAGTTCTGTAGATAAACCTTAGAAGGCCCAACAGGTCACAGCCCCCCAGATCAGGGCAGATGGAGGAGATGCGCCCCACTGCATTGTCCATGCTTTCCTGCGTGTATTCCACACTCTGCCTGTGGGATGGCACCTGGAGTGTCAGAGGGGAGAGAACCTGGCCCACAGCTACCCTCACGTGGCCACTCCCTAGAAAAGCCCTATCTCACTACCAGTGGTACAGAAGCACCCTGGAAAGAGGACTTGCCCCCTCACTGCTCCCAACATATTCTGCCCACCCCATAACTGCACTCTAGCAATAGCTTGTCCCATACTTTCACTTTGAAAAGTCATACTCTACTTACCCCTTGGCCCTGCCCCATCATCACCCGCAACTCACAGATAGAAGGCTTTGAAAGTGCCCCCAAAACTGTAGATGTTGAAGTAACAGCCCAGAGGCAAACTCTTGAGGAGGAAGAGCAGGGTGTTCTGGAGACAGATGTAGGGATGAGCAGAGCTCAGATAGGGAAGCTTGGCAGAACATCTGGCTACGTGAAGTAGCTTGCCTCTAACCCCACCAGCTGGGCATGACCAGCGTGGAAAATTCCCCGTGAAGACCTCCTCTGGTGGTACCTGTGCATCCTGGAAGAGGCTGCAGTCCATGAGAAAGAGAAATTCCCCAAGATGTCCTGGACTGGGCTCAACCTCAGGAATGCTGGGCATCAGTGTCACCATCACCACAGGGTCTCCCAGCAGAGAGCCTGGAGTGTGTGGGGGGAAACAAGGAGGATTTTTAGGTTGGAGTCTTCTTCTCTGTCTCTTTGCTTTTGTCCTCCACATAGCCCTCAGCTCTGACCTATTGCCTGAAAAGCCCCTCAGAGAACCCCAGTCTCCCTGACAGCCTCTCCCTAATGCTCACTTCCACGCTCCTCACTCACCAGGTGGGGCTTTGGGATCTCTCCTCTCCACCACTGCGCTGAGTGTGTGAGACCCTCTGTAATACACCAGCAAGTTCAGATCATCCTGCATCCAGGGTGGCCGTTTCAAGGATACCTGAGGACAAGCAGGGTGTGGAGAGGAAAGAGAACCAAATAAAAGGACTGAGGAGTCCTAAGGAACATCAGCAGGTTGCAGACCCTTCCATCCTCTTCCCCTTTGATATTCTAGCATCTGCCAGGGCCATACCACAGCAGATGTTTGATCTGGAGTCGTGTATTGCAGAGGGGTATAGCTGCTGTTAATGGCTATATGGGACACACCATGGGCTGAATTCAGACAGATGCTGAAGTGCAGATTTTCAGACTCTGTCTCCTCCTCAGAAGAATGCCATCCTGCCATGAGAAAGAGGTGTGAGAAGGTGAAAGAAGAGTTTCTAGGGCAGTAGACAGCTATGGTGGAGCACAGTTTGTCATTGGTAGGGGGAAAATGTGGCATCAGAGATGTCCCTCACTGTGGTGCTTAGGTGGGGGGTGGTGGTGGTGGTGAATCTGTAGACTCACACTGTGGTTTGTATAGGTATCTGTGGGGATGTCTTGCTGGGGGATATATGGGGAGACCTGTGGAGTTCCTGACTATGAGGTGCAAGGGGGAATATTCAGATTTTCTCACTGAGGCACGTGTGCAGATATAGGGGTCCCCCCCAAGAGGGCTGCTGGGGAGTGATGTGTTCCTCCTTAGGGGATGCACCTGGGTGATCACTCACTAACGTAGTTTGTCCGGGGAAACAGCTCGCGTGGCCAGCAAAACTGAGCAGCTCCATCAGGCTGCATTGGCAGCTCCTGGACATAGCACAGGCTGATGGTCACTTCGCTGTTAGGAGGCAGGGTCCCCAAGAAACAAGCGAACACAGGACCCCAAAGATCCCACTTGTTCTGCAGGTATCCTAAATTCTCCATGCCTGAAGTGGCTTTGCACAGCTGCTGGGCCTGTCACAGAGGGAGAAAAATGTGTCACTGAGGTCTCCACAGGATTCCATTCTCTCACCTCCACCCTTCATCCCAATCTTCTGACCCCCTCCCACTACAATCCCAATACCTCCTCCTTCTCCCAGAGCATTGCTTCAATGCGAGTGTCCCCCATGGTAGCGTAGAAGGTGTGTACAACAGTATCAGAGTCCACAGGAAATATGAACATGGTCTCCTTAGGGACTTGCTGCATATTGCGGAAAAACAGCTCAGACACCACATCAGCCACGAAGTCCTGGATGGTTACATTTACTGTCACACTTTCCAGCTCCACTTCAGGACAGGAAGAAAAGAACCATATTCCCCTCTGGAATAAGCCTGAGGAAGACACAACAGCTGTCAGATTCCCTGGTTGCACATAGGAAACTTTAAATTTGAGGTGTCTGCTTGTAGTGGGAAACAATTTTGTGTCCAAACCTGCCACAGAAATGCCAGTTGCCGAAGCTGACGAATAGTAATAAAAAGTCCCTGAGGCTGTCAATATATTTCCCATCTTTCTAAGCCTCTTTCAACAACTGTGCCCTCATGTGCACCTAAATGTGCCGTGCTTCATCTTAGTTCAGGCCTTCCATGGCATTGAGAGGAGTCTGTCTGTCCCCCAGCACATACAGTGTGACAGTCCCACAATAGAGCTTCATGCGAACTGTAGGAGGTGCCCTGCAGCTCCTCAAACCTTCAGACCATATCTCAGAGGTAGGAACAGGTGCTGTCACCTGCTTTGAGATTAATGCTCCAAAGAGATGAACTTGATTTTCAACTTAAGTAGACATACTACTCATTTTGGACTACTGGGAGGGAAGGGGGGATCATACCAAGGGCACTTAGCATGGCATCAAAGATACAGTCACAGGAAGTTGCCTCATCTCCTTTTCATTGTCAGCAGGGCAGATGTTTCTTGATGACCTCCCTTCCTCACCTGTCATACCTGTAGCATATGGTTTATTTGAGGCCAACAATGTGCACATCCAAATTTGATGATCTCTCTTCCTGTTATGACAGCAGCCCATGGAAAGGCAATCTTCTCCATACCTTTGCACTTGGTTTGAGATGAAGAGCATCTCATATTAGGGCAAGGTTTGGCATCAGTGGTGTGTCAAACCTGATGGTAAAATGCATTGGAGTAGTGTCTTAGTCAAGAATGACATAACACTGTAGTAGGAACAGAGTGACACTTAGCAAAGGAAGGTATAAGACCTTCATAGGGGTTGTTGTAATGTCTTGGAAGGGGATGGTATACAGAAGATGGTACAGTTCACCTGGAGGGGACAATGCAACTCACCAATCAAGCGATGTACCTAGGTATCACAACACAATTCAGTAGGGGATGATTTAGCACCTGGAAAGCCTTCAGCACTTACAAAATCACACTTACAAAAACATCTTTTACTATGTCAACCAGAAAAAGTGAAGGCTGACTACAGGCCATGCCCCTGAGTTCCCAGTACCTGGTGAGGTATGCCTCCTTGTCAACGACCCAATAAATCAGTTGCTTCCCACATTGCTCTCCCGGCTAAAATCTTCCCCACTGCTCACAGATGACACCTTTATGGCCCCAACTCACCTCTACACATATACTCTTTGCTCAGGATGCCACTTTTCCTCATCTTAACTCTTTGGTTGAAGACAGCTTCTGTGTGGAAAAGAGCATGAAGTGAGCTATAAGGACCTTGTGGGAAAAAAAAATGGGCACCTTCATCTTGCCTTACTCCAAGATATGGAGCTACCCCCACATACATGGGACAAGATGACTCTTTGCTTCCTCACATCCCACCTCAGGATCCTTTTTGCCCCTCTCTTACCAACCTGGTAGCAGATTAGTAGGAGACAGGCCTCGGATGGGAATTCCAGGTGTCAAAAATGCCTATTGGTTCAGTGGGGTGGTGGTGCTTAAATCAGATTAGAGCACAAGGAAGGTGGGAGCAATGATGGGTCAAAGTCTGAGACAAAAAGTACAGGATGAGTTTGGGCCTGAGTGATAATTGCACCTGGAAGACACCAGTACCAATGATGAGAAAGGAAGAAATAGGCAGAGAAGCAGAAAGATAGAGCAGGCGAAGCACAGTCTGGGAAGATGAGTGGAGGAATGCATGGATTTGTATGAGGAGAGTGGGATAGTTGGATAGTTGGAGAGGGCTATATTTAGTGGCAGTAGGAGTCAATGGGAGAAAACAGTGAACGTATGGGGAATCAGGGCGGGGAATGGATGAATGAATTTGTAGTTGGGATGCATGGATGCACATCCAAGGAAGTGGGGGGCAGGAAGGTATTGGTGGAATTGATGAGCAAATGCAGTTGTGTGTAATGTGAGGGAGTGGATGATAAAAAAGTGTCTGGTTTGTGACTAATCTGTCAATTAGGCAGATAAAGAGAGGTGTCTAAAACCACAAGCCTGTCTGCAGGTCAGTGGTCTGAAGTCTCCCAATACTGAATAAAGCCTTAACTCCATTGTCAAAACGTTGGACAGGAGGGCCATTTGCAGTGAGGAGCCCTAGAACGGCTGAGTGTTTCTTGCAAAGGTGCGGAAATCCTATCTAGCTGTCTCCCATAGGTCCTGTGCTATGTATATTGGCATCACGTGTCTATCTCGGAAATGACAGGACATCTAAAATGATACTAGACACTCATGTTTCAAGAACTAAATCTCATCCCTAAATTTAAATAAGAGCAAGAGCATCTTCCTCTTACCACAAGAGTGGGATTCAGTTCAAGATTATTATATATAAATTTAGGTATTTAAAACAAGATACATTCAGATTAATTCTAAACCCATGCAAGGGTTTTGTCAGAGGGCACAGAAAGAGAAGGTGAGAATGGGGTGAAGGAATGAATGAGGAGTGAGGGGAATGTGAAGGGAGATAGAATGAGGAAGGGAAGGAGGGATGTGCATTCCGTGCTACAGTGACCCTGATGGGGACACCACTGTACATTAAGGACTTGGTGGTCCACATAGGAGTTAACCCGAGGAGGCACAGGACAGGACTGTGCCATGCTGCACATTCAGCTTGGCCTTGAGACCTGTGCTGGGCTGCACAAATCTGTGTGTCTTTCTTACTGGGATCATAGTGAACCAGCACCTGCCTCCTGGGGCAAAACATTCTGCACAGACAGAAAGTCCCAGTGAGAAATACTTTTCTGGAAACAGGATAATGAGGAAGATATGGACTGAGAGACTGGCTGGTCCCCGCACAGGGCCATGGGGGGCAGTCACAAGAAACTTGGCCCAGGTGGTTTTCCTGGTGAGTTGGGAATGTGAGGAGGGATTATCTGGATATCCCAGGCCATCTGAAGTATTAACGCAGACCAAGAAACACAGGGTAGGTCAAGCAAAAGGCAAGAAAAACATGTGGTGTGTTCAGTTGTTGCTAATGTGCTCAGAGCTGTCACAGGGATGCTTGGAGCCAAAGCAGCGGCCCCGTGGGAGCTGCAGGCCCAGCAGTGTGAGGGGGCCCAGGCAGCAAAAGGGGCAGGGGGCGCAGGGGGTGGCCAGTGCCAGGCACCGCTGAGACATGAGCCACTTGTGACGGGGGAACGGGGATGGGAGACCTCAGGACCACAGCGGGGTCGGGGCACAAGTGCAGCATCAGCAGCTCCGCACAGCTGCCGGACGCAGAGATGGCCAAGGCAGGGGCATGAAGGGAAGCACCAAGCCCCGGGGCACAGGCCCTGGCTGCCACTCCCTCCGTCCCAGGGAAGAGGCACCATCCTTAACTGCGCCCCGCTCCCTGTGAACAAGCCCAGGGAAGGGGCGGACGCTCCCAGCATGGATGGCGAGGGAGGCTGGGGGCAAGGGATTGGGGGGACACAGGCCCTTATGCTCTGCTTGACCCACTGCGGAGCCAGCAGAGTATGCAGTGGGTGATGGCTCTGCAAGTACCAGGGCAGATGGAACTCAAAGTAATGGAAAGCCACCCCATTACCCTGGGATTAAAGTGATGACTGTTAAGAAAATTGGGGCTTAGGGTGCAAGAACTGTCTTTCTAACCTTGCAGACGGGAGGATGCAATGCATGATTATGCAGTTCCCTCCCAGGCATGATAATGGAATATCCAAGAGAGCTGGGAGGAGCCCTTGATGATCCTGCTTGGGGTGGGATTTCCAAGGGAATGGCTCTCAGGAACCTCCCTTTAGTTCCCAGGTGAAGAAGCATCTCCTGCTACCCTGACTAAGCCCAGCATTAACAGCAGTCTTTTATTCTGTGCCAGCACTGCCCCAGGCAGACCTTCTGAGTTAATGGCCCCTTTTTCTTAACACATAGAAATCTCAAATGACTCCACAGGAATCAAGGTAATTTTTCCTGGAAGTTTGGGATCTGTGCAGAGCAAAAGCAGAGAATGAGGAAAGTCAAAGAAAAAAAGGAAGAAAAGCTAGCAGGTCCAAACCTGACACCAGGGATTTGGACTTCACTCATCACCAAACGTACGGACAGGTATAATTCTCCTCACTTTACTCATATGAAAAAGCGAAGCTCACTCTCTCTCTCTGGTGCTCTCAGACTTCTGTCTTTAGTCATCCATCCTTTAAACTGTACTTGGATAATCCTTCGTGTTCTTCTGACACCTTTGTCAGAGGAACTGCTGGGCAAATAGCCCCTATTTGATGAAACTGGGGGTTGATAAATTGATAAAAGACTAAAGCTATGATTTTTTGTTCTTAGTAGAAATCCTGGTTTACTGATAACTGCTTTTAAGGTTTCCAACAACAGAATGCTTGGACATCCTTGTTATCATTATAAAACATTATTTTCTGTCAGGGTAAGAGACTGAATTTACAGGTATCATGATTGGAGCATGTGCTCATTGTGAATTTGGACCATAGCCTGCTATCCGCGACCTTAGAGATCCCAAATGTGTAGGTACCATTTGAACTAAGTGGCCTGGCAGTATGGGGCAGCAAACACAGACAGACACACAGAAGCCTCCAAGCCTTTGCCAGGGTATGGCAAGCACAGACAGACAAAAGCACACATGCACACACAGAACGGGTCTGCAACCATTCCATGTGGAGGGAAGGAAGGATGCACAGACAAACGGACTCACCGTGGAACGGCAGCCTGCAGCAGGAGCAACAAGCAGACACAGGAATGGCCCCAGGACTCAAACCTGTCAGCTGCAGCATGAAAGGATGTTCACAGATGCTCTTGGAGGAGGAGGAGGGCTGATCATTGCATCATTGTAGGAAGCAGCAGGGGCAGATGGGAGCTGCGGTTACAGCCGCAGTGCCTGGCCAGATTCCAGGAAAGGGAATGCTGCCAAATGTGCACTCTGGGATATGCAGTTAGGAACCAGGGATGCTGCCATCCCTGCCTGCTGGGGTGGGTGGGAGGCAGTGGGTCTAGGGGTGCTCCATGTCACTGGGCAGCTCTGGGAGGTCAGTGGAGCCCTGAAGAAAGCAGGAGTGATGGGGAACTGGCTCAGAGGGTATTTTTTGGGCCCAAACTGGGGACCCAGGCTGGGAGGAGCAGAGCAGCACTAATAGAGACAATGCTGTGGGTTGTTGACTGTCCTGGGGGCTCTGAGGTGGGAATGCTGCCTTGGAAAGGACTCTTGTGTGTGTGACAGCAGGGGTGTCCTGGGGAGGGAACTGCAGCAGTGCTGCACGGGGTGGGCAAGGGAGGGGGAGCTGCCCAGTACCACCTGCCCTGTGGGGGGGTTGGAGGCAGCTGAGGGAGGGGTGGGATGTTGGGGGAGTCTCCCATGTTCCCCATTGGGAAGCACCTCCCCACCAGAAGCAAAAGTGGATGCTGCACAGGGAGCCATCCCATTCCTGCAGCCAAAGTGCACCCACACAAGCACTTCACCCTGCCTTCCCAAGAGGATACAGGTAGGAAGGCAGTTTTGGACCAGTTAGGAAAACTTGGAAGAAGAGATGTCTTTATTCTAGACATTGCTGAGCTTGCTTGGAGTCATGCACCTCCAGAAAAGTGAATGCCAAAGCTCCAGACATGGAAGGGGTGCTGATATGAATGACATCTGGAGGCCTACATCAAAAGACAAGGTCCCATTTTCTTGAGGGGCACCGAGATCTCCTTGTTCCCCAGAGGACAGACTATTTAGGTGGAGAGCTGGAGTCACCGAAGTGCACTAGGTAGCTTGGGCATGATCTTGTCAAAGGAGCAGCTACAGTGTAGTCAGATGTCCATGTGCATGACTGTGGAGTAACAGACATGGTCAAACCCTGATTTGCTTCTGGAACAGTGAAATTTTCTATTTCCTACCTTGTGGCATTTCAGTAAGCCAGATTTCACCAGTTTCTTTTCAGGAATTTTCTTCTCTGTTCTGGTTTTGGCTGGGATAGAGTTAATTTTCTTCACAGTGGCTTGTATGGGGCTATGTTTTGTATTTGTGATTTGTGCTGAAAACAGCGTTGATAATATAGAGATGTTTTCATTACTGTTGAACAATGCTTACACAGAGTCAAGGCCATTTCTGCTCCTCACACCACTCCACCAGTGAGTAGGCTGGGAGTGCACTAGATGTTGGGAGAGGATACGACTGTTTAATAAGTAAAGCAAAAGCCACGCACACAAGCAAAGCAAAGCAAGGAATTCATTCACTACTTCCCATTGGCAGGCAGGTGTTCAGCCATCTCTAGGAAAGCGGGGCTCCATCACACGGGAAAACAAACACCACCACTCCAAATGTTTGTTTTCCTTGGGAAAACAAACACCACCACTCCAAATGTTCCCCCCTTCCTTCTTCTTCCCCCAGCTTTATAGGCTGATCATGACGTCATATGGTATATGACATCATAATAGCCCTTTGGTCAGTTGGGGTCAGCTGTTCCAGCTGTGTACCCCCCTAACTCCTTGTGCACTCCCAGCCTACTCACTGGCTGGTTAATAACAGGCTGCCAAGCTGGCTGCCAAGTGCACGCCAAGCTGCCCTATTCATCCTCTTTCTCAGCAGGACTGGGGGGAGAAAATAAGGACAGGCAAATTGTTCATCTGATACCATCATGGGCAAAACACACTCATCTTTAGCAAATGAATTTAATCTATTGCCAATTAATAACAGAGTAGGATACTGAGAAATAAAAACAAAACTAAAACCACCTTCCCACCACCTCTCTTCTTCCTAGGCTCAACTTTACCCTGACTCTTCTACCTCATTTCCCCTGAGTGGCCCAGGGGAATGGGGAATGGGGATTGCGGTTAGTTCATAACATGTTTTGTCTGGCGCTTCTTCCTCCTCAAGCTCTTCCGCTGCTCCAGCATGGGGTTCTTCCAACAGGATACAGTCCTTCATGAGCTTCTCCAACATGGGTTCTTCCCATGGGCTGCAGTTCTTCAAGAACTGCTCCAGCATGGGTCCTTTTCAATGGGGCACAGTCCATCAGGAACAGACTGCCCCAGCATTGGTCCCCCGCTGGTCACAGCTTCCTTCAGGGCATCTCCACCTGCTCCAGCATGGGGTCTTCAGTGGGCTGTGGTGTACACTCTACACCGTCACCTGGAGCACTTCCTCCCCCTCCTTCTTCACTGACCTTGGTGTCTGCAGGGCTGTTTCTCTCACATTTTCTCACTCCTCTCTCACAGCTGCTGTGCGGTGTAAATATGTTATCACAGAGCTGCCACCAGCATTGCTCATTGGCTCTGTTTTGGGTAGCAGTGGGTCTGTCTTGGAGCCTTGGCTCTGTCTGACATGGGAGTAGCTCCTGGTCTCTTCTCACTGCGGACACCTCTGCAGCTCCGCTCCCCCTTCCACCCTCAACCCAAGCCACGTAAACTCAACACAAATACCATGTGGGATTTCATAGATCTTAAAGAGAGTAATGCAACCCTATCCCAACAGAAACCTGGACTCATAGCAGGTCACTAAATTACATCCATAGGGAAGAATGCTATGGAATCCTTTCTCCCTTTTGGAAAGTCTTGTTTACAATAAGCAGATGATTAAAGACTGTCTCATTTGCAAAACCAAGCCATGGTGACAGAATTTATTCCCATGGCAGTCACAGATGTGTCATCTCTGTAGGTTCTACTATTCTTTTCAGTTCCCTGTTTCCTATTTACCCTACCCAGAAACCAAATTATCCCACACCAAGTGACCCAAGTTTAATGTAAAAGCCCCTGGACTGAACCAGGAGTAAACTGGCTTGGATGCTTTTATAACTGCTGGCATAAGGATACATTCACAGAGAGATGCATTGTGTCCAAACACAAACCTGGGCCAACGTTCCTTCTGAATGTGTTCATTACATCCCTTTGACTTTCAGGAAGACTCAGCAACAATCTAAAACCAGACAGCTGGGATAGGGCAAAATTCAAAATTAAGACCCCATGGCATCTCGAGTGCTTTCACGCAGGGTGAGGTACCAGTGAAAAGGAACAAAAGTTTCCTGTATGCCATGGGTTTTACCCGCAAGCCCCATGATTGTATCAAAAATAGCACTATCTTTAGGCAACTACAGAGAAGGCTGCAATTTAACCCTCATGGGTATAGCTGTATTAAACCAGTGCTTTGGTTTCATAAGGTGTATGTTGGTTTCTGACAGCAGAAAGCTTACCCTAGTGGACGTGAATCCCAAGAGAAGGTTTTTCTTGCTCCTTTTCATCTTTTTTTCCCTCTGTGTGTGTGCATAAACAGGTCACTAAACTACATCTGTAGATGTACATTCATTGAGGTCTTTTAGGTTTTTTGTTGGGTTGTTGGTTTTATTTTTTTCCCATTCCTGAACCACAAATTCTGCTCCCAGTCAATCTTGGAAACCAAAATGACAAATCTGGAGCCTGGTCACAGGGGTGGAAGCTTCCCCTGTACTGCACTGGAGAAGAAACCATAGGAGCTACTTGGGAAATCTGGCCAGGCGCTGAGATTACCAGGTGAAATGGCACATACAGAGTGATGCCACACTTTCACAGGGCCACGTACGGACACAAAACTTACCTTGGCCATGCAGGAGACTAGTTTCAGTGTCCTTCTCTCTCAGAGAAAGCTAGCGCTATTTTCTTCCTCCCAGCCCCACCTCCCCTCCCCAAAAATGATTACTCCAAAGTCGTAGCATACCTTTTTCTCTGTGTGCTTGTGGAGATCTCAACTGCTCCTCTTGGAACTGTCCTGTGATCGTGCCTGGATGAATTTCTCCATCTGAGCGATGCAGAATGCTAATTATCCCATGACTCAGACTCCAAGATGCTTGTGGGCACTGTACTATGAGAAATGCTTAGTTCTTGCTAGAAACAACAAATGAACACTAGTTTCTCTTCCTTTTCTTTGCCTTCCCGGCACCTTCAATAAAAACCATGAGTCTCTTAAAGAACTGCAGTAATGTCTTTATCACTTTCATTTAGTGG
This sequence comes from Alca torda, assembly GCA_008658365.1. NCBI lineage: Eukaryota > Metazoa > Chordata > Aves > Charadriiformes > Alcidae > Alca > Alca torda. Next base: position 341,006 of record CM018094.1, on the reverse strand, counting down.
ATCCCTTTTCTGCTGGAAGGAATGGAAATCATATAAAACGAAAAGAAAAAAAAAGGTGAAAGCAACCTGCCTACTCACTATCAATTTGTGTATGCTTATCCTGAAAAGTTCACTGTAACAGAATATATCTTAAGTGAGAGGGGCAGCTGAACTCCTGCAGTGAAAGTGAGAACTTCAAGCCTGAACACCTGAAAAAGATGTGGGAATTGTGGTGGGTTTTGGCTGCTCTGTTTTAGAAGAAATGTCTGGTATACATTTCATACTCCTAAGGAAGAAATGTAAATGTAAATTCTAAATAATTTGCTTCTGAAGCCAAGAATAAGGATAAGATATTCTCAAGTATGAAACACTTTGCTTCTGGTGTTTCCAGTGAGCTAGTAAACCTTACACACCCACTGAAAGTGGAAATAACATTTTTAAACCACATGTTCTCAGACAAGACAAGATCTATTTCTTCATCAGCTCAGCCATCATTCTGATTAGTACTTCTTTCACATCTTTATTCCTCAGGCTGTAAATCAGAGGGTTTAACATAGGAATTATGGCTGTGTATGTGAGAGGCATAAATTTCTTTGTGTCTTGAGAGTAACTGGCTTTGGGCCGTAAGTATATCAAGGTCCCACTTCCACAGTACAATGTTACAACAATTAGGTGTGAGGAACAGGTGGAGAAGATCTTGTGTCTGCCCTCTGCAGAGGAAATCTTCAGGATGCTGGAGATGATGCAGGCATAGGATACCAGAATGAGACAAAATGGTGTAAAGATGACCAGCGCTGTGGCTGCAATGGTCTGCTTTTCATATGAAGAGGTGTCAGTGCAGGAGAGCATGATGAGCGGGGGGATATCACAGAAGAAGCTGTTAATCTTCCTGGGCCCACAAAACGGCAGTGCGAACACCCAAGCTGTCTGCACTATGGACACAACATTACCGCTGCAGCATGACAGCAGGACCAAGGAAAGACAAACTCTGCTGTTCATGATGATTGCATATCTAAGGGGGTTGCATATGGCCACGTAACGGTCATAGGCCATGACTGCCAAAAGGTACCACTCAGTGGCTCCTAAAAAAATCACACAGTAGAGCTGTGCGGCACAGCCCATGTAGGAAATGCTCCTGTCCTCCGACAGGAAGTTTACCAGCATCTTGGGAACAACAGTCGATGCTGTGGAAATATCCAGGAAGGACAGGACCCGGAGGAAGAAGTACATGGGCATGCGGAGGGAGGGGTGCACTGTGACCACGAAGATGAGAAGGTTCCCAATGATGGTGATGGTGTAAATTATGCAGAATGTGAAGAACAGCAAATGCTTCAGTTCTGGGTGTTTGGGCAATCCAGAGAGGACAAATCCAGTCAGCAGAGTGTGGTTTCCTGGTTCTGGTCCACCTGTTGGCTTCATCTGGGAGGAATCAAAATACAACTATGAGGAGTTAGTATTTAAGGGCTGGCTCCATCATGGGTGTATGGTTAATTGCTGAGAACGTGGGCTCCCCCCACGTGCCAGGTTTGTGGTCCCAAGTGGTTTTATAGGTGTTTTCTGCACTGCAGAGAAAGCCCAGCTGACAGCCAAAACACCCACAGTCCAAAGAAAGCAAAACCAGAACAAATCAAAGCAAACCCAAATACCCATTGTCTGTAGACAAAAAATGGAAGAAGGAATTATTAGAGGGAAAGATACCCACAGAGAACACTAATAAAGTCAGAGGGTGAAGCTCAGTACCATCTCCTTCATTAGTCACATTGCCTCATTACCCTGGTGAATGTTGCTGTGTGTGCGATGCCAATGGGATATTCATGCAGCGCTGTGCCAGCCGTGGTACCTCTGTGCTTTCTTTCTGCCCAGAATGGGAAACTGATGCACAGAAAGAGAGAAGAAATTAGCCTGCCACAGAGGAGAAAGTGGTCATTAATTCTGCGTTCTTCTGACTTGTCATCTCTTCCCAAAGGGGCAACCAACCTGTGGACGACACCCGTAAATCTCAAGGCGCACTTGGGCAGCAGAAATGTATGCATATATGGGCACAGAGCAGGGAAGCACCTTTTCCACTGTGCACACATGGACCAGGTCAACAGACCACCACTCATAGATAAGGACACATCATCAAAGCAAGAGCAGTACATACAGCCCTGCCATGATACAATCATTTCTCGTACTGACTCCATCTGAATTCTCTTTCTGCCAAAACTTCACTCACACAAGATGCCTTTCTGTCAGTTTTTTTTTCTAACATGAACATGAAAGTGAAAGCTGTGGAATTGGGAGTCACAGATGATTTTAGCTTACAAGCGCAATAAAGAAAGTCCTAACGTTCTTGGGCATTTAAAGGTCTGATATATTTGAAAAGAATCTTTCTGGTTTTGACTGATTCCATTAACATAGAAATGAAAGAACACTGTGCTATTTGAAGCTCCAGATTCTGAGAGATACCTCAATATAACCTGTGCATAACAGAATAGAGAATGACATTAAATATTCCCTGCAGTTCATAATGGCACAACTTTCACACTAGTTTTCTTAACTTGTTAGATCCATGCACCTGAAATTGAATCTACATAATTCTGCTCTTTGATCCCTCATTAAAGTTTTAGACTATTGCCTTGGTCATCAGCCGTTAATTGAAGTCGGTAAGTCTCACAGCAGTCATCGGTTTACTGAACAGAGAGTAACAACTGAGAGAAACAACTCTCACTTTGTGTAATTCTTGTTTAGTGGCTATGAGGACCTTCAAGTTTTGGTCTTCACTCTTCCTCGAATTTGCTTTATGCATTTACAACGAGCATTTTGAAGTAAGTGTCCTACCTTCAGTAGTTCTGTCATCCAGTGGATCATGCAGAACGGATCATCCAGAACAGATCATGCAAATTTCACTAGAAGAATTTCCTTTGTTTGCTTACGTTAAGGACAGTGTTGGGCTGATGACTCCTACAGTCATCTTACATTGCAGATTTTAAATTGTATGTTAAATGTAGATGCTCTCCTGCCACAGCTTGAGTAAGCTGTGACATTAGCACATGGTATATTCCATGGCACATCAGGCAAGTTTTCTCCGAAACACAATAAATGGAATTTACCTGCCCTTCACACAGATATCATAATGCCAGTTGCCAAAGATTAACCTCACAGAGAAGAAGGAAAATAATTTGTTAAAGTTGTTTCAATTTAGTTGAATTGGGTGCAACTGAAAAGATAATGTCCTCAATGCATCTTTATTTTTTGTGGCCAAGAGGAGAACAGCTGAGCTACCTCTGACACATGACTTACTCCAGGATTAAATAGACTCTCTTGAAATCCCCATTTCCCCTATGGGTGGGATTGATTTCAGCTGATTTTAGAAATGTCCTAGTTGGTTGTTCAGAACTTAATGCTCTCTCTGTGGGCAATGGGAGGCAACAAGGCAATGATATATTTACGACAGCAGATGAAACACTATTTTGAATGGCAACTTTCCCTCCATCGTCTGCAAAGTGGAACCAGAGTGACTCCTTCAGATTTAGGCATATCATGTCTTACATGTCTAATGCTATGAACTGTGCATCCTGAACCAGCCGAAAAATAGCTGGGATCAGCTGGAAAAATAGCTGGAATCACACATCAAGGGATGTGTGATTCAAAGGACAGAATTAGCTTGATCTAGCCTACTGCCGTCGGCTAATTGGAGTGGATTAGGGGAAGAGCTATCTCTTGTAGCAGAGGTTTCATTCAGTTGTAGCTACTCACATTTGAATCTTCAATCTTAACTTTGAATTTTTCCCTTCCCTTCCCTTCTATTCCCTTCCCTTCCCTCATTTCCATTTTCACCCTCCTTTTTTCTCTTCCTTCTTTTCAATTACAGTAGGAACAAACAAACAAACAAAAATCATATTTGACTGGCAATACTGGAATTAAACGTGTACCTATTAATAACCTAAAAAAAGGTTCTGAGTAGCTATTCCATAATAAAGTTGCACTTAAATTTAGTCAACCTCTCTTTTACAGATGAGATTCAAACTCAGTGAAAATAAAAGACTTGGTCATTGAGTACAAAACTATAGTTTCTTCCACATTTGTATTCAGGGATTTCATTTCACTTTTTTTGCCTGGTGTACCTTATTTGCATAGTTCAAGGATCTGTCTTTCCCTTTTTGGCTTTGATTATTTCGCATGATCTTTGCCGTGTATTTCCATGAAGAGGATTTCAGCTTCAACCAATTATTGAAGGTCTCTTTAGAATGGCCTGAGAACCAGAAATGTTTAGATAAAAACTTCTCCATTTTTGCTGTCTTTACACAAGTTTTGTTCTGAAATGTCCCATGCTTGTAATGCGTGTTTTTTCTGAGTAACCCAGTTGCCAAGGAAGATCAGAAAAAATCTGTTATTCTCTAGGTACTCTAAATGCTGTGTCTTCAGCAGCAGTATCATCAATACTGACATCCAGTACCTAAAAGACAGAAGAGAGCAGAAGGCCACACACTATTTAGCTTAAACATTTTACTAAATGTACAGTATTTGGACTTGCTCTGTGGAAACTGTCCAAACTGATGTCCTTCCTGTGGGTTTCATCTTACTAAAGAATGAATATAACCTCAATCTCATTTAAAATTACAACTGTTTCTGAGCACTATATTATTTCAGCCTAACAGCGATTTGGGTCCAGCATACATTTGGTCTGATCTGACCAAGCATAGCCACATGAATTATTTTGATTCACACAAGAAATCACATCCTTTGCACCAGGAATTAAAAATTATGTAAGGAGTGTCTCAAATTTACTAGCAAATTCCTCTAGAAGTACACAAAAAAATACTTTTCAGTTAACTTAGGATTGGTACTACGAACTTCATTCATCTAAGTAGCCCTGACATGCAGAGCCTGAAGAGCCATGGAACCGATTATTGCATGAGATAATATTCAAATTAAGACTTTTTAATTTGTTCATTGTTAAGAGTGTTAGAACAGAAAATATCAGGCAAGTTTACAGCTTTTGTTTCTTGAATTCTTTGAGACACCCTTAGACACCTGCTTTAATACTTAGAGTACTCTATGGAGACACTGGGAAAAAGGATTTTTGTCCTTCAAATGGATAAGAAATCTTTGTTTTCTCAAAGAACAGACACATTTTTCATCTATTTTGTTGGGGTTTTTTGAGTTGAGCTTAAAGTGCTACACTTACAGTGCAGTTACTGTTCAACAGTACGTGAACCATGACCTTTCTGTTAAAGACCTGCAAGGAGGTGGATCTCAAAGGGAAACAGCCACAACCAGTTTGGAACTGGAAAAGCATATACAGTTCCCTGGTTTTGGAGACTGAAGGAATGTTCCGTCTTTTTTTCCATTTCTTCTATGACCAATTGACAGAATCTTTAACTTGTAGTCTGAAAGTGTGATACGAAAGACAGAAAGAAAGTAAAACCTATGTCGCAGAATTGTGACCTTCCTCAAGTTAAGTGTTTACATGTAAGTTAGTTATTTATAGTCTGTAGAGCCATGAGAAATAGGAATCTGCAGAGAACGATTCATCACATAACAAGATAGTCATTAATTAAAACTAGGGCAAAGCATCTTTGTTCCATGAACTGAATAAATATATTAGTACAACTATGCTTACAAATTACAATTTTCACTGAAATATATTTCATAGAATCATAGAATGTTTTAGGTTGGAAGTGCCTTAAAGATCACCTAGTTCCAACCCCCCTGCCATGGGCAGGGACACCTCCCACTAGACCAGGTTGCTCAAAGCCCCATTCAGCCTGGCCTTCAACACCTCCAGGGATGGAGCCTCCACAACTTCCCTGGACAACCTGTTCCAGTGCCTCACCATCCTTATAGTGAAAAATTTCTTTCCCATATTTAAGATATGGGAGAAAAAGAAAGAAGAAAAATATGTCAGCATGCAATAGCTTTCCCTTAACTTCTCTATGTTACTATTTGTCCAGCTCATACAATACAACTGAAAATCTTTGCAGATTGGGTGTGCTCTCAGTTCACATTGTTTTGGCCTATTTTGAAATTCTGTGTGAACCACGAACAGGGATGGACTAGATGATCTCCAGAGGTCCCTTCCAACCACTATTGTTATGTGATTCTGTGAATATATAAGTGGGGGTTGGCCAGGGGGCAGGAATCCGCGATCACTGCTCGGGATGGGCTAGGCATCCAGTTCACCGGGTGGTGAAAGTGGCTTGTGTTGTATTACTTTTTATTGTATATTCTTTTACCATGATAATGATTATCATTTTTATTTCCCTTTTCTGTTATTGTTCTATTAAGCTATTTTTTCCACAAGTTTGGTTTTTTTGGTATTTTTTCCCTTTCCTCTCCTTTTTTTCCCTCTTCTCCCTGCCCTTCCGGGAGGCAGGGGAAGAACTGAGAGAGTGGTTGTATGGTCCTAGCTGCCAACTGGGGTTAAACCCCAACAGTCTTTTTTGCTGCCCAATGTGGGTACCAAGGTGAGGCTGCAGGAATGGCCTCTATGAGAAGAGCAGCATGATGTTTCCTGAAGCAATTGCAGGCCATGGGAAGGACCCCACTGGAGAAAGGGAAAAGCTGAGGAGGAAAGAGCAGCAGAGAAGAATTGTTTTGTACCGACCATAACACCCCCATCCTCCACAGCCTCCGCACTGCTTGAGGTGGTAGTCAGAGTAGGGTAGCAGAGTCAAGAGTAATGTAGAGAAGTTGAGCCTGGAAAAAGGGGAGAGGGAATGTGTTGTTCTAATTTTTGTCTTCGTTTCTCATTACTCAAACCTATTTTAATTGGTAGTAAATGAAATTAATTTTCCCCAAATGAAACCTGATTTGCCCATGATGGTATTAAGGTAAGTGACCTCCCTGACTTTACCTTGGCCTGTTTTCTCCCCCTGTGCTGTTGAGGAGGGAAAATAAGAGACCAACTGGGTGGGAGTTTGTCCCTTAGCATACATTAATATACCACAATAACACACCAACATTCTGGCTCTTACTGAACAGCACTTGTACAGCATCAAGGCTTTTTCTTTTGCCCCCTGCCCCCATGCACACACAAAGAGGAGGGCAATAGGTTGGCAGGGCACATAGCCAGGACAGCTGACCAAAGGGATATTCCATGCCGTATGACATCACGCTCACCAATAAAAGCTACGGAAAAGAGGAGGAAGGGGGAACATTATTGGTTATGGCATTTGTGTTCCCAAGCAACGAATGTGCTGATGCTCTATTTTCATCAGCAACATGTGCTGATGCTCTGCTTTCCAGGCATTGACTGGATGTCTGCCTACTGATGGGAGGTAATAAATGAATTTTGCGTTGCTTGCACACGCAGCTTGTGGTTTTCCTATTAAACTCCCATTATCTAAATCCATGAATCTTCTCTCCTTCCTTCCATTTTCTCACTGTCCCACAGGAGGAAGGAGTCAGAGAGAGGCTGCGTGGGTGTTTGGCTGTCGGCTGAGTCACCCCCCACAGAGCATTAATTGATAGAGCCAGTGGAGTCTGGAGAATAAACCAGCTCACTCCACTCAGAAGTGGACCCTCACTTGGTCAGATGAGGTGATCTTTATACACGGCTGAATGTATTGACTAAGGACTAAAGTCAGTCACCCACACGTACACATCTGCTGCCACCTGATACATCCTAGGATGTCTCCTCTGGCAACCACCTGTACCTCCAAAAGGGAACAGGTCTACCTCTACACTCTGTCCATCACCACAGGCAAGAAATGGACTTTTCTAGCTCACGTTCACAATGAGGTAAAGACCTTTACTTGCTAGATCTGTGCATCAACAGAAGTCTTCAAATCTATAAAATTACATTTCAGCAAAACAAGTCAAATTTCCTAAGCCTTCATTCCTTTTGCGTACAAACATAAGTGGGCTTGAGAGAAAGGCAAGCTAGAGAGAGTTTATTTTGATTTATGTCATGTATGAAGATTTTTAAAAGTCCCCAGAGAAAGCCCTGGAAAAAATATCAGGTTTATAGACAGAACTATATACATTTGTAGAAGAGGGTAGTTTTCCTCCTTGTATCTGTCTGTTGAGATCAGTTTTAGCAATGCAGAGATTAAACAGGAACTGTCCACAGGTTCCTCTTGGAAGCCATATTCACCAGGACCCTGAAGCCACAGTGGTGCTCTAATTTTCCTCATCGGTATCAGCTGGGATCAGCTCCAAATAAGCTCAGGCTCCCTGCCACACACACACTTGCCTGAGCTGCGTCATAGGAAAGCCTATGCTCAGCCCTGTCCCCTGCTGTTCCTGACTTGTTTCAAGGCCATCTGAGAGGAGGAAGCTACATGACAGCAATCGTGCAATCACCTTATTACACATAATAATATTCCCTCTATGATCTGAAAACCTATCCAACAAAGTTTCTACATAGATATTCACTGCAATTCAAGTATGTCCTTTCTCCTCTTCATAGAAAGTTTCTAAAAATTCAGTTCAGTATATATAATCAAAAAGCATCAGATCTTGAGTAAATTTAGATTAATCTTGCCAGTCTTGCTTTTAAGACCAAAGAGAACTTACACGCTCAAAACCATTTATTTTGATACAAATAATTAAGGAATTACATATTTCTTTCTATCCATCATGGGGAGAATTTATAGGAGCTAGTGATATGCTGGTGGCAAAGCCATTAATATTGATGAAAGCACACTTGCTGAAGAGGTTTTCCGAAAGACATTTCTTACATAGTAAAAAGGTTTATTGCCTTTCTGGATAACAAGATAATTTCTTTGCAATTCTCTCATAAAACTGGTTCTTTTTCCACCAGAAATGGAGAATTGTGTCATATGCAGCACAGAAGATTAAGTCTTTCAGATGGCTTCTGGTGGTGGTATTGGGCTTCCAAAGTTAATACATTTACTACTGTATCTCTTAGTTTACAAAGATAGCAGGTTCTCAGCTCTTGCTTGGTAGTACCATCTTTCCACGACTTGTCTATTCCTGAATGTCCTCAGGAACAAAGATTTCAAATGAGCATTTGCTGCTTAACTCCATCAAAGTCTTACTTGTTTGGGAATATGTGTGTCTTCACGGTAATCTTAAGTGTATTCTGAGAAATAATACTGACTGTATGTCACACTCTTGACCTTCATTTAACACAGAAAGGAATTTAGGCAACATTTTCCATGAAGTTTCACTTGTTCACTCTTTTTCGTTTGGTTAAGATTGTAATAAATAATAAACAAATGAATGCATAAATAAACAGTGGGTGAAAGTTTCTAGTATTTCCAGTCTGCTGTACTGCACAGGAGAATTGTCTTTTAGAAGTAGCTCATAGGTCGTGCATCTCTGACATTTCCATGCCACAGCTAACCAGGAGGAGATTTTTTTTTTCCTGGAAGTACATGCCTAGAGGTTCTGCACAGTTCTGTTCTTGGGCTGAGACTGCTAGGGACCTTGTTGACCTAGGAAATAGGTTTGACTTTCTACAGATGGGCTCACATTGACTGGAGAAGGCCTGCAAGTTAGCTGAAGGGCAAGACCAAACTACACCTTCAGGCTGGCCACAAAGACCAATGTTGATAGAAACACTCTGCAAATGCTGATGGCACCAGCAGCCTCATCCTGTTTACCTCTGGCTGATCAGGATGAGGCTCTGCCAGTGGGGCATACATGCATGTGTAAATATACATACATGTACACATACAAAACAGATCTTCAAGTGATTGCCTTAGATACTCAGTGTGTGCAGTGCCTGCCCTTTGATCCCCAGTTTCTGGCACGTGGGCATGCGAGCCCTGAGGTCCAGCACCACTGTGACAGCTGGTACAGACCTTCTTGGTTCACCCACACCAACCTACCACCCTCATGGTTGCTGACACCTGTGCAGGCAAGCCTGAGGCCCCCAGCGCCAGTCCAGCTGCTGGGACACAGACCTACTTGTGTGATCACCCCCACTTGTGTGATGTATCCCCCCAGTAACGAGCCTTGGACAATCAGCCTACACAGTAGCTGGCCCTTGGATCCTCCCATCTCCACTTACCTCTCGCACACAGCCACACACACGCAAAAGGCTCTCTCAGGTGATGTCCAGAGCTCATGGTCACTGCAGTATTTGGCTTGGTGATGCTGGTCCCTCCAGTAGCAGCTCTTGGACCCTGGAGTATGTCCGGTACCCAGCCCAAACTTGTGGGTACTTCAATACCTGGTTTACAAGTGTCTTACCCTGCTCAGGCAGGCTGGCTGGCCTCTCCAGTTCCTGGCACACAAGCCAGAGCGGGTCTGGTGACTCATTTTCCAACTCTGGTTGCTGGCACTCAGACAAGACTTTAATCTTTAACCAACCTTTGACCAACCTTCCACCTCTGAGCAGTCAGGTTTTCCCGTAGGGTTTCAATGATTAAAGCACACCATGCTGCAGGCAGGAGAGGGTAAAAAGGCACTGGCAAAGCAAACAGCTTCCTGTGAAAGGCTTTATCTTAAAGACAAGGCAGGTATTTCTGTTCTCATTCTAAGCCTCATGCCACCTTCTAAGCCTCATGTTGGTCTCGCCGAGGAGACCAGCTCCAGTGCAGGTAAGTCCGCACTGGGGAAGGGAATCGCGGCCTTTTTTTTGGCCAGCAAGGGGCTCGTTTTCGAGGCTTTTCAAAGCCAGGAAAAGCGGCCGGGCCGGGCCGGTGCCCGGCACCTCCGGGGGGCGGAGGCAGCTGAGGAGCCGAGGGCGGAGGCAGCGCCCCCGGCGGCAGGCCTGCAGGAGGCGGGCTGGGACCACTCCCCCCTCATAAAGGAAGCCCTTCGGGAGCGCCGCCAGCGAACAAGCAGCGAGTGGGCGCTGCCCGGGCGTCACCCGCGGAACCACCCGGGAGCACCGGGGGCGGGTGTACGGCGGCGAGGCGGCAGCGGCGGGAGCCACCGCAGAGCGCGGCGGGTGACTGCGAGGGGAGAGCAGGCAGCGGGGTAGGCCGACTGCAAAGGAAACATGGTCTCCGCTCCGTCTGCAGCCAAAGCCAAAAGGAATAAAGCGACCCAAACGGACCTGGCGGAGAGACGTGCAGCTGCCCAGGTGACGGGCTGCGCGGAACGTCTGTCACGGGCAGGAGCACGGCAGAGACAGCGCCTGCGTGCGCTGTGAGCAGGTCACTGGTCTGCTCGGCCTGGTGGGTGAGCTTAAGGAGGAAGTGGGAAGGCTGAGGGCCGTTTGGGAGTGTGAAAGGGAGATGGATTGGTGGAGCCACACCCTGCCATCCTTAGGGGAAGAGCAGCAGGCGGAGGCTCCAGGAGAGGCAGAGGATCCCCGGCCCTCTTGTCACCAGGCGGGAGGAGGGGAACTAGGAGAGGATGGGGGGGAATGGAAGCAGGTACCTGCTCGGGGCAGCAGGAGAGTCCCCTCCGGACCTCCCATGCCTCCCCAGGTGCCCGTACAGAACAGATACGGGCCCCTGGAGACAGACGGTGAGGGAATTAAGGATGCCGATAAAGCCCCATCCAGGGAGTTGCCAAAGCAGCCAGCTCCACGCATTAAGACTGCTTCTGGGAAGAGCAGGAGGAGGGCAGTAGTCATAGGGGGTTCCATTTCCATTCTGAGGGGACCTGAGGGTGCCATATGCAGGCCGGACCCTTCCCACAGGGAGGTCTGCTGCCTCCCTGGGGTCCGTGTTAGGGATATGACCAGGAACCTTCCGGACCTGATAGGGCCCTCAGATTATTGCCTCAGATTATTTGATTTTACAGGCAGACGGTGATGAGCTGGAGAGTAGAAGTCTGAGGGCAATGAAGAAAGATTTCAAGGCCTTGGGGCGGCTTGTCAAGGGTTCGGGAGCACAAATTGTGTTCTCCTCTGCCCCTCCAGTTTTGGGGACTGACGAATGGGTAAACAAGAAAATCGGGCAGATCAATACCTGGCTCCAAAACTGGTGCTACCAGCAGGGCTTTGGGTTCTATGATCATAGTCTGATCTAGAGGACACCGGGCCTGCTTGCTAGGAATGGGAAAACCCTATCCCGAAAGGGGAAACGGGTCCTAGGCCAAGAGTTAGCAAGGCTCATGGACAGGGCTTTAAACTAGAATCGAAGGGGGAAGGGGATAAAACCAGGCCCACTAGTAATGAGCCTAGGGATAAAGGGCCAAGGATGGGGGTGAAATCGGTAGCCCAGCTCAAGTGCATCTACACGGATGCACGTAGCATGGGCAACAAATGGGATGAGCTGGAAGCCACTGTACAGCAGGACAGCTATGATGTAGTTGCCAGCCCTTGTTCTGGTTGGGGACTTCAACCTGCTGAATATCTGCTGGAAATATAACACAGCAGAGAGCAGGCAGACTAGAAGGTTCCTCGAGTGCATGGAAGATAACTTCCTGACAAAACTGGTAGGTGAGCCTACCAGGGGAGGTGCCTCACTGGACCTACTGTTAACAAACAGGGAAGGACTAGTGGGAGATGTGGTGGTCGGAGGTCATCTTGGGTTTAGTGATCATGAAATGGTCAAATTTTCAATTCGTAGCGATGTAAGGAGGGTGGTTAGCAAAACCTCCACCTTGGACAATGTCCAAGGCTGGACTTTGGCCTGTTCAGAACACTGGTTGAGAGACTCCCTTGGGAGATAGTCCTGAAGGGCAAAGGGGTCCAGGAAGGCTGGACACTCTTTGAGAAGGAAATCTTAAAGGCCCAGGAGCAAGCTGTCCCCAAGTGTCGCAAGTTTAAAGGGTGGGGAAAATGGCCAGTCTGGATGAATAAGGAACTTCTGATGGGACTGAGGAATAAAAGGAGGGTTTACCACCTTTGGAAGAAGGGACGGGCAACTCAGGAGGAGTAAAGAGATCTTGTTAGGTTACACAGAGAGAAAATTAGGAAGGCAAAAGCCCAGCTGGAGCTCAACTTGTCCACTGACATAAAGGACAACAAAAAAAGTTTTAATAAATACATGAACAAAAAGAGAGCCAGGGAGAATCTCCATCCCTTACTTGATGCGGGGGGGAAAGTTGTAACCAAGGTCGAGGAGAAGGCTGAGATACTTAATGCCTTCTTTGCCTCCGTCTTCAACAGTCAAGCCAACTATGCCCAGGGTGTTCAGCCTCCTGAGCTGGAAGATAAGGATGGAGACCAGAACAGCCCCCCCATAATCCAGGAGGAAGTAGTCAATGATCTGCTTCTGCACCTAGACGCACATAAGTCTATGGGGCCGGATGGGATTCACCGAAGAGTACTCAGGGAGCTGGCGGGAGAGCTCACCAAGGCGCTCTCCATCATTTATCAACAATCCTGGTCAACAGGGGAGGTACCAGATGATGGTGACACCTGTCTACAAGAAGGGTCGGAAGGAGTATCCGGGGAACTACAGGCCTGTCAGCCTGACCTTGGTACCAGGAAAGATCATGGAGAGGATCATCTTGAGTGAGCTCTCAGGGCAAGTGCAGGGCAGCCAAGAGATCAGGGCCAGCCAGCACGGGTTTAGGCAAGGGAGATCCTGCTTAACCAACGTGCTCTCTTTCTATGACCATGTGATCCACCTTCTGGATGTGGGGAAGGCTGTGGGCGTTGTCTGTCTGGACTTCGGTAAGGCCTTTGACACCATCCCCCACAGCATTCTCCTGGAGAAGCTGGTGAACCACGGCATAGACAAGTGTACTCTTCACTGGGTTAAAAACTGGCTGGATGGCCATGCCCAGAGAGTTGTGATTAACGGGGTGAAATCCTCTTGGCGGCCGGTCACCAGTGGTGTCCCTCAGGGCTCAGTTTTGGGGCCAGTTTTGTTTAATATCTTTATCAATGGTCTGGATGAGGGGATAGAGCGCACCCTCAGTAAGTTTGCAGACAACACCAAACTGGGTGGGAGTGTTGATCTGCTTGAGGGTAGGAAGGCTCTGGAGAGGGACCTGGACAGGCTGGGCCAATGGGCCAAGGCCAACTGTATGAGGTTTAATAAGACCAAGTGCCGGGTCCTGTATTTCGGTCACAACAACCCCAAGCAACATTACAGGCTTGGGGCAGAGTGGCTCGAAAGCTGCCCAGCAGAAAAGGACCTGGGGGTGCTGGTGGACGGCCAGCTTAACATGAGCCAGCAGTGTGCCCAGGTGGCCAAGAAGGCCAACAGCATTCCAGCTTATATCAGGAATAGCGTGGCCAGCAGGAGCAGGGAAGTGATGGTGCCTCTGTACTCGGCCCTGGTGAGGCCTCACCTCGAGTACTGTGTTCAGTTCTGGGCCTCTCTGTACAAGAGGGACATTGAGGTGCTGGAGTGTGTCCAGAGGAGAGCTACCAAGCTGGTGAGGAGTTTGGAGACCAAGTCATATGAGGAGAGGCTGAGGGAACTGGGCGTGTTTAGTTTGGAGAAGAGGAGGCAGAGGGGAGACCTCATTGCCCTCTACAACTACCTGAAAGGAGGGTGTAGAGAGGTGGGTGTTGGCCTCTTCTCCCAGGTGAATGATGACAGGACCAGAGGAAATGGTCTGAAGCTGCAGCAGGGGAGGTTTAGATTAGATATTAGGAAGAATTACTTTACTGAAAGAGTGGTCAGGCCCTGGAACAGCCTGCCCAGGGAGGTGGTTGAGTCGCCATCCCTAGAGGTATTTAAGAAACGTCTAGATTTGGCACTTCAGGGCATGCTCGGGTGACAAAGATTGTAGGGGTTTTTTTTGTGTGTGTATGGTTGGACTCGATGATCTCAAAGGTCCTTTTCAACCATGAAGATTCTATGATTCTATGACATTAATAATTAAAGAATTAAATAAAAGAGGTTCAGGCTATGTGTAAGACAAAACTTCTTCACCATGAGAACAGTGAAGCATCAGAGTCAGTTGCCCAGAGAGGCTGTCCATTCTCCATCCTCAGTGTCAGTGCCTTAAGTGCATTCCCCATCCTGGACGTTTGATTCACGAAGCTCACAGCCAAATTAGAGCCAGAGAGACTGAGGTTTGTTTCCCATCCCTTTAGTAATACTGGAGCCAGTGCCTCCAGGGAGGACTTCAGAGAGGCCTCAGTCAGGGCTTCTCCCCTGCTCGTGGGAGCTGCTTTCAAGAGGTGACTCTGACTCTGGTCCCCACCTGAGCTCCAGCTGTGTCTCTACCAGTCTCTGGTAGGTCCTGGGCCTTAGCTACTCTGACAGGTGATTTCTGATATCACAATGGCACCTCTGATGGCAGTCTGCCCCTCTGATAAGAACCAGGGCCTCTGCCTGGACCTATTCAGCTCTCACTGTTCCTATCAGGGAATAGGGAAAAAAGAAAAAGAAAAAAACCCAACCCAAACCATATCTAGGAGCCAAGGAGGCTCTCGCCAAGGGTCTGCAATGAGATATGCACTCGACTGGAGATACCCCACTCCTCTCACTGCTGCCTGAGTACTGGGCACTCTGGGTACTCTGAACAAGCCCGGATCTCTCCTACCTTTTTAGAAGATGGTGACAAAAAACAGAGATTGTGACATGAACCCCTCACCAAACCACAGCTTGGGGTTTGTAAGAACAAAACCAGCGAACGACACAAGCTGAAAGCAGGCTGAGGTTTCCTGTTTCATCTCCAAACTTCATATATATGGATTGCCATTCTGTACCTGTCACCTGCCTGGCCTGGCCATGACAACTGTTTTGGCTCTTCAGAACAATGGTAGAAGATGCTGCTTCTCCTTCTGCTCGCAAGTGCTTTTCTCCTTGTCCCATGGGCTGGGGCTGGTGAGTACAGACAGACGGGGTGTAGAGGAGGACATGCAAGGGCAGAAATGGGCACTGAGTAGGAAATCCATCTGGTAACTGCTCATATCTCTACTCTTTACTCGTATCTCTCAGCTTAGACTGTGCCTGAAACCAGTAACGTGTTACAGGCACCAGTGTAGTGTTCTTTGATAGCATTTTAGACATCCAGAGTCAGGCGTGGTCAGTCATCCCCAGGAAGTGTTGTTTGTTTTTCTCTCCATTGTGCATAAGCAATGCTTTGGACAGCCCCAGGAAGGAGAGTTGTTGGCATCATTGGCATATGACATCAGAGGATGACTCTCTCTCCTCATGTAGCTCCGAACTTGATGGGAAATAATAATATCACATACAAGTGATATTAAAACAACTCATTTCTCTTCCAGGAAGGATCATCGGTGGGTCAGAAGCTAAGCCCCACTCCTGGCCCTACATGGCTTATTTATCAATTAGAAATGAGTTAGATGATAACATTCGATGTGGAGGATTCCTAATTCGCCCAGATGCAGTGCTCTCAGCAGCTCACTGTGTGGCTGAAGAAACGTAAGGCCCTTTCTTACTTGTATGTGGAATTTTTCACACAGTCTCGCACAGTCATGAAGAGCCGCAGTCCTGCTCTGGGGTGAAGGAGTCCTCTTCAGGCACAGCAGGGCTCTCTGTGAGGTGAGACGTCCCCTCTGAGTTGCAGGAATTGTCTGTCAGAGCTGTGTGCCTGGGATAAGAGTCCTCGGCAATGTTCTCCTAGTCCATGGCTCCTACCATGGCTCAGAGCTACCGTTGGAGAAGAGAGGCCAGTGTCTCCCATTCCTTGCTTCCCTTTTGTCGTCAGAATGGGACACCTTAGTCCTATGTCAGCATGGGGTAGCTGAATGTGGAAGGAACCCAGGCTACAGAGGGTAACTTGCTGAGAACTGATCTCAGGGGAGGCATATCCAACCACCACCTCTCTCAAACATCTGATATGTTTGGCTGTGGTCAGTGTAGCTGGAACATTTTGGTGTTTCCTGGCAGGAAAGTGAATATCACTTGGACCCTGGGAGCCCACAATGTAAATAGGAAAGAGCTGAGCCAGCAGGCATTCAGTGTTGGGCAGTGGCTCATCCATCCCAACTATTCAGGAGATACCCTTGCAAATGACATCATGCTACTGAAGGTATATTCCCACACATCCTTGCCATCTGAGGGAACTCCCCCTGCTCACTTCCCCATCCCCATGAACTTGTTCCCATTCCCTATGTTCTCTCTGCTTGGCAGAAGCAGCCTGACCCCAAGCTGAATAGGAAAGTGAATTTTATCCCCTTGCCCTATCGCAATGAGGATGTGCTACCAGGAACTATATGCAAAATGGCTGGCTGGGGTAAAACATCAATAACACGGAAAACATTTGTGTGCTGATGGAGATGGAACTGAAGGTTCAGCATGAGGAACTGTGTGAGATGCCTTTCAAACACTGTAGGCCTGCACCCATGATCTGTGCTGGTGATGAGAATGGCAAAAAAACAGCTTTCCATATAAGCATTGTTTTGGGCTCCAAGATGGGATGAGGTTGTGACTAGACAGTCAGGTTCTCAGGCAGGGGACGAAGGGGATTAAAATGAACTAGATTGATCAGGATGATGTGTGGAGGTTCCTCTCAGGAGGTCTGAAGCTGATATGCTCCCTGAACCAGGGTGCAGTTGCCCAGCTGTCAACATCATGTCCCTTTTTACGTGCCTTGGGGGTATTCTATCCAGCCTAGCCACTGCCCCAGCAAGCTGCAGAGCTCACGTAAATCCTTTGTCATATCCTCCTGACACAGTGGGATGGCTCGGATATTTCCACATGTCTAAAGTAGGACTAGATTCTCTTTTTTTCGGGGATATGAAGGCAGTTTTTGAATCTCAGATGGCCTTCAGGCCTGAATTGCTTCACAAATTGGCTTAGAGGAGCAGTAAGGTATCTACCGGCCCTGTGGAGCTGGGTCTGGAGGGAGATGGTCAAAAGAGGAGGTTCTTCACATGGATGGAGGCTAGAGGGCCAGTTTCTTCCCTAGGGCAGGGGGAGCTGTGCTCTGTGATGTCGGGCCCCTCCCACTCCTTTTACCTCACAGGGTGATTTCTGGTGGCCCATTAGTCTGCAATGGGAAGGTTCACAGCATTGTTTCTTATAGACACTCAACATTGCATCTTCCCTGGAGTATTTACCAGAGTCTCCTATTTTGAGCCCTGGACGTTTGAAGAGCTGAGGAAGTTTAGAATCATAGAATAGTTTGGGTTGGAAGGGACCTTTAAAGACATCTAGTTCAACCCACCTACAATGAGCAGAGACATCTTCAACCAGATGATGTTGCTCAGATCCTGGTCCAGCCTGACCTTGAATGTTTCCAGGGACGGGACATCTATCATCTCTGGGCAACCTGTTCCAGTGCTTCCACCATCCTCATCGTAAAAAAATTCTTCCTTATATCTAGTCTAAATCTACCCTCTTTTAGTTTACAACCATTAACCCATGTACTGTCACAACAGAACCTACTAAAAGGTTTGCCCCATCGTTCCTGTAGGCCCCCTTTTAAATACTGGAAGGCTGCAATAAGGTCTCCCTGGGGCCTTCTCTTCTTCAGGCTCAATAACCCCAACTTTCTCAGCCTGTCATCATAGGAGAGGTGCTTCATGCCTCTCATCATTTTTGTGTCCCTCCTCTAATCATGATTTAGGATGTCGATGTCTTTCCTGTGCTGAACAATCCAGAGCTGGACGCAGTAGTCTAGGTGGTGTCTCACCAGAGCAGAGTAGGGGGGCAGAATCACCTCCCTCGACCTGCTGGCCACGCTCCTTTTGATGCGGCCTATGATACAGTTGGCCTTCTGAGCTGAGAGTGTACATTGTTGTCCCATGTCCAGCTTTTTATCCACCAGTACCCTCAAGTCCTTCTCCTCAGGGCTGCCCTTAGCCCTTGCAGCATGTATTGATACCGGGAGTTGCCCTGACCCAGGTGCAGGACCCTGCAGTTGGCCTTATTTAACCTCACGAGGTTCACACAGGCCCACTTCTTGAGCTTGTCCAGGTCCATCTGAATGGCATCCTGTCCCTCAGGCACATCAACTACACCACTCAGCTTCATGTCATCTGCAAAGGTGCTGAGTGTCCACTCAATCCCACTATGTCATTGATGAAAATACTAAACATTACTGGTCCTGGTATGGAAGCCCGGAGGACACGACTTGTCACCAATCTCCATCTGGACATTGAACCACCCTCTGGATGCGACCATCTAACTAATTCCTCATCCACTGAACAGTCCACCCCTATCTCTCCAATTTAGAGAGAAAGATGTTGTGTGGGACTGTGTCAAAGGCCTTATAGAAGTCCAGATAGATGACATCTTGTAGCTCTTCCCTTGTCCACTGATATAGCCACTCCTTCATAGGAGGCCACTAGGTTAGTCAGGCAGACCAACACTAGTTAGCCTGTGTGTTTATCGGCTTCTTGCACACTGGGTTAAAATAACCCAGATTTGGGACAACACCCTAAGTAAAATAAAAACTTTGCAGATACTCCAATCTAGGAAAGAATTACAAGAGCTCATAGGAATTTTAGGGTACTGGAGGAAACATGTGCCTAGATTTTCTATCATTGCTCGTCTGCTGTATACACTTTTACAAAAGGGAAAACCATGGAAATGGGGCCTGGAACATGAAGAGGCAGCCAAAACTTTAATACAGGAATTAAAAACATATCAATCAGTGGGGCCATTTCACCCACATGATGCTATTACAGCAGAACGGGGTTCTATAGAACATGGTGCTTATTGCAGTCTATTTCAAACTGTCCCTAATGGACCAAAGACACCTCTGTTATTCAGCTCGACTGCATTTAAACAGACGGAACAGAGATACTCTGAATGGGAAAGGGGACTTTTTTCTTTAGTCCAAGCAGTTAAACAAGTTGAGAAAATACACCAGGGACAACCCGTTCAGACTACAGGGCCATTTAATTTGCTAGAAACAGTTCTAAAAGGAACATCTCCTGCACAAGGAATTGCCTACAGAGCCACCACTAGGAAATGGTATGCCTACCTGGTGGGAGCAGCAGATGAAATGCAAATATCTGAAGGACATACAAAAATTTCCAAATTACAAACGCCCATAAATACTGACCCAAAGGCACTAAAACAGCCATTCAAACGTTCACCAATTCTAGATGTACCCTCCCTCACTGAGAAGACACCAACTGAGGATACTTGGTTTACCAATGCCTCAGCAAAAAGAATAAATGGTAAATGGCAATATAAGGCTGCTGCATTAGAAACTAACACCAGCAAACAAATTACAGAAGGTGGTGAAGGTAGTGCACAAGTAGGAGAATTAAGGGCAGTTCTTGTAGCAGCACAAAATGGAGCAAAAATGATCTCTGACAACTCCTATGCTGTATGGACAGATGCCGCCCAATAGCTTTGTCAATGGGAAGCCCAGAATTGTTAAGTGTGGAGTTTGGAGAACCGAGGATTTATAACTATTACTAAACATAGCCAGAGAAACGCCAGTCAAGATGGAATGGGTGAAAGCTCACGCCAAAGACAATAAACCAGCCACAAACTGGAACCAACAAGTAGATGAATTAGCCAGAATTAGGGAAATAAAATCAGGAGATATATCAGCCTTTGAATGGTACCGACTAGGGGAATGCTTACATCAAAAATTATGACACACGGGCCAAGATGCACTTTACTTCGCAGCCCAAAGCTAAGGTTGGCCTCTGAACAGAAAAACCTGTTCAGCCATCCTTACAGAATACCCCCAACGTAAACTGAACTTTTAAACAGACCAACCTGCTTAAAGCAACACCGTTACACATCAAAGAAGGGAAAACTTTGTAGTCTACATGGCAAATTGATTACATCAGGCCATTCAAACCCTCTGGGGATATTTGTATATCCTCGCTGGAGTGGAATTAGTCTCGCTTGCTTATGGCGACTAAGTGCCAGAGTACAGTAAATGGGTGCAATACAGTATGAGGGCTATCATCCTGGTTCTCAAATCTACCTACTCCTGATGTCATCCAAAATGATGATTGCTCACATGTCTCATGTAAAACACCCCCTATTATCCTCAATCAAAGGGGATGGCAGAAAGCTGTCTCCTACAGGGGACAGTCCTCCATGAACTTCTCCAACGCGAGTTCTTCCCATGGGCTACAATTCTTCATTAATTGCTCCAGCGTGGGTCCACCACAGGGTCACAAGTTCTGCCAACAGCCTGCTCCAGCATGCGTGTCCCATGGGGTCACAGCCTCCTTTGAGCATCCACCTGCTCTGTTGTGTGGTGTCCTCCACGGGCTGCAGGGTGGATATCTGCTTCACATTGGACCTCCATGGGCTGCAGGGCGACAGCCTGCCTCACTACGGTCTCCACCACAAGCTGCAGGGGAACCTCTGCTCTGGCACCTGGAGCACCTCCTCCCCCTCCTTCTTCATTGATCTTGGCATCTGCCAAGTTGTTGCTCTCACATATTCTCACTCCTCTCTTCCAGCTGCTGCTGCACAGGTTCCTCCCCCACCGCCATTCTTGAATGTTTTCACAGAGGTGCTACCACTGTCGCTGATGGGCTCGGCCTTGGCCAACAGCAGGCCTGTTTTGCAGGTGGCTGGCATTGGCTCTATCAGATGAGGGCGAAGCTGCTAGCAGCTTCTCAGAGAAGCCGCTCCTATAGCCCTCCTGCTACCAAAACCTTGCCATGCAAACCCAATACAAGAGTATCAATCAGTAGTACAGCAGCACTAAATAATAGCAGTAAGCAATCACATATAGCAAAAAATCAATGTAATAGCAACAACCAATAACAGCAACAGTCAAGTGGATATTGTACTGTTACAAGTTACTACAACTTATCATTAGTGAAGTAACTTATCAACAATATAACAACATATATAACACATTACTTATATGGATATATATTGGTCTCAAGTGAAGTAGACAGATCTCAGAAGGGGCCAAACTATGCCAAACAGAAGGACAAACCGATCCCAGAAGGGGACCCAACCATCCCATAGGTGGGAAGACAAACTGAACCAATTCCAAAACTGGGCCCGAAGTGAGATCAATAAAATAACAGAGTCTCACTTCAAAGATGACGCACATCACAGAGTCTGGAGTAAGACAGGGGTCCCTGGTGAGAGTCCCAAGACCCCACAGAACGTTCATGTGGAGAATCCAACCTGTTTAGGAAAGGAAAAGTATATGCAGCTTGCAGACTTCTCAGTGAGAGAGACTCCATTTTGGATAAAAATTAAGTCCTTTTTGTATCAGAGACATAAGACAGCATAGGACACCTTCACTTCAAGCAGCCAACAGATGCTGTTAATTTCTATTTTTCACCTAAAACAGTCAATATGTGATGATGTTTTGTTCTTGCAGACCGATTTTATTTTCACAGTCTGTTTCCACTTTTTAAGACAGTAAGTGGCTGTTAGAGTTTTTTGGGTTTTCATAGAATCATAGAATGGTTTAGGTTGGAAGGGACCTTAAAGATCATCTAGTTCCAACCCCCTGCCCTGGGCAGGGACACCTCCCACCAGACCAGGTTGCTCAATGCCCCATCCAGCCTGGCCTTGAACACTTCCAGGGATGGGGCATCCACAACTTCCCTGGGCATCCCTCTATTTCAGCTGAGTCCATTGTTCACATTTGAAGTGTCTTTGTTGTAACTTCCCATGTTCCCATCATGGAAATGTTGAAAAATGGTGTTAAATTTGGAGAAGAAAAGCCATCCTAAGAGAATGCTCCTATCCATAGCTCTACCGCACTAACACTGTAATTCCTGAAGCAGTCAATCAAGTCGATACTCAGTTGTCCTGTCCATCTGCTAAATTATCTGGCAAGCCAATGGCATTCTCTTCTGCACGAGCATTCAGTTTTTCTGAATTTATTTCTGTTCGTTCCATTGTTTAAACATTTCTTAGTCCAATTGCCCCTGCAAATTTCTATCACCTGTCTCTGTCTCCGTTGAGCCAGCTATTTTCAGGGTTCATGTCCTGACGAAACTGGAGTTCAGTAGGACCAGAGTAAAACATATCACTTTTTTTAATAGAGATTTTTTTCTGTCTTTCATCAAAAAGGACCTTGAAATTGTTTTGCAGTGGTGATGAACATTCCTCCTGTTTCTGTGCATAGTTAGTACCAGGTAAAGACAGTGCTAATTAGAGCAGGCAAAGGCTTTGCAAATAAAGCCTTTGACACTGCTGTGGGCTGCCGTGACAAGAGAATAGACTGTAATAAGAACTATCTTATTCCCAGCACATGAATCAAAGTTTGACTATGGCCACTTGTTGCTTGACGACAAAGATACTTTTCCTCTCTCTGCCTTATTCCCTCCAGGATATAAACTGGGCTAATTTCCTTTCAAAACATCTTCATTTCTATTCTTCTCATCATACATAATTAAAACAAATGACAAATGAAAATTATACTGTATGTATTCATTGAGACACATCTGAGAGCTCCCTAATCAGCTACAGGGTGCTTGCAACTCTATGGGGAGTGGCAGAAAACCACACGCAGAGCTCATTATGGCTGTCAGCATTTTAATGAGCCCCATGAGGAATGTGGTGCTGCCTCCCTGTTACTTCGTAGCTGTGGCAAAATCTGGCAAGCTGCCTTGAAGAAATGACAGGCAGAAGCAGAAGGAAAAGTTACTTGGAGTTTAATGGAGCCCAGTGTGAGATGCGGGACCAGAAACGTAATTGGACAATGTGTTCCCACCAGGACTCATTAGAGCAGAAACTCACAGACTTTGATTACAGGCAGCACAGAAAGCCATAGACACCTCCTGTATCAAACTTCCCTTACAGAAGTCAAACGGCAATCCCCGGGTGCCGGGAAGGTGGTCCTCTCAGTCAGCAATCTCCACGCACGGCACGTGGAAAGGAAATGGCCATGGACCCACCTCTCCAAACCTGCCCTTCTGAAACACTGGCAGATGCACAGGTTCTGCTCTCCGGGCTTCAGTTAGAGCGATCAACCAGGACACTGACTGCAACACACACTGTTGACACATTCATGAACCACAACCCATCCTAACTCACAGCTCCCTCCTTCCACCCTGATCTGAGCCATCTCTGGATTCAAACACCTGCAGTCTTAAATGTTGCACCTCAGCCCCCATCCTCTGTTACATTAGACCTTGAACACCTCTTTCTCTGCTCCGTGAGATCAAAACCATGGGCTTAATGGCTTTTCTTGATGTCATGTATCCCACTACCTCTTGCCAGAGCTCTGATAATGCTCCAAGTAAGGAACTACAATAGTCTATGAATGATGTAAGAACAAATTCCAGCAAGGTTCATTACCTCCTTGTTACAATGGAGATAAAAGAGACTGACCAAATGATCCTTTGGCACTGCCCTCTGCTTCCCAAGTTCTGCTCCCTGCAACTCACGGAGAACACTCACGTGATTCCCTGTCACCATCACTGAATGAGCATTTGTTCACTTTGGAGTGAAACCTCAAGTCTACATCACAACAAAAGCAGAATATGGGCTTGCAAATAGTTTGAGATTCCCTGGAGTACCCCACCTGGCATCCAACTGCATATTCAGAAGAGTGTGGTTTTCTGATAGTTTCTACATCATATTTAGTGGCCTGATGAGAATGTCCAGGTACCGCAGGGCACCTCAAATATTTGGACAGCTGAACTGAGCTCTGTACAGCTGTATTAGGCAACCCAAAGATGGGTTCCAGAAGCTAAACAGAGTTCATTCCATCCCGGCTGTTGTAATGGTCACAACTAGACCACAAGAACTGGCCCAAGAACTATCTTTTCGATCTATAGTACAACAAAGATGACGCAGTCATGTTTGCTCTAGCTGTAGTCCTGGAGACAGAGGAACACCTCCAGAAGACAACTCTTCCCACATGTCCTGGAGACATGCCTTGCCACTATACTCATCAGGCACCTTTTTCTCTGCTACATGTCTAGATTTGCAGCATTATTATTTTTCACATGTACTGTGCCTGACAGAGTCCCTCTAGATGCACGGGGTGCAACCAGGGTGTGAATCACATAAGTTTTCACTCCATTCCTGAATTCCAGGTTCCAACTGTCCACAACAAGGCAAACTTCATTCACTCCTGGGCTAAAATAAATCCACAAATTCCCTCTGTGTTGTGGTGAGACTCTCCAGCTTGTTTGTTTCAGGTACTATAACCACAGAAAATGGGAACAAAATCTCATCATTTGGCTCCCTCTACAGTTCTCCATCAGTACCGCAGAAGGTCTTGCAAATCCAGACACTGCCGGTTGCCTTTACACTTATCATAACTGTTGAAACAGAGTTTCCTGCATGTTCCTTGTTCATCCTTTTACAACTAGTGTAGCAATAGAAGTTCTTCTTGTGCCCTTGATATCTCATACAAAGCTGGCTCTCCTAACACCACTCCTATATGCCTTTGCAAAGTTTCTAAATCTTATTTTACAGCCTGTGTGCCACCTTTTTGCATTGGAGCTCTGTCATGAGCTCACTGCATAGACAAGCCAATTTCCTGGCGGGCCTACTTGTATCAGGATGAACGGTTCTTGCACTGGGGAGGATGCTATTCTCAAAGACCTGACAGTTTTCCTGAGCTCCACCAGCACCATCTACACATTAGGTATCAGAATGTGCATATGTCTAGCTGGACTAGCTGTCTGGAAAGACACTGGAGGCTCATATTTCTCCCCAGTTTAGACAGCGAGTTGAGGTGAGACATTCAGGGAACTATTCAGGTGTCAAAATTTTTAAGTGTCTAGTATAGATTTAGACTGTCTAAGGTGTCTCAAGTATGTGTATGGGGCTTTTAGTTATGATGCAAGGCCTCCGGAAGTCAGTTTCTGGACAAGTGGTTGGAGGTCACATAGGGAGGACCTGCACTGATCCACCTGCACTGATGTGCCATTAAGGCACACAATACAAAGTGCTGAGCACCCGAGTCCTGTTTAGCTTGCAAATGAGATTCTTCATAAATAAACTCAGTGTGATGGATTTGGAACATTCCTGTACTTAGAGCACCTGATCATGCAACAAGTACAAGTAACTTATTTATGGAATTAATGAATTTGTTATGTTAAATATGCCACACATTCCTCAAACATATGGATAACCAATGATGATGATAAATTTGGCTTTATTTTTCATTCTGTGAGGTGATTAATAAACACTCACATCTTATGTTAGGTTCTTTGATTAGTGCTTCTGAATAGCGCTCTGAAAAGGTGCTAAGGAGAGAATCAGTTTCCGAAACGCAGATGCCTAGTATCATTAGCCGCAGGCAGCTGATTTGGATACACCAGGGTATCTGCAAAGGCAGTAGTTGTTCATGTTCAGGCAGTTAATTTGCACACTAGATGATTTTGGTTATGCTTGTGGATTATTCCTTCACTGTCTAAAAGAGGTCAGCTGAGCCATGTGAACCATGTTTTTCTCCTCACAAACTCAAAGGGGAATCTCAGGGTGACGAGCTTCAGTGCAGGCTATATTGGCCATTTTCTCTTGTCCTATTGTCTGTTCCTTGGGAATAGAGACCGACCTCCTCTCACTACAACTTCCTTTCAGGTAGTTGTAGAGAGCAATAAGGTCTCCCCTCAGCCTCCTTTTCTCCGAATAAACAATCCCAGTTCCGTCAGCCGCTCCTCATAAGATTTATTGTCTAGACCCCTCACCAGCTTTGTTGCCCTTCTCTGGACATGCTCCAGAATCTCAATGTCTTCCCTGTAGTGAGGGGCACAAAACTGAACACAGTATTTGAGGTGTGGCCCCACCAGTGCCAAGTACAAGGGGACAGTCACTTCCCTAGTCCTACTGGCCACAGTATTCCTGAAACAGGCCAGGATGCTGTTGGCCTTCTTGGCCACCTGGGCACACTGCTGGCTCATACTCAGCTGGCAGTCAACCAACACCCCCAGGTCCTTTTCCACCGGGCAGCTCTCCAGACACTCTTCCTTAGGCCTGTAGCACTGCATGGGGTTGTTGTTATGCCCCAAGTGCAGCACTTGGCCTTGTTGAAGCTCATACACCTGGCCTTAGCCCATCAATCCAGTCTGTCCAGATCCCTCTGCAAAGCCTTTCTACCCTCAAGCATGTCAACACTCCTACCTGACTTGGTGTCGTCTGCAAACGTGCTGAGGCTGCACTCAATCCCCTCATCCAGATTATTGATAAACATATTAAAGAGAACTGGCCCCAATACCGATTCCTGGGGAACACCACTTGTGACCAGCCGCCAACTGGATTTAACTCCATTCACCACCACTCTCTGGGCCTGGATGTACAGCCAGTTTTTTACCCAGTGACGAGTACTCCCATCCAAGACATGAGCAGCCAGTTTTTCCAGGAGAATACTGTGGGAAACAGTGTTGAAGGCTTTACTAAAGTCCAGGTAAACAACATACCCAGCTTTTCCCTCACCCTAGATGCTTAGATAAGTCCTAGTCCCCAGGCAAAAAAAGCTTTAAGAAGACTGTCCTGAGCCTTATGGGGTTTAAATACGAATTCCAAGCACATATTGTGGCAAAGTGGAAGTTCTGACATCTTCAGAAATGTCAGTTTTGGAGAATCAGCAGAGGTCTTGTTACATAGAAAGAATGACTTCCCCACAGAACTCTGTAGAACCCTATGGTCATATTTTTCAATGCATCACGAAATATATGAGGGGAGTTACCCTAGCAATTCATCCTCCTTAAACATCTAAAGAAAATTGCTGCAGCAAATTTCTTTAAATAGTGATCTCAGAAGCATGAGTCAGTCCATTCTGCAATGAACTTCCATGAAAGGTCAAAGAAATCACCAATTTGTTTAAATTTCTCTCCATGGACTCTTGAAGACTTCTAGGGTGACAAACTGTGGCTTAGGCATCTAAATCATGGACATAAAATGTCAGAGGAATGTTAAAATCTCAGGCTAAGTGCTGAAAAGCATTTGTAATTACCCACATGAAAAGGAGGGGTGTCTTTCTGAGGAAAAAAGTTTAGGACAGTTCTCTTTCTTCAACCATCTTTGCATCCCAAGCTATTAATGAAAAACTGACTCCATGGTTGTGGTTCACCTGCTCAGACTTTGATATCGACAAAGTAGGCACTTTCTCATGAGTTGTTTGTGTTAATTCAGATGGCTATTATGTTGCACAATGCCCCAAATCATGCAACAGCCTAAGCTAGTCAATTATCAAGTCAACCTAGTGTCGTGGTTTTGGCCAGATTGACCAATCGGAACGGCAGATGGCCCTTCCCCCCCTCTCTCCTCAGAGAGGAGAGGAAGAGATAAGGAGATTTACGAGTTTAGAAAAAACTAAACTACTTTAATGAAAATAATAATAAATAAGAAAATAGTAAATAATAGAGAAAAGAAAAAGGGAAAAAAAAAAAAAAAAGTATACAATATATACAAAACCGTATCCAGCTCCCAGGATGACGATCACGTCACCAGCAGACACAGGGAAAGTCCCAGACTGGAGTCAGCGACGGACAGGAGCTGAATTCTGGGATGAGAGTCAGGAATGCTCAGATCGGGATCAAAGGCAGACAAACTGACAGGGTCCTCCTCAGACGTTGGCCATTGAAGGAAAATGAGTCCGAGCCCGAGCCTGAACCAGAGCCAGAGCCTGAGCCAGAGACCAGAGACCTACTTGCCCCTTTGATCCCTTAGCTTTTATACTGAGCGTGATGCAGATGGGATGGAATACCCTGTTGGTCAGTTTTGGGTCACCTGTCCTGTCTGCTCCTCCCTGCAGGTGGGACCCCTCTACGCTTCTCCGCTTCCGACCCTCTAACGGGACAAACAGCGAAGTTATCTGACCTTGGGTGTTATAGCAATAAGTATAAGCAAGAGCCTCTGTGCGTACCGTTCCTTGGTATAATCAGGTCTTATCACTCTGAGAGTGAACAGTTTCTGAACAATATGCCGTTAATTTCAGACTTTAGTTAGTTAGAAGAGGCCCAGCTAAAAAGTAAAATTACAAATCAGAAAATTGGTTCTGTTTTACCTCAAACCAGGACACCTAGACAATTGTCTCAGAGGTTGATAATTGCATGCAGTGTCTACAGCTAGATGAGATGAATCCCAGCCAAAATTTACATTTCACCTTTCAAGGTATTTTTAATTGTTTGTGTGTCCTTGATGGCAGCAACGTCTTTTATTTGCTTCCTTACAAAATCACCTTGTAAGAGGACATTGAGTAAGGCATCTGTGTAGAACTCGTGTTCACATTTGCCATCAGGGTTGAGTCTAGAAGAGAAAAAATTGTAAGTTCACATAAATGGCTGAAAACAGCTGAGATGACAATTACAAAACAAAATTTGAATGTGAAATGTCTAAAAATATATAACCAGTTAAGAGTTACTTACAGCTATGCAATCAACTGTGTAGCATTCACATTCACTGAGACAATTGTAGTCATGCTGGTATAGTTACCGTAAACCAGAGATTAAATTACTCCCTCTGAATTAGATCCATTCCTCTGACCTACCTTTAGCTGCCTAAAAAAGTTACTCTTTAAATCTAAATTATTCTAAGAATCGGCTGTCCTCAACAACTCTTTTAAAGTGAAATGGGCCACTCTTCAGAGGAGTGGGATTGCAATCAGCTGATTTGGAGAATCACTAGTTAGACGTTGAAATGTGAACTAGTCACCCAACCAACTGGTAAAATCCGAAACAAGACATGACCTTTTTCCAGAGAAAAATGTCTCATCCTCACTTGGGCAGTTAAGGTAAATCAGATTAGCTAATTTGATAGTGAAAGATCTAGGGTAATCAGCACAGGCTGCGAGTGCTAAAAATTACATGAGGAGAATCTTCCCTCAAATATCGTAAGTTATTTTCTTTCATTGTCTTCTAGGGGAAGAAAATGGTTAAAACTTTCTAACCTTTAGGAAATATTCACATTTCTTGATGACTTTACTCAGGGCATCCTTCACCTCTCTATTTCTCAGACTGTAGATGAGTGGGTTGAGCAGCGGAGTCACAACAGTGTAGAAAACTGAGAAGAATTCATTCAGTGCTTTCAGAGTCCTAGTTTTTGGCAGGATATAAACAATTATTAAGCTTCCATAAAAAACTGTAATAACAATGAGGTGGGAAAAGCAGGTGGAAAAAGCTTTCTGCGTCCCAGTGACGGAAGACATTCTCAGGACAGGGGTAATGATATACATGTAGGACACCAGGGTTAGTAGGAAAGGGGGTAGTGCACATACTGATGAGAGGATGAACACCAACATTTCGGTCAGGCTGGTGTCACAACAGGAGAGTTTTATCATTGGAGTGAAATCACAAAAGAAATGATTGATAAACTTGGGGCCACAAAAGGAATGTTGTGAAATCAGGAAACAGCTTATGGCCATAACAAGGAAACCACTCATCCAAGACCAAGCTACAAGCTGCAGACAGTATCTGCTATTCATGACAACTCCGTAATGAAAGGGTTTGCATACTGCTAAATACCGATCGTAGGACATCACTGATAAGAGAAAGTTTTCAGTGACTGCAAGGGAACCAAAGAAATAAAATTGTGTGATGCAGCTGCCAACAGAAACGCTCTTGTCCCCAGTCAGAAAGCTGGACAACATCCTGGGCAGGATGGTAGGGCTGTAGCAGGTCTCCAAGCAGGACAGGTTGCACAGGAAGAAGTACATGGGTTTGTGGAGGTGCCAATCAGCCACCACCAAAACAAAAATGAGGATATTGCAAATCACAGCCACAACATAGATCACCAAGAAAAGGAGGAAGAGAAAAGATTGCATTTCTGGGATATTCCCAAATTCCAGGAGCAGAAATGTTGTGATGACTGTTTTATTTCCACATTCCTCATGTTCCATGTACCAATTCAAGAGGAAATGGCATCACAGCCTGGAATAAAGCATGAAGAACTACATTTAATTATTGATCCATCATTACCAAGTAACTACAGAAGAAAGATGTTATTGTTAACATTGTGTGGTTGTATTGTTTATTTTCTTTTAAGCAGTTCTTGAACATTTTCCAGATAATAATCTACAAGAGACATTATTGTATATTTTTAATTTTCTCTTATGCAAAGTTTTTAACAAAATTGTTTCCTTGTATTTGGAAAGCATCATATGGAACTGCAGCAGGATTTTTTGATGATTTAGACTATGCCTGTCCAATGCAATCAGTGGAAAACTGTAATATGCATTTTTTAAGAAGTGGACAGACTGATGAGTGTTTGTGGGTACTGAACTTGATAAGAAACTGAAATATCCAGAAAAATGTTGAGGAAAATGTTGAAAGATATGGCTTATCTCACTTGGCAACATTTTTTTTAAACCTGAAGGGTCAGAAAGTGATATTCCAGTCAACAGAAACAAGCTATGATTTAGAAATCTTCAGTCAAAAGCAGAAAGAAAAAGAGAGGAATTCTTGAATGGGTGACCATTTCATCACCCAAGATGACAAGTACCATACCTAGGAAATATAACAAATACTGAAGGAAATCATGAGAAGAAACGTATTTTTTATTTTAGTGCACTGTTAGTTATTAAACCTATCAATTTCTCTTCTTTCTCTCCCTCTCTTCTCTCCTCTCTCCTTTTTTTAATTTCTGTTCCTTTTTAGAGGTTGGCAGGTTTTTATTCATTTTTTGTTTGGTTGGTTTTGTGTGTGTGTGTGCGCGCGCACGCTTTTTTTTTTTTTTCTGTTAAAGATTTCCTTTAGAAGCTAAAAGAACACAAGGCTGAGGAACAAGAAAGTGATCTGCCAGGGACCTGGTGTTACCTGTTAAATTAAATATTGTTGCACACACAATTAACCTCAGTGTACAAATATATCTGAACATATTAATCCCACAGTCAGTGTTCAAAGTAATTGAGATGAGCTATACTGTAACGAGGATTTTTCTTGCTATTGACCACAGGCTACTCTCTTAGTTCTGGACAGTCATATTGAAATACCTTTATTTCATTTAGATGAAATATCCAAAAGAGTAACACTTCAAAATAGAATACAAAATATTCCTGTTTCACAGACTGTATTTCAATAGAAAAGATCATGGGAAATTTCCCTACCTACCTTGCTGCAGGACAGTTTGCGGTTGTAATTCTTACAGGCAGACTGCTAAGGCTATCAGTAGAATTTCTGCCCTTCTTAGCCCAAAATATGCTGTACTAACAGAAACTAAAAAAATACCTAAGGAAATTTGGTGTTCGGTTACACTATGATGAATATCTAACAGATTGACAGCATGCTTATTTGTCTGTTCATTCTTCCTGATGTAATTTTCTTCATATCCTGTGCATTAATGTCCATCCTAATATTTTCAACCTGGACCAATATTAGAGGATAGAAGAGAGTTATAAAATAATCTTTTCTGATTTAACCAAAATTAACCTGATTTACCTCTTAGAAATGTGGTTTCAGCCTAGTTTGATACGGCTCTAGCTGAATCAGGTCTCGGGATGGCTGCGGCTCTGCTCTGCCCGCCTGTCTACTGCTGAAAGATGAGCCTCCATCTGGAACTGATAAAAGATGGGTCAGTTATCCCATTGCTCCTTTTTCCTGCTGGAATAACAAGTGTCCCTTGGCATTACTGCATTTGGGAATTTACCATAAACAACCCACAATACCTCATATGTTTTGCAGATTTTTCAGACTGTGACACCACTGGAACAGGGTGAAAACAGAATTTTCAGTCTGAAATAGGATCTTTACAAAGTACTTTTCCTATTTGTCTTTATCATTTGTTTTCTCTGTTACTTTGTTTCCCATTATCAGTCAAAATTGCAAGAAACTGCTTATTTCTGTGTGACTATTATTTACATTAAAATGATTTATTTTTCCTAAACTGTGTTCTGCAGATGTTGTGTTGGAGCTGGCTGGGACGGAGTTAACTTTCCCCACGGCAGCCCTCACAGTGCTGTGCTTTGTAACCAGAACTGTGTTGATGACACACCAGTGTTCTGGCTACCGCTGAGCAGTGCTGGCACAGCATCAAGGCTGACTGTCCCACGCCCTACCCCTCCATCCCCAAAGACCAGTAGGCTGGGGGTGGGTTGGGAGAGGACGATAGCCAGGCCAGCTGACCCAATCTGACCAAAGAGATATTCCATGCTGTATGACATCATGCTAAGCAATCAAACCTAAGACAAAGGAGGAGGAAAGGGGCGCATTCGTTATGAAGTTGTTTGTCTTCTGAAGAAACCAGTATGTGTACTGAGCTCCTGCTTCCCAGGAAGAGGTGGACATTGCCTGCTGATAGGAAGCAGAGAATAAATATTTTTTTCCTTTTTTTTTTTTTTTTTGCTTCTCTGTACAACCTTTCCTTTTTCTTTATTAAACTGTCTTTATCTTGACACACGAGTTATTCATCTTACTGCACCCTCCCAGTGAGAGACAGCCAGGATGTGCTCTGGGAGCAACACATCTGAAGTCCAATGCAATTTGGCCCCTCGAGTATCTTGGTGCCCCAGTGAGGTGGGTTGTCTTAACCAGGGGCTGGCTGCCAGGGAAGCATTTGCATGGGGCTGGCTCCTGCATGGACGATGGAGATGGAGCATCCCAATCCAGCAGATGAGAGGACACACCCATGTCAAAAGTAGGTATATAAGCCTGAGCTTGTGTGCAAACTCTCCCCATTCCTCAGCTGGCCGGTATGTTGGGTTTGCTTCTTTGCAATCGACCACCCAATTAACAGCCTGGCATTATTCAGTGTATGGCTCTGAGCCCAGTCTCCAAACCTGCCGTCAGTGCTGCAGGCCTGGCAGGGGGACAGGTTCCTGGAGGGACGAGTGCCACCTCCTCAGGCACCCACAAGACACTGGCCTGGTTGCAGGGCCCCCTTGGCAGCTGCGGCCCATTGCACCAGGTGTGAGGGCAGAGGGGAAGGGCTGGGCAGACCCCCTTTGGCCAGGAGCAGGCCCGCAGAGGCCTTTGCAGCCCCTTCCTTGGCCGTGCCCGGAGCATCCTGCGCCGGGAGGGCCGCGCTGCCCGCTCGGGCGCGGGCGGGGCGGGGGCGCGGACGCTCCCGCCGCTGCAGCGGCTCTTGCCGCGCTCCCGCCCGCTCGCCTCCTTGGCTTCCGAGGCGGAGTGAGGGGTCCAGGGACGCCGGTCAGATCCCCTGCACCGGGGCTGTCCCTTCTCCATCCCACAGCCTCCCGCCGGTGTCCGCTGCCCCCACAGCCCCCAGGGGAACCAGGCGCCCAGGTGCCGGGGAGGAGGCTTGCAGCGATCCCAGTGCGGATCCCAGTGTCTCCGCCCCCCTGGCCCTGCCTCCCCGCCTTCCCGGTCGTCTGTCTGTCCGCCTGCCCCTCCGCCTCTCTCTCCATCGCTGCCATCCCTCGTCCTTGCGTAGCGCTGCGTCTTCCTGCCTGCCCGAGCATCTCTCGCTCTGTCTCTGCAGCCCTCCCCGCTCTCTTCCCGTATCTCATTCGTCTGCCCCTTACTCTCTCTCCCCCTTCCTCTTCCACCTCTCCCTCCACCCGTCTGATCATCAGTCCGTCCCTGCTGACTCTGGCCGTGATTCTGGTGAGTGTCTGCTTGTTTGTGCTTCACTTTGTTATTCTGGCCTTATTCTCTGTTCATTGTCCCTGTTCGCTGAGGAGAGCTTGCTCCTATTCAATCCATCCCTCTCTCCATCCCTCACCCCTACTCCCCCAAGGACGTACACCCTGTTTGCTCTGTCTGACCACCCTGTCAGCACAATGGTAGCGTGGGGATTTTTCTGGTGGTCCCCACCCTGCCACCCCAGAGTGGGAACTGGGGAAATTGAGGTGAATGTGTCTGAACCAGAGAGATCTATGTGGACGGGTCTGGAGCGGAGGGTGGTCCCTTTCACCTGTCGGCACTTGGCTGGAAGACAGCCATATATGACTTGAACTACACCCTCCCCCTCATGCATTTCTGGGATTTGCTCTGCAATCATGTCCTGCCTCATTTCTCTCTCCACCATGTCCCTCTTATTACCTAGACTTTCAACCTGCCCTCACAAACTACTCCATGAACATATCCTCACGTGTGCTGTCTCCTGTGCAGCTACATTGACACAATACTGTTAGTGATGGGTACCTGCTCATCTCTTCTAAAATGGACCCCTCTGCCTCTCCATCCATCCATTTCAACAAAAATTCTGATGTCTCTCTGCCCACCTGTGCATCCATCTGTCACAAAATGGACCTTGTCTGCCAGTCTGTCCATCCAGCCATGGATGGAGACCCATGTATTGTTCATCCTAGTTCAGTCCCCTCCCTCCTTCCTTCCTTCCTTCCTTCCTTCCTTCCTTCCTTCCTTCCTTCCATTCACTCTTGCTTTCACACCTTCTTCCCTCTGTCTTCCCTTGCTATTCCTCAGTTCTCTTCAAGATTCTCCCATGCTGGGTGTGGAGTCCAGACCTCTTCAATGCAGAGATACTCCTGGTGACAACCCAGTGCTCATGAACAGGGATTCTGAACCCCTGGGTTTGCTCTGGCTATACATGGTGGGTTGGGGCTTCCAGCTACATGTGCAGGACAGGAAACGACAAGGAATCTTCACCAATGAGGGGCTGCCTGATGGTTTCTGTGGATCTCTCCTCTTACAGAAGAACCTTCTTGTCTGCAGGTCTCCAGAAATGTGGCGTCAGAGCTTTGGACTTCTAGGAAAATCCTACGCCCATGACAGTGAGCTGGGGATCGGACAGCTGAGGGACATTTTGGTGATGGGAATGCTCCCAAGGGGGGACAAAAAAAGGAGGACTGTAGGCAGCTGTAGGGTGAAACAAGGATGAGAATGGTCAAGAACTCTACAGGAAATGGGTGGGGACTAGAGATATGGGGGAAAAGGGAAAAAGGGGAGTGGAGGGCAGACACTGTTTGCTGGTAGGCTCACAATAGACCCTCAGTAATGTTGGTCACCTAGTCTTGGTTTTCAGAGTGGGAACAGCCACATACTTGAAGCAGCCTCAATCACCTCCTTGTGTCATTCATGTGTGCTGATGGACAGGTTGCATCTCTCCCAACAGCAACAGGATCCTTTTTCCTGGGGAAGTGGCTCCACATACCCCTGTACCCAGTGTCTCTGTGCAGTGCTGTGGTAGATGTTGCTATCCAGGATTATGTGGCTGATGTGGCTGCCGAACTTATCTACCAGAATAAGAGTCAGACCTCCATGGAAGTCCTCTTTGCCTTCCCCCTGGGCCCTCACATGGCCATCTACTCCTTCCAGGCCCGGAGTGAGGATGCCAAGGTCCAGGCCATGCTGCAAGATGAGGTACCAGCATCCAGGGATGAATGGGTGAACCACCACAGGGACATGGGATGAGCAGCCCGTGGCCTGCCTGGTGATCAGCTTTCTCTCCCTCCCTGTCCCACCCAGGTCCAGCACCTGCATGAGGCTACAGGGGGCTGGGAGAATCTGGAATACCTTCGGGATCAGTCTCAGTATCCGGGCGAGGTATTTGCCTGCTTCCTGGGCACCCTGTCCCCCAGCAGGGAGGTGGTCGTGACCTTGCGCTACGTCCAAGAGCTGCCACGGGAGCCAGATGGAGCAGCCCATTTTGTGCTGCCACCCACACTGCATCCCTACACAAGACTCTATGGTGAGTGACCCCACCAGGAACCTGGCCTCCCAGTCACACACCCCACAGAAGGATCACAGGGTCCCCATGTACTTTATGAACAGACTTGATGCAACTTCCCTTGGCCCCCACAGGGGGACCCACATTGTTCCCCCACGCAGCCCCTGAACAGATTCACATATTCTGCCTTGTGCCCCATGAGGGGATTCACACCTCCCACACACATTTCCCATAAACAGACTCTTGGACCCCTCCATGCGCCTTATTGACAGCCCCCAATTCTCTCCATATGTCCTAAATATGGGTGCCAAATCCTGCCACTCACACCCACACAGGGAGAGCCTCTGCCCTACCCAGGGCCATGTTTCTCCTTGCAGTCTGGAATTGTGGCAGTAGCAAGCTGCACTACAGCCTGCTGCTCACCGCTAGCCTACAGTCACCCCGTGGAGTGGTCAATGTCCAGGCCAATTTTGCCCTCACCCCTTTGATCTACACTGCCCAGGACCACAGCACTGCACAGGTATGTCCTCCTGCGTGCCAGGATCCCAGGGGGAGCTGGGGAGGGGTGTCATCACTGAGAAAACGGGGATGCACTGATATCAGGGCCTGTGCTCCCGGCCAAATGCTGGCTCTGGTCCCCTCCTCCTGTGTATGACCAGGCACCCCTTCTCCAGGTCTCACTGGCTGGCAGCCCCCCACATCAGCATGATTTGGAGCTGCTGGTGTATTATGGAGACCCCACTGCAGTCAGTGCTGTGGTGGAGAAGGGAGACCCTGGGGCCCCTCCAGGTGAGTACAGCTGGGGAGGAAACATGGAGGCACCTCTGGGTTGCAGCAGGCACTGGGGCACGGGGTGACACTAGGAGGCGAGATATCATTGGACACTGGGATGGGAATAGTAGGCATTCAGATGGCACAGTTTGGGTCCTGGTGCTCCAGGGTGGGGTGCTGGGGACACTGTGGTGAGGTATCAGCTATAGCAGCGTGCACATGCAAAGTCCTATGTTAGGTCTCACTGGGTAGCTGTATCGGAGGCACTGAGTTGGAATACACGGGGCACTGGGGTGTGCAATTGTTGGACAGTACAGTGGGGTATTGAGGTACCAGTGTAGGGCATCACAGGCTCTGGGATGATGGAAGCTCAAAGTACAATGAGAATCAGTACCAGGAGGAGGAGGGAGGTCCCTATCTGGCCTTCATCCCACCCCATACCTCCTCCAGGCTCCCTCCTTGGTGACCCCATGGTGTTGGTGACGCTGGCACCCAGCATCCCTGAGGCAGTGCCTGGGCAGCACCAGTCTGGAGAGTTCATCTTCCTCCTGAACACCACGTTCCTTGAGCATGCACAGGTACCTCCTCAGAGCAGGGATCGGGATGGGGTGGAAGAGCAGGTTGAGGGGGAGTGGGCCAGGACAGGCGTTTATGCAGGGACAGAGGTGTGAGGGGGGATTGGTGGGGCCTGAAAAGGGCGTGAAATAACT
Organism: Alca torda; assembly: GCA_008658365.1. Classification (NCBI taxonomy): domain Eukaryota; kingdom Metazoa; phylum Chordata; class Aves; order Charadriiformes; family Alcidae; genus Alca; species Alca torda. The sequence continues at coordinate 303,436 of CM018094.1, read as the reverse complement.
TGTGTGCCCAGAGGAGTTCAGGGCACTGGCTTGGGTCACCCAGGGGAGCCCAGAGGCTTTAGGAGGACCAGGCTATGGGCCAAGGCATCTGTACTCCTCACAAGTGCCTCCCAAGACCTGCCTGCTGTGTCTTTCCACAGGACTCCCTGCTCTTCCTTCTCAAAAGCCTGCCCCTGGGCTGCTACTTCAACATCTACTGCTATGAAGAAACCTCTGTGGGCATCTACCCGTAAGCAAACATGGGGCAGGCTGGGTGCTACGGTGCTGGATTAGGTACTGTGGGTAGGGCTGGATACTGTGGGGCATGGCCAGGGCCTGGAATGGGTGCTATGAGGAAGGGTTAGATGCTGGAGGGCAGGGGTGCATGTTCCGATGCTCGACGGTATGAGGCAAGGTTGGGTGCAGGAGGGCTCAACTAGCTGCTGTAGGGCAGGGCTGGATTCTGGGGATGGGATCTCTGTGGCGTTATGGGACAGCACCTTTTGGGCTTGTGCTGAGCAGAGTCTTGTAGGAGCTACGAAGCCAGGTCTCTACAAGAACTGCTGTGGGGCAGGGACTTGCAGAGGACCCTAGGGCATAGCTGTGGGAAGTGCTATGGGGCAGGGTCTCAGGAGCACTAGGGCCAGCACAAAGCAATGTGCGCTCCAAACATGCTCTGCCACCTGCAGGCAAAGTGTCCAATATACTCAGGACAACCTGACCGAGGCCATGCGGCGCATCCCCTCCACCGGCTCCAGTCTGGGTGACTCCAATCTGCTGGAAACCCTCCGCTCAGTCTACAATACCCCTCGTCCCCGCCGCCACCCACGACAGGTCTGGGTACAGAGGAATGGAGGGGTGGAGGGACAGGTGTCCAAGGGGACAGAGAGGACACAGGAGTGTGGGTGGAAGGAACCACCCAAAGTACACGGTGGCCACAAGGGAACAAGGATGCTACTGTGGGTGTGTGGGGGAATGGAGAGGTGGGTCTGTATCTTTGGGGGTTTCTGCCCCTGAGCGGATATCTCTCCCTAGGGTACTCTCTCTACAGGGGGTCTCTCTGCTGGGCCCCTCTCTCCATTTCAGGGGCCTGCTCTCCCCCTTTTGGGGTCACTGTGCCAGACCCCCACCACTCATGTCCGCTGTCTCTCAGCTCTTCATCTTTATGGCCGGGCTGCCCGCTGACAAGGAAGCCATTGCAGCTGAGGTCTGCCGTCACCGCAACAGCCACCGGTAATGGAGACTCGCCCCCGAGTCCTCCAGTCATCCTTTGCTTGCCCAGTCATTTCCATCCCTGATGAGGGTCCCGGTTCACCAGTGCCTGTCCCAGCCCTTGGGCCCCTCCAGTGTCCCAAAGACCCTTCCCACCCTGCACAGCTCTCCAGTGCCAAGCTCCCATGGGGTAGTCTTTGCGTACTACTCCCACAACCAAGGCACCTTTCACAGAGTGAACAGGGAGACTGAGGCACACGTCTTGTACCCCCTGATGTGTCCCTAAGCTCTCTCTCAGCCCCGCTAGACTCACCCCAGCTCTGCCCCAAGTCCCAGCTCTCCTCTGCCAGCTCCCTGTCTAACCCCAGCCCCAACCCCAGTCCCTCACTCCCTGCTCTTCCTCCTGCCCCCTTGTTCTGCAACCCAACTTTGTTCTTCCAGCTTTAACTCCAGCCTGCGTCCTCCAGCTCTACCCCACATCCTTGCACCCACCTCTGGCTCTCATTTCTGACACCTTTCCCTGCTTCCCCGCAGGTGTTTCTCCTTCTGCTTCTCTGAGGACAGCGCTGCCTTGGCTATGGCCCTGGCCGAGGAGACGGGGGGTGAAGCTGCCTACGTCTCCTCTGACAGCAGTATGAGCCTTGTGGTAGGAACCCAGGAGTCCTGGCAGGTCCCCCTCTATTCCACAGGCACACTGACTTCCAAGTACCCCAGCACCTGCACTGCCCACACACAGTAGTCGAGACCCAGCTGCCCCAGGACCCCAGGCACTCACTTCCCCTGACTCTATCCCCACTGAGAACCCAGGTGCCCAGGCTTCTACCCCACTATAACCCACAGACATGACTGCACCCAGGGAACCCAGCTGGCACAGGTTACCCCCCCCCCCACACATTCCACTGTCCCCCAGAGAACCCCAGCACTGGGGGACATGGGCTGAACCCTGGTGGAGCTGCAAACTGTGGTGTCCTGCCCCCTGTCCCCAGGTGCTGAAGTACCTGAAGCAGGCCCTCAAGCCAGCAGCTGAGGGAGTCTCTCTGAGCTGGACCCTGCCCCGCGGCCTGGAGGTTGAGGTGCTGGGGGGCACTCCTCAGTCCATCTTCCAGGGTCAACACAACCTCCTCTATGCTCAGATCCATGGACAGGCACAGGTGAGAGCTGGGACTACAGTTACCTTCCAGTAGCCTCCCAGTAATCTTTCAGTAACTTTCCAATATCCCCCAGGAACCATCTTGTGTCCCCAGTAACCTCCAGTGTCTTCCCATGTGTTCACAGGATACGACAGTGGCCAAAGGGGTCATGACCTTGCAGTACAGCCTGGATGGCCAAGATGTCACTTATACCACTGAATTCCCCCTGTGCCCACAGGGAGATGGCCGGTGAGAGCCTGCCCTAAGGGAAGATGCATGCATCCCCCTCATTGCTAACATTGACTCCAGCTGAGAAGGGGCCCAGATAGGTTATGCATTCCCACCTTCCACACACGATCCCAAACTGGCAGAGAACCCAGGTGTCCAAGCATGCCTTCCTTCCCTGCTTTGAACCCACAGCGGTAGGACCCAGAAACCTGGGCATCACTTTCAGACAGACAAGGACCCAGGCGTCCAGGTTTCCCCTCTGTCCATCCTCACCCCTGAAGGGAAAGAACTCAGGTGTCCAGGCTCTCTCTCTGCCCACCTTCTCCTAACATGAAGATGAGCCAGGTGGTCAGGCTCACCCCATTCTGTCCCCAGGCTGGCTGGGCATCGTCTGGCTGCAAGGTGCTTGCTGAAGAGGTTGTTGCCAGAGGCTGTGAGTGGGCCGGGGGAGGAACCAAGACATTGTGCAGTTGAGATCAGCCTCACTTCAGGGATCATCTGCCCCTTTACCAGCTATGTGGGGGTGCGCACACCACAGAGGGTCACCTGGTACCAAAGTAAGGAAAGACCTTTCTGGGAAAGAGCTGGTGGGGCAGCTCCATGGGATGTTCTCATTCCACTGGATCTGGAACCCCAGCCTCAGGGCACCCCCAGTCTTGCGGGGTAGGCCTCATCACCACCAGGTGCTTCTTTCCCATGTGCTTAATTCAGCCCCTTGCCCTCTTTGCTCTCAAAGGGCCCCTGGCACTGTTGCCACCCCGCCAGTCACTCATCCCCTGCCAGATCATTGAACTTCATGGCTCCAGGATCTCTTCCTGCTATCCTAAGAGCATCTGGGTCCCACCTGGCTGGCTGACAGCAGTGCGTGCATCATGGCTTGCCCTCCGTCAACTTACCCGTGGCATTGCTGCCCTGCCCCAGAGGGGAGCTTGCTCAAAAGGTATGGGGCCTCGACCCACATGGGAGATGTAGGGATAATCTAATGTCTTATGAAAGGGTTATGCTGCCATGTCTTGCCCATGGCATGGAAACGAATGAATTTTGCCTTTAGCCCTTCCCTTAGTTACCCTTAAACCTGCAAGTCCTTCAGCAAATATCAGACCCAGCTCAAGGACACCCAGGGATGGGGCAGGGATGGTGCTGGATCATAAATACACATCTGGATAAAATGTGTTGGGAGGGTATCAAGGGAGGTCTTGGGACATGGCTTGGAACAAATGACGGGAGAATAGGCAGTGATCGAGGTTGGAGGTGAGTTAGGGGTGTCCAGAAAGGGCTGCAGATGGGTCTGCTCCGGGGACATGCAGGAAGGAGCTTAGACTGCAGGTAGCAGCATGTCGTCCTGGAGCAGTGGGAACCCCTTGGCTGGTGGCCAAGAGCAGAGATAATGTTCTGGAGCATTATTATTGCACAGGGGAGTAGAGAGAGGTCAGATTCCTGCGATTCTCCCAACCCTGCTGTTCACATCTCCTCCCACAGCATGTAAACCACCACCACCATTTTTTTCTTCTCTCAAGTATGTGGATCCCATGGAGTTTGTTTTGTGCTCTTCAATTTTGTGGCGATGGTGCACTGAAGCCGTTGCCAAGTGTCAGGAGCTGGTGGCCCTGCAGAAGGCAGATGGCTCCTGGGCCCTCAGCTCAGGACTGGCCTCTGTGCTAGAAGTCGATGAGGATGAAATCAAGGGAAAGATGCCTGATGAGGTAAGGGGAGAACCTCTTACGGTGGCAGCGTGTCATCCTGGAGCAGTGGGAACCCCTTGGCTGGTGGCAACACTGGCATCCAAAGGGCAGACAGAGAGGAAGGAAGGAAGGGATCAGAAACCAGAAGCCACAAAGGAAGGGGTGGGAAGCAGTGAGGGGACAGGGAGGAGGCTCAGCACTGCGTGCTAGTCTCAGTTGTTCTACTACAGGTCGTGGAGCCAAGCATCTGGGCCACAGTGCTGGCTGTGACCTGGCTACACAGACATGACGCGTGTTACCAAGACCTCTGTGAGCTGCTGGAGGCCAAGGCTGTGACCTGGCTGTGCAGCCAAGCTGGTGAGTCTTGATGGTCCTTCTCCTGCTGATCCCCACAGAACAGCCTCCTCCCTTCTCTCTCCAGTGGGACCTGCCTCACCCCTTTGCAGGACCACAATTTCCTGGGGGCAGGTGAAGGAGTCCCGTGTCTCCATTCTCCTTGCCATTTGTGGACTCTCCCTTCTGCCTGACTTCCCCAGTGCGCCTGTCTCTCTCTGACTGCAGAGTCCCAGCTGGACAAGTGCCTGGAGACAGCCAACACCCTCCTTGGGAGCAGTGTGAAGCCAAGTGTCTTCAGGCTCTGAGCTCAACACATGCCTGTGCTACAGATCAGCAGCACCTGCAGAGCTAAAAAGGGCCACAAAGTAGAGCCTAAATTCACCTACCATGCTGGGATACCACTATTGCTACCGGCTGGGGTCTTACATTACAGATGAATTCTCACTGCTTATGTCTTATGCCAGTTGGGCTGAACCTGTATCATGCCGAACTCCTCAAGAGAAGCCTCTAGTTCAGAGCCTCCAGTGTGTTTGGTTTGGATGGAGGTGGGAGTGCGAAGGAAGCATCACATTCTCCAGTGGTTGTGCTTTCTGCATTTGGCTTTGGCAAAATGCGCTACTGGCCTCCACAAAGATGGCGCTTAGAGGGATGGTTTAGTGGTGGACTTGGTAGTGTTAGGTTAACAGTTGGACTTGATGATCTTCAGGGTCTTTTCCAATGCAAGTTATTCTATGATTCTATGGTTTCTGTCCTGACAAGAGGCTGCTGTGCACACCAGAAGAGTGTTTAGAGGCGTCAACAGCAGGCTCCCAATGAAGGACTCCTGCTGCACCCCACTCACTGACCTCTTTGCTTTACCCCAAAAGATCAGGCTGTGTCAGGAACTCCCATATCTGCATTGCCATGTAAAACAATCATTTTGGAAGTAAAACTCTCATCAGCATCAGTCCCAGCCCATCACAACGTCCAAGAGAACTCATGTGGGGCGAGATTGATTTGAAAACTAGTAGCGTGTTGGAGGTGGAACTGCAGGAGGTTTTGATTAGCAAGCCCTTTTTGATCATGCAATGTACCCCCTCCTGCCCCAGCACCCTGAATTCATGGGTCTCATGCCATGTTGGCAAAGTCTCTGATTCATTTTCCAATAAACAGTGACTCTTCTCTAAGCCAAAAGGTGCAACATAGTCTTTATTTCAGTCGGGTCTATGATCCTTCCTTCCAGGGGCCGTCTGTAAGTCACCAGGAGGGGCACGAAAGGTCGCTTCCCAGAGAGCTGTGTATTGTAATACAGTGAATAAGGGGCTGCCGTTGCTCTTGGAAGAGCGTAGAGCTGTTCTAGGTTAGCAAGACAAGAGCTAAGGACTTGCTAAGCTTTTTCTAGACTCCTTTTGGCTTGAACTTATTTCAGCTTGATCTTAGTGGTACCGCCGTAGCAACATTTGCCCAGCAGACTGATGACTGATACCTAACTTATCCTAGCTGTAACAGAAAAGTTGTCAGGTGATTAATGTCCAACTTGGTTTTAGCTTTAACTTTTTAACTCCAGTGGAGCATGCGACTCTGAAAATAAATGCTGTTCTCCCTTTCAGCTTCACCTCTGCTGTCTGGAGCAGACACAGCACTAATGTCTGAGTGCACTGGCAACCCCCTCCTTCCCTGGGGGTCAGTGGGGAGACAGAGTCGTCACCTTCCCCAGAGATGCAAATGGGATGGGGCTGAGAGGAATGTGCCCTGCCACACTTCTTGGGGTGTGGAAGGAGGAAAGAAGGGCACTGGGGACCTCCCATTTTGGAGAGGTGAATCATGGCTGTGAGGAAATACTGGTAGCTCAGCTTACTTCAGCCGCCAACAAAAGCTTTGTTGACCCAGGGAGAGGTTTTGGCTTCTTCCCTCCAAGATACTCCCAAGGGTTGATTGAACTTGGTCTCCATGGCCTGGAGGGAATACCAGACTCTGCTTCTTTCTCCCCATTGACCACTGGCAGAGGCTGAAAAGGCAACCTCAGTCAGCCACGGCCACCTAACTCTGAAGGAGTCATTCCCACTATAGTCTTCTGCAGAATGTGAGCTGAATCCCCTTTTTGGAGCCTCACCAGGCTCTGCTGCATCAGTTTGGAAACGGCTGTGCTTGTTGCCCCACCTCAGTTTCTCTTTTTCTCACAGCAGGCTGAAATGCTTTGGAGGTCTGGGGAGGGACAGCCATTGCCTGAGGTGTTGAAACAGTTTGCACCATCTCAGAGCTTTCATCCTCCACAGGGATACACTTATGCAGTGCTTCCTCCCTGAAATCTCACAGGAGGCACCCTCCAGGACACTGATTATTTCCATAACACTAGGATATGGTATTCAGGTGCTTTAGGCCCAGAGCTCCCTCTGTGGAAGGAAGAGTGAAAGAGGTGAACTTTCTGTTGGCCTTCCTGTGAGGTAAGGGCTTTCAGAGAGAACAGGTGGGTAAGCGATATGGGGCAGAACAGGTGACACCCAGACCTGAGTCCTCATTCACAGGCACCATCACACTCTTCATTCACAGGGTTCAGTGGGGGAACCTCTCCTAATTGCACTTGTCATTAACATCTCCGGACACAATTCATCCCAGCCTCAGAGAACGGTGCATTCGAGTTTGGGTGCGTCACTTTTTGAGCAGCCCACCCACCCCAGGATTTCTATGGACTCCTTCGCTGCTTTCCTTCGGCATCTCCATCTTCCTGTAAAGGCTCAAAAGTCATGGGGAGCAAGTGAGCGGGGACATCATTGTGCTCGCTCACAATCTTGGGAAAACCCTAGGATGCAGTCTGGGCAGAGGGTTCTGTTCCTCAAGCATGGGCTTTCCCTGAGCATGCACGCAGGCTTGTAGTGGGTATTTACCACAAGCACAGACTAGATGTTCCTCCTTCCCCACTCCCGACTCTGGGCACTCAGCCTCTGACTGGCAGCACAACACAGAGCCCCAAAACCACAGCTGGGAGCTCAGAGGTACTCAACACCCGCGGTGCCAGTTCTTCTCCTGACAGGAAAAAAGGCATCTGATATGATAAGACATCAGTTGTGTGTTTTCCTCTGTTATTGGGGAGGAAAGCGTAAAGCAGTATGAGCCAGTGAGGAAAGAAACTGTGACTATAGGAAGTCCACATGGAGAGATCTGTAATACCTTACATAGGCTGTGGCATGTGGTTATGATAATCACAGCAACAGCAGGTGCATACATGTCAGTTACGCCTGTTTGAATTTGCCAGTGTGTGACTACAGTATAACTGTGATATGATTAACTCTGACAATATGGTCACTATTAGCAGTGCAGTGTTAGAGTTATGCAGGCACTTTCAGATGCCTTCGGACAAGCACTCTCAGATCCCTGAGAGCTACCAACGTGCTGAGTTCCACAAGACCTGCATGGAGAAAGGGGAATGGGAACAACAGACATCACCTAGAGAGTTTCTCCTGCTGGGATTCAGGAAAGCGCTTGATTCCAGGTGCCTCTCTTCCTCCTCTCTCTCACAGCCTATGCAGAGACTGTGCTTGGGAACATCTTCATTGTTGTGCTGGTTGCAACACACCAGCATCTCCACAGCCCAATATATTTCTTTCCAGAGAATTTATCCAGCTTGGAGATCTGCTACACTTCCATCAACCTGCCCAGGCTGCTGGCCAACTTCCTGACTGAGGACAGCACCACCTCTGCTCAGGACTGCTATGGCTCAGCTCTATTTCTTTGAATCTCTTGCAGTCTCCAAGTGTTATCTGCTGACCACCATGTCCTACAATCAGTACCTGGCCATATGTCACCTCATGCTCTATACAAGAATGGTGAACTGGAAGGTGTTTTGCCAGATGGCACTTGGCTTGTGGCATGGAGGAACGACTAGTTCCACAATCATCACGTACTTCTCAAGCCGACTGAAGTTTTGTGGCCCCAACCCAATTGACCACATCTGTGATTTGATCTCTTTGCTGGAACTCTCCTGTAGTGACACCAGGCTGCTGTAATGTCCATCCTGGATACAGTCTTGCCATTTTTATTCCCTCTGGCATCCTTTGTCTGCATTACAGATGCCATCCTGAGGATCCCATCGAGTCAAGGGAGGCAGAAGACCTTCTCTACCACGTGTGAGAACTGAAAGCCTTCTCACACATCACTGTGGTCAACATTTTCTATGGGACACTTCTTGCTGTCTATTTGCTGCCTGGGACAGCTCCGCTGATAAACCTGAACAAAACCTTCTCCTTTTTCTACACCATCTTCCCACCCCTGGTCAATCCACTGTAAGCCTGAGGAACGGAGACGTCAAGCAAGCCTTGAGAAAAGCTGTCAGGAACGCTGTGGCCTGCCCTGAGAGTGCACCCTAGCTGTGCATCACTGGCTGCAAAACACTCCTATTTCTCCTCAAAACTGTAGGGATGATGAGAAAGGCATACATTACGTAGCAGGCGTGTCTCTGGAGATGTCTGGCTTTCAGGACACTTTTAGGAAAGCAGGTGGGGAGAGGGAAGAATCCCATTCAGAAACATGAGTCCGGTAAAAGGTAGTGGAACAAAATGTTTTTGCTTTATTCCCTTGAGGTAAACAGAACATTCTTCCATGTGGGAACTACATATGCAAGAACTATAAACTTTCTGCATGAGATACCAAGAAAGACCATCCAGAAAGCTACGGGGGGTCATCAGGCATGTGCATCTTGAAAACCATCAGTTTCAGCCATCTCCCAGGAAACCAGTGTGTTCTGTGATGCACCGAAAAATCCTGATACCCAAGGTAACAACAATGTCCCTCTGAGCTGGCTTATAGGAAGAGAAAGCTGGAGACAGAATTGGCGATGGGTCTGATCAAACGCCAACTCCCTGTATAGCTGTTGTTCCTAAAAATAAGGGTTCTTCACCCACTGTGTGAGAGCCAATCAACACACCGAGTCAAGATAGCTGTCTTTATTTCAGTTCTGCAGAATAGGGTGGTAGGCATCTAGTGCAGCCAGCACACCTGTTAGGTCTTTCATACAAAAAGGTAATGAAGAAAAATCACATCAAAATACCTGACTGGTCACTTGTAATTACATGACAACACCTCATTTGCATGTCGGGCTCATTATACTAAGGTGGTCTTATATTTACATATAAAATCTCCTCCTAGAGGTGTGATTTTTAGTATTAAAATAATCTAACTTAACTAGAGGTTATACCTTCATCCTATCAGCTACCACTAGGTTACTGTTTAACTTTCTATTCTGCTGGGGCTCCACTTGGAACAGTGACTGACTTCGAGATTGGATTATTTATGTTTATGGGCCTTTTGGTTTAGGGACTTTCTATTCCTGTTGCTATGGTTTCAGAGTATGCCATCAAGGTCGCTCAGTTTTGTGGACTTTTAGCTCTTTTTGACATCATAGCCTGCCATACTTGCAGGAGTACCAGGTACTGGAAGGGCACATATGTAATTTGCATACAGATAACGTAGTGCTGTTAAAGGTCCTTGAGGTGAGAAGGCAATGCTGCATTTTTCCCTGTTCTGCTTTCTCACACACTCTTTGTTTTATTGGCATGTTCCTATGGATGGAAAAATTGCTGATAACAGATCTATTTCAGTCTGAGACCTGACTGAAACCAAACCACCAGTGGGAGCAACAGGGAGGAACAAAAAAGCTGAGCAGTCTTTCCAGAATGCTTACGGGTTCTGTTGGCAAACCAACTATCAGCTGGTCATTCTTCTGGTACCGATAACAGTACTTGTAAAAAATGTCTGTTAGGCTATGGTTGCCTTTGTGCACCTTGCATATCTTAAGAAGAGAGAAAAAGCAGCATCCATAACATAAAAGTAGCTGGTAGGAGTAGGGGTTCCTCATCCAGCCTTTTGTCTGGGTCTGAGGCAAACGTTGAGTCTCTGTTGGTGTTTTTGAGTCTCTCTGCTGTGGGCTGACAGTGGTCAGAACTGCGGGCTTTCTCCTGTGTAAAGGAGAAAAAGGGGCTGCTTTAAATCCCTGGGTGTTTGAGGTAGGAAAAAAGGATTTCAAGCATGTGACCAAAGGGTCGTGAGACAAATACCTGACAAAAGCCTGACTAATGGTTTGTGAAAACCTTTGATAACAAAATTAATGAGAGCAAGGTTAGGGGTGGGAAGGAAAAACTTGCAGGAGCCAAAACTCTTTGGTGTTCTGTTCTTGCAGATGGAAATGTGTGGAACTTCAGATGGAAGCTGCTCTAGCTGAGTGAGAGCGAAACCCAAATGAGAGAAACTTCTACGTGAAAGCTCTTATTTCAGTTTGAACCAGGATCATTCTGTTGTAACAAAAATCCCTACTTCTATGCTGAATCAAAACAAGCTGCTGCTTTTTGTTGTGAACATGAGTGATTTCCTTAATAAGCACTCAAAGGCTAATTCAATCTTTACCAAATCACTAATGCTCCTCTCCATTGCATATGTGTATATGCAGATATATTCCTTTGTTTCTGCATATCTGTGCAGTTATGTACACAAAATACACTCCTGGCCGATCCTGTCTGCTCCTTAGCTGTGTTGTCTGGTCATAATCACCCATCAGCCTCCACTTGTTCCCCAGTGAAAATATCTTCATTATTTTCTTTCTCGTAGAAGTTAAGGAACATATTTTTTTATCTCACAGTGGAATCTTCCAGCTTAGGTGTCTCACAAATTTCAGAACATCAACAGAACCTGTCACCCCTGCCCTCCCATTCAGACCAAGTGGACGCGCTCCTTCCTTGTCAAAGGACTTTCTTTGTGAGAGTTAAGGTGAGACGGGGGGGTATGTGGGACAGAGACCTTCATTCGTGATAATGGCAGCCTGAAGTTTGTTAATTTAGGAATGAAGCTGCCACTACAGTAGGGCAGAAAGAGTTCTCAGAAGGGATAGTTTCGGGTATTCTGTTCCCACACGTCTTTTGCTCTCACTCGAGTACCAGCAGTTGTTACCAAAGCCATCTTACCCAGATGAGGCTGCGTAGACTTGCTCACAAATTTTAAGCATCGTTACCACCCAAAATGAAAAGAAAGAAATGCAGAGAAATGAAACATAGATCGTTATATGCATTGACTCCATAGAGCTGAGATACCCTGCAATAGCTGATTCATCACATCTGTCTGAGAATTTGGGAGTCTTTACAAGACTTTAACTTTTGTAACTAGTTAAGTTGTCCATGCTGATTTATCAGTTCAGCTTCTTCTTTAAAGTTCTGCAGACCCTTTATGCATTTTTCCTTGTGTCTTTCCTCTAGTGTGTGATTACTCAGCTGTGTAACCCTTAGATCTACACCCTTCAAAATGAAAAAGTCAAACAGGCCTTGAAAGATCTGGTGGCAAGGTGTTTTGTCGCTTCTGATGATATTTTGAAATCCAGAGCCACAAAGCATTGAGTGCGTACAAATGACTTCCTAGCAGAGTTCCCAGTATGCTGTAGGGCGGGGAGCATGGTAAAGATGATGCATGGGATGGATTAGGTGGAATTCACCTCACCTAAGCATATAAAGAGTCTGAGACAATGCCTGTTTCTCTGCCCTGACTACATACAACATTTCTTTGACTTAATCAGTTGCAAATAGCCACATTTGATCCATTTGAAGTGAGGTGTGGTAAAATCCAAGCCAGAGAATGCAGATATGTTAATCAACTCTTTAGACTTCTACAGGAAATTAAAATTAATATTGTACATACCTCAGACAGAGGTGTTTAACCTTCAGAGCAGACGACACATTGCCACACAGAAAGTTCGTGTCATAGTGTCTGTCCACATGTGGAGGTGTGTGATGGATTCCTCTCTGATTTCTGCAAGCAAATATTTTGAATAGTGGAAGCAGGAAGTTCATGCGCCATTAAACTGTTTTCCAATGTGATTTCCAATGCAAAGATCCAATGCAAAATACGTCTTTTTCATGTGTATATTAAACTCTCAGGACCCTGAGGGTACTAACAGGCCCTTATGTCCCTGACTAGCCTCACCCGGGGCCTCCACCCACACCCTATGAACGTGGACGCAGAAGCCTCATTTAAGCATGGGCTTGGGCATTCAGTCCCTACCTGACCTATGTTGTAGCAGTGCCAGTCTCCATTTCAATCACAGTTGTGCCTATGTCCTAAAGTCCACAAAGAGAACCCTACTTTATTATCAAGTTCTTCCAAGAAATTGGTTCTGTCTCCATGTCTGCTTCAGCAGAATGGAGCTTAGGGGTTCTCAAGATTGCTTGGGTGTGGTTTTGATCTCCTTGTATTGTTCCATACATCATCATCCCCTGCCTTTGGTTTTTTACTCATCTGCTTGGGAAAGAAAATTTGTTTCTCTTTTCTGCTTGCAGCGGGCTGAGCAGAGTGAAACGCTGATCAAAGGGGAGTACTTTGATCTTTAGGCTCTTTCATAAGATAAAATTATATTACTGTAACCAGAAAAAAAGTAAGCAAGAAGTTTGGCACTGATAGCAGTATTTTTATATTTTCATGCTAATATTTGAGCTCATACTCATTTTCAGAATTGGATACAACCTTTGGAAACAACACTTTAGGTCTGACCACTCCTCCCATGGACATGCTCTGTGGAGGATCCCCTGAGATTCATTCAGAGTTCAGTGTATGGGTATGAGAATAATGTCGCCTAGGTCAGCCATATAAAATTAAGAAAAAGTCTCAACTGACTGTCCACAGTACTTCCAAAGTTAATGTAATACTATGGGTGATTTATTCCGTCATTAGGCAGATTGAGATTTCTTTGTCCTCTTCTCTGACTTCTTCATCTGCAATATCCACCTTCAATAACTCAGAAAACTCTAACTGTCTCACTCAGGCATGTTATTCATTATATATGTAGAAGTATATGTATGTGTATACATATATCTCTATATATCCTAACTTATCAGCCCATGGTGGTTTCAGGAGGGGTGTTGAACTTAGGACGGAGTTCACAGAGCCTGCTACTTAGACCATTTGCACCTGAAGGCCTACAGCTCCCACATGAGACAGGCCTTCATGCTCTATTTCTTTTCCTGGAGGGCAGGTGACTGATCCCAGAAGCGAGTGGGAGAAGCAGCATGAGGGCATGCTGTGGATGGTCAGGGAGTGAAGGGAAGGACAAAGTCTAAACAGTGGAGAGCAGGCACCCTTTTCTCTACCTAACTGTACAGACTGTCCATGTTGATCAAAAATGGATTTTAACATTGCACAGAAGTGAGAGGTACAAGCAACTGTGGCATGGCGGATGTATCATGGGTCATTAGGGTTGCCTTTACACTTCCTGTGTGCACCTTCTGCCTGTAGGACTGAGTCTCTTCTGCAAGCATCTGGAAGCTATGGAAGGGCTTCAGCACCCTTAACAGTAGAGGCTGTCATCTATGTTCTTTCTAGAGACAGCACCAATGCAAAGGTTCCTCCAGAGGCATTATCAGTTAAACGAGAGAATGCTCCCACATGGGAGGACAAAAAAAAAATCCCTCTGGAAAGAGCATATCTCAGTACCACCTCTCTCCCCTGCCTCTCACTGACTGTAAAGCAGGCTCATCACATCAGAATGCCTATAATGCAGGAACCTAAGAACAGGGGTTGGGTGAGCTTCACACGGACAGCTGTAACTACCCTGGAAAGCTTGGGAACAACAATCGATGCTGTGGAAATATCCAGGAAGGACAGGACCCGGAGGAAGAAATACATGGGCATGCGGAGGGAGGGGTGCACTGTGACCACGAAGATGAGAAGGTTCCCAATGATGGTGATGGTGTAAATTACGCAGAATGTGAAGAACAGCAAATGCTTCAGTTCTGGGTGTTTGGGCAATCCAGAGAGGACAAATCCAGTCAGCAGAGTGTGGTTTCCTGGTTCTGGTCCACCTGTTGGCTTCATCTGGGAGGAATCAAAATGGACAGGCTATCAGAGGGGTAGCCACCACACCAGGATCATGGTGCTTCAGCCAGTTGCTGAAGTGAGGAGTTTCTTGGGAATCCCTGGAGAGCCACTGGATCAAAGGGTGCAACTCTATAGCGGGCTCAGCTGAACAAAGGAAGAAGGCAGTGTCCATGTGTGCTGCAAGTGCGTGATGTTAGCACTCTCTACATTTCATAGTTTGGGATAGTGACGAAGCATACAACGATGAGGAGTTAGTATTTAAGGGCTGGCTCCATCATGGCTGTATGGTTAATTGCTGAGAACGTGGGCTCCCCCCACATGCCAGGTTTGTGGTCCCAAGTGGTTTTATAGGTGTTTTCTGCACTGCAGAGAAAGCCCAGCTGACAGCCAAAACACCCACAGTCCAAAGAAAGCAAAACCAGAACAAATCAAAGCAAACCCAAATACCCATTGTCTGTAGACAAAAAATGGAAGAAGGAATTATTAGAGGGAAAGATACCCACAGAGAACACTAATAAAGTCAGAGGGTGAAGCTCAGTACCATCTCCTTCATTAGTCACATTGCCTCATTACCCTGGTGAGTGTTGCTGTGTGTGCGATGCCAATGGGATATTCATGCAGCGCTGTGCCAGCCGTGGTACCTCTGTGCTTTCTTTCTGCCCAGAATGGCAAACTGATGCACAGAAAGAGAGAAGAAATTAGCCTGCCACAGAGGAGAAAGTGGTCATTAATTCTGCGTTCTTCTGACTTGTCATCTCTTCCCAAAGGGGCAACCAACCTGTGGACAACACCCGTAAATCTCAAGGTGCAGAATGCACTTGGGCAGCAGAAATGTATGCATATATGGGCACAGAGCAGGGAAGCACCTTTTCCACTGTGCACACATGGACCTGGTCAAGACGTCACATCATATAGAGAAGGACACATCATCAAATGAAGAAGAGCACATACAGCCCTCTTGAGAGACATTCATTTGTTCTACTGACTTAATTCTAGGGCATAAGTATCACATTCATCACTTTTGTTTGCACCATTCTGAAAGTCTCTTGGGGGAAGACTTGAGGATGTCTCTGGAATTTTCTTCCTCAACAATGGGGAATACACAGAAAGTGATTGCACCGTGTAAAGGCTCTTATTTATTCCTTAGTTCTTTACTTGAGATCCTTTTTGCAGATATGTTGCTGTGACTTTTGAAGTTAGATGCCCTCACTCCCACCCCACTGAGTGTGCTGTGCTATAGTAGGATTTTTACACCTGATGTGGTGAATTAAACACTAAATGTTCCATTTCTTGCTCTGTGATGCAATCAGTTAATCAGCAGTTCAGCTTCCCTTGCTGGTGTGTCTTAAATTACTTGATACCTATTTTTGGCCACTGGGCTTTCTGACATGAACAGAGAAGTGCAAATAGTGGGAAATGGAGCCACAGATGATTTTAGGTTATAGAAGAAAAAGAAAGAGGGAAGGAGTGAAAGAAGGAAGGAAGGGAGGAAAGAAGGGAGGAAGGGAAGGAGGGAGGGAAGAAGGAAGGGAGGAAGGGAGGGAAGGAAGGGAAGGAAGAAGGAAGGGAAGGAGGGAGGGAGGGAGGGAGGGAGGGAGGGAGGAAGGAAGGAAGGAAGGAAGGAAGGAAGGAAGGAAGGAAGGAAGGAAGGAAGGAAGGAAGGAAGGAAGGAAGGAAGGAAGGAAGGAAGGAAGGAAGGAAGGAAGGAAGGAAGGAAGGAAGGAAGGAAGGAAGGAAGGAAGGAAGGAAGGAAGGAAGGAAGGAAGGAAGGAAGGTAGGTTGTAGTGTGAAGTGGGGCAGAAAGCCAAGCCTGCACCAATATGTGAAAATGTGGATGTGGTTCTGTGGCTACAATACTGGATGGAGTAGGTCGTGGGTAGGCTAGCAGTGATGTTCTTTGTCACTGAGCCCTACTAGTTAATGACTGCTCACCATTGGCTCTCCCATCTTTCCTTCTGCCCCTCCCTAACATTTTGTCTACCACGAATTGTATGACACAGAGGACCACCTAAAAGCTGGGATGGTATTTCACTTCTCTTACCTGACGTGTGGCATATATAAACATATACAAGACCTGTTCATTCAGTTTCCATGACTTACTGAACTTCTGAATAATTACACGCATTGGGAAGACTGCTTAGTGTATATTTCCTGCCTATCTTCTATTGCAGTAGCTCACGGTGAGATCAATGTACACTAAAATCATGTGGTTCTGCTGTTATCCTTAATCCACTGAGCAGTTTGCCATTCTGCCACAGATTTCCTGGTCTTGTTGAGTCAGCACTGGTTCTTTGAGTGGCTGTAGAATCACAGGGAGTCAAAATGATTTTTCTATAATTCTCAATAAACTGCAGATAGTTGAACATTTCATTTTATGGCAAGTGTGCTAGTGAGTACGCACCACAGTCAAGTTTTTGTCTTTAATTGTTGTTTCTTTAACCAAGTGTGTTTTACTCACCATGTCACATGCCATGAAGAAGAGATCCTTTTAAGGATCACTAAGCAAGGCAGGTTTTTTTAATGTTTCCTTTAAAAACACTTAAAATTTTGTATGGTAAGAGGCTGTCATTGCACATATCAAAACAGACATAGGGAAAAAAACAACCAACCAATCAAACAAAAAGAACTGAGAGAGGAGGAGAAAGATACAGAGACAGAGGAAGGAGGTCATAGAAGACATGCAAGCCATCTACAGAAGTAGTTCCTGCCTAGTAAAAACCGGTAAATGACCAGGAATGATTGCAATAACAGTAGGTTGCATAACCCAATGGGATCTTTCTAATGATTCTGCAACATAGAAGA
Organism: Alca torda; assembly: GCA_008658365.1. Lineage (NCBI taxonomy): Eukaryota > Metazoa > Chordata > Aves > Charadriiformes > Alcidae > Alca > Alca torda. Next base: position 286,242 of record CM018094.1, on the reverse strand, counting down.
TCATGTTCCTATGCCCAGGACTATTCCCTGACACTGTGTAATTACATAGCATAAGTATATCCTTAGAAGTCCAAATAAAGGCTATATAAGGGCTATGCCCAGGTAGAACCAATCCCCATAACTGGAAAAAAAGTGGATATGAAAGTCCAGATGTAGTCTGTGTAGAAGCATCAAAGTAGACGCATCAAAATTAGTATCCTGAACACGTAGGTCCTTTCCAAGAGTCCACCTCTAAGACGAATGAATTCTTAAGTCTCAGATGGATTTTTGGAGGTGCCTGTCACTTACTTATGGCTATTAAAGGAGACTCAAATGGGGAAATTCCTCATACAGATTTCTAAAATTGGGTGGAACAAATAATAATTCCAAGGGCTTACGTATACATTTTTACACCTAATTCTCAGAGAACCATACAGTGGTTTGTGTGATGTTCAGATTTTACAAATACAGGAAGTGGGCATGCAAGGCAAGAAAGTCTATGATACAGCTGGAGGTGAAATTCATGACTCTTAGGTCCACATTTTGTCCATGCAAGTTTCTATAATACGTGCTCCAACCTCAAGGTTTATCTCCAATATAAGTTCAGTATTTAAAGTAACAAAAAAATCCCTGAAACATAATATCTTTTGAGTGACAATCCCAGTTCAAGCCCATGAGTTAAACTGCACTGTTCTTTTCAATGCTTGCTTCACCTCTTTGTTCCTCAGAGAATAAATGAAAGGATTCAGCAAAGGTGTGACAATGGTGTTAAGTACGTGGACAGTTTTAGTCAAATCTAGCGAGTTCTTCATGGAAGGTTTGACGTGGAGGAAAATGGTGGAACCATACCAAATAATCACAACAGTGAGATGGGAAGAGCAAGTGGAAAAGGCCCTTTGTTGGTCTGTAACTGATGGGATTCTCAGTATGGTAGAAATGATGTAAATATAGGAGACCAGGGTTATTGTGCACGAGCCAAGGATGACAATGAATGAGATTATGAAAGCCACTAACTCAACGAGGCTGGTATCTGTGCAAGAGAGAACTATCCATGTGGCTATGTCACAAAAAAAGTGGTTAATAACATTAGGGCCACAGAAAGACAATGTGCTAATCATATATGTAGGTATGGTTATGGACAAGAAACCACAAAACCATGATCCAAAGGCAAGCTGAGTTAAAAGGGTGCGATTCATGATGGAGTTATAATGTAAGGGGAAACATATTGCCAAACAACGGTCATATGCCATGGCAGCCAGAAGAAAATACTCTGTGCAGCCCAAAGAGAAGACAAAGTACATCTGTAGAAGGCAATTGTCAAAGGAAATGGTTGAGTCTCCATCCAAAAGGACTGCTAGAGCTTTGGGGACACAGGCTGTGGTGTACCAGATTTCCAGGAAGGAGAGATTGCAGAGGAAAAAGTACATGGGGGTATGAAGTTGTGGATGACTTCTCACTAAGACCATGATGGAAATGTTTCCCAAGAGTGCCAAGATGTACATGATGAAAAATAGCATAAACAAAGTCATTTTCAGATATTGATGGCCAGGAAAACCCAGAAGGATGAAAACATGGGTGCCACTGTTGTTTCCTCTTTGAACATCAGATGAAAGACTCATCTAAGTAACAAAAGACAATAAAGAAAGAGAGCTTTGTTCACTGCATTGCTACTTATTTTTGGCCTTACATATCAGAATTCATAACTCTGCCAAAAAATATACTGAAAAAAAATATTCCTTGAAATGTGCAAGGAAAGTCAAGTGGTTTTTCTTTTTTTTTTTTTTCTTTTTAAAGCATTCCAGGGAAAAATAGTTTTCTCCTCTCATAAATATGCTGTGACCATGGCCACCAATACACATCGTACTAAAAAGGAAGAGAAGTCCAAAAGAAAGAAAGGGTTCATCCTGTCACTTCATTCTTTGGGCCAATTAACTTAATACATATTTTAAAAAGGCTGATTTTTGAAAAAAAGTTCAATATTTTAACTGGGAATAATCTGCATCCACTTTAGACTTCTGAAAATAAGATATCTGATTTTTTATTCAGTTGTCTGTACATAGATAACTTTTTTTCCCCTGACATCATTTTAAATCTGGCATATTTCAATATGACACAGAAAACAAGCAAGATCTGTGTATTTCTGACAGATGGAGGCCAGGTTGGACAGCTGTATCCTACCCTGTGTCCTTGGACCAGCAAGGCAAGGAATAATGGCAGAAAGATTGACTTATAGAAATTGAGTCAATCAATCAACTGCGTGGAGTATCATGAGATAATGAACTATACACAGAAGAGGGAAGAAGAAAGAGAGGTGCTGCGGGATAAACAGGAATAGATGAATAGTTATTTAGACAGAATAGACACATAAGCTCAGAAATAAATGGAAATCAGACAGCAAAGAATAAAGACGGGTGTAATGCACACAGAGAGAAACAAAATCATTGCATCAATATGAAGAGATATATAGATAGGAAGGTAAAGAAGTATTATATACACATAGAATCAGAAGAATTCAGATTGAAAGAGATCTCAGTAGGACCTCCCGCTTGAATAAGTCAGCTACAATTTCAGGGCTTTTCATGCACAGGGATGGATAAAGAAAGAGAAAAATGAATGTATAGACAGTAACAGAGAGACAAAACAGAGAAAACAGAATTAGAGAGAATTTAGCTTTCACTTTCATAGTATTAAAAGGCTCTACATCATGATGAAACACAACAATATCAAACAAAACCCAATATTTTTCTTCTGAAATTGCAAATTTCTCTGTGAAAAAGCAAAGCATTTCTGAAGCCCACTTTCATGCTGCTTACCTTAGGGGAAAATGCATGACTCCAGCATAGCTCCAAGATACAAATATTTTCTGGACTGTCCCTCCCCAAGGAACTAAATTCCCCAAGGTTTTCACAGTCAGTCTCTGTGAAAACATGCAATTACCCCTCAATTAAGACAGGAACCATTTCCACTCAACTTTGAATCATGAAAGCAAATTTGATTTTGCACATTTGTTTTCTCTTCTTTCCCATAATCAAGGACCTGTTGAATATCTAGATGAACCTTTCAGCAACTGTTATGAGGAAATAAATATCATTTTAGGATATTTTCAATAAAAATTCAAAATATATTTTTAGTACAGAGAAAAAAAAAGAAAGATAAAATAATCTCTAGTATTGTACATATGCAGAACATATTAAAAAATAACACTGATCAAATCAAATATAATATTTCTCTTCAAGGTTTAACATTATTTCTACTCTGGTTCACAGCAGTTATGGTTCACAGCTAATATGACTAAGAAATAATCAGTTTGTGATCTGTTACAAATTTGTATAGTTGAACTGGATTCGGGAGGGTTATATCCCTAAATGTGAGGATTTAAATTATTCTCACCTATTTTTAACCATCTAGAACTTACTTGCCCATATGTAATACAGTTACACGTGGCTCTCTAGAATTATCGGGAAAAAACAGGGACTTAGAGAACATGTTTCATTTGACTATTTTAGAAATCTACCTTGGTAGATTAATCATTCTCCAGAACAAACTGCGGAACCACTTCATTGATTATAAGTGGAGCCGATGCCTAACATATATCTGAGTTCTAGATAGCAAAAATTAAATGGGATGAATCCCAGCTCTGGTTTAAATTTTGAATACTTGTTGAAGAAAATTGATGTAAACACTTGACTAAAAATACTGTAATGTACCTAGCTGGTGTTTCCTACAGTGTAAAGGAGTTCGGTGACCCTTTATCTTAGGCTCTTTTGAATATCATAAACTGCTCTGAAGAATTCTGTTGAACCAAAGCAAAACACTTCTTAGGAGAAATGTCATCTATCCTAATTGTTAAAATCTTGATATTTTAAGTCCTATAAGGCCATAGTTTTTAGCTGAGAGTTGCAAATTTATTGAGCAATAAGACTTCTGAGAGTAAAACATGTGCCTGTCTGAGACTGAATCAAAGCTTTGCGAAATGGTCAGGCTGTCTACCTCCTGCACTTGTGCAAGTTAGTGAGGACAACATTCTGTGAGATGAATGACCGTCTAGGTTATAGTGGATCTGAATGTTTCAGAGGTTTTGTCACTAGCTGCTTTTCTTCCATTGCTTTGATTTCATTTCAGCATCTCGAGTTGGACTGTCATTTCCCTTATTCTCTTGCCTAGCTGACAGGCATACTTTCTAGCATGTTCATTTGTGTTCCATTAATAATACCATTGCTTTTTTAGAGATTTTATGTACTGCCTAATATTTGTTGCTTAATACTGAGGAGGCATCTACTAATTCTTCAGACAGATGTTTCAGTCCTTTTTTTTTGGTCCACTTTGCAATGCACAAGTCATAGTACCATATCATCAAGAAAAGCATCTTGCCATAAAAACACCATGGCAGACTGAGACACAGCAATCTTTTCATGCAGTCCCTCGATGAACTTGTTTTCGGTATGAATGGATCCTACTTGAGCCACACAGGGATAATGGAGCAACTATTGCTCAGAATCAATATGGCTATTATATCGATTAATCTGAGGGACAGAGCTCTTTCTCTGCTAGAGCCCTCAAATACAGTATTGACATAAATTACATTGAAATATAAGTATGAAGCTGCAGTTTCCACTCTTTTTATCAATATTTGTGTTTTTTCACAGAATCACAGAATGGTTCAGGTTGGAAGGGACCTTAAAGATCATCTAGTTCCAACCCCCCTCCCATGGGCAGGGGCATCTCCCACCAGACCAGGTTGCTCAAAGCCTCATCCAGCCTGGCCTTGAACACCTCCAGGGATGGGGCATCGGCAACTTCCCTGGGCAACCTGTTCCAGGGCCTCACAACCCTCATGGTGAAAAAGTTCTTCCTGATATCTAATCTAAATCTACCCTCTTTCAGTTTGAGGCCATTACCCCTTCTCCTATTACTACATGCCTTTGTAAAAAGTACCTCTCCCGCTTTCTTATAGGCCCCCTTCAGATACTGGAAGGACACTATAAGGTCTCCCCAGAGCCTTCCCTTCTCCAGGCTGAACAACCCGAACTCGCTCAGCCTGTCCTCATAGCAGAAGTGCTCCAGCCCTCTGATCATCTTCGTGGCCCTCCGCTGGACCCGTTCCAACAGGTCTGTGTCCTTCTGTGGTGAGGACTTCGGAGCTGGACACAGTACTCCAGGTGTGGTCTCACAAGAGCAGAGTAGAGGGGCAGAATCACCTCCCTCGATCTGCTGGCCATGCTTCTTTTGATGCAGCCCAGGATGCGGTTGGCTTTCTGGGCTGCAAGTGCGCACTGTCTGCTCATGTTGAGCTTCTTGTCCACCAGCACCCCCAAGTCCTTCTCCTCAGGGCTGCTCTCAAGCCATTCTCCTGTATTTGTGCCTGGGATTGCCATGACCCAGGTGCAGGACCTTGTATTTGGCCTGGTTGAACTTCATGAGGTTCGTACAGGCCCACCTCTCAAGCCTGTCCAGGTCCCTCTGGATGGCATCCCTTCCCTCCAGTGTGTCAACCGTGCCACACAGCTTGGTGTTGTCAGCAAACTTGCTGAGGGTGCTCTCGATCCCACTGTCCATGTTGCCAACAAAGATGTTGAACAGCACTGGTCCCAGTACTGACCCCAGAAGAACACCACTCATCACCGGCTTCCATGTGGACTGCAAGCCTTTGAGTGTGGCCATGTAGCCAGTTCCTTATCCACCAAGTGGTCCATCCATCAAATCCATGTTTTTCCAATTTAGAGACCAGGATGTCATGTGGGACAGTGTCAAACGCTTTCTGTAAGTCCAGGTAGATGACATCAGTTGCTCTCCCCTTATCTACCAGTGCTGTGGCAACATCGTAGAAGGCCACCAGATTTATCAGGCATAACTTGCCCTTGGTGAAGCCATGTTGGCTGTCACTGATCACCTCCTTATTTTCCTTGTGCCTTAGCAGAGATTCCAGGAGGATCTGCTGCATGATCTTGCTGGGCACAGAGGTGAGAGTGACTGCCTTGTCGTTCCCCAAGTCTTCCTTTTTTCCCTTTTTGACAGTGGGGGTTACGTTTTCCCTTTTCCAGTCTGCAGGAACTTCACCAGACTGCCACGAATTTTCAAGTATAATGGAAAGCAGCTTGTCAACTTCATCCACCAGTTCCCTCAGGACCTGTGGATGGATTTCATCAGGTCCCATGGACTTATGCACCTTCAGGTTCCTCAGATGGTCTCAAACCTGATCTTCTACAGTGGGTGGCTCTTCATTCTCATAACCCCTGCCTTTGCATCCTGCAACTTGGGTGGTGTGGTTAGAGCCCTTGCTGGTGAAGACTGAGGTGAAAAAGTCATTGAGTAACTCAGGCTTCTCCGTATCCTGGGTGACCAGGTCTCCTGTCTCCTTCCTGAGAGGGCCCACATCTTCCCTAGTCTTGCCTTTACCCCTGACGTACTTATAGAAGTTTTTCTTGTTTTTCTTGATGTCCCTAGCCAGATTTAATTATATCTAGGCTTTAGCTTGCCTAATCTGGTTCCTGGTCACTCAGACAGATTTTCTGTATTCCACCTGGTCTACCCGTCCTTGCTTCCACCCTCTGTAGGCCTCCTTTTTGCTTTTGAGCTTGTCCAGGAGCTCTTTGTTAATCCATGCAGGCCTCCTGGCATTTTTGCCTGACTTCTTCTTTCTTGATATGCACCGCTTCTGGTCTTGGAGGAGGTGATCCCGGAATACTAACCAGCTTTCTTGGGCCCCTCTTCCCTCCAGTACTTTTTCTTAGGTTACCCTGCCAAGCAGGTCCCTCAAGAGGGCAAAGTCTGCTCTCTTGAAGTCCAGGGTAGTGAGCTTGCTGCTTGCTCTCCTCGCTCCCTGAAGGATCTTGAACTCTACCATTTCCTGATCACTGCAGACAAGGCTACCCTTGAGCTTGACATTCCCCACCAGCCCCTCCTTGTTGGTAAGGACAAGGTCCAGCATATCTCCTCTCCTCATTGGCTCCTCTAGCATTTGAAGAAGGAAGTTGTTTTCGACACGTTCCAAGAACTTCCTGGATTGCTTGTTCCCTGCTGTGTTGTCCTTCCAACAGATATCAAGGTGGTTGAAGTCCCCCATGAGGACCAGGGTCTGTGAACGCAATGCCGCTCCTATCTGTCTATGGAGGGCCTCATCCGCTCTGTGGTCCTGGTCAGGTGGCCTGTAGCAGACCCCTACTGTAATGTCCCCTGCCCCTGTGTTCCCTTTAATCCTGACTCATAAGATCTTGATTGGCTCTTCGTGCATCTCCAGATGGAGGTCCATGCACTCCAGCTCTTCATTGACACAGAGGGCAACACCCCCTCCTTGTCTTCCCAGCCTGTCCTTCCTGAAGAATCAGTATCCCTCCATTCCAACACTCCAATCATAAGACCCATCCTATCACATGTCTGTGATGCCAATAAGATCATAGCCTTGGAGGTGTGTGCACGTCTCTAACCTCTCTTGCTTATTTCTTGTGCTACGTGCATTTGCATAAAGGCACTTCAGTTGGGTGCCCAGTGAAGCTGTCTCACTTGCTGGGTGACTGCTTTTCCTTCATGCTGCTCTTCAGGTGGTCTTCCTTTGAGGTGTTTAACTGTGACTCCCCAGTTTCTATGGCCTCAGGAGCCCCTGGCTCGTCACCATAAGACTCTGAGTGTGCTGCAGTGTACCCAGCACATCTCAGAGCAACAAGTTGAGGGCCTTCGCTAGTGACCCATCCCTCAGACCTTGGAGCATCATCCCTTGGCTTGTCACAAGCAAGCCGGGTAATAACCCCCTCCCCCAACAAGCCTAGTTTAAAGCTTGGTCAATGAGCCCCACTTTCAGAAAGATGAACCCCATCAGACACCAACAAGCCTGGTGCCGTGTAGGCCATCCCATTGTTGAAAACCCCAAAATTGTGGTGGTGACACCGCCACAGAGCCATATATTGACAGACTGCAGACATCTGTTTCTTTCAGAGTCACTGCCTATAACTGGGAGAACAGAAGAAAAGATAACCTGCATCCCAGATTCCCTTATTAATCTTCAGTCGTTGTTTAGCCTCAGACGGCAACAAAGAACCACATGGCTGCTCTCTCAGAGCTTCCCCCACCATGGGGAAGAATTGGAAGAAAAAGGTAAAACTTGTGGGTGGAGACAAGGGCAGTTTAACAGAACAGCAAAGGGAACAAGAAAACAACAACTGTAACACGGACAGAGGAATATACAAACACAGTTATGGTACCACCACTCACCAACCGGACCTGGGATGCCCCAGGCCGCTCCCAAGTGGCAACTTCCTGCCCCCTCCCCCAGCAGCTCCAACTGGGCATGGATCACGTGGGATAGAATACCTGTGTCCCTTCGGAGCCTGGGGAGAATTAACCTTATCCCCACCAAAACCAGGAAACCTTCTCAAGGCCCTGAAGTGTCTTTTGATTGCTTTTGGGCAATGTGTTCCCACCTCATTGCCACCCACGTGAAAGAGCAACAGCAGGTAGTAGTCTGATGGCTGAACCAGGCTGGGAAGTCTCCTAGTGACGTCCCTGACCTGGGCCCCAGGGAGGCAGTATACTTCCCTAAGAAGTGGGTCTGTCCAGCATATTGAACCCTCTGTTCCCCTCAGAAGGGAGTCACCTACTACTATAGCCCACCTCTTCTTCCTTGTGGAGGTGGTTTTTAAACTGGGGGTAGGGCTTACTGCTCCTGGCAACTCTTCTGGTGTAGTCATACCATCTTCCATATCATCCATGGGCTGGCCTACCTCCTTGAGAGCCTCATACCTATTACACAGAGGCACCTGGTTAGGGGATGTGGGCAAGGAGGGAGTTCGCTTGCCACTCCTAGTATGGATTAGCCTCCATTCACAGTTCTCCTTTTGGCCACTGCCTTCAGTCTGGCACAGGGAGGGTACCAGATCTCCTTCAGCTTGGGGTTTTTTTTGGTGGCTCTTCTGTTTTTTTTCTCAGGGAGGTCAGAGCCTGATTCCACCAATCTATCTCTTTCTCACACTCCGTGATGCTCCACAGCCTTTCTACTTCCTCTTTTAGCTCTGCTACCAGGCTGAGTAGATGATCCACCAGGGCACACCTCACACAGCTGTCATCTCCACTACCGTCCACTAGCCATGAAAGGTCAGAGCGCTCCCTGCAGCCAGAGACCTGGGTGGCTGCGTGCTTCCAGGGGAGCTCTGTTTGCATGGCTGCATCTGCTCTGGCAAGTACAGAAGACACAGGAAGCTGTCTTTTGGGTAGAGACCATGGCTGAATTCCCCTCTTGAGCTTTCCACATCCTTCTCGTGTGCCCTTCTGCATGAACTGCCACGCCACGCCCTGGCTGATGGGCCACACCCTGTTTGCCCATCCTGGTCACCACGGTCCTGGTCACTTGCGCTCCCCGGGGACACCTTTTAAGGGGGGGATGTGGCCACTGCCACTGCAGGCCCCGCTCCTGCCTCATCAGCCGCCCTTGCATGAGCTGCTGGTTCCCTGCGGGTCCTGCTGCTGCCTGGGCCTGTCCCAGCCTCAGAAAACCTCAGGAAAAGCCCCTTTTCGTTGTGATCGCCCGACTCCGTTGCGGATGTGCCAGCACTGGAGCTGTTTGTCTCGTTGAGTCGTGTAATGCTTGTCTATTGCATTTTGAAAAAGAATGGCATGCAACAAGACACAGTATATGTCAGATAAGTAAAATGGATTAACATTGTTACAGTCTGCTTCAGAGAAGGAGATGATAAGAATTATATTACTTATTACGTACAGAGTATTTTTTTTCTCCACAGGTAGTATGTAGCCCACTTTCGTACTTCATATTTAGGACAACCATTTTCTTAGTGTCTTCTGAAGAAAATTTCCTGGAAAAAATGGTACCCTAAATAAGTTCTGTTCATGATATATCACAGACTAGTTCTCTGCAGTCTTTGTGGATTACTGTTGCAGTCCATGCATCAGTCTATAACTCTCTAGCATAGACCATTCTCTAGCATATACTATCTAATTCACTAGCTATTCTTTAGATATTCTGATATCTCTGGGGGAAAAAAAGGAGTTCAGATTTTTAGTTCATGTAGAATCACATTTCAGTGCCTGGATATAGGCATCTTAATCTCAAATTGAAGTCCAGATCGGTGCGATAACTCTAATTCAGACACAAACAAACAAGTGAGAGCTGGGTTTTTATTTGTTTCTGTCTGAATTGCCCCACATAATCATACTTCTGCACCGCAGCCTGCCAGAACTCCAAAATTACAATATGATGCTTCTAAGGGTAGGTGGAAGTTGATAGGGTTGATAGGCATCATAGGGTTATTTGATCAAGGACTTTTTCAACGCAAAAGGCATTGAAGTAGAGGGAGAAGAGATAAACAAGAACACAGAGATACAAACCTTTTAGGCAAGGGATAATGGAGACAACAGCAAAGACAGAAAGTTGCCAGCTACTAATTTAGAATTTAAGAACGGCCATTAAGAAAGTCCAGGCACAGCTTTGTAGAGTCCCCCCTAGACTTTTGGTGCATGAAGCTGGACCAGATGGTGAGTAGGGGACCGTGGTTTGGGATCAGAAGCCATGATTTGGACAGGGGTACCAGGCAGAGGTGATGTGCTGATGTCTGGGGAATCTGCAAGTGTGTGTGTGCTTGTGAATCCAGACAGTATCATGTGTATGCCTGCACTAGTGACCTCCTGTCTCTGCCAGGCTCAGAGGTGGTGGAGACACGGCTGCCTGTGTTTGTGTGTGATGTGGGTCCTGTATGTGGCTGCTTTTGACAGCAGAGCCTTGTCTGTGGCAGTCTGTATGGCTGGCCATGTCAGTGTCATCTGTGTGTGTATCTATCTGGGCATGTCCATGTGTCTCCAGGATAGGTGCTCACCTTTGCTAGAGGTTGAACCTGCAGACAGGAAAGTGGCAGCTTCATCCCTCAGACTGGTCAGAGACCCTGGATCCCCAGGAACTGGGCTGGGCTGCTGGAGGCGGTGGCCACTCCTAATATCCCTTTACAACCTCTGCACTCGTCTTGACTGAAGACCACTGTTGGTCAACAGGAGTTGGTGCAAGCTGTAGTGCTGTGCTGTGCTGCACCTCCAGTGTGGTCTTCAGGTCTGTTTTGTGCTACACAAATCCCCTGGCTTCAGGATAAACTCAGCATCTCATTTAACAAAGGAGACTGCAGGCAGCTCCCACTTGGTACCAGCAATTACACTTTATCTAGCAGCGAGAAGTTCTCTTGCTAGCCACAAGAAGTATCTGTGCAGCAAGAAGTTCTCATGTGAACACCCTTTCTGTTTGACAGTAGAAATTATGGATATAATTGTTTTCTTTTTAAAAATCCTGTACTAACTCAAATGACCAAAATGGTGTAACCCTTCCTTTGACAGGATGTATATGGCATGCTGCGTGTTAATCAGAGGTCCATTTGATGCTTCACAGCTTGGGGCTCCCAGTATCTGAAGTGATGCAGCTTTATCTATACTATCTTCTCCTCTACAGCATTAACTCTAATAAACAGCTTTTTAAATGATACTTGACACAGTCTGTCTGTCTGTCTGTCTTATTGGGATCATAATAATCTAGCAATTCCTGGTGCAAAAAGCCCTCCTATGCTTCTCCCATCTTAATGACTAATTTCACATCCACTGTCTTAGCCTAGTAAAGAAAATGAGAAGAGTGAAGAGGTAAATCCCACGAATCCTCCAGGTGGGTACATACCACAACCAGAGTAAAAAAGGAAAAATAAATGAAGCTTTAACCTTCCTTATAAAATGACAGGTCTCAAACCAACTTCTCTGTGACCATCCATTTCCTTGACACTCGAGTAGTTTCTTTCATTCCACAATCAATCTTTTATTTGCACAAAAAGGGACGTTGTTTTCATCTGGTCTCAATTCCAAAGCCTAAGACATAGGTATGTTTTCATAAGCTTATTGTTTTGACTTCACACACAAGCAATATTCAGCAATGGAGATGTCCAAGTGTCAGTTTGTCTCTTACTACAGCAGAAATATCTTTAGAACACATAAGCTGTGTTTTTACTTTATCCATTTTACTCCATTCAATACCCGTAGAGAATAGGGTTATCAGCCCAGCCACAGTTCTTTACGTTCAAGATATTTCAAGTAAAGTGACTCATTACCCCTTCAAAAAAACTTTCTTCACAGAATAGACCTGAAGAACTCATCTGGGGAATACCTTCATCAGAACTCAACAGAAGGCTGAGGTCTTAGATATTTGTGGAGTGCTTCTCATTAGGTACATTGTCCTCTTCTCTGATAATTTCTTTCCCCTGTCACCATGTAATTATTTTTAGATAAGCTCCACAGAACTGTCTTCACAATATACAGAGAATATTGTGAGTTTCATCTTACCACAGGTAAACATATCTGTGAAGTACAGAACTATTTCTGGATGGATGGACAGGACATAGAGGATACAGTAGCATGCAATTCACTTCTATCTGTATGCCAAATCTACCTTAAAATGACAAGGAAAATAACTTGAAAAATAATTCTTAAAAAAAACCAAACAAACCAACCAAACAAACAAAACCAATAACAACAACAACATCTGGAGGATTGATTCAGAACTACAAGGTAGATATGAATTTTTGGTAAGTGATGGCAAGTCATATTGTCTTTGCAGTAATGCACAGACAGAGCTCAGCTAGATTTAATTTAATATAATTCATAAACATGTCACATATTTATATTTTTGGCTATCAGTTTTTTCAAGGCTTGTTTCACCTCTTTATTCCTCAGGCTGTAAATCAAGGGATTCATCATTGGAGACATCAGTGTGTAAGAGAGAGAAAGCAGTTTGTTACTGCTGCTTGAATAAAAATCTTTGGGTCTCAAGTAGGTCACAATACCAGATCCATAAAACAGAGTAACCACGACCAGATGAGAAGAGCAGGTAGAGAACGTTTTTCTCTTGCCCCCAACTGATGGCATCTTGAAGATGGTGTGGAGTATCTGGACGTATGACGTAACTATGAGTAAGAAGGGGACCATGATGAAGAGGACACCTATTATGTAGATGGCAATTTCATTCTTGAAGGTGTCCGCACAAGCCAACTTCAGCAGAGGCAGCAGGTCACAGAAGAAGTGATTGATCCTGTTGGGCCCACAATATGGAAGGGTAAAGATGAAAGTTGTCTGCCCTAAGGCCAGCAAGACCCCAATAAGCCAAGATACAGCTGAGAGCAGGAAGCACATGTTCCAGCTCATGACGGTTGTGTAGCGCAGGGGATGGCATATGGCCACGTAGCGATCATAGGCCATGGCAGCCAGCAGACAACATTCTGTGATCCCTAAGAGGGAGAAGGCATACATCTGTGTGGCACAGCCCAGAAAGGATATGCCCTTCCTTTTTGTGAGGAAGTTCACAAGCATCTTGGGGATTGTGGATGTAGTGTAGCCAATCTCCAGGAAGGACAAGTTCTTGAGGAAAAAATACATGGGGGAGTGAAGGGCAGCATCTACCATAGTGATCACAATGATGAGGATGTTTCCCACCAAAGCACTGAGGTACATGAGTAATACCAGACAAAAGAGAGAGCCTTGGATCCCTGGAATGCTGGAGAAAGCTATAAATTGGAAATAGGTCACCACTGTGTGGTTCCAGCTGGTCATGTCCCTCAGGTGTTTGGTTTTTTTAACTGCAGAAATTATTATATATCCGTTTTCTAGTTAATCTAAAGAAATGCAAAATAGTAAATTAAATATGTACGTAGATTGCTTTGTAATAGTACAAGATCCCAGAAGAGGAAGTGATATTTTACTGCTGTGTTTAGGTATTTTCAGTGCTAAAGATTGTTTAGAGGTAGGAGGGAAGGTTCGCTTCACGTAGCTTTTGATAAGTAAGAACAACTTTTCCAACTGAGTGTACTTCACTTCTATACAATGAAAAGGAAGATATGTCTTCTTTATGATGGCAGAACAGTTTACTCCTCCAGCGTTTTAGGATGAGGATTATACTCTACTGCCCCAGTCCTTGAAGTGGACTTTTCTTCCATTACCCAGCTGAGATCTGCTACCCTAACACCTGCTACCAATCAAAGAAGACTGGTCCTTAAAACCCAGAAATGATTCATTTATTGATAGAGCAGGGTCTTTGGCAATGAGTCCCACTTGCTATTATTTTGTGGATGCGGTTCATTCTAGAAAACAATCACTTACTGAACACAGATAATCCTGTGTACGCTCCACAGTACCATACATAATTACTATCATCAGTGTGTGTCTTCACTGCTATCCCACTGCACACTACATAAAACCAAAAGTAGTACCAGTCCACAAAAAAAGGTAAAACTGAGAGCACATGCTACCTTTTGTTACTCCGCTCAGGGTTAGGTCAAGTTCAGCATAGTGGCAATAGGCACAGATAGAAATACAGGAAATTCTATTTAAAAATGAAGGGGATTCTTTGTTTGTTGTTGTATGTTGAGTTTGGTTAAGCACTAGAACATGTTACCCTAAGAGGCTGTGGACTCTCCATCTTCGGAGATACTCAAAATCTGATGGGACATGACCATGAGAAATGTGCTCTAGCTGACTCTGCTCTGAGTGGAGTTTTTTATTGGATGATTTCCACAAATCACTGCAATCTCAACTGTTCTGTGTTTCTGTGAAACAAATTTTTTTACAGAATGGTACACATTCTATTTTCTTCTCATAATTTATCCAATCACAAGAGGGACGTTTATTGAAGGGGTTTTTTGATTTTTTTTTTTTTTCCTTTACACACACATTGAAGAGGACAGGAAGAATTTCTATTTAAAATAGCTGTTTTGATTTCATTGACATAATTTGAATGGGATGGGGGAGATAACTTTCAGTTAGTAAGAAAAAAGACAGACCCAAAGCACACACATGCATGACGCAAAGACATACACAGAGAAAATCACAGACATTGTAACACCTTCCTATTAATAATTAGAACAAAATAGCACTAACAAATGTGGCTCACTCTTCAGGAAATTACCTTCGTCCCAGGCACTCTTCAGGAGGAGCAGTTCCTTTCAAGAATAAAAAATGTCTTAGAATTTGTTTTCTATTCCAATAATCCATTCATTTCATAGATAGATGAGTCTCTCTTAAAGAGAAGCCCTGTGTAGGTGGCAGAAGAACAATAACATATGGAAGAAGAGAAAGAAGACTAAAGTAAAATAAGGTAGCTCACCTGCCATTAGGAGAAAGCTGTGGTTAATATTTTTGGAAAAGTCACATCACAGTCCTTGAGTATTTCAATGTATTTATCTTCCCAGAGGAAAATAGTCTGTTGGGTATTGATTGCTTGCAATGTAGCCTTGTTCCATTTTGCATTTGAAGAAACAAAGTAATAACCCTCTCTATTGGTTCCCTCCTCAAAGTTAATATTACTATTACACAGAAAAAAAAAATAATTATAAAAGCCTTTCTGCTATTTTCTAAGTTTAGTTTTGGAGTCTCAAGCAGTTTGTGTTCCTTACCACCATGATTCTCCTAGGTGGGGATAGGAATGTATCTATTCCTATTGATCAGGGGTCTGTTCATTGAAAAACTGCTGTCCCTGCAAAGATTTCAATGACCACTTTGCAGGCCTCCCAATTTCCATTAGTGGCTATTAGTTCAGGATGCATGGTAATATGCTTTCCTGGGAGCAAATTGAGACAAAGATCATAGAACCATAGATGCATAGAATCATAAAATCAGAGAATCCTAGAATTTTTTAGATTGGAAAGGACCTTTAAAGATCATCTATTCCAATCCTCCTGCAATGAGCAGGGACATCTTTTACTAGATCAGGTTGTTCAAAGCCCCGTCCACCTGACTTTTAACACTTCCAAGGATGGGACACACACAAATTCTCTGGGCAACCTGTTCCAGCAGATGACCACCCTCGTCACAAAAAATTTCTTCCTGATGTCCAGTGTAAATCTACCCTCTTTCGGTTTAAAACTGTTTCCTTTTGTCCTGTCACTGTATCCTCAAGTCCTTCTCCACAAGGCTGCTCTCAATCCATTCATCCCCCGAATATATATATATATATACACACATGCACATATACACACGTGTGTGTATATATACATATATATATATACACACACACAGAGACTGGTAGTAGGGGTAGCGCAGACCCCGGTGCATGACCTTGCACTTGGCCTTGTTGAACGTCATGAGGTTCACATGGGCCTACTCCTCAATCTTGTGAATGTCCCTCTGGACGGCATCCCTTCCCTCTAACGAATTACCTGCACCACTCAGTTTGGTGTCATCCACAAACTTACTGAGTGTGCGCTCAATGCTACTGTCTGGGTTGCTGATGAAGATATTAAATAGTATTTGTCTCAGTATGGACCCTTGAGGGACACCACTCTTTAATGGTTTCCACTTGGACATTCCACTAGGCCTTCTCTATCTGTTCCTCCTACCTAAGTGTTGTGACTTTATTCCATGGCTCTGCTCTCTGTGTAGTTAAAACCCAGTCCTGAAGAAGATTCTGATCTGAAACATACAGCGCTATGTCTAGAGGTCTAGTCAAAATTGAGAGTCCACAAACTGCATTTGCAGGGCAGATCTAGCCAATCAAAACTACGCAATTGTCTGATTTGCTTTTTTGCCCCTAACTTCTCAATGAGAAAATGGAAATAAAGATTTAGATGTTCTACCTTCCCCCAGCTCCTCTGGTTTGCAAAAACCAGTCATACCAATAAAGTGGAAAACACTGACCAAATCAACTGTGCAACAAAATAAGATGGGAATAATCAGGCGTTAACTTAGGTATCTACAATGAAATGTGTATTTCTGGGCCAATTGCTTTAGTCTCCCTTTATAGTCAAAGGGGAGAAACAGTCCAATTTAAAACACGATTAGTCCTATCTACCTGAGGATGATCTTAAACACCCTGTAGAGGACCTTTCCATTGAGCATAAAAAGAGTCTAGCCAAATACCTCAAAAACAGGTGTCTACATTTTAGATATCTGAAGGCAAGTGAATGAATCCAGTCTTCAAAAGAAGTATAAAGCACCATTTCTTAGTTCTGAGAATATTAAGAAACCTTTAGAAAGAATCATGGATGGAAGTGGTAGTCAAAATGCATATCTTTAGTGGGTAAAAATTAGGTTAGTACCCTCAGCACCAGGAAATAATAAGTACATTTGAAGGAAGCTCAGAGGAATGACTTTACTGCAATTATTCTCTTGGTTATGTTTAATCTGGAGTTCAAAAACTAGAGCATGAGGAAACTTATACTGTGATATGCCTGTAGCCCTAGAAATATAAAATGTGAACCACGGACATTATTAATCTCATGAAAGTCATAACGTTTTCTACAAATTTTCCGAGGAGCATTTAAGGACAGTCAGTGGCAGGATTTTATATCACAGATTTATGCAGTCATTCAGGTGCTCGTTAGATCAGTCACATCCCTGGAAATAAATTGGAAATAAGTTGGAAATAAATTCCAACTCAGTTATACAGTTTTGGTCCAAAGTCATGCTTCTGAGAACTGTTAGAGGTATGAGATTTACAGTAGAGAGAACCATGATACTGACTGCCTGTTACTGAGAGATGTTAAGAGGATACCTACTTGGTATCCACATAGAGTGTGAGAATGTTTATTTTTCAATCAGATTTTCTTACTAAAGACTTTGCCAAATCGTAATGATAATAAAAGGGAGAGAGTCAAAACCACAAAGACATAAAACCTGACCAATTAGCACTAAAAGACAATAACCAGGAATAAACATCACCAGTTGATGAGCTCTCAAGAAACTACAGGTGACTGGGACTTTGCAACTAGTAAGGATGCAAACATGAGGGTTGAGAGTGTTGGATGGGGTCAGTGGGACCATGCCAGCTGATGAGGGGATGTTCAGGATGAGGGAATGTTCAGGGTAAGGGGAGCCAGGAGGAACAAAGAGGGGGATAGACAGAAAAGGGGTCTAAAAGGGCCTGGTTCAGTGTAAACTGGGGCTGGTCACTGCTGGTCTGGCTGAGCTGTGTGCCTGATCACTGCCTTCTGTCCTGTCTTATTAAATCTTTTCATAACTGTGCGGGTATTCTCACTCTATCCCGTGTGTACATGCGCTGCAAGAACAAAGTATGATCTTCTGGGGGGATCGGTGTGAGTGGATTTGGTGCCAGCTACTGAAGTGAAACTGGGGGCATGGGCCCCCTTGGCTTCTAGTGTGAACTATGGGAGCAAGTGGGTCCCAGTGCAGCCACTGGAACTAGAAGGTTCTCAGCCTACAGTCACTGGGGTGAGAAGAGCGTGTGTCCCCAAACTGAGTTACTGAGGGGACTGGCATGAGTGAGGTGGTGAGGGGCTCAGCACTGGCAGCTGGAGAAGGACCATGGTCTTGTGCCTTGTGCTGGCTACTGGGGGCAGGGGGGATTGTCTGTATCTCCCCCAAACTATGTGTGTTTGGAGTGTGCATGTATATTCACCAGCAAACTTAAAGCTGGAGCAGACAGTGAGTCGGAGGTCTATAAGGTGCGCAGAGAGCCTGTGCTGGTGCCCAGGGAGAACCTGTGAGTGTGGGGTACCTGTGGGAAGACTGTGTGAGTGCTGCATGTTTGGTGCATCAAGCTGGACCAGCCAGTGAGTAGGGGACCTGTGGGGCTGGTGAGAGGGCCAGGGTGTGGGCAAGGGTACTGTACAGACAGAGGTCCATGCTAGTGGACCCACAAATGTGCATGTGCTTGTGAATCCTGGGGATGTTATAGTGTGCCAGCCCCAGAGGAGGAGGGGACATGCCTGTCTGCATTCGTGTGTGATGCGAGTCCTGTATGTATTTTCTGTGACAGTCTATGTGGCTGGCCATGTCAATGTCCTTTGCATGTCTGTGTGTCTTTGTGTCTGTGTCCTCAGGGATATGTGCTTAACTTTACTGCTGGTTGAACCTGCAAATAGAATAGCAGCAGCTCCATCCCTGAGATCCTGAGTCCCTAGGAACTAGGCTGGGCTCCAGTGGCTGGACAGAAGGGTCCCAGGCCAGGGCTGATGGAGCCTCCAGCTGCTCTTGACATCCTTTAATAATGCTGAAGGTGTTTCAGACTTCAAGGTGCCCTGGGATAGCACTAAACCCCAGCTTGCATGTCTCTACATCCCCAACGACTAGAGTAATCTCTGAAGAAAACAATATTCTTTTTTACCCCTGTGATTGTCTTTAAAAGGCACTACATAATTTTGCTATAGAAGCAATATCATGATTGAACGATCATGCAGATGCTCATGTAGGTTCTCATGTACTTGCAAGTCAAAATGCACGTGCATGATGTAGTTTCATTGTCCCTGTTCTGTGAAACTACCTCATTGTGCTACTATTTCAACTAAATTGATAGACTTTAATGAATTCCTTTTCTTCTCTGTGAGGCTAGTCTTTGGCAACTAGCATTATGACATCTACGTGAAGGGCAGGTAAATTCCAATTACGGTCCTTCGGAGAAAACATGCCTGAGGTTCCATGGAATATACCATGTGCTAATGTCACAGATTATTCAAGATGTGGCAGAAGAGCATCTGCATTTAAAATACAATTTAAAATCTGCAATGTAAGATGACTGTAGGAGTCATCAGCCCAACACTGTCCCTAATGTAAGAAAACAAAGGAAATTCTTCTAGTGAAATTTGCATGATCCTTTTTGGAGGCACTGGATGACAGAACTGCTGAAGGTAGGACACTTCAAAATGCTCATTGTGAATATATAAAGCAAATCCAAGGAGGAACGAAAACCAAACCTTGAAGGTCCTCATAGCCACTAAACAAGAATTACACAAAGTGAGAGTTGTTTCTGAGAGGTGTTCTGCATCAGGGAATAAAACACTAACCAATCACTGCTATGAGTTTTACTGACTTTAATTAACAGTTAATGACCAAAGCAATAGTCTAAAACTTTAATAAGGGATCAAAGAGCAGAATTAGGATTCAACTGCATGGATCTAACAAGTTAAGAAAACTAGTGTGAAAGTGTGCCATTACAAACTGCAGGGAATATTTAATGTCATTCTCTATTCTGTTATGCACAGGTTATATTGAGGTATCTCAGAATTTGGATCTTCTTTCATTTCTATGTTAATGGAATCAGTCAAAACCAGAAAGATTCCTTTTAAATGCATCAGACCTTTAAATAAAGAATGTTAGGAGTTTCTTTATTGTGCTTGTAAGCTAAAATCATCTATGACTCCCAATTCTTCCAATTCTCCCAAAGATTTCACTTTCATGTTCATGTTAGAAAAAAAACTGACAGAAAGGCATCTTGTGTGAGTGAAGTTTTGGCAGAAAGAGAATTCAGATGGAGTCAGTACGAGAAATGATTGTATCATGGCAGGGCTGTATGTACTGCTCTTGCTTTGATGATGTGTCCTTATCTATGAGTGGTGGTCTGTTAACCAGGTCCATGTGTGCACAGTGGAAAAGGTGCTTCCCTGCTCTGTGCCCATATATGCATACATTTCTGCTGCCCAAGTGCATTCTGCACCTTGAGATTTACGGGTGTTGTCCACAGGTTGGTTGCCCCTTTGGGAAGAGATGACAAGTCAGAAGAACGCAGAATTAATGACCACTTTCTCCTCTGTGGCAGGCTAATTTCTTCTCTCTTTCTGTGCATCAGTTTGCCATTCTGGGCAGAAAGAAAGCACAGAGGTACCACGGCTGGCACAGCGCTGCATGAATATCCCATTGGCATCGCACACACAGCAACACTCACCAGGGTAATGAGGCAATGTGACTAATGAAGGAGATGGTACTGAGCTTCACCCTCTGACTTTATTAGTGTTCTCTGTGGGTATCTTTCCCTCTAATAATTCCTTCTTCCATTTTTTGTCTACAGACAATGGGTATTTGGGTTTGCTTTGATTTGTTCTGGTTTTGCTTTCTTTGGACTGTGGGTGTTTTGGCTGTCAGCTGGGCTTTCTCTGCAGTGCAGAAAACACCTATAAAACCACTTGGGACCACAAACCTGGCACGTGGGGGGAGCCCACGTTCTCAGCAATTAACCATACACCCATGATGGAGCCAGCCCTTAAATACTAACTCCTCATCGTTGTATGCTTCGTCACTATCCCAAACTATGAAATGTAGAGAGTGCTAACATCACGCACTTGCAGCACACATGGACACTGCCTTCTTCCTTTGTTCAGCTGAGCCCGCTATAGAGTTGCACCCTTTGATCCAGTGGCTCTCCAGGGATTCCCAAGAAACTCCTCACTTCAGCAACTGGCTGAAGCACCATGATCCTGGTGTGGTGGCTACCCCTCTGATAGCCTGTCCATTTTGATTCCTCCCAGATGAAGCCAACAGGTGGACCAGAACCAGGAAACCACACTCTGCTGACTGGATTTGTCCTCTCTGGATTGCCCAAACACCCAGAACTGAAGCATTTGCTGTTCTTCACATTCTGCATAATTTACACCGTCACCATCATTGGGAACCTTCTCATCTTCGTGGTCACAGTGCACCCCTCCCTCCGCATGCCCATGTACTTCTTCCTCCGGGTCCTGTCCTTCCTGGATATTTCCACAGCATCGATTGTTGTTCCCAAGATGCTGGTAAACTTCCTGTCGGATGACAGGAGCATTTCCTACATGGGCTGTGCCGCACAGCTCTACTGTGTGATTTTTTTAGCAGCCACTGAATGTTATATTTTGGCAGTCATGGCCTATGACCGTTACGTGGCCATATGCAACCCCCTTAGATATGCAATCATCATGAACAGCAGAGTTTGTCTTTCCTTGGTCCTGCTGTCATGCTGCAGCGGTAATGTTGTGTCCATAGTGCAGACAGCTTGGGTGTTCGCACTGCCGTTTTGTGGGCCCAGGAAGATTAACAGCTTCTTCTGTGATATCCCCCCGCTCATCATGCTCTCCTGCACTGACACCTCTTCATATGAAAAGCAGACCATTACAGCCACAGCGCTGGTCATCTTTACACCATTTTGTCTCATTCTGGTATCCTATGCCTGCATCATCTCCAGCATCCTGAAGATTTCCTCTGCAGAGGGCAGACACAAGACTTTCTCCACCTGTTCCTCACACCTAATTGTTGTAACACTGTATTATGCAAGTGGGACCTTGATTTATTTACGGCCAAAATCCAGTAATTCACAAGACACTAAGAAAGTCCTAGCTCTCATGTACACGGCCGTAATTCCAACATTAAACCCCCTGATTTACAGCCTGAGAAATAAAGAAGTGAAAGGAGTACTAATAAAAATAATAGCTGAGCTGAGGAAGATATAAACTTATTCTGCTTGAAAGGAATTTTTCTTCTCCTCTGTATACTTGGATTTTTCGTTTCTTTTATGCCCAACTTTTATTAAACACCCTGATAACTTGGAGCACTTGGAAAATGAATGTATCTCAAACTCCACTTAGAGATTTTGTGTTTCTTCTGTCCAGTGTGAGTGTATATGAATCTTACCACTTCAGTATTCGTGATACACCACCTTGCACTGTCTGATGGAAAATAAAGTTTCGATCTTTGTTTCCAAGAAAAAAAAGTTAATATTTCATACAGTACAGTCACTGTAGCACAGACTGCAATATGTCTTGGACAGGTATCTTGTCACCTGGGCCATAGTGTCACTTGTATTTTGTATGTCTCTGTTACTAGTTCTTTATGCCATGAATAAAATTTTGGAGAAGTGCCTGATAGCCTCATTCAAACACTCACAGATAAATGACTGGACCTTGGAGTCGTCTACCTTCTGTCATTTGGAAGGGCAGAGGAAATCATCTCTAGCTTTGTCAGAGAGTAGGAAACTGAAGGCAGTCTCCTACATGACCAAGGTCTGTAAGTTCCTGTGTGAATGTGTGGCATCTGCCTGTATGTGCCATTTCACCTGGTAATGCAGAGAATCTGTGTCAGATTTCACAAGGTTCTTCTGTCTCATGTTTTAGTACAGCACACGGGCATCTTCCTTCTATTTCAGCAGACTCCAGAGACCAAGACTCATCTTTTAATCTTCCAAGAATAAGTGGGAGAAAAATGTGTTATTTGGTGAGTTTGGTTAAATAGAAAAATGATCATAACGAGCAAGAAAAACATCTCATAGGCATTGTCTCCACTGAGTTTTGCCTGTTACCATTTAGGGACAAATACTAAAGACAAGCATGAGTGCAGTTCTATGAGTTGCCTTCTCTTGCAGTCCAGAGGGTACAACCACCATCTTATCACAATGGACTCTGTCAGTCATCTCCAGTGCCAACCTTCTGCCAGGACGTCCTGAGGACTGAGAAGCTCCTCAGAACAACTAGATCTCCAATGGCCGCTGAGTGTGCATATTTGTGTGTATACATGTACATGTATGCTTGTGTGTACGTGTGTATGGGAGACCTCTTTGCTCAGACCCTATTGAGAACTTCTTGCATACTTGGGGAGGTGGCAGAGGTGCTGCAGTGTGCTGGAGGTTGGTCTTGGATTGTGCTTAATGGAAATGGGTTGCCCTTGTCCTTCTCAGCTGGTGCAGGGGTGGCCTACCTGCTGTTACAACATCATTTGCCTCAGGAGAAGTAGGCCACTTGAATCTTTGTGATCCTCCTCCTACACTGAGTGACATCTGTGGAAGAGACTGTTCTCTGCTCTCCTCATCTCTCTAGTGCCCTGATTCAAGGCCTTCTGCACCTTTGCAACACTCCTAATTTTAGAAAAATGCAGTAAAGAAGTCTGCATTTTAGCTAGCTGTCCTTTTTTTCTAGATAATGAGGAGAAATGGGCACTTCTTGAGAATAGGTCATCTATCCTACTTTAAATTCCTAATTTAGGATCAGGGCCCAACAGAATACTGAATCCTTTTCTCTCTGGTGATTAGAAAGGCCATGGAACAGTCAACCTGAACTATATCCATAGAATATGACTGAAACATATGAAAAAGCTTTACAGAAAAAAGCTACAGAAAATGCAGTTGTTAAAACCACAATTAGACATTAGAAGCAGAGGGAGCAGTGGTCATGACCTTATTTAAGTACTACTTGGGAAACAATCAGGACTGCAAGAGAGATGAGTTCTCAACATTTTCAAACTGAGATGATTGAAACCTTTAGTGCCTCTACTTTACAGTACAGTGTACAGGTGGGAGAAGGGGAGCATGCTTTTCTCTAGGCGTCCTGCTAAAGCCGTGCTGCAGTGCAGAAAAGACAGAAAATGCAGTTTGTTTTGTTTGTTTTCTTGAGCACTTGGCACTAATGGACCTCAGTAAAGGATATGCTATTGTAGGTAGTCTTATTTCCTGGGAAAGACTGGTTGTTATTGGTTATGGACTATTCAGAAGGATGAACAGCAGGTTCTAAGTCTCCACAGGAGATGGAAAGTTGCATTAGGCATTCTCCTGGTACGACCTAACTATATTTTACTGAATGAAAGCAGGATTTTCCACATAAGAATGCAGCAGCAGAGATCCTCAGTTAGCTGTTCCAATGCGTTCCTATATTTATGAATAAAAGACTGAATTTCAGTCTTTTATTCCTAAACTCACCAAGAGTGCACTCTATCCTATCATCAAGGTCATTAATGAAGATGCTAAATAATACTTGAGCCAATATTGACTCTTGGAGTACTCCACAAATGACTGGCCTGCAGCTGGACTTTGAGCCCCTAATCACAATCCTCTGAGCACAGCAGTTCAGCAAGTTTTCAGTCCACCCCACTGTCCAGTTAGCTACTCCATGCCTCATCAGCTTGTCTATTATGATGTGACAAGACAGAGTGTGAAAAACCTTACTGAAGTCTGCCCTCATCCATCAAGCCAGTGATCTCATTGTAGAAGGCTGTCAGGTCGGTTAAGTATGATTTCCCCTTCATAAATCCATGCTGATCTCTGAAGCAACTCAAATCCCCTCATACATTGCTAGTATCTCCATTTCATTTGGGGTACCAACACCTCCAGCTATAAAATCCTAGAGGTCAGCCTTGGTCTCTGAATGTTTTCTGCCAAAGGCTCCAGGTGAGACCGTGCTCCCCAGGTGTGGTGTAGACTACACTCCTCGCAGCTGGTTCTTTCTGGCTTGTCCCAAGGGCTGCTGCAGGAACTCTCTCGTTTGATCTGTTCAAAGGCTCATTGCAGCTCAGGGTACAAGTTGAAAGAGTTGTTCTTTCAGGTCACTCAATAGACAGGACTCACAAACTCACTGCAAGAGGGAATAAACATTCTCCAGAAACTCACAATGCCCAGGAAAGATTGTGTTTCTTTTTTGCTAGTTGGTGGGGATGTGGTTCTTATCTTATTGAACACATCCCTTGTGATGTGACAACACCCATTTTGCCATTTTATTCCCAAAATCCAGACCTCTTGTGAAGTTCCTCTGACCTTGCTTTATGGCAAAATCTGTTTTCAGAACAAAGAGAACTTCTATCTCTCAGCATTAGAATTCACTGTCTGTTTTTGGTATAAAGAAGGCATCCTTTTTTCAGATGATCTGCCATTGCAGCAAGATTACATGTCTGTTCAGGCATCAACTCCCAGGCCTTTGGAAGTGAAAACTGGTCTAGACATCTATCCAAATTCTCCCACACAACTTGCCACCCAGGCACTGGCTGACTTAGAGCACATTCCTATGTGTCTTCCCCAATCGGTTGGTTACTGGAGTTTCCACCATGTGGTGGGTGGACCCTGGCCAGCTGTTAAACCCCCACTCTACCTCTCGCTCACTCCGCTCACCCATGGGATGGGGAGAAAATAGAAGGAAGGCAAAAAGACTCATGGATCAAGATACTGACAGCTTAATATGGAAAACTAAAGCTCTGCACTTGGGCAAAGCAAAAAGAAAAAGTCAGTCACGACTTCCTATCAGCAGGAAGTTGTCCAGCCACTGCTTGTGTTGTGGTTTGTGCCAGACTGGCCACTGAGATGAATGACAGGACCTCAGCACATGTAATGGTTGCTTGGGAAGCATACCCCAAACTTTTATCATTTTTCAGTCATGCTGCTACCCAAGCAGGCAGTCACACCTCCTGTTCTGATGCAGGTGATTAATCCATCCGTAGTGCAAGAGTTCGCATTTATCCTTTCTCAGTTTCCTGAGGTCCCTCTAGTATGTCTAGGTCCTTCTGAATGTCCTCCCTTGCTCTTGAGTATACTGACTGTCGATCAGTGCCAGTGATGGACAGTGCCATCACTTCACACTCATGTTCTCTATAAATTGTACGAGACAGTTTTCTGTTTCCTCCTCCAGCTTTTTGATAAAGATATTAAACAGGACAGAACCAAGGACAGACCCCTGAGCAAATCCCATCACAACTAGTCTCCAGGTAGATGACAAACCATTCACCATTTCCCTTTGAATCCAAAGATTCAGCTTTTCCCCCATCTAGCAGTCCACCCATTCAGACCATAATATCCAAAACTAGATACAAGGATGCCGTGAAAATTTTAATAATATATGGAAGGAGAGACCATCTGCTCCCTCAACATTATCTGATCAAGGACCTTGTTAAAATGGGATCATAAGGAAAAGGAGATAGCAAATAAAACATTTAGAGACAGGACCCTAACACACAAACAATGATGGAGACATTGGAGGGAGGCAACGAGAAACAAAGCTAATCAGTCACAGTACTTGATGGGCTCTCAAGGAACTGCAGGCATCACTTCAGAGAGGGCCAACCTGGACTTTGCAACTGATAAAAATGCAGATAGTCCTACATACTGGACGGAGCTTGTGGGACTGTGCATACTGAGGAAGAAATGTACAGAGAAAGGGAATCAGGGAGGAACATAGAGGGAAATAGACAGAAAGGGGTATAAAAGGGGCAAGTTGCGTGTGAAACAGAGAGGGTCAGTGCACTTGTCTGGCTGAACCCTGCACCTGATCACCATAGTCTGTCTTGTCTTCTTATTAAATCACTCCTTAACTCTCTCTCTGCGTAATCTCTCTCTATCCCATGTGTATGTGTGCTGCAAGGACTAAGTGCCAGCTACTGAGGGGACCAGTGTGAGTGGGTTTGGTGCCAGCTACTTGAGCCAGACTGGCAGTGTGGGTGCCTGTGGTGTCAACTACTGAAGCCAGTAGGAACGCAGTGTCAGCTTATTGGAGAGGCTTATTGGTTTTCTGACAGTTTAGCACACAGGCACACTCTGTTCATAACGTGTCCAATCCAGCAAGGCATATAGATGCAATTCAGTCCATTCACAGATGTCCGTGCTCCAGCATGAGTAGCTCATGCATCATTGTCCTTTCACAGGTCGTATATGCTGTAGTGTGGCTTATCGCCAGACTGCTGTCCCTTCAGGGTATATGTACCCCTTTGCAGGTAGTGACCTCTCCAACCCTACCCCCACCTTTTGCAGCATTTTCTCTCCATGCTTTTCTCAATAGTTAATATCATAACTTGTCTGGGGAACTTCACCATTGTTGTCACAGTCATCAGCCACCTGTGGCTTTATAACCCCATGTACTTTCTGCTGGGAGGCTTGGGCTTTCTAGATGTCAGTGACTCCTCAGCCAATGCTCCCAGTTTACTCATGATGACTTTCTCAGACTTGATGAGACTCTGGGTGCAGCAACGGGCTTTAAGTTCCCTGACCTGCCTGTAACATCATTCTTTGCAATCCTTCTCTTCTGTCTCTTCTCTCCTCTTCCCAAAGATTTAGTTGCCTTTGTTCAAGGTCAGCACTGGTATAATGTGGTTGCTTAACCTTGTATTAATCTGCTGTGACACACTGTTATGAGAAAGTTGTAGGAATACTCGCCTGCAAACTCCATTCTGCCAATTCGTTCAGGACTTAAGTGTTTAAGCTTACGTCCTCTTTTTGTTTCTTGCTCTAGTTATGCAGGTGTGCTGTGTGTGGCCTAGTATCTTGATGGTTTTTACCTCACCTTGACTACTTGAGTTCCTGGCCTAAATTTCAACCTGCTTCACTACTACGGACTTATCTAGCTAACATGGGAGTACCAGCACCTTGTTTTGTCCAAGAGCTGAGTTACAGTGCAAATGGGAGCTGGATGACATGAACAACCTTGGATCAACAAGTCACAAGAGAACAACTGAAACTGCTGGAATGATGTCATTGTGGACTTTGTGATTGGTGGCCTGCCCTGACATCAGCCGTAGTAAATATAGGGGAGTAACATTGCTACAGCATGCAAATGCAGGGCACCTGAGAAGAAGCTTTCACGTGTTGGTGACAACCTGCCACCCAAGAACCCAGTCCTGATACTGTCTGGAGAGTGTCATCTTCCCCTGGATTTGACTATGCTGGCTCACTGGAATGGTAATTTCAGAAAATCTCAGTTAATTGTGTGTTTGGATGTATGTGTCAGTGTAAAACTTTTCCTCACTCAGCTTATCCTTTGCTTGGTCCACTTTACATATTGAGCTTAGTGGTGTCATGTTCCTCGGCATCCCTTTCCCTCTGGCCGGTAATGGGCTGTTGGCTGACTGGTTACTGTCAATGAGTCTGCGCTGGTCTTTTTTTGTTTGTACTGTGGGACTGCTGTTTTTGCTGGTGAGCTGCGCTGCTCCTGTCTGCCTTGCTGTCACTCTCAGTCCCTGATTTGCCTTCCCTTGTGGAGAAGGCAACTGTTCCTGTTCCCTGACATCTCTGTTTTCAGGAAACATAGCACACAAACTATGACCAGCAAATTAAACAGCTATTGCTAGTCATTGTATCTGTGAGCAGAAGTTTATTGTTTCAAATGAAAATCCAAACAGGACAAGGGAGGAATAGATTACTCTAAATTCTTTATTGACACAAGCCCAGATTCCCTGGCAATCCCTGATTTGGCTTATCCTGTGGTTTCTCTCCAAATTGAACATCTGGCTCTCCAGACCAGGGGACACATACACAAAGAGGAAATGTCCCAAATTCAGGCTTTGGCCATGCCAGCCAGCCATCCAACCAGAGTCAAACCAACTGACTCTGCAAACTTCAGCCCCTACAAATGAAGGCAAGCACCCTCAAGCAAGGCTTATTGTCCGTAGCATAAAAGAATACTTCATCTGATCAGTACAGGCAGGAACTGAAATAAAAATGAGAGAAACAATTTATGAGAACAAAACAAGTTCACAGGGATTCTGAGAAAGTGTGGGAGGAGCATAAAGGATGCCTGGAGAAATGCACCTCACATGTTCAGATGGGAGAAATGAAGTTTTTACGTATTTTGGGCAGGTAATTGGAACATGCAGAGAAAATGGAATGGGCATGAGGAACTTCTGCCTTCTGGTGGGTTGGAAACTGACTTGGTAAATAGCAAAGTATATGAAAGGTCTGACATGCTGAGTCACTGAACTTAAGACAAAGAGGAAATAAGGGATAGAGTGCAGAATTCCTGGAGTGAGACTGAATGGAAAAGGAAGCAGAGAGAAGAGAATTTGATGTGAAAATGAAAGCTCTGAGATGTGATGTGGAGTCCTCACAGACACAGGGGGAACAGGGTGAATTAGAGCAGGTAGGGCAAAATAGAAGTCTGTCTTGTCCTGGAATGAGCTGTCATTCCTAAAGGATGTCAAAATGCCTCTTTGTAGGGTCAGGGAGCAGAATACTGGTCACGTACCTTCAGATACTTACAGGATAGGAATCCAGATATAAGCTAGCCTTTTGGGCTTCATTAGAGTCAGTGGGAAGAAACAGACATACCCAGAGCATAGTTTCTCTAATCCTAGGGTAGGTATCAAGACTAGGACAAATTTATCGCATTCTTCAGCTGGCATTTCCTCAACCTTGAATTCAACAGGACTGCACAACCAGCTCACATGCAGAGATTTAGGATGCTGAGGGCTGAGGTGGAGAGAGGTAGAGTGCAATGTATATATCTGAAAGACATTTCAGGTTACTAAAAAGAAATGCCTAAAGCATGCCATCTGACTTCCAGCTGCCATACCTTAAGGGCACCCATAAATCATGTATGACAGTTGTCAACCCAGTGTAAATGTCTTGGGTATTTTAGGACATCTGAAATTACTTTGAATATTTACGTTAGAAAAACAGTCCCACCTTTGTGATTGAACTGCTCATCAAGGTCTGCTTAAAACCAAAAACGAGAACTAGGCACACTCAGAGGATCATTGAGATCATCTTAATTTAGGTGTCTGAGATAAGTAGAATGAATACTTGTATAAGTGAAATGAACTGTAGTCTGCATATCCCAGGTCCTCTCTGAAAGCAACGTCCAAGGCACACTGAACCTCGTAACAGCTTGTCTTTTCTCATTCTTCAGATTGCTTGTCTCACAGTATTGGCGAGAAATTCAAGAAAGTAGGCATTCTTTTACTAGCCGAAATGTTCTTTTCTTTCCTCAGATCACATCTGTTTGCTGTGAAACAGTTATGCCTGCAAAGTAAAGAATATGAAATATATCTTGTTTCCCTATTGTAGTACCTCATAAATTACTCTAAAGTATTTATATTCTTAATGATGGCCAGAGCAGGAATCCCTTAGGGGCTATAGCAAAACTATTCTTGTTCAGACCCAGGAAAGTTTGTACAGATTTCCAGTAACTTTGTTCCTAGCATCTACTTTGATGCTTAGACAGAATGATTTATGAGTGTTCTTTTATTTGTTTTGTTTTCTCTTTGGAGTCCTCTGTGGAGGAGAGGAATCGGACAACTCTGAGACTGCAGACAAAGCAGTCCTATGTGGAATAAGGGCTCTTGGTGCATGAATGGAAAAAGGTAATATTAGAGATAAGCACGGTTGAACTGAGGAGGGGCCAAAGCCTGCATCACGGGGGAAAAAAAAGTCTATTTATGAAGGTAGCAACAAGTTGTAAAGTTACACTGGATTTTAAGGGTATAGATGCAGAGGAGCTAAACTGAACATCAAAGAAAACAGTTCCTAACACTGAGACTACCTCTACTGAACAAAATTTCCATTGTATAGTGCAAGGATATAAGGAGGTTTCAAGGATGGGGGTTTCTGAGCCAGGAGAGGAGAAGGATTACCTCTCGATGTTGAAAAGCATACTTTCCTCAGCTTCCCTTCTACATTGTTCCTCTCATAGGCATGCTCAGATGGTAATGAATGGAGCCACAAAATGTAACCAATCCTGTGACAGAATTTGTCCTCCTGGGCTTCAACCACAGTCTGAAGACCCAGCAATTCCTCTTCGTGGTCTTCTTCCTTGTCTACCTGATGACCTGCTTGGGAAACATCACCATCCTCACCACTGTTATCACTGACTACCACTTGCACACACCCATGTACTTCTTCCTGGCCAACTTAGCATTCACAGATATAACTGAATCGTCAGTAAATACTCCCATTCTATTGTCAGGTCTCCTCTCCCAGCACAAAACTGTTCCATTCAAAGACTGCATCCTTCACATGTTTTTCTTTCACTTCATTGGTGGTGCTCATATCTTCCTTCTTGCAGTGATGGCAGCTGATCGGTATGTGGCTATCCATAAGCCCTTGCGGTACTTAATAATCATGAACTATGAGGTACGCGTAGTTCTAGTTGCAGGGTCATGGGCAGGTGGATTCATTCATTCTGCAACACAGATTGCTCTGCTTCTCCCTTTACCTTACTGTGGTCCTAATACCCTGGACAATTTCCACTGTGATATTCCACAAGTACTGAAATTGGCCTGCATTGACACCTACCTGACAGAGCTGCTGATGGTCTCAAATGGTGGACTGCTCCTCACAGTAATTTTTGTCTTGCTCCTCATTTCATACACTGTCATTTTAGTCAGGATAGGGAGGCAAGTCACCAAAGGAAAGCACAAAGCTTTGTCGACCTGCATAGCCCAGATAATGGCAATAAGCATAACGTTCATTCCAGGAATATTCATCTATGCTCGCCCCTTCAAGACATTTGAACTGGACAAAGTGGCCTCCATCTTCTTCACTGTGCTTGTTCCAGTGCTGAATCCCATGGTCTACACCCTGAGAAATACTGAAATGAAAAAGGCCATCAGAAGACTTGCTTCTAGGGTCATAAGAGATTCCTCCCAGGTTTAAAAATGCATTTTCCTATGCTTTCTCCCTTGCCTATGAGATGTTTGTTCTTCCTGCCTTTTTGGTTTTAGAGAGTCATATATTTTTCTCTCCTTTCCATTTTTTCTGCAGTAAGATTTTAGTAGTGTGTGATGACAGTGTTTCCTAAAGAATGTCTACACCTGTAACTTGTGCCATTAATAGCCACCTGAAATCCTTCTTTCATATACTTCCAAATTTGGATGACTTTATTAAGACAACCAGGAATTTTTTGATTCTCATGAGTATATTGTGACTGATTATCTGCTAAGTTTTTTTCTTTACACTTCCTGTTTACAATGTACAGTTATATTCTAAAGGCGCAATTAATTCAATTTGACAGACAGGATCTGTCTTATCTGTTTGTTCACACTTTAAATGTTATACTCCTTTAGACTGGGATTGTCTGTATCAGATGAACCACCATGGAAGAAGATAAGATCAGTTTTCGTAAAGCAACTGAGTATACTATGAGACACAGTTATGGTCTACAGGTTAAGGAAAGTGAGGGTTTTAGGGTCACAGAAAAGATCTTGAAGGCTGCAGCTCCCCAGGATACTGTCAGACTGCTGGGATGAGTCGGTACCAGACAGCTATCGCAGAGAGATAACTGCAACAGTCACTGAGTTGACTGATACCAACTCGGTAATCAAGTACAATGAGAAGGACAGAATTTTTCTTTTTTGTAAAAAAATATTTTTTGATCATTACTTTTCTATCTTAGGTAATGTCATGGTTTAACCCCAGACAGCAATGAGGACCACGCAGCTGCTCACTCACCCCTCCAAGTTCAGATGAGGGAGAGAATCGAAAGAGTAAATCAGAAGGTGTTCAGCCATCTCCAGGGAAGCAGGGCTCCATCACGTGTAATGGTTACTTGAGGAGACAAACACCATCACTCCAAATGTCCCCCTCCTTCCTTCTTCTTCCCCCATCTTTATATACTGAGCATGACGTCACATGGTATGGAATAGCCCTTTGGTCAGTTGGGGTCAGCTCTCCCAGCTGTGTCCCCTCCAAAGTTTTTGTGCACCTCCAGCCTACTCGCTGGTGGGGCGCTGTGAGAAGCAGAAAAGGCCTTGACTCTGGGCAAGCACTGATCAGCGATAACTGAAATATCCCTGTGTTATCAATCAACACTGTTTTCAGCACAAATCCAAACCATAGCCCCATACTAGCTATTACGAAAAAATTTAACTCTATCCCAGCCAAAACCAACACAATTCCTTATCTATTCAAAACAATTTTATTATTCATAGCTTTTTATGAATATATATCTTTACTTTTAAATGTGCATATGTAAACATATTTGAACATAGATATAAATGTATATGTATGTGCATGGGTATATATGTATATCCTGGCCCTAGAAAAATAAGCAACCAATCACAGGGCATTATTGTAAAATCATATGGGGTACAATAGCAACAAAATCAGCAGCCCCAGAGGCGAGGAGCAGCAGGGTTACCCCACCCTGTAATTGGAAGATGAGCACGACTTCCACATCAGGTGGGACATGTGACTGCGGGGGTGGGGCGGGGTTTCCACTGCCAGGTGGTGTCCTGGCACCTGCCACTTCTCTTTCTGGATAAGATTGTGTTCTGGTTAATCATGCAGACAGGGTAAATTGTACTGAATTCCCTGTGCCTTAAAGCAAGCCTCAGAAATCCTAGAAAACAGCTAAATTAATCAGTTGACATGTGTTGCTGGTGCAGCATGTGCAGAATCACAAAATGAATGTTTAGCATTGTTGGATTATGCTGCTGCTTTAATTTAGCTTCTAACGTTGACCTTCTAAAAGTCTGTGTTGAGTTTAATTTTCTATTAGTATTACATGTATATAATACACACTATACATTCAATAACAATGTATAAATACAAAATTGAATCAATTATTTCACTTACTGTAGTCATGTAGATTGTATATCTTTAAGCCTAAGCTACCCATTCTTTGTAGTTAGTGAAAAGAAATAAGCACCTCCCAGTCCTGATTCATCTGACCCCTTGGTACACTGCCAACAACAATTACAAGAAACATTTTAGGGAAAAAGACAAAGATAGAAAATCAGAAATAGGGAGAGATGAGTAGAGCAGGGGGGAAGTTGTTGAGTGTATTTGTTTTACACTTCCTGAAAGTATGTATCTCTGTCAGTGGACTATGGAGAACTCATCCTGAATACTCATAAAATGCAGAAAATTAAGCGATCTGGAGAATTCTAGATGATGGCTTTCCATCACGTGCATTCTCAGATGAGAATGTCTGCAGAATATGGGAAGTCAGAGGTTGTGGGTTCATTTGTTTCCCAGAAGCAAAGATTAACAGTCATTTAAATGCAGAATTAATCATGAGATCATAAAAAAGTAGGTCACCTGGTCCAGGAATAATGTGTTAAAATAAATAATTAATAAATACTAATAAAGAATTATAAATAAAGTCATACATATTAGAGCTTTTAGACACCTGGGCATCTGAGTTAGCGCTCCAGAACCACAGCTGCTGCCACAATTATCTAACCATCACCCTTGGAACCAGAAACAACCTGCACATCTGAAGAGACACAGAAAGCGTTATCTAGAGGATGCAAAGAGACAAAAGCTTCTGCAGTCTCTGGCACACCATGTTCACCCTCTGTCATCAGGTGGTGAGTGAAGCAGCTAAGGTGGCAGGCAGTCTGGTTGCAGTCTTGGTGCTGGCAGTCGGGGAGGGATACAAATCGCTATGAGTGAGTCTGGCATTTAAAAGAGCCAAACCTCTGGTGCATGCACAGCAGTACTAAATACATGGGGGTGTGGGAGAGGATTCATGACCAGAAGAGCAAGACTTCAGGTCAGAATGATGGACTACCAACAGAGCTCCTGAAAGGGAGGTGCATATTGAAGCTGTTAGCGGGTGTTTGCAGTATTTTAAAGCTGGGATTGCAATAAACTTCAGAAATACTGATGCCTGGTGT
The DNA here is from genome assembly GCA_008658365.1 of Alca torda. Taxonomy (NCBI): domain Eukaryota; kingdom Metazoa; phylum Chordata; class Aves; order Charadriiformes; family Alcidae; genus Alca; species Alca torda. Next base: position 251,475 of record CM018094.1, on the reverse strand, counting down.
GGAGCGAAGCTAGGAGTTGGATAGCTGAAGACCTGTTGGGACTTGTGAAAGACCTGGGAAGACAGGGGATAAGAGCTGTAGGGATTAGGAGAGTTCAGGCCTCAGCTGTCTTGCATTCATACATGATTCAGGGAGTGCTGATAAAACCAATGTCATTAAGAATAACCTTGAGAGAACTCAGAGTTGGTGAGGAAGACAAGTGCTGCAGGCAGCACTGTACTCATTCCACCACAGGGACTTGAGATGTTAATTGGTCACTTTGCTTGAGAATGAAGGACACCTTCAACTATGGCTAAGAAGAAAGGTGAGTACGTAACTTCAGGGAAAAGGGAGAGATACTTGGGAAGAGCAATGGATATCATATATCTGGGCTTCTGCAAGGCCTTTGACATGGTCCCCCACAACATCCTTCTCTCTAAGTTGGAGAGATACGGATTTGATGGGTGGACTGTTTGGTGGATAAGGAACTGGCTGGATGGTCACATCCAGAGGGTGGTGGTCAATGGCTCGATGTCCAGATGGAGAGGGGTGACAAGTGGTGTCCCTCAGGCATCTGTACTGGGACCAGTGCTGCTCAATATCTTCATCAATGATTTAGACAGTGGGATCAAGTGCACCCTCAGCAAGCTTGCCGACGACACTAAGCTGAGTGGTGCGGTCGATGTGCCAGGGGGACGGGATGTCACCCAAAGGGACCTGGGCGAGCTAGAGAGGTGGGCCCGAGCAAACCTTATGAAGTTCAACAAGGCCAAGTGCAAGGTCCTGCACTTGGGTCAGGACAATCCTCGTTATCAATACCAGCTGGGGGATGATGCGATAGAGAGCAGCCCTGTGGAAAAGGACTTGGGGGTACTGGTGAATGAAAAGCCGGACATGAGCCAACAATGTGCACTTGCAGCCCAGAAGGCCAGTTGCATCCTTGGCTGCATCAAAAGAACCGTGGCCAGCAGATAGACAGAGGTGATTCTGCCCCTCTACTCTGCTCTGGTGAGACCCCACCTGGAGAACTGTGTCCAGCTCTGGAACCCTCAGCACAAGAAGGACATGGACCTGTTGGAGCGGGGCCAGAGGAGGGCCACAAAGATGATCAAAGAGCTGGAGCACCTCTCCTGTGAAGACAGGCTGAGAGAGTTGGGGTTGTTCAGCCTGGAGAAGAGAAGGCTCCGGGGAGACCTTATAGCGGCCTTCCAGTCCCTGAAGGGGCCTACAGGAAAGCTGGGGAGGGGCTGTTTGCAAGGGCATGGAGCGATAGGACGAGGGGCAATGGTTTTACACTCAAGCAGGGTACGTTTAGATTGGACATTAGGATGAAGTTCTTTACAATGGGGGTGGTGAGCCCCTGGCCCAGGTTGCCCAGAGAGGGGGTGGAGGCCCCATCCCTGGAGACATTCAAGGCCAGGCTTGATGAGGCTCTGAGCAACCTGATCTAATTAAAGATGTCCCTGCTTAGTGCAGGGGGCATGGACTGGATGACCTTTAAAGGTCCCTTCCAACCCAACACATTCTATGATTCTACTTGTTTCTACCGAGTTTGTCAGGAGAGATCTTAGATACTGGGTTAGTGTTAGTATTTCTGTGATTGGACTAGTAATGAGTGATTGTTTTATTTTGCTTAGGCTGCCAAAACGTTAATGAGACTAACAATGCAATTTTTTGGATCAGCATGTATTCTTTGATGCCTATGGCCAAACTGTGTCAGTAGTAGTGGTTAAAACCCCAGAACCTCACTTCACTTAGATCCACAGGTAGACATCAGTATTGCTCTAAAAATGGTATGCTACACTCTGATGAAGATGTTACCAGATCCAGCAAGGGTTTAATCATAATCCTGCTAGCAGCAGATTAAATTTATTTCTGTGGTAGCTACACAGTCATTTAGGCTCAGGAATTCTCTATTAATCAGAAATAACCAGGGGATAAATTCAGAAAGCATAGGTACAATTAATCTGTCCAAAGATAGATACAATTAAAAGTCTGAGCTAGACATGTAGAGCAGAATTCAAATAGTCAAACACAGTCTGAACCACTCTGATGGCACTGGATGTTAGGTCAGATATTTCCACCAGAATGGCTGGTAAGACGCAGGACCCGTGCTTCTAGACCTGACACTGGAGGCCAAGCAGGTTACTCCAGAGCACGTAAAATTGCACTTGACATCTGTGTTTATCTGGTTTCCATCCCTACACTTCCTAAGATGAATTATATCTTTTTCTTTCCACTCTATCCCTCAGGTTGCTATGTTGACTTATTCAGATGTATATATCTATGTCAGCAGCATTGTAAATTATGCAGTATGAACACCCCCATAAATAGCTCATGAAAAGATGGCTTCACTGTAGAAAAGACCAGAATGAGTCATCACACTCATAGATTGTGATTCTTGAGTCTCCTGTAAGCTGTTTCTTTTTTAACTAAATCATTTGGACTGAAAAGAGACAAATTAAGAATGTAATTTTCCTGGTAAATCTGTTTCCAGTAGTGAAGACAAATTTACTAGCAGTGAAAACGGGAAGAAAGAATAGACCTGAGTTCAGAGTAGCCAGTCTTTTTCACTGTGGGAGTGAGATTGGGTAAACCACAATCCGCAGGTGAAGCGTGGAGTCTCCGTCTCTGGAGACGTTCAAACCCTGCCTGGATGCGTTCCTGTGCAACCTGCTCTAAGGTGGCCCTGCTCTGGCAGGGGGTTGGACTAGATGATCTCCAGAGGGCCCTTCCAACCCTACCATTCTGTGTGAAGAGGATCTAGAGACAGGCAGATCAATAACATCAGGGAAGTAGGTAGAAAAACTGGGAAACCTTTACCATCTATCTAAAGTGGTGTGGCAGGAAACAGCAAAGAGGGAGTAACCTTGATTGGTTCTTTGCTGGTTAGGGCTGAACAACTCAGAGCAGTAGATACTGAGCTGTGTGGGAGAGATGTAGATGCAAAGCCATGGAAGTCGAGTGCATCTGCAGAACTCTCTGTAAACAAGTAGAGGTGAAGGGAGAGTGTTGTTTCTGTATTAGGTGGATGTGTAGGACACAATACAATACAGGAGAGCAGAGTTGAGTGGGAGGTTCCTGCAGGAATTTTTCCATCATGTGATGAGATGGGAAGAGACTGGAGCTGACCAAACCAGAGGGAATTTAAAGTGAGGCAAAGGGAAACTCAGATACAGATGGATAAAGATTCACAGTCAGGTGAGAAATTTATACACACATGCAGCATGATGAGCCCTTCAGCTGTCCATGAAAGAAAGGAAGAGATGGAGAAAACAAAGAATGTCAAGAATTTTTTTAATTTCAAGGCATGACATGAAATTTTGACTTTTGACAAAAACATCAAAAAGTGACGTAAGGAGTATTTTTTCTTTTGTTTTTTATTCCTTTCTTATGTTCCTTTGTTTTTTTTCTTTATTCTGAATTTTACTACTTTTTGCCACTTTCTTCTCCTCTTAGTTGTTTTTATTTTTTTAGTTTCCACTGTCAATACCAATTTCATTTCTCACTGGTCTCAATAAGGGAACTAAACTAAAACTGTTCTAATCATTACAGGTCTGGGCATTTTCTCCCACAAAAGTACTTTCAGTGTGCTTTATTCTCTACCTCAACATTTCTGGTGAAGTTACTAATGCAGTAATATACAGATGCCGTCATGTAGACAGACATACCATCTTTTTAGCAAAGTGGAAGAAAAGTGTTAAGAAATCTGGAGGCAAAACCTCATATAACTTTCTTCGGACCCAAAAGAAGTGGGAGGAATGAAAGAACATAGATAAATGGAAAGACTTGGAAAAAAAAATCTGACCCATTTTTATGGTTTTCTTCCACCTTCTAGAGAGGTGTTAAAATCCACAGTTCCATTCAAAATATATGTAAATGCAATTATTTTTTACATTCTATGAAAAAATGTCAGTATGTTTTCCAGATTGCCATCACGCTGATTCATGGTGGATTAATTTCATGGAGATGTAGAAAACTGAGTTTTATTCATGTTTCCAGTGTTCTGTTGACTTCATTGGAAAATTAGACGCTTCTGTGGGATTTCTCTGGAGAAAGGTGAAAATCTGAATGTGATCTAGACATCCTCAACTCCCCTGAAAGACAACTGGGAAAAAATGAAATATTTTGGAAAATACTTGTACTGATCTATGCTAGAGAAAATTTAGATGGAATTCGTCATTCCCTGGGCTGGCTGTACTAACATAATTTAGTATAAAGGGATTTTAATTTTTTTAATTTCAAGCAACTTTGAAGCTGTCAGATGAATTCACCCAAGGAATTCATAAACCTTCCTTCAGATATGAGTGGTCTATACTTAGTTTCCATTTATACTCGATGGATGTGATTTAGGTTAATTGTGTAATTTTAGAGTGCACTTTGTCTAGCTTTGTTTAGCTTTCTACCCTAGAATTAAATCTGTCTACCCTGGAAGGACTTGCTTTTGCCAGCTGGAAAGGGAGTAGACGTGACTAGCTCAATACAGCCATCTACACCTTAAACCACAAAAATTATCCTACCCATGGAAGAATGGACTGATACTTTATAACCTATATTCCATCCAGGTACCAGTTCCCAGGGTGCAGAGAAAACAAAGAACATCTGATAAAATGTGGACACTTCCAGTTTACATTTCCAGAAAAATGCCTGAGTTACAGGAAATCTAAATTACTGGCTTTCAAGTATTTCACCATTAGGAGTTCCCTAAAACTAGGAAATGGGAAAAGGGCATGCATTTTAGGCAATCTAAATATGCCCGAAGTTGTTCAAATATTTCTGTAGATTTGCACTGGTGCGGGTCCCATCCCATGTCCCCCACCCTGCCCCATCCTTCCCACCCCCCACCATTATTATTGTCTGTTTTTCAGGGTTCTGCAGACTGGAAATGGATCACGAGAACTATACAGTAGTTACAGAGTTTGTTTTGTTGGGGTTGTCACAAAACCATGAAGTCCAGATGATTCTCTTCTTGTTCTTCCTGCTCTTCTATAGGATCATTCTGCCAGGCAACATCCTTATCATTCTAACAATTCGGGGGGATTCCCAACTGGGATCACCCATGTATTTTTTCCTGGCCAATTTGGCATTCTTGGACATCTGCTACAGTTCTGTGACCCCGCCCAAAATGTTGGCTGACTTTTTCTCACACCATAAGACCATCTCCTACAGTGCCTGCATGGCCCAGCTTTTCTTCCTCCACTTCCTGGGAGCAGCTGAAGCTTTCCTGCTCATGGTCATGGCCTATGACCGTTATGTAGCCATTTGCAAACCTCTTCATTACAACAGGCTTGTGAACAGGGGCATATGCTGTGTCCTGGTTGGAGCTACATGGGGTGGGGGCTTCATCCATGGCATCATTCTATTTGGTCTCAGCATCCACCTCCCCTTATGTGGTCCCAACATCCTGGACAACTTCTTCTGTGATGTCCATCAGTTGGTCAAGTTGGCCTGCGCCAACACTTACATAGTAGAACTTTTGATGTTCCTCAGCAACGGAGTTGTCATCATTATGTGCTTTATGCTTCTCCTAATCTCCTACACTGTCCTCTTGATGAAGCTCCGGACACAGTCCTCCAAGGCAAAGAACAAAGTAGCCTCCACCTGTGTTTCCCACATCATTGTGGTTTTTGTCATGTGTGGCCCAGCGATATATATCTATGGTTTACCCTTCCAAGCTGTCCCAAAAGAAAAAGTTGTTGCTGTTTTCCATACAGTCATCTTCCCCTTGACTAATCCCATGATCTATACCTTGCGTAACAAGGAGATCAAGGACTCTATGTGGAAGCTAGTCAGTAAATGCATATTTTATTGTGGAAAATAAAAAAAAAATAAAAAATGAAGCAAATAAGTGAAAGCTTTTTTAATTTTTGGTTTGTTTGTTAATAGGATTTTCTTAGGAACAACTCCCTAGTGTATATTATGTAGCAACTGAATAGCTATTAAGCAGGCTTCAAATAATTTTCTTTTAATTATCAAAAAGCCTTAGAGTGACACTAAAACCTGTATGAAATAACTTAGAGGAGAACTATACTGTGTAAAGCAATTAACACAGTTGTTCTATGAAGTTTTATTGTTAAAATTCTGTATCTCTACAGAAATTAACTGGCAGATGTGAAGCATTTATAGAATCATTACTGAACTTCTGGTCCAGATGCAGATAGATAAAATCAGGTAGCAAGCATGTTAGTTCAACATCTCAGCTTATATATATAAATCTCTGACTTCTGACACTTTCTGCTGTTTGACTCTCATATGACTCTGCTCCTGAATGAGTTGATTGTTTCTCCACAAAGGGAGAATGTGCAAGTCACTGGATGATCTAGCTTGTTGTCAAGCTTTACTTTTTCATACAGCATAGGGAGGCCATAGAAATCAGAAGTCAACTACCAAGTAAAAATCAAAGGCAACGTGGACATAGGCTCACGGTAGGCACTAGTGACAGGACTTGTCTATCAAGGTATAGACATCTATAGCATCAGAATTAGTCATCTAAGGATTCCTGCATAATTGATGGGTGTTTCTGGCAAGCAATTCAGCTAACCCATTTATACTGGTTACTTTGGGAAGAAATACACCACGCCTTAGGCATTTTTAACTTGCCTTTAGGACTCAGTCTGTAAGCTACTTCTCGGCTTGATTTCAAGGTGGAATCATAGAATATCTCAAGTTGGAAGGGACCCAAAAGGATTATTGAGTCCAACTTCGTGCTCCTTGGAGGACTACCTAGAACTAAATCATATGACTCAGAGCATTATCCAGACACTCCTTCAACTCTGACAGGGTTGGTGCCTTGACCACTTCCCTGGGGAGCCTGTCCCAGTGACCAATCACCCTCTCAGTGAAGAAGCTTTTCCTAACGTCCAATCTGAATTTCCTGTGATGCAGTTTCTTTCCATTTCCTTGTGTCCTGTCACTGATCACCAGAGAGAGGAGATCAACACCTCCCCTCTGCTGGCCCCACTGAGGAAGTTGTGGACTGTGATGAGGGCACCCCTCAGCCTTCTCTTCTCCAAGCTGAACAAACCAAGTAAGTCTTGTCCCCAAGGCCTTCCACCATCTTCGTTGCCCTTCTCTGGACACACTCGAGTAGTTTGGTGTCCTTCTTATATTGAGGCACGCAACACTGCACACGGGACTCGAGGTGAGGCCGCACCAGTGCAGCATAGAGTGGGACACTCACCTCCCTTGACCAGCTAACTATGCTGTGCTTGATGCACCCTGGGATATGGCTGGCCCTTTTGGCTGCCAGGGCACACTGTTGACTCATATTCAACTTGCCATCAACCCAAGCTCCCAGATCTCTTTCTGCAGGGCTGCTCTCCAGCCTTTCATCCCCCAATTTTTTGTATAACCAGGATTACCCCATCCCAGATGGAGAATCTGGCACTTGCTCTTGTTAAATTTCATATGGTTGGTGATTGCCCATCTCTCTAGTCTACCCAGATATCTCTGTAAGGCTTCTTTACAGGAAGGGAGTCCACAGGTCCTCCTAGTTTAGGATCGTTGGCAAATTTAATGTACATTTGACTCCGGTGTCCAGATCATTTATAAAACATTGAAGAGCAGTGGCCTTAAAATTGAACCCTGGGTAACCCCTCTGGTGACTGGCCACCAGACTGATGTTACCCCATTTACTATAACTCTTTGAGCCTGACCCATCAACCAATTGCTCACCCATCATATTATAGACTTGAATCAGCCAAGTAATTCCTTTTGAGGAGAAATCGGGGTTTCAGAGAGGCTGGTTTTCTTACTGTAGTGCATATTCTGTTAGACAGGGTAAGTGCAGAGTGGACTAACTATGGGTCCATGCACAAAGTCTTCCAATAATACCCCAGAAGGCGTTATTGCACCCTCACAAATCATAGTGTTCTCAGTCTTTGGGAAACCCTTTCTGTTGCATGCTATAAAAATCCAAATACAGTGTCACATGAAGTACGGGGTTTTTTTGTTATTTATTCCCTTCCTTGACTGTCCTACCTGTCCTCTGGCAAAAGAAAATGAGTGCCTTACAGAGAATGCCTTTCTCCTTCTGTCAAAGGCCACAAGCATCCAGCCTCCTCTATCCTGGGACTCTTCCTCACTACTCAATAACGTGTGCCCTCCAGTTTTATGTCCTTCAACGCCGCAAGGGACTTTGGCTATTGCCTCTGTTCTTTCTTCTTGCAATCCTGTTCTGGTTCTCTGGTGCATAATCTGCTCACCTCATCCCATGACTCCTTCACCTGGCAACTCAGTACCTTGACCATGGCTTGTTTCCCCACACATGAAACCACCATCCTTCTAAACCCAACAGGAGGACCCTGCACCTGGACAGCAGCATCCCCACTCTGGAATGGTGTCCATGATCAGGATGTAGTGGGGAACTTTATTCAGCTAGCACTGGCTCCATAATCCTCAAGGAGCATGATTACCACCGTTCTGAGCAGTCCCACAATTTCTGGAGCAGTTTCTGTCCCTTTGCACTCCTGTCATGTAATTGGTCCTGAAACTAGTCCTTCAACCCTCCTTCAGCAGTGAAGGACAACTAGTCTTTGTCTCTGTCATTTAAGTGATTTACCTCAGCAAATGGACCAGAAGTGTTCCCACCCACACTGCCCACTGCTAGCCCCTTTGAGGGGAGTCTGGCTGCACCCACAGTGCCCAGAACTTTTATCATCTCCCGCACAGTACCTACCCCACAGACCCACTGGGGGGCCTTGTTATCTTACCATGTGGGGCACACAGGACACTTCTCTGCATTTGAGATCCAAAGCACTATGCTAATTCTGCGTGTGAGTCGTAGGATAGGTCACTTGTAGGTTAGGTGGCTTCATGCTCAGCAGCACTTTCTGGGGCAGTGCTAGAAACTTCTAAGGTTTCTCCTTCACCCAACATCCTCCTTGAGGTGATGTGAGATATTCCTGCAGACAGAATCTCCTCTTCTCTGCATCCATCCTGCTCCTGCAGGTCTCTTCCTGGTTCCAGGTGGCTCAGTTTTGGGCCTGATATTTCTTTAAAAACTTTAAAGATCCTCTACAAGGATCTACAAAGAAATTTTAATTTCTTTCTAATGCAGGAAACAGTATAGGAGGTCTGCCTCCCCACTTACCACATTTGTCCTTGAATAGCGTCATGTTCAGGATGCCTGTTCTGTGGGTTTGTAGGAGATCATGGTCATGGAAGGATTGCTGGGATAAAACTGGAGCATGGGGCAGAGCAAAGAGAGGAATGGTGAGGGGACAGAACCTCCATCCCTGAACCACCCTTGCGTGATCCCTGGGGCAATCTTATCCCTCAACTACCTCCATGTTGTCTAATGTGGGATCAGGATGCTTCACTCCAGGAGGGATCCTAAAAGCTATACAGTCCACCTGAAATCAGGATAAGGGGGTAAAAAGGGAGTGAACAAAACCTACAACTGACACAGGGACATAAAGACCCTTTGTAATTATGTAACAAGCAGAAATAACAATCAAGTTTACCAAGCCAGGTTTCAGGTGTGTTAACCTAGAAATGAAACTACACTTGATTGCTAGAGAGAAGTGAGATGTGTGCCAGAGTGGAAGGTCCGTTTGTGATTTCCACAGGAGACAACAAGGTCATGGTTAGGGCCCCTAGCGTGGTCAGTATCCAGGGTGTGCCATGGTGTTGTCTTTGCAGGTGATTTATTACAGAAAGCTCTCATTAGGCCCTGAAAATTACACCATACTGCACACTCCATGGAGAACAAGAAAACATGTGACTGACCTTCCTAAGCTGATGTGAGGGGAATGTTGACCCCATCTTACATCTAGAAATTTGCTCACTTACTGAAGGAGCAGGAATCTCAGTGGTAAGCACAGTTTTCTCACGGAAGCATCAGATCTGATGTCTTTGGATCTGCTGGGTGGTCTAGTTTCTGTATCCCTCCTGAGAGAAAGATTTTCCCCAGTGTTCTCCTGATGGCCTTTTTCATCTCAGTGTTTCTCAGTGTGTAGATAACTGGGTTTAGCATTGGAGGGACCACAGCTTAAACAATGGAGGCCACCTTGTCCATAGGAAATTTCTGATAACGCTGAGCATAGATAAAGATGCAGGGGATGAATATTAAGATCACAATGGTTATCTGGGTTCCACAGGTAGACAGGGCTTTCTGCTTCCCTTCTGTGATGTACGTCCTTATGTTCAGCCAGATGACAAGAAATAATCAAAATTACAAAAAGAATAAGGAGAATCACTCCACTATTAAACACCATCTGTAGTTCAGCCATGCAGGTGTCAGTGCAGGCCAGTTTGATGACTTGAGGGACATCACAGTAGAAATTGTCCAGTACATTGGGGCCACAGAATAGTAGCTGGAAAAGAAAACCAATTTGTACAACACAGTGAAAAAATCCACTGAACCATGCAATTGCCACCAATCCTGTGCACATGTTTGAGTTCATGATAGACGGGTAATGCAGTGGCTCATAGATGGCCACATACCGATCAATAGCCATCCCCACAAGGGAAAAAGCCATTGCACCAGCTATGAAATGGAAGAAGAACATCTGGAGGAAACACTTGTTGAATGAAATCATTGTGTTACGTGAGGAGGCCTGACAGCAGTTTGTGAGTATTGATTGAGGAATCATTGACATCAAGGAAAGCCAAGTTGGCCAAGAGGAAGTGCGTGGGGGTGTGGCGCTGGTGATCAGCAGCTACAGTTGCAATGATGGGTCAACTAAAGTTCACCAGCCCAGTTATCACACAGAGGAGAAAGAAGGTCACATATAGAGAATACTGCAGCTTACGACTCTGTATCATGCCCAACAGGACATACTCTGTCACAGTGGTGGTGATGTTCTTTGATTCCATTCTTTATCCCTGCACCAACAACAGCAATAAAAGTGGTTATAAACATACACTGGAGTACAGAAACACTAAAATGTAGAATCATAGAAAAATTAGGTTGGAAGTGACTTCTAGAAGTCATCAAGTCTCACACACTCTGTGGCCCAGTCTCATGGAAAAAAATAAACAAACAAACAAAATCCCTTATATTTAGTAAGAATTTAGCATGTTCCAACTAGTGTCTGTTCTGTTTCAATCTATTGCTGTGTGCCTCCGTGAAGAGTCTGGCTCCATCTCCTCTGTATCCTCATCTCATCAGCTAGTTACAGACAGAAATAAGGTCCCCTTAGCCTTCTCTTCTTAAGGATGAATAAATCCAGTTCTCTCAGCCTCTCCTTGCACATCATGTGCTCCAGCCCAACAATTAGTTTGGTGGCCCTCCCACTATACCACTGTCTTTCTGGTCGTGGAGAGCCCTGGATTGGACACAGTACTGAAAATGGGATTGAATAGGATTGAATAGAGGAGTCGGATTATTTCCCTGGGCTAGCTGGCTAGATCTTTGCTAACAGTGCCCTGGATGTGTATTGCCTCCTTTGCCACATGGACACATTGCCATCTCCTATTCAGCTATTTGTCTACCAGTATCTTTACTAATTGCACAGGATTGTCCCTTCCCAGATGCAAAATTGTCAAACTTTATGATGTTCATGCCAGCCTGTTTCTCCAAACTGTCCAGGTCCCTATGAAAATCAGCCCTGCCATCCAGCATAGTGACTATTTTCCCTGTTTTGTTGTCCTCCACAAACTCACTGAGAGAACATTGCATCCCATCATCCAGTTCATTAATGAAGACATTAAACAATATTGTCCACCGTGTTGATCCTTGAGGTACACTACTAGTTACTTGTCACCAGCTGCACTTCACACCACTGATACCCAGCCAATTTTCCACCCACTTTATCATTCATTTTTTCAGGCCATATCCCACTCCTTTGGTGATAAGGTGGTGTGACGGTTTAAGCCCAGCCAGCAACTAGCACTATGCAGCCATTCACTCCCCCTGCTCCCCCCCAGATAGGATAGGGAGAAGAGGGAGAAAAGAAAAGAAAAACTTGTGGGTTGACAATTTAATAGAGTAGCAGAAGAAAAAATGATGATGATTATGATGATGATGATGATAAATAGAATATACAAAATAAGTGATGCAATACAATTGCTCACCACAACTGCCCAGCCTGTCCCAAGCAGTGATCATGGATTCCTGCCCCCCAGCCAACCCCCATGTATATACTGAGCATGACATCTATGGTATGGAAGATTCCCCTGTCCAGCTTGTCCTGTTTACGCTCCCTCTCAGCTTCTACAGGAAGATGAAAAATTCCTTGACTTTAATATAAGCATTACTTAGCAGCAACTAAAACAATATGTGTTGTCAACATTATTCTCATGCTAAATCCAAAACACAGCAGCTACTCAGTAGAAAATTAACTCTAACCCAGCTGAAACCAGGACAGGAAGCTATGTGAGACTGTTAAAGTCAAGGCACATTCACTGCCCTGCCCTCATCCACAATGCTAATCATCTCATAGAAAGCTATGAACATTGTTGGACATAATTTGTCATCATGATACCTATTGCCCCTCACTCAGGAAAGACACTGAGATTCTGGAGCGAGTCCAGAGAAGTGCAATGGAGCTGGTGAGGGGTCTGGAGCACAGGTCTCATGAGGAGCAGCTGAGGGAGCTGAGGTTGTTTCACCTGGAGAAAAGGAGGCTGAGGGGAGACCTTCTCGCTCTCTACAGCTCCCTGAAAGGAGGGGGTAGCGAGGTGGGGGTCGGTTTCTTCTCCCAAGTAACAGGCAATAGACAAGAGGAAATGGCCTCAGGTTGTGCCAGGGGAGGTTTAGTCTAGATATTAGGATATTTGCAATCATGAAGCCCCAAATTTTAAAGCAAAAAGGGGACACAAAAGTCATTCAGCCTGAAAAGCACAGTCAAGGGCACACTATTACACAGAGAAAGGCTCCAGAGCTTCATCACTGTCACTCTATGAATCAAAGAATCATAGAATGGTTAGAGTCAGAAGGGACTTCAAAGATCATCTAGTTCCAAACCCTCTGCCATGGGCAGGGACGCCTTTCACTAGACCAGGCTGCTCAAAGCCCCTTCCAGCCTGGCCTTGAACACTTCCAGGGAGGAAGCAACTAGAACTTCTCTCAGCAACCTGTTCCAGTGTCTCAATACCCTCACAGTAAAGAATTTCTTCCTAATATCTAATCTAAATCTACCCTCTTTCAGTTTAAAACCATTACCCCTCACCCTATCGCTACCATGATAAAGAGTCCCTCCCCATGTTTCCTGTAGGCCCCCTTGAAGTTCTGGAAGGCCACTATAAGGTCTCCCCAGAGCCTCCTCTCCTCTCTCCTCTCCTCTCCTCTCCTCTCCTCTCCTCTCCTCTCCTCTCCTCTCCTCTCCTCTCCTCTCCTCTCCTCTCCTCTCCTCTCCTCTCCTCTCCTCTCCTCTCCTCTCCTCTCCTCTCCTCTCCTCTCCTCTCCTCTCCTCTCCTCTCCTCTCCTCTCCTCTCCTCTTCTTTTTCTAAACAACCCCAACTCTCTCAGCCTGTCCTCATAAGGGACTTGCTCCAGCCCTCGATCATTTCTGTGACCCTCCCCTGGACTCACTTGAGCAGGTCCATATGTTTCTTATGCTGAGGGACCCAGAGCTGAATTCAGTACTCCAGGTGGGTTTCAGAATAGAGGGGGAGAATCAGTCAGTCTCAACCCCAATTCCTTTCCAAGTTCTGGGATTTTCTTACATTAGATGGTTACAAAGATCTCTGCATCACAGTCCTTTTCAAGCTTCTTTTCAGCCAAATACATGGCATGAGTTAAAATCACAGAGACAGTGTTTAAGGTTTCAGAAAAATGTTATAATGTCCAATGAGTTTGGAGACACTGTGAGGAAGTTTTAAGAGAAGAGGGTGGCTGCCCACCCCCTTCCCTGGCCCATGATGACCGAAGCCATTTCCCTGATGAGCAGCTACTGCCTTTATTTGATTCAGTTGAAAAAAAAATCAAATTTCTTACAAGGAAAAGACTTATGCAGAATAAACCAGGAATTTTTCTTTTCCGCTACAAACTGGTAATTTATTCTCAAAATGGAATTTCAGAGAACTGTAGCGACTAGAACTTTCTGGACATTTACATCGCCTTTTGGTGAATACTCTGCAGGTATGGGCTGTCTTTGATGGTTGTTCTACAGGTGGTAGTCAGAGGTACACAGGTGTCTCTACTGCCCTGACCCAGTGACCAGAATGAAGCTGGGAATTTATTAGCAGAGCGTCTCAAACCATGTCTGTAACCCCATGGAATGAACAAAAATAGCAAAATATGAGAGAAATGAGCCTGAAGCCAGCAGTGATCAACATGCTGAGGGAGAGAGAAGAGAAAGAGATTGGAAAACACTTCCCTTCAGAGATGAAGGGTCATAGGACCCATGGTCCTCATCCAGCCACCAGCACTGAGCTCCTCACTCACCTCACTCATGCTGCCCCCTCCTGTAAGGGTAAGGGGAAGGACAATGTCATCCCCTTTAAAAGTATATAGTCAAGGACCTTTTCAAGGCAAAAAAAAAAAAAAGGATAATAATAATAATAATAATAATAATAATAATAATAATAATAATAATAGGAGGAAGCCATAAACAAGAACATGCAGGGACACAAACCTGAGCGACAAATTGTGAGGGAGACAATGCTTCAAACCAAACCTCGTCAGTCACGCTAATTGATGAAAGCATGCGTTATTCAAGTCCTGTATATAGGTGCTGTAAATGACAGCACCTTGTCTGCCGGTGTCCCTTTATGTCTGCATGTGTAAGTCTGGCATGCACACTCAGCTTCACCACCAGCTGAACCTGCAGACGAAAAAGCGGCAGCTGCATCCCTCAGCCTGGGCAAAGACCCCTGCCATGGGGCACTTGGCTGGGCTCCAGCAGCCCGGCAGGAGGGTTCTGGGAGGAGGCTGCTGGAGGTGGCAGCCACTCCTGACAAACTTTAACAGCTTCATAATTGGCAGTATTTGGCCGAGCTGTCAGTATTATGCAAGGGGGAACTGATCCTTTGTTAACATGCACACAGTGATAAAGTTGTAACCAGACTTCTAGAGCATTGTTACTATTATGCGGGCATAAAACCAAGACCTGTGCTAGTAATGGGACTTTGGCTAAATTGGATGAATTGGGTTTCAAAGATCTTAACAGAACATTAGAAGGGTAATAAGAGGTTTAAACAGCTCCAACAGCAGGCCTAGTGTAGTCTGGACGATCAAAAGAGATGCTTATTGACGTATGTACAAGAGCTGCAGTAAGTAACTGATCACTCCCTGTTATTGGCTATAAAGCAATGGTTCACTGGAAGTGAAGGGGTATGGGAAGGGAAATGCCAACCTTAGTTCAGAAAACATCAATGTCTTACAATTTGTGAAACAACGTGTAATGTAGACTAATGCGACTGTAGTGAGAGACTAGTTTGTACCAGAGCTTAGCACTAGTGACTAAAGTAAATGAAGCCTTAGACCGTATGAATTGTACTTTAACCTTAGTTTTTATCTATGGATATGTAAGCAGTAGGTAAGGAAGTGTAAGTAAAAAATTAAGTACAGGATATTCTGTAACAAAAGATAAGAAAATGCCTCAAGACAGGCAGAAAGGGTGTCTGGGGGCTGCAAGAGCAAATCAGAAGAAAAGAAGACTCCAGACTCCGTGAAAAGGATTGAATGAGCAGAAGCGTTGTCAGGAAATCAAGCGACCTATAGAGACTACAAAATCCCGTAACAATCGACAGGTGGGGTCCTTCTTCAGAGGTACCCAGCTCAAGATGTATGTACTGTTGGATATTAAACATAGCAGAAGAAAGAACTCTGATTCTTTTATTAAAGCGGAAACTACAGATAAGCCCTGTTGAAGTCGCATCTGCTTAATTCCTATGAATGTCTGTATAATTGCTACAACCGTTACAAAGGGTGCAGAACTACCACTGTTTCCAAAAACTAAGAATTTAGCCCAGCCCTCTTCAACAGTGACTCAGTAGTCGGAACAGAGCTAACCCTGAAGCAGGTCACCAGTGCAGATCACTCAGCTCGCCCAGAATGAGACCAAAACTGCAGGATCCACCTGGCCACAGACATCCCAGTGCATGGAGAGATGAGCTATCAGAGCCAAACAACTGGATTTGCCAATACTTTGCCAACACTTACACTGCCTCAATATGTTCATGTCTATTGCCTCTGATGGGGTACCCCGCAAGCGCAGCCCTTGCACACACACCCCCCAGTTCATGCCCAAAGGAGACAGGCTCCTGCCCCAGGGTGTGCTCCCACAGTGGGGCCCATTCAGGTTCTGCGGGAGTGAGTGCTGCAGCTGCTTCTGATATTACAGGTCGGCAAAGGAGTGTGTCTGCTCTTTTAAGGAGCTGTAAACAAGAACAAACAGAGATAAACCCAACACATGATGTGGGAGGTTGTGATGAAAACAAACCTGATCAGCCACCCCAATTGGCAAGGATGTGTGCAGTGAGTCTGAGAACATTTATTTTTACAGTAGGCAAGAAAGGGGGGGAGACAAACACAGAGTCATAAAACCTGGTCGATTAGCATCAACAAAGACAATAAACAGACGCAAACATCATCAGTCACAGCAACTGATGAGCTCTGAAGAAACTACGGGCAACCAGGACTTTGCAACTGGATGCAAACTTGAGCATCCACAATGTTGGATGGAGTCAGTTGTTGAGGCAATGTGCTGGGGAGGGGTGCTGGGAGCAAAAAAGAGGGGGGTAGACAGAAAAGGAGTACAAAAGAGGTTGGTCGAGTGTAAATCTGGGCCAGTCAGTGCTGGTCTGGCTGAGCTCTGTGCTTGACCACCAGAGCCTGTCCTGTCTTCTTATTAAATCCTGTCATAACTCTCTCTGTGTAATCTCATTCTACCCTGTCAGCACGTGTGCTGCAGGGACTAACTGCCAGGCACTGAGGGCTCAGCATGAGTGGATTTGGTGCCAGCTGCTGAAGCCAGGCTGAGGGAGCAGGCACCCCTGGCCTGTGGTGTCAGCTACTGGAGCCAGTGGGGCCTCACCCTACAGCCATTGCAGCAGTAACTCTGCGTGTCCACAAAACCAGTTACAAGGGGGACCAGCGCGAGTGAGGGGCTCCATGCCAGCAGCTGGAATGGGACAGCAACTCACAGCCTGTGTGCCTGGCACTGGGGGGGGGGGGTGCGTGTCTGTCTCACAGACCAGGCATGCATTTGTATCCACCAGCAAACTTCAGGCTGGACCAGTTGGCAAGTAGGAAGCCTTGGGTCCAAGCAGGGGTACCAGGCGGGCAGGGGGTCCGCGCTGGGGGTACCTGCACATGTGAGGTGCCTTTGGGACGAGTGTGTTGTGCCGCACATTTGGTCTATCAAGCTGGACCAGCTGGCGAGTAGGGGACCATTGGGATGGGTCAGAGGGCTGGGGTCCAGGTCAGGGTGCAGAGCACAGAGGGGTCATACTGGTGCTTGAGGGACTTGCATGTATGTGCTTGTGAGCACCGAGGGTGTCATGTGAGTCTGCCAGCCCCAGAGAGGGAAGGGACACAGCTGTCTGTGCTTATGGTACATGGGACCCCTGCGTGGGTGCTGCTGACTTGCTGGGACAGTCTGTGTGACCAGCCATGTCGGTGTCCTCTGTCTGTGTGTGTGCACGTGCCTCTGACAGGTGCTCAGCTTCAGGGCCGACTGAACCTGCAAACAGGAAAGCAGCAGCTGCATCCCTCAGCTTGGGCAGAGATCCTGGGTACCTGGGCACCAGGCTGGGAGGCCGTGGCCGGGCAGAAGGATCCTGGGCGGGGGCTGCTGGAGGCAGCAGCTGCTCTTGACATATCTTAACAATCATAATCATTCACCTCTAAAAGAATGGAGACTTGCTCCAAGTCAGACTGTCTTCAGAGCACAGCTGGGGCACTGCAGTTGGCTCAGACACACTCGCAGAAAGACTTTGCCGGCACTGAGCACTGCAGGGCTGCCAGCGCTGGGACAGCACAAGACCTGTACTTGGTATCATGAACCCTTGCAGTCTGGGGGCCAGGGTTTCCTTATGGTCACCAAAAATAGACACTGCTCCAAAATCCAATCTAGATCTCAGCTTGCTGTCACCCTAACAGGCACGTTAGCATGAGGGGTCTAGAGAACAAGTCCTGTGAGGAGCGGCTGAGGGAGCTGGGGGTGTTCAGCCTGGGGAAAAGGAGGCTGAGGGGAGACCTCGCTCTCTACAGCTCCCTAAAAGGAGGGGGTAGCCAGGGGGAGTCGGTCTCTTCTCCCAAGTAACAGGCAATAGGACAAGAGGAAATGGCCTCAGGTTGTGCCAGGGGAGGTTTAGATTGGATATTAGGAAAAATTTCCTCACCAAAAGGTTTATCAAGCATTGGAACAGGCTGCTCAGGGAAGCGGTTGAGTCACCATCCCCGGAGGTATTTAAAAGGTGGGTAGTTGTGCTGCTGAGGGACATGGTCTAGTGATGGTTTTGTCGGTGTTCGGTTGATGGTTGGACTCAATGATCTTAAAGGTTCCTTCCACCACAGACAATTCTGGTTTTTGGCTCCAGAGCAGACAAAGGGGCATGGTGTTGGCATATGAATTTATCATGATGGAAAGTCCTAATTACACCCAGCAGTCACTGTTTTCAGATCCCATACTGAAATTCAGGTGTCAGAAGCTCATTTAAGTCCTGTGACACATGTTTAAGCCAAATGTCATGCAGAGGTAACCCTTCAAAATCCTGAATGAATTACATATCCAGGCAGGGAGCCCGAGGCCTGGGAGTTCTGCTTAGTGGTGGTCTTTCCTGGGATATGCAACCCTGTTTCGGAAGAGCTGCAGGTTGCCAGTGCTTCTCCAGCCATACTTATCTTTATTCCAATCACAATCCAAAGCTGTTGCCATCATCGAGGTACATACAGGTACAGAAACAATACAGAAAGAACCTAATTGGGCTGGCTAACAAGCTTGCCTGACAGAAGGATACTGTAGACCACAACATCTGGAGAAGCAGACTGAAGTTCGAGGCTCTAGAAAGGTAAATGGAGTAACTAAAGACAAAGCACTGCTGATTGTCCGCACTGTATTGCCCCACAAGGAACCAGGCCCGTAACTCTCAGTAGGTCAGCCTGCTCCTGAGGACAGGAAAACGCGGTCCATGGGAAGAGCAAGGAATCTGCACCTAACTGACAGGCAGCACAGACAGAATCCAAGCAAGTCACACTTATCACAGGGAGCATCTTGGATGATGTTGCTTTCATGGCTATTCCCAAAGTCCCAGCTCACCTGGCTCTGTGCTCAGACTAACTGCAAGGAGTATCTCCAGTTCCAACTGGACAGTCCCACTCTAATTTTCCTGCCTGGAAAGTTCAGCAGATTGCCATTCTGTCTCCAGTATGGACTGAGCAAAGAGGCAAGGGAGAGAGGAATCTAGCCAGCCACTGTGACTACATCAACCTGGCATAAATCAGAAATATGTGAACAGCTCTTGTTCCGGATGGCTTCTTATTTCAGCAATGAATGGAGCAGGTCTGCCTGAAGTGCTTTTTAATATATTTTTCTTGCCCAAAATTGCAACACACTAGGAATATTTCTCCAGAAGCAGTACTATAATGAACTTACCTGCTCTGTAGATTTCACATCCCGCAACCCACTTTGGCACGTGAAAAATGTGTTACAGGAATCACATGGATACATTTCCTTACATTATGAGATGATGAAATCGCAGTGTTCTCCACCAGAGAAGAGGTACTGCTTCCCAAGGCAGCCTGGATATTCTCATTGCCCGATCAGTGGGAACCCCCTGAACACAAGCACTGGCTCACAGGATGAATAAGGGAAAAAAACCTCTGTCTGGCATTAGATAACTACAATGAAGGCACTACCTAAGTGCTCTCTTTAGACTAAAGCAGTGCCTTGCGCTATCTCACACCAAGATGAGCCACCCAGTTTGTCCCCAGCACCAGCTCAGATCTAGCTGACACCTACCCAAGGCCTCAAGAGCAGCTCAGGGGACAACAGTCCTGCCACCACCTATCACCCCACAGGCTGGCAAAGCAGTGTTCTCCTTCATCCCCACCACAGCATCAGGGTTACACAGCCCTGGAGGGATGCGACTCTTTGGCCCAGACTCAGCTGGAGATTCTGACACAGCAATTTGGTACCAGCACAGAGCCACCACAATAAAGGAGATGGCAAAGTCTCCAAGCCATCTGCATGCAGCACCCTTTGCACCCCCTAAGGAAAGACTTTCTCCCACAACCACAAGTTCATTCCCTATGAGACTAAGAAAGGCAAAGTGGAAGAGCATAACTAGGTCTTTATGTGACCATGGGGTAAAGACATGGGGAAAAACAGGAAGAGGGACTTCCAGTAACATGGAGGAGAATTACAACATCTGAACATCCCCTTCCTGCTGCCGTGGCTGTCTCTCAGGGGAGGAGATATTACACCCCCCAGTTGCTCTGCGAGCAGATCACATGCACGCTGTGGGAAAGGGAAGATGGCAGTCACAATCCTTAGAGGAGCTTGTGCCCTTCGCCAAAGGCACGTAATGTGGAGACTGCAGATGGCAATAAGGGGGATGACTCCTAAACTGAGGATGCACAAAGGGAGCCAGAAGCAGAAAAGATTGCTCATCCTCTCTGTATGGGGAGACGTCAAGAAGGGGCACAACTACCCTCTTTCACCCAGGGGAAGGCATGTGAGCCAGGGACTTCACAAAAACAGGACCCAACCCAGCCTAATCGAGTAGTTCTCAAGCCACAATGTCCTTCAGGGCTCCAGGCAGGTCAGGGAAGATGAAGTGGTAGCCGCTCTCCAGGGTGCGTTTTGGCACCACCCTCTGGCCCTCCAGCAGCATGACAGCCCGCTCTGCTCCAAAGACAGCCCGCAGAGCCCAAGCAGGCACTGGTAGCAAGGCTGGGCGCCCCAGGGCTGCAGCAAGCTCCTGAGCAAAGGTGCCATTGGAGGTGGCAGGGGAGGATGGGGAGACACCGTTGAGGACACCTTGCAGGCAATCACTCTCCAGGGCATGACACACGATCCCAGCCAGGTCCCGAATGTGGATCCATGGGAAGGGCTGGAGCCCAGAGCCCAAGGGGCCTCCTAGTCCCAGACGGAAAGGCCAGAGCATTTGAGAGATTGCACCACCACCTCGGCCCAGCACCACACCTGTGGGGAGAACAGAGTGAGACCAGGATCCCCCCTGCCAAAGGAAAAAAGCTCCCTTCACCCTCAGACCTCAGACACCACACAGAAGAACAAGAGACTTGGACTTCTTAGAGGGCTAGACTGGTACAGCACCCCAACAAGGAGAGGGACAAGACCCTACGTCCTCCCTGTTCTTCCCCCTGCTGCCCCAGCACTGAAGCAGAGCCACCCTAAACAGGCATGATGCCCCATCTCACCAGATCTCACCACAACACCACGAGCTGGGCTCCCAGGGATAAGAGCTGCCGCCTCCCAGGAGCTCACCAGGCGCGAGAAGAAGTCGAAATCGCCCCCAGGACTGTCCTCAGTATACTCATCTGTGGGGCTAGGGCGGTAATAGCCTGTGGGTGTAAGAGCGGAAAGGGGGTCAGGATTGAATCATGACAGCAGCCACTCCTTCCCCAAGATGGACCCTCCTCCCTGCCTCCAGGAGCCCAGAACTCCCCCATCAGGGACATCCTTCTATGAACAGCACAGGGTCCCTCCTCTGGCAATGTTGACAAGTTTTTGAACTACCAATGCGCTCTGCAGGTTCAGTGGGATGCACTAATACTCACAGTGAGCCAGCAGCTCCAAGAACCAAATAGACGAGCAGACAATGCAGAGCTGGCTGCACAGAATGGCACGTGCTCTAAAACTGGGCATCACAGATGCTAAACTGTGGCAGCTTTAAAGACGGTAGCAAGCAGAAATGCAAAGTTGGGAGATATGCAGGGGGATTCAGCTGAGGCCCTGCTTAGACAAACCGCTTCTACAGGATGCGTAAAGGCTTCTGAAGAAAAACAGAGAAAAGGTCCTGTCCCAGTGACACCAAGAGAAAGCATACGGACCCAAATTCCTCTCCAGCAGTACCAAAAACCTGATCAAGGCTTGCCTAAACACAGTGACATGGATAGCAATAAAGCTGGCATTTCAAGGCAAGACATCTGTCCTTCCAAGAAGTGTGTTTTTGTCTGGAAGTCTGACCTCTCCAGGTCAGCATGAGTCATGCCTTGGCCAGGCCCAACCAATACCTACGCCGGTGACAAGGACCCAAGCACGGGGTGGCTGTTCAGCATCAGCAATGGCTTTGGCCAAGGCCTTGGTGGTCTCAACCCGGCTGCTGATGATATCCCTGCAGAAGGCATCACTCCACCTGGGAAAGGGAGAGCCACTGATTATTGTCCCAAGGATATCCAAGGAAACAACAGCCCCAGCAGACACCCGCTCACAAGCACAGAAGAAGCCACATCAATTCTCCCACACACCCCAGAGCAGGGAGAGAACATGAGATCTTACTACCTAAATCCATAGTGCCTTTGGGAGATGGTGGTTCCCCACTTCCCACAAAAGGCTGTGGGTTTTGGATTGCCTTAGAGCAAAGGTAGCAGAGGAGCTGGACACCAAAGCTGGGTGTGGAAATCAAACTTTGGTTCTGATTTTGCATTATCTAAATGTAGGCATCCAGTGTAAGTTTGGAAACATGAGACTATTTTGCCTAGCCTACAGCTGTCAATCCTGAAGGGAACCTGCCTTCCAAAGGCATCCAAGAATTTTACAGGCCCACAGAAATGTTTTGAATACTTGAAGACCCAGATGTCAACAGTTACATAAGCCAAGCACTTCCTGAACACCCCATCTCCTCCCCAGAGCCCTTCCACGTTCTCTGACAACACTGGTCTGTCTTGCTTACACCCTGTCCCAGCAGCACTCTGGGAGATCAAGTTACCTGCGGAAAGGGTTGAGGACATTTTCACCAGCCAAATTCACCACAGCGTCACACGGGGGCAGTCCAGAGAGGGACAACTCTTCCTAGACAGGGGTAACAGAGGCATCACACCCCCAGCCTCCCCTCTGCTCAAGCCTTCCCAACAAGCAAGTAGGGCACACTCCTAAGAACTCCAGACAGTTCCTTCCTGCCACTGCCTGGAGCACAAGCATGAATGGAGAAGCTTTTGCACCTTGGAGCTACAGCAGTACCCATCCCGATGACTACGGCCCATGGAGCACCCAGGAGCCCAAGGGTACATCCACGGGAGCCAGATTCCCCACTGCAGGTTCCCTGTATGCCAAGGCAGGCCAGGGCAAGTGGGCTTGTTCCTCAGCCCTAACACGTTCCTCTTGGGACCACTCTCATCTCATACCCAGCTGATCCGACCCTTGCCCCCTTGTCGAGAGACGTGGGTCACTTCATGCCCGTGGCTCCGCAGCAGCCGGGTCAGGGCTCTGCCCACAAAGCCAGTCCCACCACCTAGGAGAAAGACAAGGCGTTACAGATGTGCCACCCGGGCTGCCACCCGTTACCGCGGCCGGCGTCCCGCGGTACGTTACTCTGGGCCCGGCCGCCCCGCACAGCGCCCCAGCCCTGAGGGCCTCCACAGGCCACGCACCACGTCCTACCCCCAGCCCCGGGGCGGCGGCTGGCTCCGACCTCTGTCCGCAGCACCCTGAATCCAGGCTCGCCACTTCCAAAACTACGCCCCCTCACAGAGGCCCCGCAGGGGGGGTGCCCTGCCCGTGGCGCCCCGGGGCCCTCCCTCCGCCGGGCGGCCTCCCGCGCCCACCCCGCTCCCGGCAGCGGCCTGACTGAAGCCCTCCACCCGCACCAGCGCCCCTGAGCGACAACGTGCGCTGCCCGGCCCGGCTCCGGGCCCCGCACTCACCCACCAGCACCCGCATGGCTGCGCCAGCCGCGTATGCGCCCGGACGCGCAGACCGCGCATGCGCCTGCCCATACCGCTACCCCGGCCCCGCGCGGCGGGGCGGGGCGGGGCGGGGCGGGGCGGGCGGCGGGAGGGGGCGGGGCGGGGCGGGGCGGGGCGGGGCGGGGCGGGGCGGGCGGCGGGAGGGGGCGGGGCGGGGCGGGGCGGGGCGGGGCGGGCGGCGGGAGGGGGCGGGGCGGGCGGCGCTCACGGACGTGCCGTGAGACCGGGCCGAAGGGGAGCAGGACTGAGCAAAGCCCGGGGAGCTGCGCGGGGGCGCGGCGCCAGCGGCAGGGAGGGCAGCTCCTGGTGGGAACGCTAAGGAGGCACAGGTCGCGCCTGCTGCACCCGGAGGTGAGACAGCAGCTCGGAAGAATTCGTTAAGTCAATCCGTTAATCAGTTAGTTGAAATAGTTGAAATAAACGCCAGTGAAGTGTAATTGGGTTTTTAATTGTTTTTTTTTTTTTTTTTTTTTTTAATATTTCTAATCGAAAATGAAGGATTTTGCAGTTGGGAATTAGGCTGGGTTTGTTCTCACTGACCCTGAGCCTCCCTTCCCTCTGGACACCTTCTTGCACGTCTGCTCGGGGCCATGGGAAAAGAAGGGATTTCACGCATGTAATTCTGCCCCTGGACCTGAGATGTCTCTTCTGAGACGGGATGAAATGCGCACAGAAAGGGAAGACTTTTCACCTGCAGGCACCTGGGGCAGCCCTTCCTTCACACAGAGCTGCCCGTGTTGTCACCCGCTGTTACCTTGTGTCCTGTGAAGAGCAGAGGGTGATACAGGCTTGTAGGCAGGACCTCTGCGCGTTGGTGGCTGTTCTGAAGTGGAGACAAATGCTGGAGATATTCCTGCCCACCTGTCTACAGTTCATTCCACTCAGTCGTCCATCCTCATCTGCACATGGACCCATAGCCTTTGTTCCACCCACCTGTCCATCTGTCCTCCTTCCCTGTACCCCACTCTGTGTGTTCTTACCACCCTGCTACCGGCCATATAGAAGCGTTTGACAAAGTCCTGTGGTTAAGAAGGAAGGAACTAGGTTTCTAGGAGGAGCTGGCTGCAAATCTAAGAGACTGGAAATTATTTGCCTAGGAAGAGGCATGCCAGTGGCTCACTGGATGAAGGGTGGAGATGGACTGCTGGTTTCTGCGCGGCATGTGCTGGCAGGCAGGTGGGTGAGCTGGAGCTACTCTCTGCGTGCAGTGTGGTCTGCTCAGCCTCTGTCTGCTGGATGGGTCACGGTGGTGATGTTAGCTAGAGGTGCTGGCGGGCTGTACACGCATTCTCCTTTTAACTCCTCCATAATGGGAAGATGGCTGGACCTGAGTGCAGTTTAGTAGGTCCTTCATTGCAAACTGTCAAAAAAAAGGCAGTTGTAAGGGTCCTTTGGATATGCCTCAAACTTGTGTTTTCCTCCCACCTCCTTCTGTCATGTGGTGTTTCACTCTATAGAACTTCCTAGAAAGACAAAATCCAGCACGCTCTTTCTCACTTCTTCCTGTATCCATCTACAAGATGTGATGGGGAGAGAAACGTGCCAGCAATCAGTCCCCACCTGTAAGAGCCCCACCTCCAGCACGTGAGGAAGCTCCACGCTTCTGCTTCTGTCACAGGGCAAAGCCTGCCCAAAACCACTGCACAGATACGTGAGAATCGTAGAATCAGAGAATGGTTTGGGTTGTAAGGGACCTTCAAAGATCAACTTATTCAACCCCTTGCCATGGGCAGGGACATCTTTCACTAGATCAGGTTGCTCAAAGCCCTGTCCAACCTGACCTTGAACCTTTCCAATGATGGGGCATCCACAGCTTCTCTGGGCAACCTGTTCCAGTGTCTTACCACCCTCTTTGTATAAAATTTCTTTCTTACGTCTAATCTAAATCTACCTTCTTTCTGTTTGAAACTGTTGCACCCTGTCCTGTCACTACAGGCCCTGTTAAGAAGTCTTTCTGTCTTGCTCATAAGCTCTTTGTATATATTGAAAGGCCACAAAAAGGTCTCCTCAGAGACCTCTTCTCCAGGAAGAGGAAGACCTCTCTTCTCCAGGCTGAACAACCCCAACTCTCTCAGCCTTTCCTCACAGGAGAGGTGTTCCAGACCTCAGGTCCTTTTTGTGGCCCTCCTCTGGGCGTGCTTTAGCAGGTCCATATCTTTCTTGTAACTGGGCTTCAGAGCTGGATGCAGTACTCTAGGTGGGGTCTTACAAGAGCATAGCAGATGGGCAAAATCATCTCTTTCAATCTGCTGGCCACGCTTCTCTTGATGCAGCCCAGGATGCGGTTGGCTTTCTGGACTGCAAGTGCACATTGCTGGCTCGATTTTTCATCCACCAGTATCCCCAGGTCCTTCTCTGCAGGGCTGCTCTCAACCCAATCATCCCCTGTATTGATACTGGAGATTGCCCTGACCCGGGTGTAGGACCTTTCACTGGGTCTTGTTGAACTTCATGAGGTAAAGTTCAACAGGACCAAGTGAGGCCAAGGATACCTGTGCCCAGCTCTCGCTCTTGATTCTGTTAAGTGCTAGGTAGACAAGCCAAACACAGATCTGTGCTACAGGACAGGGTTACCTTTTCAGGTAACATGCTGCAATGGTCTGGGTGAGCAGAAAAGAAAAAAGAAGCACAGATGAACTCCTCACAATTTTACACCTCTATGGCACACTTTGAGAGGGAGACCAGACTGCAATAATAACCCAGGTAACAACAGCTTTGGATATGAAGAAACTCTCAGCAGTTGAGCTGAGCTTATGTTGAATGTCTCTGTTAGAAGGTGTTAAATAGTGAAAAGAATAACCTGATGAATACACCCACCTACACTCAGCACTGCCCAGGGCTGTCCTCACAGTGGAACTTCCACATGTAAAGGCCAGTTCACCAGTGAGGTGTGGACACTTCTGACAGGTGGAGCTTGCGTCCCGTTCCCCAGGCAGCTCAGTCAGCAGAGCATGAGACTCTTAATCTCAGCATTGTGGGTTCAAGCCCCACATTGGACACCAAAATAGGACCCCACATTACAACTTAGAGCACAACACAGTGCTTGCCTCCCCCCCAGACGGATGGGGGAAAAGAATGTGAAGGGTAAAAGTGTGAAAACTCCCGGGTTGAGATGAAAACAGTATAACAATTGAAATAAAATAATTATAATTAAAAGAAAATACGAAGAGAGAGAAATAAACCCCCCAAAAGTCAAGTGATACAAATTAAAACAATTGCTCACCACCAACTTACCGATGCCCAGCCAGTCCCTGAGCAGCAGCCCCCCTGCCAACCTTCCCCCCAGTTTTACTGCTGACCGTGACATCACATGGTATGCAATATCCCTTTGGTCAGTTGGGGTCAACTGTGTCCCCTCCAAACTTCTTGTGCACCCCCAGCCCATTCACTGGTGGCGTGGTGAGAGAAGTTGATTTTGGGTAAGCTCCGCTCAGCAATAATGAAAACATCCCTGTATTATCAACACTGTTTTCAGCAAAGATCCAAAACATTGCCCCGTACTAGCTACTATGAAGAAAATTAACTCTATCCCAGCTAAAAGCAGCACCTTTGGACAGCGAGTTTGGACCTGTGTGCTGCATGCCAATGACATGCAAGGCCAACAACACCCTGGCTTGTATCAGAAATAGTGTGGCCAGCAGGACTAGGGAAGTGATCGGCCCCCTGTACTCAGCATTGGAGAGACTGCACCTCTAATACCGTGTCCAGTTTTGGCCCCTCACCACAAAAAAGACACTGAGGTGCTGGAGCGGGTCCAGAGATGGGCAATGGAGCTGGTGAGGGGTCTGGAGCACAAGCCTTGTGAGGAGCGGCTGAGGGAGCTGGGGGTGTTCAGCCTGGAGAAAAGGAGGCTGAGGGGAGACCTCCTCGCTCCCTACAGCTCCCTGAAAGGAGGGGGTAGCCAGGGGGGGTCGGGCTCTCCTCCCATGTAACAGGTGATAGGACAAGACGAAACAGCCTCAAGTTGTGCCAGGGAACATTTAGACTGGATATTAGGAAATTTTTTTTCACTGAAAGGATTGTCAAGCATTGGAACAGGCTGCTCAGGGAAGCGGTTGAGGTACCATCCCTGGAGGTATTTAAAAGATGTATAGATATGGCGCTTAGGGACATGGTTTAGTGGTAACTTGGCAGTGCTGGGTTAATGGTTGGACTCAATGGTCTGAAAAATCTCTTTCAACCTAGACAATTCTGTAATTCTATTCTATGATTCTGTGCTCTGCACAGACACCTGTTTGTATGAATAAAATTCAGTATCCACCTGCTACTGCCATCCTACTTTGTAAATAGGACCTAAAATGTATGCCACTAAGTGGTGATGTTCAGCGCTTGCGGCTACCCGCTCCACTTGCCCCAGGACAGCTGTGCTGGGGAGACCCTTGGGACTGGAAACGAGCCAGTTTCCAAACCCCTTATGATCCGAGTATGAGTCTGGATTTACACAAGAGGAGAAAGAGAGGAGAAAAATTTACACACAAGGAGAAATCCATTCCCGGTCACTTCTTGTCAGAGGAGCCTCTGGATTTACTGTGCTGTGAAACCAAATGCCAGTTCTTCATTATCCATAAATAAGTATTTCCAATGTGGAGTTAATTGGCAGGCAGCCAAGCTAGTTTTGTGCAGACCACAATTATACTGCAAGGCCTGATGTGGGGGTTGGTTGGCACAGCAGTATAGTTGAAGAAACTTCAGTGTGTTAGCACTGCAGGCCTCGGGACTTGTCTTATTCTGCTTGGAGAGTGACTCAGTGATTATTACCTGGCTTGTTTTCTAGCATTGGCTTTACTTGAACCACCATTGGTCAGTTACTATTTACTAAAGAAATGCAGCCTTGTGAACCAGGTGAAACCAGTTTTAAAAGTGGCAAAGAAAACAAAGAATATATACATGAGTACCCCTCATGTATAAAACACATAAAATGGATTTACAACCAGTGAACAAAAAGCAATATACAGTCTTAGCAAACATAAAAATATCCCCCAAAGTGTTCAAGCTTGAGGGGGACAAAAAAGCCAGCATCAAAGTCACTCTTATGCTGGAAAAAAGTCAGGACACAGGTGTCTCCCCTTCCTTGCGTCTGTGTGCTGCTACTGGGAAGTTCTGGCTTTTTGCTACTGTGCAAAATCCGTGCAAAATCCACCTGGTTGTGAGGGAAGTCGTCAAGGCCGGGCAGGTGATTGCAGGAGAGGGATTCATCTTCCATGCCATGTGCCTCTGCATGTTGAATCTGATGCTTTCAGCCCCTTTAAGCGCAGTGACAGAAGCTGAAGGGAGCAGCGTACTTTCATACTGAGCCGCATTGCTCTCCTCCATCCCTCAGTCCTCTACTGCAGCTTTGCTCTGGGTATGGGTTGCTTTTTTGGCCTAACAGCCTGCTGACAGGAAAAGAGGCAATAAGCACGAACTGAAACACAGGAGGCTCCATCTGAACATAAGAAAAAGTTGGGGTTTTCTTTTGGTTTTGGTTTTTAGTAGGAGAGTGGTAAACACTGGAGGAAGTTGACCAGAGAGTTTCTACCTTTGCAGTTATTCAAAACCCAGCTGGACCTGTTCTAACTGCCTCTGCTTTGAGCATGGAGGCTGGACTAGACCATCTCCAGAGGTGCCTCCCAACTTCAACTGTTCTGTGATTCTGTTAGTGCAATAATCTAGTTGTATTGTTCATATCTGCTATCTTATATCAGTTGAATCACACATGGTCACTCTGGTGGGTCAGTACAAGAATCATGGCTCAACTTCAGACATACCTTCCTACCACGGATAATTATCCTTGTTAACATACAAAGCAGTACATTTTCTTTTATTGCCACAGCAGTGACCTTTCATATATTTCAGTTGCAAGGCTTCCAACGGGAAGCCTAGGGAGTGGAGGGAACTCCAGAATATTAATTTCATGAAGATTTCTTTTATTTTCTGAGCTGCTCAAATACAGCATAGTTGGGACCTTACATTTCTTTAAAGATCTCTACAGAAGACACAAGGATCCCTGTAGCGTCTTGAGACAGGATCTTTAAACCACTCTTTTCCATGACCAAAATGCATCCCTGTCTACCATCCTCATCTTTTCCATGCCTAGACTGAGGCTTAAATATAAGTAGAAGCAATTGAAGCAATCTCTTGTAACTTTGGACAGGCTTCGTGGTCAGTGACAAACATGGATGCTCAGTCTGGGCTGATGAATCCTTTCCGAGACATCCACAGCACAACTAATCGCACAAAATTTATATAACTATAAAGGAAATGCATACACCTGGATTGGTCCCCTGCCTCCCATATACAGTCACCGGAGAGCAATAGATGTGATTCACTCCACCCTAAAGTTAACATTGAAAGTAGGACACTCCAGTTTTTCTTCTGGAAGTGTCTGTTTTTCTACATTGACTACTAAAAGAGGTGAAAGTGACTCCCTCAGATAACCACAGCTTTGGTGGACAAAACAAAATATGCCCATATTTCTGAGACATTCAAAGTATAGAAGAAACACTTCTAAAACCTGATTCATATCATTCTAATGGAAATGACTCGGGTTAAATTAAATGCTTTCTTGATACCTTTCCTTCACCATAAGGCAGTCAGACAACTAACTCAGGCTTATGTATGCATTTAGTATTCTAAATTTAGGGATGAAATACACCCTAAATCTCTCTGTTTATACGTATATGGGATCTGAATTTGTTATTCATCAGGAGAGTCAGCATGGCACCCATCAGACACACTGCATAAATGAACAAGAGAGGATGAGCTGCTGAAGACACAGCTTTTCAACTACCATGAGACTGACTTCCTTCTCTAAATAGTGGGATTCATGATTTTAATTTAAAAGAGAGTAAAAATAAGACAGTGATGAAAGCGATGAATGGGACTTTGTAGGGAATCTTTCTATTCCAGGATGATTTGAACTAGAGCTATGTATATAGTGATGAACTAAGTAGTCCCCAGAAGTGTTCCCCAGCTGAGGCCAGCTGGCATGGTCTGTTCAGATCCATATAACTAAACTGTGTATCATAAAATCATAGAATCACAGGATGGTTCGGGTTGGAAGGGACCCTAAAGATCATCTAGTTCCAACCCCCTGACATGGACAGGGACACTTCCCACCAGACCAGGCTGCTTAAAGCCCCATCCAGCCTGGCCTTGAACACCTCCACAGATGGGGCATCGACAGCTTCCCTGGGCAACCTGTTCCAGTGTCTCACCACCCTCACAGTAAGAATTTCTTCCTGATATCCAATCTAAATCTACCCTCTTTCAGTTTGAAACCATTACCCCATGTCCTGTCATTGCACTCCCTCATCAAGAGTCCCTCCCCATCCTTCCTGTAGGCCCCCTTTAGGTACTGGAAGGATGCTATAAGGTCTCCCTGAAAGCATTCTCTTTTCCAGGCTGAACAACCCCAACTCTCGCAGCCTGTCCTCACAGCAGAGGTGCTCCAGCCCTCTGATCATCTTTGTGGCACTCTGCTGGAACCATTCCAACAGGTCCATGTCCTTCTTGTGCTGAGGACTCCAGAGCTGAACATAGTACTCCAGGTGGGTCTCACCAGAGCAGAATAGAGGGGCAGAATCACCTCCCTCGACCTGCTGGCCATGCTTCTTTTGATGCAGCCCAGGATGCGGTTGGCTTTCTGGGCTGCGAGCGCACATTGCTGGCTCATGTTGAGCTTCTCGTCCACCAGCACCCCCAAGTCCTTTCTAAGTAGAAAGTAGTGTACTTTCTAAGTAGAGTATTAATGCCTTTTGGGACTTATCACTGGCCTGGGTAACTCCTGAACAATGCCCAAGATTAGTCTGGGACACTGCTGCTTGTTAGAGACAAAGCTTGACGGGAGAGTTCTGATCATGTACTTGTACAGGCAGTGGTGTACAGGAGAGCTCATTGTCACCATTTAATATACTAGCGTAGCTGAGGAGTCCTGAGCCCTTACTGGAGGAGAAACCCAGTGAAGGGAGTCTAAACAACTAAGCCAGATGGATATGCTTACTCTGTGTAAAGGTAGGTAATATGAATCCCACCATAATCATATAGTAACCTAAACCGTCATTCTCCAACTCTTTTACCTAGTGTAAAAGTCTCAGGCATATTTTACATGACATTGCTTGAAACACAACCCACGAAGTCTGGAAGTGTTTTTGGAGAATGGTCCAAAGTTCTTATGACCCTTCTGTGTCCTTACGGTGTTCCTAGAAACATCTGTTTATTTCATTTTCTTTACTTACCTTGATAAAAAAAAATGCAGTTCAGTAATGTATGAATAACAGACACAAAACTCCATACAATGTTTTCAGTTATTCATTAGGGGACAGAATCCCCAAAAGGCAATAGGCCCAAGAAAGCTTGGCATGTTCAAGAACCAGACTGAGCTCAGTACCACAGTGTATGACTTTATAGCTAAGAGGTGAGTTCCCAGCTGCTGCTTCTTTTGGAATCTGTTCTGTTTTCCTTCAGCATTCCCAAGGTGGTACTTCTCAACTACGTCCTCAGTGGCTTACAGACAGTGGCTTTGACAAACATAATTAATTTAGCCAGGCAAGGACACATTTAGTTCACATTTTTACATCTATATCAAAATGTTGGGCTTCAAGGTCTAAGGTATCTTTGTGGGCTTCTTGGATAGCATAGAGACGGAGGAATCTGCAGAGGGTAGTTCACTCCTTCCCAAGCTAAGTGTCTAAAGTAAATGGCAGAGCTGGATTCAATTCATGTAACTCAGGATGTCCATAGTACAGGCATCTCCATTTGAGCTAGTCATCCTAAGCTTGCTTTTCTCTCCTTAGATATAGGCACTTCTAGGATGAGATTAAACTGAGATTTGTGGCATCTAGACTAGGAGGAAACTAATTGCTTTCCAGAAGAATCTCAGATCAGAGGTCAGCTGCCCATACACAAGTGCCTTGTGCTATTTGAGTCACTGTTTCAGAGGCACCTGTCGTCTATGCATTCTGCAACACATTTTCCAGCCCTGTATCAAAGATTTGGGTACACCAGTGCATCTGAAATGTCCCTAGGCAGCAGAATGGGTGTACCAGTCTGACTAGCTGAGATAGACATTTTTTTATCTTCCACTTCAAGTTCAAACAAATTCATCATCACTTAGGAAGTCGTCTCTCTCTCCTCATTAGGCAGTGAGTGAGATAACGCCTTCCAAAGGAAGAGACTATAAAGTCATTGGATTGCTTTCTGCAATAAGCAGCATTGTTCCTGTTCTAAAGGACAATTCAAAACCTTTCTCAGGTGCCTGCAAATGTAGATCAAATGGAATGGAATCGAGACAGTAGGAAGTACGTGCCTTAACCCTTCTCCACTCTGCTTCAACGTAAAAGCTTCTCCTGTTCCCTGTAGACACTTTATCTAAGTGTGAACCTGAAGTGGAATTCATCTACTTTGACTTACTTTAAGATAGATGTAAGTGGTAGATACCCTCAGATATCTGTTCAGTGAACAGAATGATACTTTAGAGGGAAATACATCCCTATGACTGATAACCATAAAGAGATATAAGATATAACTCTCAATTAACCTTTAATGGGCTTAGATAGCTAGTTCAGAAACTGGATTTTTTGCTTAGATAACTATAATTAGAAAACTCCCACCTGCACTGTCTTTACCAGATTACAGAGGCAGCACAAATAATTTTTCGCATTTAAGTCAGAAGACATCATGGTGCTGGAGACAACTTCTGCCTAGTCAGTCCATGTGGCATTTTTCAGCCTGTTTTGAATGCTGTTACCTCTCTGTGTGCATTTAGAACTGAAGTAATGGAGGACCAGAATATCACAATCACTATGACTGAATTTGTTCTCCTGGAATTCACTCAGAAACTTTGTATTCAGCAATTGCTTTACATTTTCTTCCTCATCATCTATGTAGAAATATGTATGGGAAATGCAACCATCATCATCACAGTAATCAAAGACCATTGGCTCCATAGCCCTAAGTACTTCTTTCTAGCAAATATGGTTTTCATAGTTATCAGTCACTCATTCATCAGTACTTCTGTGTTGGTGTCAGGTCTTCTTTTCCAACACAAGATTATCTCATTCGGTGACTGTATACTTGAAATGTTCTTCTTCCTTTTGTTGGGTGGTGCTCAGGTCTTTCTGCTTTTCGTGATGTCTGCTGGCTGATATGTGGCTATCTATGAGCCCTTGACATACTGCGCTATGATGAACCAAGGAGTGTGTGTGGCTGGTACTAGGACTGTAGCTAGCAAGATGGTATCACTGTTGTACAGGTCGGGCTGCTTCTTCCCTTTGCGTTTTGTGGTCCCAATTTGCTGGATAATTCCTTCTGTGACTTCCCACAAGTCATCAAACTGGTCTGCACTGACATACACCCTTGAAATGCTGATGGTCTCTATGGGGGACTGCACTTCATTGTGATATTTTCCATGTTGCTTATTTCCTATATTGTCATATTCATCCAGATAAGAGGATGTTAGTGAAGGGAAACACTGTCTCCTTTTTTTACCTTAGTGTTTTTTTTCCTTGCCATATTTTTCATTCCTGTTGTCCCTGACTTTGTTGGACAGTCCACTGTTGTGTTTGCCGGTGTTTCATTGCCTTCTCAGGCATAACCGTGCTTCTCTTTTTCTTCTGTTCTGACCTAAAAAGGTATCTACCAAACCAGAAGCACTGTTCCTCTCCCTCTGTCTCAGTGGTTGGCAATGTCTTTTGAGAAACAGTGGATTCTTCCATCCAGAGAAGGTAAGCAAATGGTCACATAAATAATTGTATGGAGAATTAGGCAGAAAAAGTCATACTTCTTTTTCTCCACTGGGACAAGCATAATGTATTTTAGTTGTTTTGAGAAATACATGTGTGGTTTATAAAAAATACTGTAATACGTGATGTCTGGACACACAGAATTTTTTGCTTGATTGGAGTTTTATTCAAGCTAAACTCCTTTTTAGTTATGTCATAATTTTCAAATTCATAGAGTCAAAATCAGTAATTTGTGACTGAGGAATGATCTGCTATGGAGGGCAAGAAGGCTCAGCCGCAGAAAGGGTTAAACTGGCTGGAAGAAGGAATGTCAGAGACAGAACAGGCTCCCTGTGAGGGAGGGAAGTTTCCCTTTGTGATGAGATAAGAAACACCCTCAGCACTGTCTTGTAGCCATGCTAGAATGGGGGCGCTCAGGGGCCCAAGCTCAGTGGCCACCTTTGGGCAGCTGTACCATGAAAATTCCCCAATAATTACACCCAACTGTAGACAGCCACAGTTTAAACTGTTCAGTTTCTACTAGTCCTCTGGAGTCATACTGTAGTCCACGCACAAAAAAAGTACTCTAGAAGTGTGAATCATTTGATCAGCTTTTGTGTATGTGTGGAGATAGGATGAATTGTGCGGGTTTCTTTTTAATGTTTTACCTGAAATAGAGGAAAGTGTGAAGCAGAAGAGTTTTTGAATTATTAGATAAAATATTGAAATTACTTCCAGACTAGACAAAACTTTTTAGGATTACTATTATTATTGTTTTATCATCATCATTAAAGTTTCATTGAAAATGCAAAGTACAATATAATTTATAACACAATAGCAAGAAAATAATAACAATTATTTTTATCCTTTTATTCAGACACCAGATTGAAAATTCCATTAAAGATATACTGTTATTGATAAATAATGAGATTTTGAATACCTTCATCCCCAAAATTTTCAAAAGTGACTTCTGATTTTAAGTGTCTCAATATGGTGGGGAAGAAACTCCACACAGCATAACCCCCAAATCAAAAGTCATTTATGGAAATCAAGGCTGCACAGAGGGAGGAGTCTAGCTCTCCTTATTTCCGTTGAACTCTCAAATTACAGAAGCCAAAACCACTGACTGGATTCAGTGGCATCAAACTTCAGCCCGCTGCTTTTATTGCTGGTTTGTTTGCAATAAAAATTACTCTGAAAGCACTTCTAGGATTTTCAAGGCAATCTAAGAGATTTAGGTAATGACATCCTGCTGGTTTGGTGAATTCTGTTAATTAAAAAAAAAATATCACATTAATCTGCAGGTCCACAACCTGTGGAGCAATCCAGCAATATCACTTTAATAAATGCTTCAGTTAATCCCTGGTGCTGTTCTGGTATATGTGGTCTGTGGGGGAACTGGACACCTTACGCATCCCGACCTTTTCTGCTGATCACTACCTTCCTGATGAGCAATACCTCTTTTACTGAGGTATTCTGGAAGAGGCTGGGAGAGAGAAGTGCTTTCCATAGCAGATGTTATTTTACTTAATTTGTGATATCTGAGGTGTTTCTAAAAGATCTCAATGATCTTAGTATGCATTTCAGCTGGAAACAAGGTGTCTAAACCCCCACTGTAAAAAGAGGATGTCAGCAAAACCTACTGATTTAGTTGCTGTCCTTAAGTCTTCCAGGAAGAAGATAGCCATTGACCCCTTAGCCTAAGAAGAGCCCAAGAAGAGATGTCAATACGTAATTCACTGACATGATTTGGGGTTGGAGAAGATGGAATATGAAGGGGGCATGACAGAAAGAACTTATGAAACATTACAGACGTGGGCTTTTGTCAAAATATTATCAAAGGCTTTTAGGGAGAAAGCACCAAATTTCAGGCACAATGAGCATGTAACTAATGGAAAATTTCAAACAAAGCATCACAATCCCCTTTTTTCCCTCAGTCTTGTGCAAAAGGGGGATTCAAATCACTTAAAGCAGATCACCAAGAACTGAGATTTAATGACCTAACTTTGAGGATGTAGAGAAAAATAAACACCTCTAAACAATGACTCCTCCTACCCATTTCGAATGTCAATCAAAGCAAGGGATGAAGTGCTCTGTGGAGTTGTCTGCAAATTGCTGTTGAATGTTAAAAGAAACTATACGCATAGATCAGAAACTGTGAAAGTTATAAATAGGATATCCTTCCCCATCTTGAGATGACCATCTTCTAAGATATTTATAGCTATGCAGGTAGTTTCCATGGTTTCTGCATTATAATGGAAATGAAGAATGCAAATCCCATTGGAAGTTTTGGAAATTGTGACTTAGCAGGCAGGGAACATATACGGATTCTTAAACTGACTTTCACATCTACCCCACAGTTTACTGGAAGACATGTGTAGCTAGCACAAAACCACAAATCTCGAGACATCACTAGAGCTTCATCAGTTCTCCACTTGGAGTCTGTGCAGAGAAATAAGTAGTTCTAGGACACCACCATTCTCATCAAATGTGACGATCTATTTTAGGATGAGATTAACTGTATTGTAGGACTGCCTCTCTTTCTTCATTAACCATAAAGGGAGCTGGCTTTTAGTGACTTTTTGTTACTATTTCTGATTGCTTTGTATCCATTCTTAGAGTTTCTTATTTATTTTTCTACATAAACATTTAACTATGATTGCAGGAGTATAGCTATCACTACAAAAGTTGATGTGTTCACGCATAAATATATGGTACTGCTGTAAAAAGCTACTGTATTGGATTTACACATCAAGGTTTTGGTAGCAGGGATGCAGGCTAACCCTTATGAGAAGAGATTAGTGACACTAATCTTAAGATGTGGTAAGTTACTCTTTCAAGGTTCTGGTTCATCTTCACTGTAGGAGCCTGGATGACTAGCTTAGATGTAGACAACTAACTTGTAGATGACTAAACAGAGATGAGATTAATATCTTCTCTGAAGAACGAAGAAGCTGAAATGAAATTTTGAATTCAAATTGCCTCTGATGAAACTTCATATACAGGATGTTTGGCTCTTCACTGATGTGGAGAAAAAAATGGTTTTCAAAGTAGCTAGTTTCACATACTACTCCTCAAGCCAATCTTACATGAATAAAGTGTCCTTTTGCTTCAGAATTACTTTTCTCATGCCTTGCTTGATGTCATTGTTCCTTAGGCTATAGATGACAGGGTTCAGAACTGGGGTAACCACAGAGTAAAAGACAGAGACAATCTTGTTGAAATCAAAAGTCTGGATGGTCTTGGTGCGAATGTACGTGAACATAGTGGTCCCATAGAAGATGATGACAATGGTCAGATGGGAGGCACAGGTAGAGAAAACTTTGCTGCGTCCTTCAGCTGTTGGTATGTGCAAGATGGTGGCCACAATGAATATGTAGGAGATCATGGTGAGGATAAAGGAGCTCATTAGTACTGTCATGCCCACCACAAAGTTGATGACTTCAATTTCAAAGACACCTTGGCATGAGAGCTCCAGCAAAGGTGGTGAGTCACAGAAGAAGTGGTTGATGATGTTGGAACCACAGAAAGGCAGGCGGAAGATGAAGGCAGTGGGAAGGGCAGGTGCAAGGAAACCACCCAACCAACACCCCAGAGCAAGCCATAAACAAGCTCTGCAATCCATAATGGTGGTGTAATGCAATGGATTGCAAATGGCCAGGTAGCGATCATAGGCCATGGTAGTCAGTAGGAAGCATTCAGCTGAGCCAAGGAAGAAGAAGATGTACAACTGTGTGAAGCAGCCAGTGACAGAGATGGTCTGTGACTGAATAGCAATGTTAGCCAGCATCTTAGGTACTGTCACAGTAGTGTAGCCAATGTCTAGGAAGGAGAGATTGGTGATAAAAAAATACATTGGAGTATGAAGGTGGTAGTCCATGACAATGACCAAGATGATGGCCACATTCTCTGTGAAGGTCAGTACCTACATCAGAAAGAAGGCAGCAAAGAGAAGCAGCTCAACTTCTCTGGCACTGGGAAATCCCAGGATGATGAATTCAGTTACCAAAGTCCTGTTGCCAGAAACCATGTCCCAGACGAGACAGGGAAGTGGAGATCCAGTGAAGGAATGATATTCAGTATGATCTGAAGGGAAGAACAAATAGAAAGAGAGAGGTAATTTTTACCACCTGTCACAGTCAACCATCCAGTTTCTGAATCAGTCTGAAGGGTAACCCACATTGTCCCATTGACAACACTAGGACTGGACAACACTCTTTTATACACCTAAGATACATCTACAGTGTCACATACTTGAGTTTCTTAGTTCAGTCATTGTTCCTTATCCCCTGTTCATATTTCAAGTACATTCACTGCCTTTGGTTGAGTAAATTAATTCCCTTTCAGGAGAAAATGAAGAATATTTCACTCCAGGGATCACTCTCTGTTGGCTTCAGGGATGATGCTGTAGTGGGATTACTTCCTTTAACATAAAAAACTTTTCCAACAGTATCTCAACTGGCATTGCAGCCTCAAAACTACCATATGCACTCCTACCAGGCGCAATAGCAAGACATGCAAATTTGGAGTGTTACATTGCTCAAGGGCCAGGGATCACCCTTGAGATATGTGTCTTTCAAAAGTAAGTGTCTCCTTACACAACAAGGAGAAATGTCTGTTCCTGACTACCTCTGAGATAACTTCATCAATATGAAAGATTTAATATCTACCTCTCTGCTAAGCAGCATTGGCTATTTTGTCAGTTATGGGAAACAGTCACTTCTTGAAGAGCCATAAGCAAAAAAGGAGCTTTAGAGAGATTGGGGATACAGGAGAAACACAACCACATAGCACCGATTATTTTGTCAAGGCCAAAGTAACGACACAAAGAACAGGGAGAAGATAGGAGAAGTAGACAACAGAAAAAAACAGCATCAACATGACAAGAAAGAATTATAAAAAAAAATAAACTAGATTGCTACCGCAGAAGTTTAGGCAGTGTATATATATTTTTATATATATATGTAATTTCTACAGCTAGTGAATAAAGAAGAGATACATGGCAACAGAACAAAACATTTCCATAGGGTTTGTAATATGACATTTCCTCTCTATATATCTTATACAAAGATGGGAAACCTGGGACATCCAGATCTTCCTTTGGATACAAATGAAACCCATATATCAAGCTTAGACTTAGACACCTAACTGTAATCAGTCCCCCCTTTGCTATTCACGTGGGTTAATTTTTATATTTAATGTAACATCTTAAAACTTTCAGGAAAAACAATCTAAGGGAAACATTCAAAATTTAAAAACTGAACAGAGGAGCTGTCAGAAACAGCAAAGATGAACAGCAGAATAATAAATATGTATCAAAACACAACTATTAATTTTTTTTAATTTTTCAGTGAAAATGTTATATTTGCTGTTTTAATTTTCTAATTAAAACTTGAAAATTTTGAAAGTACGTAGTTATTGAAATAGGAGAATATCTTTCACAAAAGCAAAATGGCCTTTAGAACACTTTCAACTGTGACACAAATCCATCTTAACTTTGTCCTTTTCTTAATTTATCTGAAGTAACACAAAACATTGTAAGACAATGCAATTGACTTGAGGGGTATCCCCTTTTATGAATAGATGAATCATCTTCTAAAAATGACAATTTCTTTCCACTGACCATCGTACGTTTCTGATATCAGTTATCTTCTAACATAGCTACCTGAATTAGGTGTCAAGGCCCTACAAACTTTACTGCTGTAAGTGGACATGAGGGGGCTTTTCATTACAGTTACTGGAAAGTCTACACTAGGATGAAATGAATTTCTGCCTAAGCTTCACTGGCAACATTCAGCAGACCTCTGCCAAATCTGAGTG
Organism: Alca torda; assembly: GCA_008658365.1. Taxonomy (NCBI): domain Eukaryota; kingdom Metazoa; phylum Chordata; class Aves; order Charadriiformes; family Alcidae; genus Alca; species Alca torda. Next base: position 211,215 of record CM018094.1, on the reverse strand, counting down.
GAGTTTAGGTACTCAGCTCACACCTAGATTGATGAAAACCCAGCTTAGAACCCAGAGGGGTAAATACACTTGGCTGAGAGTCTGAGTGAATTAATTCTCTCTGCATCAGAGAAGCTTGAGGGTACTGGAAGTTCTTCAAAGGAGTATCTCAGTCCTGTGTGTTACTCAGTCCTGCCTTAGACCTTCCCTAAGAAAGACAAATGCCTTTTATTTCTGTTGTACTCAGTTCACATGAAAACAACACTTTCCAGAGATCAGGCCCTGGTTGGACCGGCAAATTGTTGTGATGAGGAGATTGGACCATATGTCTTTTCTTCAAGACCTATGTTCAGAGGCCTCAAACATGGAAAGACGTTTACAAAGTTGGGGACAGGGCCAGGATCCTTGAATGAGTGATGCTGACAGTGAGATCAAATGGTGTATTAGATGTATCTGTGAATGCCATAAATATACACTGGACTGTGCTGACAAACAGCCTGACGTGATGTATTTGCTTCCCCCACACTAGCGATGCTGTGCTCCTCCAGACAATATAGAAAAACCAGTTTGCAGTGAGGCTTACATATTACCTGTGCCTGCCTGAACTTTGTGGCCCCATGACCACATGCAATTTATTAAGAACTTAATTGTCTTCTACAGCTGTTGGTAGCAAAGTCTCAAGGGTAAGTAGGAAGAGACCTCACAGTGCAAGGAAAAGCAACCCTTTGAACTCAAAACTTTAATAGACAAAGCTTGTTATCAGATGCAGATGCAAACAAAACAAGGATCTCAAAATGATAGCTGAAGCCCGCACTGTCCACTTCAAAGTCTTTGAACCTCAGGTGATCTCCTGGCATTACCCATCTGACTTTAATTGAGTAGCTGAGGACAAATGAGCTTCATGTACAAGGTTAAGCTTTATTTTCTGTGACAAAGATGACATCACCCATGAAACTAATTGGGTCTGAAGGGCTATAGCTTTGGCATAAGAACCAGGAAGATGATGATCTGGGGAAAATGGGTGGGGATGGCTGTGGGCTATAAGGTGAATGCACCTTCACTGTGTTTCTCACTGTTCCTAGGAAGGTGAAACTGTTGTTGATCATGCTTGCTTTCTCTAGAAAAGCATAAGAAAAACTAGAAAAAGAAAGGAAAAAATAAAGTGGGTATATAGAACTCCACCTCTTGCAGAGAAATTAAGCTGAACTCTCCCCTACTCCATTAATGTTTAGAAAAAAATATGAAAATTGCTTGGGGGCAAAATGGAGCTGCATAGTAAAAAAAGAGTCTTAGCTGTTAGGGTAAGAGTACTTTCAGGGGTCAAACATTGTCTGAAAGCAATTGAAAGATGTGAGAAATAGATAATTTGTTATGAAATACTGCCATGAGTAAATTTACCTGGTGAAGATTCATATATTTATTCCTTTTTTTTTAATTTATTTTACCTGAGAGCAGGTAAATATATTCAGAAGAGTATTCTCTTTGTGCTGATAATGACACCTTGCAAAATCGTTGAGAGGTTTTGATTTTGAGACTGTTGGGGAAAACAAAATATTCAACAGACTTGTTCTGACTCAAGGAAGTACTCGAGAGATATTGACCAGAGTTTTCCTGCGGTTGGGAATTTATATTTCTCTGTGCCAAAAATACATTTCTTCTAACAACACTTTAGACTCAAAGCTTTTCCCTCATGGGAAAAAAAAGGAAGAAAAACCCCAGATGATAACCCCCCAAGCCCTCCCATTTTAGCATCAGATTAAAAAATAAGATGCTAACAAAGTTATCAATGTTTTAGTCAACATGATCCTTATTTCAGGTAACCAAAGATTTAAACCATTTTGTATTCAAGAACCAAGAAACTCAAAGACAAAGTACGCCCAAATACTGTCAAATGCATACATAACTCTTCAGTCAAAAAATCCCATTAAAAAAATTAAATATTTTTGAAGGAAAATTAGCTGAAAAGTTATGTTTATTTAAATCTAACATCCAAAGATGACTCCATAATCCAAAATCACATACATCAATCTGGAAAAAAAAAAAGCCACCTCTTCCTAAGAGCTAGAAAGAAAACAATTAGCAATCAAACTGTTTTCTCATTCTTCTACCTTTTCCCCTTCTTTTATTGTTCCAAATATCAAATGAAATAAATAGGAAGATTTAATGAAATCCAAATCTTGGAGTTTGTCTGATATTTTTCAGAAAGAAAATATATTTAATGAAAAATAAAATGTCGTTGGCTGCAGTTTTGAAGGAAATTTTCAATCAATCTTTGATTTAATTAACACTTGCAATTTGGTAACAAACAAGAAGAGATGCTTTTAAAATTTATTTCATTTGGCAGAACCACAGATAACAGCAAACTCCTTACCAAGCATCTCATATAAAGTAACACCTAGGTTTCGTTGCATAAATGGCATTTTTGTTCCTTCTGGAAGATTTCCTTTGGGTTATATTACTGAGAAAAGTTGTAATGGGAAAATACCAGATAGTAAGTTTTGGTTTGGTTTTGTTTTTTTAAGCCATAGACAGCAATGCACAGAACAGCCTTTGCTAGAGTTGCGTTGGAGAAACCATAATCCCCCTGTTTGGCTGTTGAACACTCTGGCATTCTGAAAAGCATGAGGCAGTTTAGATAAGGAGCATTTGTCAAGTAAAAAATCTTACCTTGTCAGTCCCTCCTCTGTCAAAGCTAACCCTGTATGTTCCTTCGGTGCTTAGTTCATTTCCATCTATCTGGTGGTGGAACCCAAGAATGAACAAATATAGAGTATTGGTAGATCAGTTTGTGAGGGACTATCATTACAGCTATCCCACTTGTTACGTAGGTGTCTATTTCAAACTTGATAAGTTCCATTACTGAATCATAATTATTTTTCCACATTTAAATAAAAGCTGTAATTATAATTAATAAATGACAAACTATGTTAATTTATAAATGTTACATATAGGAATTATTATTAGAATTATATGAATTGCTGAGAGATCATACCTGCCCTTTGCTATGCAGGGCCTTTCTTATCATATTTGTTATGAAAATTAAAAAATCATAACAGTGACAGTTAAAGACCTCTGAAATGTAAACTCATACTTATTTTTCAAAGCTGCTACATGTGAGTTACCCTTCAAATAAATAATCATTAAGAACATTGTCAGTACAGTAAGTTGAAGACATCAATATATAAAAAACAAAATCATAGCAAAGCAATCTACATAATCCAAATGCATAGAGGCAATCACAAAAGATAATATCAGTAAACGTTGGTCATCACCACCACTCTCTTTTATTCAATTATTATCCTATCCGAGAATGTCTGCAGAATTCGAGTAATGCCTTACATCTTTTTTTAATTGTTAATATCTCAAGAATTCTATGGAGCCAAATCTGGCTAGATGGAAAACAACATGGAGGAGAGGAGAGGACGAGAAAGACATTCCTACAGCTTTGTGTAAACGAAAGATGTAAAAATCAGTTGAAATGGAAACAATTCTATTAAGGTCACAGCAGTTGCTAAGAAAAAGAAGAAAGTGATGCTTATTTACCTTTTTAATCTTTTCAGCTTTTGAGAGCATTAATGTATTTCAAAATAAGCAAAGCTGGTCTTTTTTTTTTTTTTTTTTTTTGTGAGTTGGGCGCCTAAACTAAGGGGGAGGAATTAGCTTCTACTGATTCATGCTGCCTTCTACTAACATATTTAAAGGTCCTGGGTCCTTTTGTTTGTCACCCAGAGCAACTTCCAGCAGCCTGAATGTGAGATCCTTGGAGACGTTATGTGCTCCATGGCATTGTCATCACCTCAGGGAAGGCTGTGTCTCAGCCACATATGCTAACCTTTGAATTTTGTCCTTTACTGGGGAGTAAAAAAAAAAAAAAAACCAAACCACGTATGGAGTGTGTGGAGGGAAGGAAGCAGAAGTTGACTTTAAGATGCCAAACGTGAGTTCATGACCCTAATTCTAGATACGTGCATACATATGGCTACTCTTGTGATGACTATTTTTAGAATCCTGTTCTATCGTTATGGGGAGAAGTGGCCTCTTTTCTGAGGAGGGAAAAGAGAGTTGATGACTTGGATTGTATCACAGAATCATAGAATCTGTTGGGTTGGAAGGGACCCTCAAAGGCCATCTAGTCCAACCCCCCTGCACTAAGCAGGGACATCTTTAACTAGATCAGGTCGCTCAGAGCCTCATCCAGCCTGGCCTTGAATGTCTCCAGGGATGGGCCCTCAATTTAATCCATCAAGGTTAGTTCTATGAACAAGTTTGAACAGCTGAGCCTAATCCACTATTCTCATGTGTCAGTCAACTAACCTACTAATTTCTTGCCCAGATCCATCATCCTTACTTCATTAGTTTCACTTTTCTATCTATTTTGTCTCAATCTGGTTCAAACCTCTTTCACTGAAATCCATCAGCCCCAACAAAACAAAATACAGTGTCCTCTAGGCTGACTTAGAATCATAGAATGTGTTGGGTTGGAAGAGACGTTTAAAGGTCATCTAATCCACCTCCCCCTGCACTAAGCAGGGACATCTTTAATTAGATCAGGTTGCTTAGAGCCTCATCAAGCCTGGCCTTGGATGTCTCCAGGGATGGGGCCTCCACCCCCTCTCTGGGCAACCTGGGCCAGGGGCTTACCACCCTCAGGGTAAAGAACTTCTTCCTAACGTCTCATCTAAACCTACCCTGCTCTAGTTTAAAACCATTGCCCCTCGTCCTATCGCTACATGCCCTTGCAAACAGCCCCTCCCCAGCTTTCCTGTAGGCCCCTTCAGGGACTGGAAAGCCACTATAAGGTCTCCCCGGAGCCTTCTCTTCTTCAGGCTGAACAACCCCAACTCTCTCACAGGAGAGGCGCTCCAGCTCTTTGATCATCTTTGTGGCCCTCCTCTGGACCCACTCCAACAGGTCCATGTCCTTCTTGTGCTGAGGGTTCCAGAGCTGGACACAGTTCTCCAGGTGGGGTCTCACCAGAGCAGAGTAGAGGGGCAGAATCACCTCCCTCGATCTGCTGGCCACGGTTCTTTTGATACAGCCAAGGATGCAATTGGCCTTCTGGGCTGCAAGTGCACATTGTTGGCTCATGTCTGGCTTTTCATTCACCAGTACCCCCAAGTCCTTTTCCACAGGGCTGCTCTCTATCACATCATCCCCCAGCTGGTATTGATAACGAGGATTGTCCTGACCCAAGTGCAGGACCTTGCACTTGGCCTTGTTGAACTTCATAAGGTTTGCTCGGGCCCGCCTCTCAAGCCTGTCCAGGTCCCTCTGGATGACATCCCGTCCCCCTGGCACATCGACCGCACCACTCAGCTTAGTGTCGTCGGCAAACTTGCTGAGGGTGCACTTGATCCCACTGTCTAAATCATTGATGAAGATACTGAATAGCACCAGTCCCGATATGGATCCCTGAGGGACACCACTTGTCACCCCTCTCCATCTGGACATCGAGCCATTGACCACCACCCTCTGATTGTGACCATCCGGCCAGTTCCTCATCCACCAAACAGTCCACCCATCAAATCCGTATCTCTCCAACTTAGAGAGAAGGATGTTGTGGGGGACTGTGTCAAAGGCCTTGCAGAAGTCCAGATAGACGATATCCATAGCTCTTCCCTTGTCCACTGATGCAGTCCCTCCATTGTAGAAAGCCACCAGGTTGGTCAGGCCCCTGGTGAAGCCATGCTGGCTGTCTCAAATCACCTCCCTGTCCTCCATGTGCCTTAGCATAACTTCTAGGAGGATCTGTTCCATGATCTTCCCAGGCACAGAAGTGAGGCTGACAGGGCGGTAGTTCCCAGGGTCCTCCTTTCTACCCTTTTTAAAAATGGGTGCAATGTTTCCCTTTTTCCAGTCACCAGGGACTTCACCTACTGCCACAACTTTTCAAATATCATGGAGAGTGGCTTGACCATTTTGAGAAGAGACCAAGGTTTCCAGATACCAAGGTTTCTATGACTGTGAATGCTATGAATGTAAATTTCAGCTTCCCTTTCATATGCACACTGTTCCCCTACTGCAAAAGCGCCTCAACCACAAAGAAGAGCAATGAATCTGAGTACCTCTAGAAAATTTGCTTCTGCAACATTTGAAATCTGAAAGGAAGATGTAAGGCAACTGTCTGAAATTCTTTTTGTTTCCACATTCTCTTTCACATTTCCTGAATGTTCTGGATTTGAAGCGTAAGCCAGATGAATCTATGATGTTGATGTTTCTCTTGACTGATAGTTTTCCTTTTCATAAATGTTATTGCAAGAAGTTAGCAAATTCTGGATGAGCAGGGTCCAGCTTTCAGTTTGTTAATGAGGTCCTCATGTGAGTAATGAGTAATTGGGGAAGGTTTTGGAGGAAGCAACACACTTTTTTGTCACTTTCATGGCACTGTTACAGGGAGGACAGGAAGGGAAGACAAGGAGAAGGAGTTGCCCTTTATGTGAGAGAGCAGCTGGAGTGTATGGACCTCTGCCTGGGGATAGAAGAGGAGCCAACAGAGAGTTTATGGTTTAGGACTAAAGAGAGGAGAAATAAAGGTGACCTTATCCTGGATGTCTGCTATAGGCCACACAACCAGGAAGAACAAGTGGATGACGAGACAAATAGGAACAGCCTCATGTCCACAGGCCCTCATTCTCATGGGGAACTTCAATGACACTGAGGGACAGCATAGCAGGACATAAGCAATGCAGGACTTCCCTGGAGTGCATTGATGATAACTTCCTCCTCCAAGTAATTGAGGATTCAATGAGGAGAGATGATCTGCTGGACCTCATCATCACCAAGGGGATCATTAGGGATGTGAAGATCAAAAGCAGTCTTGGCTGCAATGACCATGAGATGGTGAACTTCAGGATTCTGAAGGTAGAGAGGAGTGTGAAAGGTAAGCTTATAACCTTGGATTTCAGGAGAGCAGAATTTGATCTCTTCAAAGATCTACTTGGAAGAGTTACACAGGATAAGGACGTAGAGGGAAGAGGAGTACAAGAAAGCTGGATCATATTCAAGGGTCACATCCTCCAAGCTCAAGAGCAGTCCATCCCAACAATAAAAAGTCAGGGAAAAATGCCAGGAGGCCTGCACAGGTGAACAAATTACTTCTGGCCAAAATCAAACACAAAAAGGAAGCATTAAGATGGTAGAAGCAAGAACGGGTAACCTGGGAAGAATACAGAAACATTGTCCAAGCATCCAGGGATGGAATTAGGAAAGTCAAAGCCCAACTGGAATTGAATTGGTAGCCTTGGCTGCAGTGATCATGAAATGGTAAAGTTCAAGATCCTTAGGGCAGCAAGGAGGATGCACAGCAAGCTCACTACCCTGGACTTCAGGAGAGCAGACTGGCCTCTCGAGGGACCTGCTTGGCCAGATAACGTGGGAAAAAGCACTGGAGGGGAAAGGGACCCAAGGAAGCTGGTTAGTATTCAAGGATCACCTCCTCCAAGCTCAGGAGCGGTGTATTCCAAGAATGAAGAAGTCAGGCAAAAAAAAACCAGGAGGCCTGCATGAAGCTCCTATACATGCTTAAAAGAAAAAAGGAGGTCTACAGAGGGTGGAAGCAAAGACAGGTAGCCTGGGAGGAATACAGAGAAACTGTCTGAGTGACCATGAAACAGATTAGGCAAGCTAAAACCCAGATACAATTGAATCTGGCCAGAGACATCAAGGGCAACAAGAAAAACTTCTGTAAGTAGTCAGAAATAAAGGCAAGACTAGGGAAGATGTGGGTTGTCTCCAGAAGTAAACAGGAGACCTGGTCACCCAGGATATGGAGAAGGCTGAGTTACTCAATGACTTTTTCACCTTGGTTTTCACCGGCAAGGGTTCTAACCACACTGCCAAACTTGCAGAAGGCAAAGGCAGGGGCTATGAGAATAAAAACCTGCCCGTTGTAGGTTAAGATCAAGTATGAGACCATCTGCGGAACCTGAAGGTACACAAGTCCATGGGACCTGATGAAATCCATCCACAGGTCCTGTGGGAACTGGTGGATGAAGTTGACAAGCTGCTTTCCATTATACTTGAAAATTCGTGGCAGTCTGGTGAAGTTCTTGCAGACTGGAAAAGGGGAAACGTAACCCCCACTGTCAAAAAGGGAAAAATGAAGATCGGGGGAACGACAAGGCAGTCACTCTCACCTCTGTGCCCAGCAAGATCATGCAGCAGATCCTCCTGGAATCTCTGCTAAGGCACATGGAAAATAAGGAGGTGATCAGTGACAGCCAACGTGGCTTCATGAAGCGCAAGTCATGCCTGACAGATTTGGTGACCTTCTATGGTGGGGTCACAGAGTTGGTGGATAAGGGGAGAGCAACAGACATCATCTACCTGGACTTAGGCAAAGTGTTTGATGTTGGTCTCTAAATGGGAGAGAAACGGATTTGATGGATGCACTACTTGGTGAATAAGGAACTGGCTGGATGGCCGCACTGAAAGGGTTGCAGTCAATGGCTCGACGTCCAAGTGGAGACTAGTGACGAGTGGGGTCGGTAATGGGACCAGTGCTGTTTAACATGGACAGTGGGATTGAGTGCACTCTCAGCAAGTTTGCCGAGGACACCAAGCTGTGTGGAGTGATTGACATGCAGTAGGGAAAGGATGCCATCCAGAGGGACCTGGGCTGGCTTGAGAGGTGGGCCCATGTTAACCTCATGAGGTTAAACAAGGCCAAATGCAGGGTCATGGCAACTTCCAGTATCAATACAGTCTGGAGGATGAAGGGTTTGAGAGCAGCTGTGCTGAGAAGGGTTTGTGGGTACTGGTGGATGAAAAGCTGGACATGAGCTGACAATGTGCACTCACAGCCCAGAAAGCCAACCGCATCCTGGGCTGCATCAAAAGAAGCGTGGCCAGCAGGTCGAGGGAGGTGATTCTGCCCCTCTACTCTGCTCTGGTGAGACCCCACCTGCAGTACTGCGTCCAGCTCTGGAGCCCCCAACATAAGAAGGACATGGACCTGCTGGAAAGGGTCCAAGGAAAGACCACAAAGATAATCAGAGGGCTGGAGCACCTCTCCTACAAAGACAGGCTGAGAGAGCTGGGATTGTTCAGCCTGAAGAGAAGAGAAGACTTTGGGGAGACCTTATTGCAGACTTTCATTACTTAAAGGGAGCCTACAGGAAAGGTGGTGAGGGACTCTTTATCAGGGAGTGTAGTGATAGGATGGGGAGTAACAGTTTTAAACTGAAAGAGGGTAGATTTAGATTAGATATTAGGAAGAAATTCTTTACTGTGAGGGTGGTGAGACACTGGAACAGGTTGCCCAGGGAAGTTGTGGATGCCCCATCCCTGGTAGTGTTCAAGATCAGGCTGGATGTGGCTTTGAGCAACCCGGTCTAGTGGGAATTGCCCCTGGCCGTGGCAGGGAGGTTGGAACTGGATGATCTTTAAGGTCCCTTCCAACCCAAACCATTCTATGTTTCTATGATTCTATGAAAATGTTTATTTCTCTCCTGTGACTACAAAAAGTATCTTAAGTTCTATGATTGTATTCACCTATTCTATGATTCTATGAATTGGGCCAGTGATATTAAAGAAGACAAGGAGAACTTCTATAAGTACATAGGAGACAAAAGGAAGACTAGGAAACATGTGGGCCCATTGATGAGTAAGATGGGGGACAGGACATGGAAAAGATGGAAGCTTTCTTTGCCTCAGTCCTTACTAGCAAGACTGACCTTCAAGAGTTCCATGTCCTAGAGACCAGGGAGAAAGGCTGGGGTAAGGAAGATGTACCCTTGTTGGAACAGGATCAGGTCAGGTAACACTTAAAGTAAACTGCACATTCATAAGTCCATGGGACCTCATGGGATGCACCACAAGTGCTGAGGAAGCTGGCAGATGTCATTGGGAGGCCACTCTTGATAATATTTGATTGTTCACGATGACTGGAAGACATGCCCAAAGATTGGAGGAAAGCAAATGTCACCCCTGTCTTGAAGGAGGGCAAGAAGGAGGAACTGGGAACTACAGACCAGCTGGCATCACCTAAGTCCCTGGGAAGGTGACTGATCATGTAATCCTGGAAACCATTTCCAGTCATGCGAATGACCAAAAAATCATCGGACATAGTCGGTATGGATTCACTAAGTCAACGTAATGCTTGACCAACCTGATAACCAACTACTGTAATGAAATGACTGACCTGGTAGATGTGGGGAGGACAGTGGATATTGTCTACCTTGACTTCAGTAGGGCTTTTGACACTGTATCCCAAAAGATCCTCATAGAGAAGCTAATGATGAAGCAGATGAGCAGGCAGTGAAGTGGATTGAAAAGTGGCTGAGAGCCAGGCCCAGAGTGTGGTGATCAGTGGAACAAAGTCACGCTGGAGCCCAGAAACTAGCAGTGTACTGCAGGGATCAATACTGGGTCCATTTCTGTTCTACATCTTCATTAATGATCTGGATAATGGGGCAGAGTGTACACTCAGAAAGTTTGAAGGTGAAACCAAGCTGGGACGAGTGGCTGATTTGCCAGATGGCTGTGCTGCCATCCAGAGGGACCTCGACAGGCTGGAGAAATGGGCTGACAGGAACGTCATGCAGTTCAACAAGGAGAAGTGCTAAGTCCTGCACTTGGAGGAGAACAACCTGAGGCACCAATATATGCTGGCAGCCACCCAGCTGGAAAGCAGATTTGCAGAAAAGGAGCTAGGGGCCCTGGTGGACAGCAGGTTGAACATGAGACAGAAATGTGCCCTTGCTACAAAGGTGAATGGAATCCTCAGCTGCTTTAGGCAAAGTGTTTCTAGTAGATCATGGGAGGTGATCCTTCCCCTTTATTCAGCATTGGTGAGGCCACACCTGGAGTATTGTGTCCAGTTCTGGACTACCCAGTACAGATTTCTGCATATCTCAGAAATGTCTGCAATACAATGATCCCAGTGTTTCCAGTTCCTGGAGAGGCATACAATGCATCTGCAAGTTCACTCAATAGCTTTGGGCTCCTTTCACATGCTACCATAGAAGTAGTCAGCATAGATACATCATGTACATGGAAGAGTTTCTGTCTTGGAGATATAGCTCTCTGTGCTGTTTACCCATGTAATGGCAACTGGAGATAGAATTAGTTTGATATCAGCTAAAAATCTCATGAGTTTGTTAGGTGTTCCTCAACAATCTGGAATGATTTAGTCACAAGTAGAAGTCTGTGAGTTGTTTTCTCTTTAACATCATCCTAATTTTCTTCAGGTAAGATGAATACAGGAGCGGGACAGCAATGTTGTATATTATTTCAGACTCTCTTGGTACAGGGGTGCATAACTATATTGCAGCATTACCTCTTAGAAGGTATAGAGGCTAAGCAGTTGGGAAACTTTGCCAAAGATGGAGGTATTGATAAAGCGATTGGGAAGGAGGCAAACACTCTCAGTCTCTGGAGGCGACTGCTGGCAGCTGTGAAGGGCAGGTATCCCTTTAAGGATGATATCGAATGCTGTCCAAGCAAACGGACCAGCATGGAAAAAAGTATTAAGTACTTGAGGGAACTGGCTGTGCGAGAGGTGATTTAGGGTGACTGGCAAGGGAATGTTAGACCCTGATGAAATGCCATGCAAATGGTCTTTGCTAAGGAAGTTTCTGCAGAGTGCGCCATGGATGCATTTCCATACATTGTCAACAATGGTTTGGGGAGGATCCAATGCTGATGCACCAACCGTAAATGAAGTGGCTAACAGGGTATGACAATATGAAGACAGTCTCTCTTGTCCCTTTACTGTGGCAGCCATGGAAAAAATGACTGAGAAAATAGAGGAAATCATGAGGACTGGGCAAAATGAGGAAATAGCTAAGAAAAATGATAAGCTGTTTGAAAAACTGTCCAGGATGGAGAAAGAATGTCAATCTTCCCCTGAGCAGTCTCACTCATTAACAAAAAAACACCCTCCTATGAAACCAACTCAAGAGAAACAGGACCTGCTCCAAGATTTCCCGTGGCTTTGCCTCTGCAACTATGGAGAGGACATGAGTAAATGGGATAGAAAATCTACCCTGGTACCACGAGCACGAGTGCTTGAGTTGCAAGGTAAAGCAGATGGAAGAAAGAATTCTTTCAGGAGGATGGCTGCTCCAATCCACGTAAGCGGTTCTCCAGTCCGGGTAGGAACTCATCTTCTAAATGTAGATATTGTCCTCAACATTAGGGTTGCCCTGCCTCCACCCAGGAGGAGGAGAGGGATAACCGCGTTTATTGGACTGTGTGGATTCGATGGCCTGGCACATTAGAGCCACAGAAGTATAGAGCCCTTGTGGACATGGGTGCACAGTGTCCCCTATTGCCATCGAATCATAAAGGGACAGAATCTCTCACTATTTCTGGAGTGACAGGCAGATCTCAAGAACGGACTGTATTAGAGGCTGAAGTGAGCCTGAATGGGAAGAAATGGGAGCAGCATCCCATTGTGACTGGCCCAAATGCTCCGTGCATCCTCGGCATAGACTGCCTCAAGAGAGGGTATTTCAAAGACCTGAAAGGGTATTGATGGGTTTTTGGTATAGCAGCTGTAGAGACTGAGGACATTATGCAGCTGTCTACCTTACCCAGTCTTTCAGATGACCCTTCTGTGGTGGGACTGCTGAAGGTTAAAGAACAGCAGGTACCAATTGCTACTTCCACACTGCATCGACGAGAGTATTGCACCAACAGAGACTCCCTGATTCCCATCCAGAACCTGATTCGTCATCTGGAGACCCAAGGGGTGATCAGCAAGACTCGCTTACCCTTTAACAGCCCAATATGGCCAGTGTGGAAGTCTGACGGAGACTGGAGATTAACACTAGACTATCATGGCTGGAATGAAGTCACACCACCGACTGCTGCTGTCCCAAACACGCTAGAACTGCAATATAAACTGGAGTCAAAGACAGCCAAACGGTATGCGACAATTGACATTGCTAATGCATTCTTCTCTATTCCTTTAGCAGCAGAGTGCAGGCCACAGTTTGCTTTCACCTGGAGGGGTCTCCAGTACACCTGAAATTGACTGCCCCAGGGGTGGAAACACAGCCCTACTATTTGCCATGGACTAATCCAGACTGCACTGGAGAAGGGTGGAGCTCCAGAACACCTGCAATACATTGATGACATCATTGTGTGGGGTAATACAGCAGAAGTTTTTAAGAAAGGTAAGAAAGTAATCAAGATTCTTCTGAAAGCAGGTTTTGCTGTAAAAAGAGGTAAGGTCAAGGGGCCTGCAAGAGACATCCAGTTCTTGGGAATCAAGTGGCAAGATGGACATTGCCAGATCCCAATGGACATGATTAACAAAATAACCTCTATGTCCCCACCAACTAGCAAAACGGAAACACAAGCCTTAGGCGTTGTGGGTTTATGGAGAATGCATATTCCAGGTTATCGTCAGATTGTGAAATCTCTCTATGAAGTCACTCGAAAGAGAAATGATTTTACGTGGGGTCCTGAGCAGTAACAGGCCTTTGAGCAAATTAAACAAGAAATTGTGCATGCAGTAGCCCTTGGACCAGTTGGAACAGAACAGGAGAGTAAAAATGTGCTCTACACCACAGCCAGGGACAATGGCCCTACCTGGAGCGTACGGCAGAAAGCACCAGGGGAGACTTGAGGTCGACCCCTAGAGTTCTGAGGTTGAGGATACAAAGGCTCTGAGGTCAACTATACCCCAACTGAGAAAGAAATCTTGACAGCGTATGAAGGAGTTAGGGCTGCTTCAGAAGTAATTAGTACTGAAGCACAGCTCCTCCTGGTGCCCCGAGTACCAGTACTGGGCTGGGTGTTCAAGGGTAGACTTCCTTCTATTCATCATGACACTGATGCAACCTGGAGTAAGTGGGTTGCCCTAGTTACACAGCGAGCTCAAATAGGAAACCCAAATCGTCCAGGAATTGTACAAGTGATCACAAGCTGGCCCAAAGGCAAAGACTTTGGAATGCCACCAGAGGAGGTGGTGACTTGCACTGAGGAAGCCCCACCTTATAATGAACCCTCAGATAATGAGAAACTGTATGCTCTGTTCACTGATGTGTCTTGTCGTATTGTCGGAAAGCATCAAAGCTGCAAAGCTGCTGTGTGGAGTCCTACATGACAAGTCGCAGAATCTGCTGAAGGACAAGGTGAATTGAGTCAACTTGCAGGGGTGAAAGCTGTCCAGCTGGCCCTAGGCATTGCTGAATGAGAAAAGTGGCCAATACTCTATACTGAGTCATGGATGGTGGCCAATGCTCTGTGGAAGTGGTTAAAGCAGCAGATGCTTCCAACTGGCAGCACAAAGGTAAATCTATTTGGGCTGCTGACTTGTGACAAGATACTGCTGGCCAGCTAGGGAAACTAGTCATAAAGGTAAGTCATGAAGATGCCCACATATCCATGAGTTGGGCTACTGAGAAACATCGAAACAATCAGCAAGTGGACCAAGCTGCTAAGATTTTCCAGATACATTTGGACTGGGAACATAAAGGTGGACTGTTTTTAACTCGGTGTCTCCATGACACTTCAGGTCGTCAAGGAAGGGATACAACACATAAATGGGCCCGTGACTGAAGAGTGGATTTAACCATGGATGCTATTGTGCAGGTTATCCATGATTGTGAAGCATGCGCCGAAATCAAGCAAGCTAAAAGGTTAAAACCTTTGTGGTGTGGGGGATGATGGTTAAAATGTAAGTATGGGGAGGCCTGGCAAATTGACTACATCACACTCCCTCAGACCCACCAGGGTAAGCGCTATGTGCTTACTATGGTAGAAGGAAGCACCAGATGGTTGGAAACCTACACCGTGTCCATGCCACCGCCTGGAATACCATCCTGGATCTTGAAAGGCAAGTCTTGTGGTGACATGGCACTCCAGAAAAAATTGAGTCAGACAATGGGACTCATTTTAAAAACAGTCTTGTAAGTAATTGGGCCAAAGAACATGGCATTGAGTGGGTATGTCATATTCCCTATCATGCACCAGCCTCAGGGAAAATTGAACAATACAATGCATTGTTAAAAACTACCCTGAAGGCAATCGGTGGTGGAACTTTTAAAAACTGGGACAAGCATTTAGCGCAAGCTCCCTGGTTAGTTAACACCAGGGGATCTATCAATACAGCTGGTCCTGTTCAATCAGACTTGTGGAGTGGTGCATGAAAGGAATGTGTTAGGGAAAACTGTTTGGGTTTTTCCTGCCTCAGGCAAAGGCAAACCCATTCATGAGACTGCTTTTGCTCAAGGATCTGTATGTACTTGGTGGGTGATGCTGGACAATGGAGAAGTTCAGTGTATACCTCAAGGAAATTTAACCCTTGGTGAGAATACTCAATCCTGAGTCTGCTATAATAGATGAAATTCTGCAATTATGAACAAAATAGACTTAATGAACTTTTGTGTATAAAGATAAATCATAAACGACTGATCTGTGTATATATATGTACATAGTTGATGGATAAGAAGTGTTAGGGATCTGAGCATGATGCAAATGGTATGGAATAAGGGGTGCAATGTCCTGATTTGGGGTGGAGCAGAGACAACTTTCTGTTCAGTGAGAGGTTCTTGCTTATACTCGTTGCTGTGGCAACCAGGGTCAGCTGACTCGGGTGTTTACCCCATGGAGGGATTGCACCTCGGGGGAGGCGTGGACAGGTCAGGTGACCCAAACTGACCAATCGGGTATTCCATCCCATCTGCCCTTCTTCGGTATAGAAGCTGAGGGATCAAAGGCCTTGGGCTTCCTATTCAAGGGTCTCTTTGGGGGGTTTCTCATTCAATGGCTTGGTTCTTCAAAGGTTCTCTTTTTTCAATGACCGATGTCTGAGGAAGACCCTGTCTGCTTGCCTGCCTTTGATCCCCATCAGCGTGTTCCGGAATCCAGTTCCCATCCGTTACTGAGTCCGGTCTGGGACTTCCCCAGTGCCTGCTGGTGAGATCTCCCTGGGAGCTTGATACCTCCTTGGAGTGAGAGGTGGGGGAGATAATCTGTCATCTTGTCATTGGCCAGCCTGGCCCAAGCTGTAACACCTGCTTATCATACTTCTGATTAATAACATGATAAATAACTGATACTTCTGGAAAAAGGGGGGATAATAATACAACAGCTAGATAATTGTTACTCTTGGCAGAAAAAACACAGAAACTAAAGAAGGACAGCGTCTTGTCAGAAAGTGCTGAAACACGTAAAATAGAAGTAGTTTGAGGAAACCTTTGATTTGTAACCTTCTGAGTACCTCAGTATAAGAAGGCCATCAAGCTATTGGAGTGTGTCCAAAGGAGAGCGACCAAGATGGTGAAAGGCCTCGTGGGCAAGACTTATGAGGAGCAGCTGAGGTCACTTGGTTTGTTCAGTTTGGAGAAGAGAAGGCTGAGGGGTGACCTCATCACAGTCCACAACTTCCTCAAGGGGGGCAGTGGAGGGGGAGGTGCTGATCTCCTCTCTCTGGTGACCAGCAATAAGACGCGAGGAAACGGAATGAAGCTGTGTCAGGGGAAGTTCAGATTGGACATTAGGAAAAGGTTCTTCATTAAGAGGGTGGTCAGTCACTGGGACAGGCTCCCCAAGGAAGTGGTCATGGCACCAACCCTGTCAGAGTGCAAGGAGCATCTAGACAATGCTCTTAGTCATATGATTTAGTGTTAGGTAGTTCTGCAAGGAGCAGGGAGTTGGACTCAATGATCCTTATAGGTCCCTTGCAACTTGAGGTATTCTATGATTCTGTGGTTCTACAAAATGAGATTTAACTTTTTCTAAAACATTAATTCAATAGCAAGATAAAATTCAAAATGAAATTCAACCTCAGCCCTGGGTCCTAACTCTAATCTTGGTTTCAAAGGCCACTGAAGGCTGTCAGTTCCCTTGGGATTCCCAGAGAATACTACCTGTATCATGAAGCCTCCTTCACCATTAATATCTCTTTTTATGTTGTCAAAATGTGATTAAAGTGTTGCAAAGGCCTGTTTCTTATTGAAGCCTGAGATATCATAACATCACAGGTTTCTTCCCATCACCAATGTTAATAAACTGTTTCATAATGTGAGTTTACAAAAAGATTTCCATTATATGACCTCTTTACTTTTAAAAATATGATTAAATTATTCCTTGCATGTGTATTATGTTTATTCCCCTCACTTTGTACCAATTTACTGTGTGTATGACCAGTGACTCCTATCTCAGATGTGTTTGGGACGTTAGAAAGCTTGACTACTGTCATCATGCTAAGATGATTGGAAACATTTAACTGTATGAATGTACAACAACCTCTGAGCTTCAGCTGTGCCATTCTTCTGTCTGCAGACATTTATTTAAACACTGTCAGCAGCTGCAGAAGGCCTTTACAGCAGAGAACACTTTGGCCCTTTGGGACTCATTACAAGAAATGAGGGCTCCAATTGAAAAGTTGTGAGCATCCTTGTTGCAGTTGTAACTAGAGTCACTGATACTCCCCAGGCTGGTCTTTATAGATGCAATCACTTAATAAGGGTCTTGATGCCTATAATAGAATTAAGTGTCAAATGATACTCTCCTGGTGCATTTCCTGTGATATGAGTAATGCTCAGTCACTCACAATGTTTTCCATTGGTATCTCTAGCCAGGAAGCTTTGGGGTAGAGGCAGATTCTCCAGTTTCACATCTAAAAATCTGAACTATTCCAAAAATAGCAGTTCAGAGGTGGAATTTCTGATCATAGTATTAATGAAAAAAAAAATAAAAACTGTTCCTTCTACTTCACTTAATTGAAGTGGCTATATTAGTCACATTTAGAAACCCAGGGTCCTTCTGTTGTTAATGCAATGGAACATACATGTCCCAAAGACTCTTCTCATAGAAGTTAGAGCTGCAATACCTGCATATTTCAGATATACCTGGGGACACCACCCTGCGCCCACCCCAATCATGCGTATTACCTCTTGTCATGTGTTAGGTGGTTTTGTAGCTTTGGTTCTGGGGCTAACAGCAGTATATGTATTCTCAGTACCATAGTCTCAGAGGTGTCAGTTTCGGTTGGGAAACACCAGTACTATTCTTGTCATAAAAAAAAGATTCGAGATTAGTTTGGTGGCAAGGATTCAGCATGAAATGCCCTTAATACTTTCTTTCTAATGTTCCCAGTAAGGCAATGGCATAGACCTGTGCCTTCTAGGCCAATTCAAAAACTACATGATGATTCCCCTTTTATAAGAGATCAAGACAGTTACTGATTGGACTCTATGTGTATCTTTTATGTCTAATTGTTGCAGTTTACATCCTTATCATCCTTGCACTCCTATCATTATCATACCCATGGAAGCCATTTTGTACTTAATAAACAAAGATTTGTCATTCATTTTTGACAGGACAGTGCATCTGTTAACCCTTCTCCACACCACACTTAATCTGATATAAAGAAGTCGATCATTTCAGTCCCAACTTGAATGAGACTCATTTTTATGAATGATTTAGCAGAGTCAGTCTTCATTCATTTATCCAAAGCAAGGAATGTTCCAGAGAGTCTTACATAAGGTTTGCTAAAAACTAAAGCTAGTGCAGTTTTTCCAGCAGCAAGGAGCCTTCCAGGATCACGCAAACAATTTAAGTGTAAGAGGTGAGTGCTGCAAATGTTTACATCTTAGGTGTGGTGAGATTTATTATGTTTTCATCCTCAGCCACTGTACACTTTCTGCAGACAGGACACCATCTCCCCTGCACCAGCCTCAGAGAAGCCAATAATTCCACCAAGCATTCCCTGTAGCCTGATACCTGGAGAGCTGCATCCTCCCTTGGAAGCCTGGTCTCAGTTGAGACCTCTGCTGTTCCAAGGTATACTGGTTTTGGCTGGGATAGAGTTAATTTTCCTCACAACAGCGCATATGTTGCCATATTTTGGATTTGTAACCACAAGGGTATTGATAATACACCAATGTTTTAGCTATTGCTGAGCATCACACAGCGTCAAGGCCTTTTCTGCTTCTCACGCTGAACCTCATGCTGGAGGTGCACAAGAAGTTGGGAGGGCACACAGTTGGGACAGCTGACCCGGCCTAACCAAAGGGATATTCCATACCATAAGTCATCCTGCTCAGCAATAAAAGCTAGGAGAGAAAAAGAGGAAGGGGGGACATTCCGGGTTACGGTATGTGTCATCCCAGGTAAATGTTAGGTATGATGAAGCCCTGCTTTCTTGGAAAGGCCTAAGCATCTGCCTGCTGATGGGAAGTTGTGAATGAATTCCTTATTTTGCTTTGCTTGTGCATGCAGCCTTTGCTTTAGCTATTAAACTGTCTTTATCTCAACCCATGAGTTTCTGCCTCTTACCCTTCTGATTCTTTCCCCCATCCTGCTAATGGAGGAGTGAGCAAGCAGCTGTTTAGGGCTTAGCTGCCTACCAGGGTTAAACCACAACACAAGAGTAGTTGCTCCAGTCTGTGCTGGGGACCATGCCCTGTGGCACATCACCACCTTTCTTGAGCACATGTATATGGCACTCATCAGAATTTCTAGCCCCCTTTGGTGCACAAGCTGCTGTGTCTGTTGAATGCTGTCTCTCAGGGTGATAAAGTTTTTCCTTATATCTGCCTGGAGTTACCTATGTTGCAACTGGTGTCTGATGCTTCTCATCCTACTGTGTACCATTAGGTAGAAGACAGGAAAAAGATCAAGCCTTTACCTTCTTTTCTTCAAGGATGAACAAATCCAGCTGTCAGCCTTTCCTTGTACATCACACACTTCAGATTCCTAACAATCTTTGTGGCGCTGCTGTAGACTCATTCCAGGATTTCAGTGACTTTCTTTTTCTGGAGAGCGCAAATCTGGATACAGTGCTGCAGATAAGGTCTCATTAAGTGCAGAGTATATTGGAAGAATCACTGCAAAGCTGTTTTCTACCCATTGGCCCACAGTCAGCTTACGTGAATCTAGTGCTTACATTTGCCTTTACTGAACTTAATGAATTTGCCTGTATGTGCTATCCCTTCAACTGGATCAGTGATAAGGTTGTTAAACAGTGTTGACTAGAATTTTCATGACTGTGGGAGTCCAGTGGTGACTGGCCTTCATGTGGGTTGTATACCAGTGTTCATAACATTTTCAGCCTCACAGTCCAGCTGATTTTCCATCCATCTTATAGTCCATTTATTCAGCCCATGCTCCACCAATATGGCTATCAATATAATTTAGTAGACAATCTCAAAGACTATAAAGGAAATAAATATCCAGTGGTCCCTGCTTATCCACAAAGACAATCACGTCCTAATAGAAGGGAATCAGGTTGGTCAGGCACATTTTTAATTGGATGGTTGTTTCCCATCACCCTCCTGTCCTTCATGTGCTTGCTCCTGTTCTTCATGTGCTTGTAGCTTCTAGGGGAATTTGCTCAATGACAACTGAGTTTATAGTTGAAATTCAGAAGATTTGTATCTGGTTTACAAATTTTCTTTCCTCAAAAATGAAGGAACCCGTGGATCAAGTGGTTGTATTCAGACCTAATCTGAATCAAGCAAGACAATTTATTCTTCCACAGAAAAAGTCTTTCTTATTAATAACTGAGCAGGAGGAGGGCAGTAGTCATAGGGGGTTCCATTTCCATTCTGAGGGGAACTGAGGGTGCCATATGCAGGCCGGACCCTTCCCACAGGGAGGTCTGCTGCCTCCCTGGGGCCCGTGTTAGGGATATAACCAGGAAGCTTCCTGGCCTGACAGGGCCCTCAGATTATTACCCTCTTTTGATCTTACAGGCAGACGGTGATGAGCTGGAGAGTAGAAGTCTGAGGGCAATGAAGAAAGATTTCAAGGCCTTGGGGCGGCTTGTCAAGGGTTTGGGAGCACAAATCGTGTTCTCCTCTGCCCCTCCAGTTTTGGGGACTGACGAATGGGTAAACAAGAAAATCGGGCAGATCAATACCTGGCTCCAAAACTGGTGCTACCAGCAGGGCTTTGGCTTCTATGATCATAGTTTGATCTACAGGACACCGGGCCTGCTTGCTAGGAATGGGAAAACCCTATCCCGAAAGGGGAAAAGGGTCCTAGGCCAAGAGTTAGCAAGGCTCATGGACAGGGCTTTAAACTAGAATCGAAGGGGGAAGGGGATAAAACCAGGCCCACTAGTAATGAGCCTAGGGATAAAGGGCCAAGGATGGGGGTGAAATCGGTAGCCCAGCTCAAGTGCATCTACACGGATGCACGTAGCATGGGCAACAAAGGGGATGAGCTGGAAGCCATTGTGCAGCAGGACAGCTATGATGTAGTCGCCGTCACGGAAACGTGGTGGGATGACTGTCATGACTGGAATGCTGCAATGAATGGCTATAAGCTCTTCAGAAGGTATAGGCAAGGAAGGAGAGGCGGGGGTGTGGCTCTGTACATTAGGGAATGTTTTGATTGTATAGAGCTAGATTCCAGTGATGATAAAGTCGAGTGTTTATGGGTAAGGATGAAGGGGAAGGCAAATAAGGGAGATCTTGTGCTGGGAGTATGCTATAGACCACCCAACCAGGATGAGGAGACAGATGAAGTATTCTATAAGCGGCTGGCTGAAGTCTCGCAATCTCCAGCCCTTGTTCTGGTTGGGGACTTCAACCTGCTGGGTATCTGCTGGACATATAACACAGCAGAGAGCAGGCAGACTAGAAGGTTCCTCGAGTGCATGGAAGATAACTTCCTGACAAAACTGGTAGGTGAGCCTACCAGGGGAGGTGCCTTGCTGGACCTACTGTTCACAAACAGGGAAGAACTAGTGGGAGATGTGGTGGTCGGAGGTCATCTTGGGAGATAGTCCTGAAGGGCAAAGGGGTCCAGGAAGGCTGGACACTCTTCAAGAAGGAAATCTTAAAGGCCCAGGAGCAAGCTGTCCCCAAGTGTCGCAAGTTTAAAGGGTGGGGAAAATGGCCAGTCTGGATGAATAAGGAACTTCTGATGGGACTGAGGAATAGAAGGAGGGTTTACCACCTTTGGAAGAAGGGACGGGCAACTCAGGAGGAGTAAAGAGATCTTGTTAGGTTACACAGAGAGAAAATTAGGAAGGCACAAGCCCAGCTGGAGCTCAACTTGGCCACTAACATAAAGGACAACAAAAAAAGTTTTTATAAATACATGAACAAAAAGAGAGGCCTGTCAGCCTGACCTTGGTACCAGGAAAGATCATGGAGAGGATCATCTTGAGTGAGCTCTCAGGGCAAGTGCAGGGCAGCCAAGAGATCAGGGCCAGCCAGCACGGGTTTAGGCAAGGGAGATCCTGCTTAACCAACCTGATCTCTTTCTATGACCATGTGACCCGCCTTCTGGATGCGGGGAAGGCTGTGGACGTTGTCTGTCTGGACTTCGGTAAGGCCTTTGACACCGTCCCCCACAGCATTCTCCTGGAGAAGCTGGTGAACCATGGCATAGGCAAGTGTACTCTTCACTGGGTTAAAAACTGGCTGGATGGCCATGCCCAGAGAGTTGTGATTAATGGGGTGAAATCCTCTTGGCGGCCGGTCACCAGTGGTGTCCCTCAGGGCTCAGTTTTGGGGCCAGTTTTGTTTAATATCTTTATCAATGGTCTGGATGAGGGGATAGAGCGCACCCTCAGTAAGTTTGCAGACAACACCAAACTGGGTGGGAGTGTTGATCTGCTTGAGGGTAGGAAGGCTCTGGAGAGGGACCTGGACAGGCTGGACCAATGGGCCAAGGCCAACTGTATGAGGTTTAATAAGGCCAAGTGCCGGGTCTTGCATTTCGGTCACAACAACCCCAAGCAACATTACAGGCTTGGGGAAGAGTGGCTTGAAAGCTGCCCAGCAGAAAAGGACCTGGGGGTGCTGGTGGACGGCCAGCTTAACATGAGCCAGCAGTGTGCCCAGGTGGCCAAGAAGGCCAACAGCATTCCAGCTTATATCAGGAATAGCGTGGCCAGCAGGAGCAGGGAAGTGATGGTGCCTCTGTACTCGGCACTGGTGAGGCCTCACCTCGAGTACTGTGTTCAGTTCCGGGCCTCTCTGTACAAGAGGGACATTGAGGTGCTGGAGCGTGTCCAGAGGAGAGCTACCAAGCTGGTGAGGGGTCTGGAGACCAAGTCATATGAGGAGAGGCTGAGGGAACTGGGCGTGTTTAGTTTGGAGAAGAGGAGGCTGAGGGGAGACCTCATTGCCCTCTACAACTACCTGAAAGGAGGGTGTAGAGAGGAGGGTGTTGGCCTCTTCTTCCAGGGGAATAATGACAGGACCAGAGGAAATGGTCTGAAGCTGCAGCAGGGGAGGTTTAGATTAGATATTAGGAAGAATTACTTTACTGAAAGAGTGGTCAGGCACTGGAACAGCCTGCCCAGGGAGGTGGTTGAGTCGCCATCCCTAGAGGAATTTAAGAAACATGTAGATTTGGCACTTCAGGGCATGCTCTAGTGACAGAGATTGTAGGGGGTTTTTTTTTGTTTGTTTTTTGTTTTGTTTTTTGTGTGTGTATGGTTGGACTCAATCTCAAAGGTCCTTTCCAACCATGAAGATTCTATGATTCTATTCTAAGCGTGGCCAGCAGGTCGAGGGAGGTGATTCTCCCCCTCTACTCCAGTCTTGTGAGACCGCACCTGGAGTACTGCACCCAGTTCTGGAGCCCCTACTACAAGAAAGATATGGACGTGCTGGAATGTGTCCAGAGAAGGGCCACGCAGATGATTAGAGGGCTGGAGCACCTCTCCTATGAGGACAGACTGCGAAAGTTGGGGTTGTTCAGTCTGGGGAAAAGAAGGCTCCGAGACCTTATAGTGGCTTACCAGTATCTTAAGGGGGCCTGCAAGAAAGCTGGTGAGGGACTTTTCAGGATGTCGGGTAATGGTAGGACTAGAGGGAATGGATTAAAACTAGAAATGGGTCGATTCAGACTGGACGTTCGGAAGAAGTTCTTCACCATGAGGGTGGTGAGACACTGGAACAGGTTGCCCAGAGAGGTGGTGGAAGCCCCATCCCTGGAAGTTTTTAAGGCCAGGACGGACAGGGCTCTGAGCAACCTGATCTAGTGGGAGGTGTCCCTGCCCATGGCAGGGGGGTTGGAACTAGATGATCTTTAAGGTTCCTTGCAACCCTAACAATTCTGTGATTCTATGAATCCTATCCTTACCTTCTGTTCATTCATAGAATAATTTATGCTGGATGGGACTTCAGAAGATCTCAAGTACAGCATCCTGCTCAAAGTAGGTACAGTCTAGTAGAATCATAGAATTGTCTAGAACGATAGGTTGAGGTGGATAAACATTTCCCTTGATTTACTGACTATGGTACTGTTTATGCAGTCCAGAATACAGTTGAGCTGCTCAGCTGCCAAGGCACTCTGATGACTGATGTTCAGTTTCCTGTGTACCAAGACTCGCAGATCCTCTTCTGCAGAGCTTCTACCTAGCCAGTCAGTCCCCTGCCTGTGTCATTGCCAGGGGTTATTCCTTGCCACATGCAGGAATTTGCATTTGTTTGCATCCTTGTTCAATTTCATGCAGTTCCTATTGGCCAATTCTTCAGGCAGTGTATGTCCTTGAGTGTCATTCCCCTCCAGTTTTGTGTCATCTGTAAACCTGGTGAGTAAGCACTCCCTCACCTCCTGCAAGTCATTGATAAAAACAAGACAGATGCCCAGATAGACCCCTGCATTATTTCAGCGTAGACACATTGACCACTCCAGGTAGAGTATGACCCATTGACCCAATCTCTGAGTCTGATAATCCAGTCAGCCTCTTTATCCATCTAGTTGTCCCTCCATCTAGACTGTAAAGTCGTAACTTGGCTACAATACGATGGAAGACAGTGTTGAAAGTCTTGCTAAAGTTCATGTAAGTGGCATCTGCTGCTCTTCCTTCATCCACAAATCCAGTGATTTTTATGCCAGATATAGGTTGGCCTGTATTTCCCTTTCATACATCTACGCTGACTTCTCCCAGTCACCTTCTTCTTCATGTGACCAAAAACATGTTCCAAGAAGAATTAATCCATTATTTTCCCAGGAACAGAAGTGAGGGAGTTGAATGGCCTGTAGTTTCTCACGCTGACTTTTGAAGATGTTCACATTACACCCAAAATGTATTGCAGCAAAGGAAGCAGCTCTTATCTTTTTTTTCATCTCATCTGGTTGCCACAGTTGCGCTTGCTTCCTATAAAACCTGAAAGTTTATTCTGCACTGATTCTGTGTATACAGAGGTAATTTTAAACAAGTCCAGACAGAGATTTCTGTATTATAAATACTGCATTGAGATAGATGAGCCTCAACTGATGGGTCTTTCCTGACTTGCTGCCCATTTTTCTCAGCCTAGTGGAGATAACATATGTGCATGAGGTGAATATCACTGCCATGCTGATGGTCACAATTACATTGCCTTTAAAGGCTAGAAATCATAACAGGTGGGACATGACAAAAGCAGCAGTTCATTTAGCTGCCCATATAGAACTATTCTATGTCTGTAGAATGCTTTTGGCATAGCCACAGGTGTAGAATGGCAATGCAAGCTGATGGCAGCTTTTTTTTACATCTTGGTGAGGTAGAACAGTGGGTTACCAATGGCAATGAAGCAGTCATAAGGTGTGACCACTATGAGGAAGTACTTTCTGGTAACAAAGAGAGGAGGTGTGAGTGTGTGAGAGAGATGTAGAGAGATGAATTTTAAATGCAGCGAGATGATCCAAGATGAAACTTTCACTGCAATAAAAGCTAATCTAAGGTGCCCTTGAAGTAGAGGTTGCACATCAAGCAACAAAATATA
This sequence comes from Alca torda, assembly GCA_008658365.1. NCBI lineage: Eukaryota > Metazoa > Chordata > Aves > Charadriiformes > Alcidae > Alca > Alca torda. The sequence goes on along the minus strand of CM018094.1, from coordinate 185,602 downwards.
ACTAATATGAGACTCCAGAATGAGTGAATGTGGACTTCCTGAAAGTTCCTTTAAGAATACAAATCCCTAATTCAAAGCATCTCAAGAATCTGGTGAATAATTACCCCAGAAGTTGAATCAAAGCAGTGCTACAGAGCCATGGATATGCTGGAGTGGAGCATTGGGACATGGAGACATAGGGACTTTAGAGCTGATGTCTATCAGAAAGTTAATTTCAACAGATTGATCTACCTTCTTCACAGGAGAGGAGCAGGTACATTACTGAGCATGAATTATCTGATCTTTTTGTAGAAGCCATTGTAGAATCAATGACCCTCAAGGACTGCCCATTTCTTATTTTAGATAACAAGACTTCAGTCTCAGCTGAGGATATTCACATTGCAAACCACTCAGACTAGTGAATCCCCCAACTAACCCTGTATCAATACAGACACAAGCCAAGTGAACGAAATAATTGTTCAGTTCCCATACTCCCATTTACGGAGTTTTTCTTTCCCTTCCAATCTTTCCTTGTCTTCTCTTCTGTCCCTTAGAGTCTGATTTCTCAGTGCTCTGTCTGTCCAGTTACTGGATTTCTTTTTGTGTATTGATTTGCTTGCTTGGTGAAGGGAGCACTTCCACTTAAAAAGAAATAAACCAAAACAAATAAACATAGAAACAGTGTTTAAAAAAATGTTTCCGAGGGATAAAATTTTCAGGAATGCCTTGGATAATCTCATCTCTGCTTTTAACCGAAAAGGACTCCCCTAAGTGCCCAGCTGTCAAAGACCCTACTAATACAGTATAATAATGAAAAAGAAAAATAGTAAGCAGAGACAGCTCCCTGTTACTCCCACATACACCAGAGAAAGTTAAAACTGTGCAGAATCCATGGAAAATGCTTTACACTGTTGACTCCAGAGGCTTGTCATCCATCCTTTCACTGGGCACACCTATGTGAGAGGAAGAAAAAGGTAAGATCTTGCCAAGATCTTGTCTGGGGAAGACACTAGGGTAAGACAGGATTCTTTCTGAGCAGGTAGTGGAAGAAAGAGAGGTGTCTCTTAACACACATCTTTCCTTGGAAATAGAAAATAATTTTCTGTCCATAAAATTATCTCTGCTGGCCTGATTGAAAAGCTCTAGTGCCACACCTTTCATCCTGTAGCAAGAAGCATTATTTCTACTGTCTCTGCTTGCAACTGAGAGGCAAGAATTCCTTGGAGAATTTGAGAAGTTGCCTCTGGGGGAGAAAACAGACTTGTTTCTTAAAGGCCTTCTTTTGGGGAGTTGTCTTTACAGGGAACGTGTGATCATGGTGTCTGTAAAGGCTTGCATGGAAATGCAGCAAATTAAGGATGAGATTAGGCTGGAGGACTGAGACCATATCAAGTTTCAGTCCTCCCTGAAGCAGTGTAGGCTCTACCTAGCACATCTTACTTTGGAGTGGAAGCCATTGAGCAGCCTCATGTGACATCCAGAAGGTTATCATGATTAAATGCTTCACATGAACATGATTATATCCTGAGTGCTGCAGCTGCACAGACATCCCAGCTGTGGACAGAGAATTGGGGGTGCATGGTTGGGGGGAGGGAACTAAATTGACCTAATCAACTTACAGAGACATTTGACAATAAAGCACCTAACTTAACTGATATGAGGGTGGGACTTGCTCTGGTTACCTAAGCATGGGTTCTCTATGATCTTTCAAGTACCTCGGATAATCATTGCAGAAAGTTACAGAACTCCTATCGGTCCTGTTTCACATCTAGCAATGCCATCTTGATGTCCCACGTTCCCTAAGGCATGCCAAAGTGAACACGGCATCTATGTGTGAAAGCTGTTCTGAGCATCTAAACTGTCAGATCTAGGCCATATCTCAATTTAACTCTGCCAGAAATTTATCAGCCTATAAGCTTTTCCTTCAAGGTGAGCTGAATATTTACCTTTCCTTCATTGAGATAAATTGGCTCTCTATTATTTGAAATGTCTGTCTTGATGTTTATATAGTATGTAGATAACTACATTTCTTTTTCTTAATTCAGTTGTCTTCATTTTACACCAATTTACTCTCCATCTTTTTAAATGTCAGTTTTCTAGTCTAAGCTCATAATTGAGCTTCTTTTAATAGGCAACGAAAAGCACAATGATCGAAGGGCTGCAGAACCTGCTCCCTGAGGAAGGACTGAAGGAGTTAGGGTTTTTCTCCCTGTAGGAGAGAAGGCTCAGGGAGGACCTCATCACAGTATTTAAAAGGTGACAAAGAGGACGGAGGCTCTCTCTTCACAAGGAGTCACATGGAGAAGACAACGGGCAACGGGCACAAGTTACACTGGGAGAGGTTTTTATCTTGACATAAGAAAAAATATTTCTTACAATAAGAACAATCATTCACTGAAACAACCTCCACAGGGACTTGGTAGAGTCCCCATTGCTGGAGGTTTTCAAGATGCAATTGGACAGTGTGCTAGATAATCTCATCTAGGTTCCCTTTCTCATGAAAGGGTGGACCAGATGTTTTGAGGTCCCTTCCAACTTGGGCTATTCTGATTCTCGAAGTACCTTTCACAGGAGAATTCAACCCATCAGAAGCCAAATACTAAACTGTTGGTCTAAACTGAACAGTGTTTAACAGTATCTAATCTAATCTAATAAAGAATTAGTTTCACTAATAGTTAAAAGAAAGGCGCATATGTGGCTAGTAGCTTAGTATTTGGCTGAGGATCAACCAAAAATGAGATTTCTGAATATACCAACATCTTATCTTTGTCTGAAGTAGCATTTAGGATTTGTATGCAGGCTCTATCTGTATTATTAAACAATGTCAGGAATGTTTCTGGTGTCTAAGTCAAATGGCATGAAACGTGCATACCACGTTATGTTTTTTAACTACCAAATACAGTGGTAACTAGAAAGGACCCCCGGCTGAGGCTTGTCTATGAGTGGGATGGGCCAAATACCTTGCTAGATAACATTAAACTTCAGGTGCAGAGACCTCCATTGTACCTGAACATAGATGTCTGAAAGTGGAGCTGCATTCCATCCCAATGTCTTAAAACACACAGTTTACAGATGTTTTCTACTAGTTTAGATCCTTTAGAAGACTAGTGAGCACTGAAGTTATAATAGTGGCTGGTAGAAACGTTTCACAGAAATACCTATGGTACATGGTCTACACAGAGAGATAGTCCTCTGCTATTTTCTCCATGGTTCTGCATGCCTGGGAATATAGATATCTTCATTTCAGCTTATAGAATAGATTCTTTTTATATCAAAACAGAGAAAGAGGTAACTACAGATAGCGATTCATTTATTTTAAAGTGATATTATTTCTTTTGAGTGGAAAATGAACACATAATTAATTTAAAGAATTAATATCTCTGAAAGGTAATTCCTGATTTCTAGTCAGCCCTGGCACTTATCTGATGTTGTAGTATAATGACAACTGAGCAGTCTTTTGGTAGGATAGTGCTTACATGATAACTCAAGAAGTCATGCTTCAGACACTTGATGCAAAAGTTTCAAATTGCCATTTTTTGAAATGTGCATTTTTTTAACCAGAATTTCAAACCACTGCAAGCAGCTGTAAAATTGAACTTAAACATATTATCTTTATACTAAGTCAGATTGTGTTGTTACGAGCTTATCTATTACAGAAAAATAGCTCCTGTCCTGCACAATGGGAGTTAGAGAGCACTTCAGACACAAGATTTCAGTTGCCCATCAATGCTCGATGGTTGGAACCTGAATTTCAGTGGTTACACTCGATTCTAAGAGAAGTGATTCAAAGCAAAAATAGTTTAAAATATGAGTAGTCCCAGACAAATAAATGATTCATTTCACTCTTGATTGACCTAATTTATCTTTGGATGTTTGCAGTGAGAATGTCTCCACCTGAACTGGTTGTGTTCCAGTGCATAGAAATAAGGCACTGCCAGAATCAAGTTTTATGTCCTATTTTAAATGTCTAAATACACAGTTGAATTAATTATGGCTTTAAAATGCTTGTGACTTTTGAGTGATTATAAAAGGACTCTATATTACAGCTCAAATGGATTGTAAATGTCTAAATCTGGTTAAATGAATCAACATCTTCATCTGATCTAATTCTCCTAAAATTCTCCTTTTATACCTCCTGCTTTCATCCGTGATACTGACCGTCTATAATCACAAAAGGCTCTTGAAAGAAAGCCCTGATGTCCCTTGATGTCCCTTGTTTTACATTCTAAACATCTGTCTGTGGCAAATTGGACACTGTGGTCATTCTCATCCTTAGTAAATGTACTAAAAAAACCCTTTCCTTTTTAACTGTTTCTTAAGAGATCCTTTTACCTCCTTGTTTCGGAGGGTGTAGATGAAAGGGTTTAGCATGGGAATAACAACAGTATAGAGGATAGAGATGGTGTTGCTTTTGTCAGGTGAAGATGTGGCCCCAGGCTGAGCATACATGAAGAAAACAGTCCCAAAGAACAAGCTGACAGCCAGCATGTGAGAAGAGCAAGTGGAGAAGGCCCTGTGCCTGCTCTCAGCTGAAGGCATTTGGACAATAGTAATAATTATATAAACATAGGAGATAAAAACCACCAAGGCAGTACCCACAATAATTGATCCACACACAGCTAGCATTACTATTTCATTGACGAGCGTGTCTGAGCAGGAGGTATGCATCACTGCAGGAACATCACAGAAGAAGTGGTTTATTTCTTTGCGCCCACAGAAGGACAAACTGAATGTAAAGCCTGTCTGGATGGTGCAATTGATGCAGCCTGACAGATAAGAGCCCACCACCATAAAAACACAGAGTCTTTTATTCATAATGATTTGGTACAGCAGTGGATTGCAGATGGCAGTGAAGCGATCATAAGCCATCACAGCAAGAAAGAAGGCTTCCGTTGTACCAAAGAGAGAGAAGAAGAACATTTGAGATGCACACCCATTGTAGGAAATGATTCTTCTGCCTAGTGAGAATGCCAGTGCTGCTTTGGGAGTGATGACAGAGGAATAGCAGATGTCTAAGATGGACAAGTTCTCTAGGAAAAAGTACATGGGAGTGTGCAGTTTGGAGTCCATTCTAATGATGAGGATCATGCAGGCATTTCCTACCACAGTGACAATATACATTGTTGAGAAGAGAACAGAGAGGAAGAACTGTGATCCTGGATGCGATTTAAACCCAGTCAAAATGAACTCGGTTACGTTGGTGTGGTTTTCCATGTTTCCTGTCAGATGATGTTCAAATAAGAAATTAGAATGTAGTTGACACTCCTACTTTAGATTATTTACCACTTTAGAATATTTACCACTTTGGAGAAGCAATTAGGAGAATAAGATAAACCATGAGATATATGAAACCTAAGAAACATGAAAAATAGAGAGACAGATGGAAAATGGATTCATCTATCATATCTGAAGATTTTTCTAATATATTCATTTACAGATGAAGCAATTACCCTGTTATATTCTCTGCAGTGCAAAGAAATATTCTTCATGCAGCTCATCCAACCTATTCTAAAGGTTTATATAAACATTATTATTATTATATGTAAGGCTATAGTCAATCAAGAAACAGGCATTTCATTCTAAACTTAGTCTAAACAACTATTTCTGATATAACTGGGAAGAAAAGTCTCCCCCTAAGATTGCAGCTAACCCCCAAAAGACTGCTCTCCCCTCAACAAAAGAACAAATGAATATGCTTCTTCAGCTGATGGAAAACAATTTAAAAATATATGAGCCAAGAAATGCATGGAAGAAGTGTGGATAATTGTAAAAAAAAAAAAAAAAAGCCTACTAAAAAAAAGGCAACACTTCTTTATGTGAGAAACTGAGGGTTGGTTTTTTTTAAAGTACTTGTAACAACAGTCTCAAATGTTTATATTTCTTAAATAAATTTTCTCTATTAAAATATTTACATCACAGAGGATGTTCAAAATAATATTAATCAACAGAATATTTCAAGTGATTGCTTTTCAATTATGTTTAGTGACTTTGTTTTCATAAATTTGGTGTCATCTCACCTAGGCTTGAGTATATGCAGTGGGTTGATGTCTACGTTAGAACTAATAATATAGATTACCTTTAAATTCAGTGGATAGAAATAAACACTCCCACTTTAGAGTATTTACTATAGAAGGTATAAATCATATTCTAGGATTTTCTGCTTCTCTCCATTGACCTAAAGGGAAGTCCATCTCAGTCACAGCTAACTATTCTCTGTGTATGAAGATGTACATAAATGTATAAAGCTGTCATATGAATCCCCATCCAGTTACTGGTATTTTGTTTGCTCTGTTGTCATTTCCAATAGATACATTATCATCACCCTCGTGTACCTAATCTTTTTAAAACACTGAATTAATTTTTAACACATTACTTCAGCCATCTCTTTATAATCCTTGAAATATACCCTCAGCTCTGGGTACCCTCTGAAGCCCTATTCACTTTGTTCTTTTTTTTATTCATGTATCTTAGAAAAGGAAATAACTTTGGAGAAAGAACTTCTCTTTGCATATCCTCACTTATCAAATATTTTGGCTAGTTACCCTTGGGATTTTTCTGTATGGAGAACTTAAGTTCAGACAGTCACAGTTAAGCACCTGGTCTAAACCTATTGTCTATAGCTTCTTCTATTGTCAAAAGAGAGAAAGAGATGCATCCACGGTGTGATTCTTCTAGTCCTAATGTACCTGTTTAAAACATAAGGGGAAAATGGTCCCTTATCTATCTTCATTAGAAAAGGAATGATGCAAGCAAGAACACGAGAAGAAAAAAGGGATACCTTTATCCACAACAATATAAAGGAAAATGCCAAAATTGTATGTCACTATGATCAACCAGTTAATGGATGTGTAATCCTGTCTGACCTAATTATCCTTATTTTAAAATCTTTATTTTTATTCTGGTTTTGTGTGTAACCATCAATGATTTAAATGTAGCAGATACAAACTTATGAAATAATTTCATAACAATAAAACATCTTTTCAATGGAAAGGTATCCTATATCCTATTAAAAATTGTTTTGTTGAAATAACACTACTGCTGTAAGTAAATGGCTTTTTGAACGGCTAAGAACGAAGCTGCTGGATATGCTTTTATAGTCAGTGAGAAGCGCATTTTAGGAAGATTTTTTATTCACTTGAGATCTGAAGTCTCTCTGGAATTGTCTGTCTCTGTTGATCAAACAGAAAGTCTAGGATAACTGATGTAGACCCATTAAATACTGGCTTCTTGTTAATTGACTTACCTTCCAGAAGAACTAACTGTATTCATGAGCCCTGTTTACTTTAAGTGCTATGGAACCAAAATAAAGACACAATGATTTTTAATCCAGTTCTATCACTAAACTTAGCAAAGCAAAGCTCAGACCTCACAAACCACGACACATGTACCTTGTAATATCGTGGCTAAGGTCAGGTGTGTTTTTTGGAATTCAGATTTCATAAACACATTGCCAAAAACATTGACCATTTTTTCTACTCAACTGATTTTTCAATAGTCTCTTGGTAATCAACAAATCACTGACCTTTCATCTCGCTGGTTGTGAAGGCATTCTCCTTGGCATGTTGCTCATATATAATTTAATAGATGTACATAAAAACACTAGAGATTCAGCTTCTGGGTTTTCACAGCAGTCATCTGAACTTCAAATGAGATATTTTTTCCTTGTGCCATTTCTCTTTGTCTGCAAAAGAAGAGAAACCTAGAAGAAAACCCAAACAATAAAGTGCAATGCTGCTTCTGTGTGTTTTTACCCCCACTTTTTTCACGGTTACTTAAGTGGAGCTCTTCATGCCCCGTAAGATTTCTTTCTGATAAGCAAAATACTGTGGATCTTATCAAATCTCTATTAGCCATTAGAATCTTTTTCCTTTCAGAATACCAGAATAGAACAAACACCATTGCCTTTTTCCCAAACAATGTGCTTCCTTTCCCTAAAAATGCCCAAGTTTTCACTAAGTGTGCTCTCTTCTCTGACTGGCAGGGAGAGAGTACTCACATCCTAAAATGCAGAGATGTGATTCAGATGGCTAAAAATGAGGGTCCATCCTCTAAAGGAAAACTCGCCTGGATTCCAGCAGCCACTCCAGGAAGAAAAAAGCATCTCACAACTCCCGTGTGGGTATTTCAGACACCCTAGGATATCCTGTTATTTTTCAACAAGCAAACTTGCATTCTTTTCAGCGCAGGAGCATCACATTTAGTTACAGTAGACTATATTAAATTATCTTTGGTTTGGATGGTGTTTTTAAATACATTTACATTAAATAGCTGTTCCTCTTCTTGATAATAAAAGCTTTTCATATTTTGTGACTAATCAATACCTTCTACAACCAGACCGTTTTACTTTTGCATACATTCTCACCAGCTCCCTGAGACAGATGATAAGATTAAGAGAGATGGTAAGGTTCTCAAGAGCTAAGATTGGACTGCTAGTCTTATCTACATTACTTGTGGGAGGTGATTTATCTACAATACTCCAAAGGCACCTAACCTTGAATTTACAAAAGTGTTTATTAGGCAAGCTTCCAGAAATAAACTTTTAGATGCAAGAGAGAACTTGCATTCTCAGAAGGTTTGTGTTTATATAATACTTGTCGGTGTTCTCTCCTTCCCTAAGAACACTTAGGGATCCCTGTTGAATAGGTAATTGATTATTTGCTTCATGTTCTCTAACTACATCATTATTAGTGGATACAAAAAACCATAACAATTGGACAATAATCCTCTTCACAGCATATTTGAAAGGTTTTCTAGACATAATTCCAAAGCAATGACCTTCAGATCAATCCTTTGAAAACAATCAACGTGTGTAGTCAAATCACTATATTAGAGGAGCTACACACCCTGCAAAATTTAATATTTCAATAGAAAGCTCACTAAGGAGTCCTGAAATGCTATGGTTTTCACTTTATATATGAAAAACTGAAATAAGAGGAGAAATAGGTTAGGTGATCATTGGTGTATAAATGCTTTAATTCAATATATTGTAATAAGAATAAAGTGGGCTTGACACTGTACTGATTTTGGCTGAGATAGAGTTAATTTTCTTCACAGTAGCTTGTATGGGGTTCTGTTTTGTATTTGTGATGAAAACAATGTTGATAACACAAGAATGTTTTAGTTACTGCTGAGCCGTGCTTTCACAGTGCCTGTGCCTTTTCCGTTTCTCACACTGCACCCACCACCAGTGAGTAGGCTGGGGTGGGCCAGAAGCTGTGATGGGACACAGCTGGGACAGTTGACCCCACCTGACCAAAGGTTTATTCCATACCATATGACTTCATGTTCAGCAATAAAAGCTGGGGGAAAGAAGGAGGACGGGGGGACATTTGGAGTATGGTGTTTTGTCTTCCCAAGTAACCATTATGCATGATGGAGCCCTGCTTTCCTGGTGATGGCTGAACACCCGCCTGCTGATGGGAAGTAGTGAATTAATTCCTTGTTTTGCTTTGCTTGTGTGCGCAGCTTTTGCTTTACCTATTAAACTGTTTTATCCCACCCATGAGTTTTCTCACTTCTACCCTTCTGATTCTCTCCCCTGTCTCACTGAGGGGAGAGTGAGCAAGCGCGTTTTTGGGGCTTATCTGCCTGCTGGGGCTAATTCACAACTAACACACAAGCCTGATCTGGGCGTTACAGGCTATGTTTAAAATCTACAAGGGAAACACGCACTTCTGGAGAGTGATTCATAACACCTATATATTAAAGATAAATAGAATAAATATCCTGTGGGGGTGACAATCCATGTCCATGAATAGTAAAGGAGCCTAGGGTAGTGTTCTTAGATCTCTAATTAGACACTAAACTTAGATGTCTAATTTTTAAGGTATTTTTTGTGGAATCCATGCTTATATATCTAACTATCTCTGTGGCTCTTGATCTCAAATGCAAAACTAAAGAACTACTGGATTTTTGGGGGGCTTCTTTACCATGCCATGGTTCATATTGTATTATATATTCATATTGTATCAATTATGTTTTCTCATAGCAGATTTTCTGCTAATACCTGGAATACAGCCAGCACCTTACGTTTCTGGTGGTAGCTTTCCAGTATGCTTAACTTCAAGTTGTTCTTGACACCTATGCTTAAAATTGTGCTAAGTCCTCAGAACGTCTTGTTTGGATTGGTTGTATCCATAGCAACAGTATGCACAGAACAACTTCTTCCAGCAAGTGTCTTAAGGTTTCCTCTCTGGAAAAATAAATGTTTCATTAACTGCAAAATCTAAAAAAGCAGTCTACTAGTTGTCCTGGTTCCGGCAGGGATAGGGTTAATTCTCCCCAAGAGACAGTATTCCATGCCATGTGAGCCACGCCCTCACTGAGCTGCCGGGGGAGGGGTCAGGAAGTCACCGCTTATAAGCCGGCTGGGGCGTCCCGGGCTGGCCGGTCGGGGAGTGGCGGTTCCGTAATCGGGTTTGTATAGTCCTTTATTTGTGTTATTGTTGCTATTTTTTCTTGTTCCGTCTGCTGTTCTGTTAAACTGCCCTTGTCTCAACCCAAGAGTATTGCCTTTTTCTTCTGTTTTGACCCGTATTGGGAAGATCTAAGCGAGCGACACGTGGTTCTTTGTTGCCGTCTGAGGCTAAACCACGACACTAGTACAGAGCATAGAATATCAGAAAATATGGTGTCAGTTACAATTTCAAACCTACATATAACTTGGTCATATAGATATGCACTCATCTGACAGATTTTTATTTATTTATTTATTTGTTTGTTACAGGGTATTAAACATTTTGAATCAATGTGATATTCTGAGCATGGAGTAGATTTCTTAGAGGCAACTTTTTACCTAAAGAGACTTCTAACTGATAATCATATTTTCTCACAGATGGTCAGTGTTTAACTCAGGCGCATCAGCTGTGTCTCCAGACTCCTTCTTGGGAAGGAATGGGAAGGCTTGGACTGTAGGCTGTGAGTCAGAGTTTAAGGTCATGACTCCTGCTGTAATACTGCTGGATCCAAGGCTCATGCAGCCTGAAGGAAACATTGAAGTGATCTATACTGTCAGTTTTGTCTGAATTTCATCTTGAATTATTTGGTGTGCCCTGGGTACGATAACATTATTCAGGGTCCTGGTGTGAACCAGAGGCTGAGCCCAAGTGACACTGTAGCTCTTCCACAACATAAGCTACTCACATTATACTCCATCTATTGCTATATTAGAAAAGTTGCCTCCTTCAGAGAATGTTTCATTTTATCCTAAATCAGGTGTCTATCTAAGAAAATTAAGATTACTCATCCTTTTCCACTGCCTATTTCTTTCCAGGAACAATAACAGAATCTCAGAGTAAGTGAATCAGATGTTGATATCTGCATTTTACAACCTCACCCAATGTTTTCTGGACATAGTAATCTATCTAGGGCAAACAAAATCCAGGGTTCAGTTTCATGCATTGGCAAACCTTCTTTGAAAACTGGAGCAGTCTTTCAGCCGAAGACTTTTAAGAAAGATAGGCAACATAGAATCATAGGGGGAAAACAAATAAGCAAAAAAACCCTCCCAACGCAAAATCAGTATATACATAGATCAAACTTAGATTTATCAAGGTCTAGTTCAATAAATATGGTTACTGGGTCCATGAATAGTAGAATTTCACTTTGGCATGGACTAGGGTCTATACCTCCTGACTTTAGTTAATCAGCACTGCCAATTGATCTTCATGAGCAAAGCCCCTTCTCCAGAAGTCTTTAGATGATTTCCTAGGTGTGTCTTGTGCAAGTAAAGGTCTTCCTCAGGGCACACCTGACTTCTTTGTTTCTAAGACAATATATGAGAGGATTCAGAAGTGGCACAACTACCATGTAGAAGGCTGATACCAACTTGTTAGCACTGTAGGTATACATGACCTTGGGGTGGGCATAAGTGAAAAGAGTGGTGGAGTAGAACAATATCACTACAGTCAAGTGGGAGCTGCAGGTGGAAAAGACCTTTTGCCTCCCCTGAGAAGAAGGGATCTTCAACACGGTGAACATGATGTAAATATAGGAGGTGACTACAGTACACCGAGGCACCATGATGACCACCAGAGCCAAGATGAAGTCCACTAGCTCAACCAAAGAGGAATCGCTGCAGGAGATATTCAGTAGGGGTGAAATATCACAGAAATAGTGATTGATTTTATCTACATCACAGAATGAGAGCTGGGCTATAAAGCCCAGCTTGATGGAAGAAGTGATCAAACCACACATCCAAGAGCCAGCTGTCAACTGAGGACAGAACTGATGGTTCATGACGAGTGAATATCGGAGAGGTTTGCAGATGGCCAAGAAGCGGTCATAGGCCATAACAGCTAACAAGATATATTCAGTACAAACAAAAGTCACAAAGAAATACAGCTGTGTCATGCACCCCTGGAATGAGATATGTTTGTCTTGAGAGAGGAAATCTATGAGCATCTTTGGCTCAATGACAGAAACATACCAGATCTCTAAGAATGACAGATTTCCTAGGAAGAAATACATGGGTTTTTGCAGTCTCTGGTTAGTTCGGATGATGAGAATGATAAGGAAATTTTCCAACACGGTTAATAAATAAGCCAAAAGTAAAACAGGGAACAGGAACAGCTGCAGTTCAGCAGTGGTGGGAAGACCCAGGAGAATGAAATACATGACACTGGTTTCATTCCTGCCACCCATTCTGCAGGGGAAATATGAACCTTATCCACCTGTAATAAATAAATATAATGAAACCTAACCAGACAGGCTTAAATTCATAGCAATATGTTACACCACCACTTAAGACACTACAAGTTCAGATGCTTTGTTTCTGGGTTTCTAGAAATTAACTGTTTGAAACCCATCTACTTAATTCAGAATTTTCCATTGTAAAAATATAAGCACTGTTTTTACTTTATAATTCATGGAGATAAATAGGCACTACTAGTCCTATCTCACCTAAGATACGGGTCTAAAATAAGCCAAATGAATCATGCTATCATATTGTACATCCAGGATAAAGAAATGTTAGGTTATGAGCTGATGGATAGACAGTTACATTGCCAATGTTTTAGTTTCTATGTCTATACATTTCTAAAGTTATATCATGTATATCTCATGAACCATGAGGGAAATGTGAAGTACCACAAGGACATATACAATTTGATATAAAAACCCTCCAAACATGTCTGAAGGACCCCATTAGAGATTTCTAAGGTTAGCTCTGCAGAGACTTATATATAAAAACATAAAGCTTATTGAGATACAAAGGTACACATAGCATCCCAGGTACAGCATAATTGCAAGCTAATTACAGCTCTGGGCCTGGTTTTTTGTAGCTAACTCAGATTGTTCCTTCAAAAAAAAAAAAAAAAAACAAAACTGTTCTCAACCTTCTGTAGTGGAAAATCAGAGTGGAATCCACTGCCTTAGTTGATCCCGGAGAATATGATCAATAGGGAAGAGATGAAGTGTAAGCTGTTATGTCAGTTGCATGATTTATACGAACACAGATAAATCGACCACTTTATTTACCTTCAGTGTCTCACGAGATTTGACCCAGAAATTATAGATAGCCTCTCAGTGGAAGCAATCACTGAAAGAGGAGGGATGCTATTGTTTCCTCTGTGATTCCATACAGAGTAGAAGTAAGAAACTCTGAAAATGTCTAAAATTTTGTCTGACACTGAACAATGAAATAACACCAGATAATGTCTACTGATTTTTATAGGGCAAAGGAAAAGAAAAAATAAAAAAAAACAAAAGCAAAAAGCCCTCACGTAGAGGTTATGACAGTCACGTACCAACGGCTAAACTAGAAAAAGGTTTTAGTGCCCTAAATCTAAATCCAGAGCCCTGACTGGTAGTCAGTTTTGTAGTAAGTAGTTTCTCCTATACTTGTGTTACTTGTACAACCTTTAGGTCTATGAATAGCCATGCTATGTATTTTCTGAATAGTACAGTACAAATATTATGTTGAAATAATTCCTCCAACAGAGTGAAATACCCCTATTACATAGACTGAATCAATTTATTGAGTTTCCTGATCTATCTGTCTCCATTGATGACTGACATATGGAAGCTCTGTTTATTAGATACATGCCTGATTGTGCATACTCACAATCATGCACAATAATTAACAACTAAAAACTCAGCTTCAAAATAGAATTTTATACATATATTTACTTTTAGGTTTATGTTAGAAATAGAATTACTTTGTCCCAGTTTATTTAATATGTAAATATTTAAGACTGAGTTCAACTGCCTAAATACAGCAATCTAGTGCCACTTGGGATGTTCTCAGTTCTTACTGGCTTCCACTTAAAGGAGTCCCAAACAGCAGAGACAAAAGAGTCCGGAAAGCAGTTTTGGTACGCAGTTCATTTATTTGCTCAGATGGATAGCTATTTGGACTCTGTTCATTGTACTGTCTTGGATTGTGTTCATACAACCACAACCAAAACCCTCAGCACAAATGTAAATATGCACATTACATGTGTCTGCATCTACTGTAGACCCCTCAAATTAGGTTAGACTAATCCTGCTTCTATCATCTAAGGTACAGTGAAAGACCTGGAAAGTATATGTTGCTATCTAGTGGCATTCTGGGTGCCCTGTTGTATCCAAATCATCTCTAATGGGCTGGCAAATACTCTGCAAGACCTACAGAAGACTGACGCATTTTCGGAGCAACAACTGGAAACTAAAAAGGATGCTATAAAGCATGTAGCTTATACGCAGGACTTGGGCAAAGGAAACCTTGTATAAAATTTAGAGTTTTCAGAATGGAAAATATGAAGTTCTGTACCTAAGCCAAAATAACCACATACTTCAGTTAGGCTGAGAATCCATTGTGGCAGCCTTGATAAAAAAGACCTGAGAGTTATGATGGATGCCAAACCAAATAACGAGCAGCAATAACACTCTGCCCTCCATACTGGATCCAGTCTTGTTCAATATATTCATCAACGACCTGGATGAGGGGACAGAGTGTACTCTCAGCAACTTTGCTGATGATACAAAACTATGAGGAGTGGCTGACACACCAGAAGGCTGTGCTGCCATTTAGAGAGACCTGGACAGGCTGGAGAGTTGGGTGGAGAGGAACCTAATAAAGTTCAACAAAGACAAGTGTAGGGTCCTGCACCTGGGGACAAATAACCCTATGCGCAGGTACAGTTTAGGGGCTGACTTGCTGGAAAGCAGCTCTGCAGAGAGAGACCTGGGAGTCCCAGTGGACAAGTTGACCATGAGCCAGCAATGTGCCCTGTGGCCAAGAAGGCCAATGGTCTCCTGAGGTGCATTAAAAAGAGCGTGGCCAGTAGGTCGAGGGGGGTCATCCTCCCCCTCTACTCTGCCCTGGTGAGGCCACATCTGCAGTACAGTGTCCAGTTCTGGGCTCCCCAGTTCAAGAAAGACACACTGGAGAGAGTCCAGTGGAGGGCGGCTACGAAGATGATCAAGGGACAGGAGCATCTGTCTGATGAGGAAAGGCTCAGAGACCTGGGTCTGTTTAGCCTGGAGAAAAGAAGACTGAGAGCGGATCTTGTCGATGCTTATAAATATCTAAAGGGTAGGTGTCAAGAGGATGGGGACAGACTCTTCTCAGTGGTACCTGGTGACAGGACAAGGGGCAACAGGCACAAGCTAGAACACAGAAAATTCCATCTCAACATGAGGAAAAGCTTATTTACTTTGAGGGTGCCAGAGCGCCGGAACCGGCTGCCCAGAGAGGTGGTGGAGTCTCCGTCTCTGGAGATATTCAAAACCCGCCTGTACGTGTCCCTGTCCAGCCTGCTCTAGGAGAACCTGCTTTGGCAGGGGGGTTAGACTAGATGGTCTCCAACCCCTACAATGCTGTGATTCTGTGATTATTGTAAATAAAGCAAACTGTATTTTGGACTATCACAAAAGTATTATGGCTAGCAGATTGAAGGATATAAATATCGCTCACATGCAGGGCTCACATCGTCACACCTGGAATACTGTGTTCAGTTTTGAGCACCCTGGCTCAGGTTGGGCTGAAAGAACCTGGAGAGAGTCCAGCAGAGGCCTACCAATATGGTCAACAGTGTTCTATAGTACAGATTCTGAGAATAGGTCTGGTCTTGTTTTGTTTAGTGAGAAAGCTAAGAGGTGATCTAATAGCAACCTCTAACAACTTGAAGGAGAGTTACAAGGATGACAAGGTGAAATTCTCAGTTTTGACAGAAATTCTAACATAGAGCAAAAGCCACAACCTGTAACTTAGCAGGGCAAAAATGAGGATAAACTTTTTTACACAGCTGGAAATGCAGCGTTTGGCAAGATCATATCCAGAGAGTGG
This sequence comes from Alca torda, assembly GCA_008658365.1. Taxonomy (NCBI): domain Eukaryota; kingdom Metazoa; phylum Chordata; class Aves; order Charadriiformes; family Alcidae; genus Alca; species Alca torda. The sequence goes on along the minus strand of CM018094.1, from coordinate 169,356 downwards.
ATGAATTTCTATACTTGCACGTTTCTGTTTCTGTGATCTCAAATGGTTCTAGATCCTTATACATAGTCAAAAAGAGTTGAAGCCAGAATCCCCTCACATATGCAGTTCAAATTAATTGATCTACAGTTTACCAGTTATGCTCTCTGCAGTCTCTGAGATGTCATAGGATGGATCTCATCTGCTTTTATGTGTCTACAATGTAGACAACTTCATAAAAGCAGCTTGCCCTGTTTTACCTTTATAGACAGTGCAGGCAACTTAGCACTTCTGGAGAATAAACAGGTTCTAGAGCAAATGTCTGCATCATTATGAGAGGAATTTCCCTTTGTAAGTACCTGTTTATGATCTGGACTATAAAGGGAACAGAGGGCAGCTGGTTTTGACTCAGCTGTATTAAATATTTACCTTTTACTCTGGACTGAATACAAAGAAAATCTTAAAGCCCCATGTGAGCAAGTCAAAAGGAAACATCATTGTAGTTAAACTGTGTAGGTTACCATCTGTCTCATGCTGAATGCATCCAGGATCCACAAAATAAAGGAGAGACATGCATACAGCAAATTAAGCTAATAATCACACTGTATCACAGGAAGAAGGGCAGACAATAACCATCTTTACATGACAAACTTCCAGTGGTATAACAAGATTTCTTCTTTCTACATATCTCTTCATTAGTGAGAATAGTCTCCCTGGAGCCTTCTCTTCTCCAGGCTGAGCAACCCCAACTCTCTCAGCCTGTCCTCACAGGAGAAGTGTTGCATCCTTCTGATCATTTTTGTCATGCTCCTGTGGACACGCTCCAGCAGGTCCATCTCTTTCCTGTGCTGAGGACTCCAGAGCTGGACCCAGTACTGCAGGTGGGGTCTCACAAGAGTGGAGAGGGGCAGAATCACCTCCCTCAACCTGCTGGCCATGCTTCTTTTGATGCAGCCCAGGATACGGTTGGCCTGAGAACACATTGTCAACTCATGTGGAGCTTTTCATCCACCAATACCTCCAAGTCCTTCTTGGCAGCACTGCTCTCCATCCCTTCATCCCCCAGCCTGTATTGATACCAAGAGTTGCCCTGACACAGGTACAGGACCCTGCACTTGGCCTTGTTGAACCTCATGAGGTTCACATGAGCCCACTTCTTGATCCTGCCCAGGTCCCTCTGGATGGCATCCTGTCCTTCAGCTGTCAACCACACCACTCAGAAAGATGAAATAAGTTCACCTAAGCATGCTCACTTGTCTGGTGACTTCAGTATTCTGATGTAATAAATGAAATTTATTTTCCTTGCTTACTTTTTGCTAATTATGTTGTGTTTATTTAAGTAAGGAATGTCTTGTTTAGGAGAAGCTCTCTGACAACCAGTATGCTGGGGAGGATTCCTCTTGATATGGAACTCAAGTGAGGGCAGTAAAGAGGAAGTTTCCACACAGCTAAATGGCCCATAGAGAAGAAAGGAAAATAAGAGGACATGAAACAAAAAAGGGTGACCTTGCAGTGTAACAAAGACTGTGAAAATGCAAAGAGCAGGAACAAACACACAGTCTAGCATCTGATGCTGGGGACAGAAGAACTTCCTATGACAAAGACAGGACAGTGGCCTGAAACCAACACCAGAAAACAGATCCTCCTGCAAAGGTACTGTCTCCTTCCATGAAAGAACCTGTTCAGAAACACATTGTACTTCTACTCTATTTAATGCAGATTATTTTGAGAGCCTTTCTATTAAGAAAAGTTCATAGCCATTATACATTTTGCAACAAGGCCTGTTATTTAATTTCAAAAAGCCCATTCTTCTTTTGGAGTGTTTAGTAAGTCCAGACAACAAAACAATCATGGGGGAAGATACCAGGTTCTATGGCAATGAAAGGGGAGTGTTGGGAACTTCCCTAGGGTGAAAGATATTAAAAGATGCTGAGAGAAGGCAGCTGGCTTGCAAGGGTGTCATGTACTAATGATGTATGTTTTACCATATAAGGTTGCAAAATCAGCAAAACCAAAGCAAATGCGAAAAAAAAAAATAAAATAAGGATGAGTTGTTTATTTGGAGGAAGGAAAAGGAGAAAAAGGGATTATGAGGGGTAGCAAACAATATCATTAGGGCTGTTCTTGGATGTATGCCAAGCAGCCCTGTACAGTACAGCACAGCTTGATGCAGGTCAATAAACCTGTTATTCTGATCATATCATCTGTTTGACTTGCTTTCACTGTCAGAGATCTGGGGTGATTTCTCTAGTGATGGTGGGGGAATGCCCAAAAGGAACAGATGACAAATTAAGCTTTCTAACAGAGTGCCTCTGGTTCAGATGGGCCATGTGAGGTTAGAATTAGAACCACAAGCCTTCGTACATATTGTGTTTTATGACCTTCCATAGTCCCAGGATAGTAAGAAGATGAGGATTTTAAACACAGGAACCTCTGTGACCACCTGTATAGATAAAGCAGAGCAGCTTCATCCTCTGTGGCTTCCTTGAAGGTGCCACTTGGCATTTAAAAAGCAGAATTGGAAGTGAACGCTAATATGTTCACAGTGATCACTAACATGGTCAAATTACAGGTGTGGAGCAGACAAATGATGTGCGTGGCACGCAGCTGTCTTCTTGAGACATACATCAGTGAGTAGTTAAAAGCTTGTGGAATTAATTGATCCCAACTCTGTAACTCCTGTAATGCAGTGCAGGCAGAGCCTGACCATTTTAAAAAGAATGAGTGATGAACAGTAGGAAATCTAGGGATTTCCTAGCAAGAAAAATAGAATTACCATATATGATACTTAAGAGTCAAATGCTGTCAAATAGTCAAAATAAAGATGAACTTTTTATTAAAAGAATTTTAAAATAAATTTTGTCTTTGGTTCTCACAGAATGGCTGGGGTTGGAAGGGACCTCTGGAGATCATCCCATCCCACCCCCTGCCAGAGCAGGGTCACCCAGAGCAGGTGGCACAGGAACGCGTCCAGGCGGGTTTGGAATGTCTCCAGAGTTGGAGACTCCACCACCTCTCTGGGCAGCCTGTGCCAGGGCTCTGCCACCCTCACGGGAAAGAAGTTCCTCCTCATATTGAGATGGAACTTCCCATGGTCAAGTTTGTGCCCGTTACACCTTGTCCTGTCCCCGGGCACCACTGAGAAGAGCCTGGCCCCATCCTCCTGACACTCCTCCTTTAAGTATTCATAAGCATTGATAAAATCCCCCCTCAGCCGTCTTTTTTCCAGACTGACGAGACCCAAATCCCTCAGCCTTTCCTCATAAGAGAGGTGTTCCAGTCCCCTCATCATCTTGGTAGCCCTTTGTTGTCCCCTCTCCAGCAGTTCCCCGTCCTTCTGGAACTGGGGAGCCCAGAACTGGACACAGCACTCCAGATGCGGCCTCCCCAGGGCAGAGCAGAGGGGGAGGATGACCTCCCTCGACCTGCTGGCCACACTCTTCTTGATGCACCCCAGGATGCCATTGGCCTTCTTGGCCACAAGGGCACATTGCTGGCTCATGGGCATCCCGTCGTCCACCAGGACTCCCAGGTCTCTTTCCACAGAGCTCCTCTCCAGCTGGTCAGCCCCCAGCCTGTCCTGGTGTATGGGGTTATTCCTCCATGGGTGCAGCACCCTACACTTGCCCTTGTTGAATTTCATAAGGTTCCTCTCTGCCCAGACCTCCAACCTGTCCAGGTCTCTCTGTATGGTGGCACAGCCTTCTGGTGTGTCAGCCACTCCTCCCAGCTTTGTGTCATCAGCAAACTTGCTGAGGGTGCACTCTATCCCTTCATCCAGGTCATTGATGAATATATTGAACAGGACTGGACCCAGTACTGACCCCTGGGGAACACCACTTGTTACTGACCAACTAGACTCTGTGCCCCTAATCACGACCCTCTGAGCTCTGTCTTTCAAGCAGTTTTCAGTCCATCCCACTGTCCATTCATCTAGCCCACTCTTCCTAAGCTTCCCTTTGAGGATGCTGTGGGAGACTGTGTCGAACGCCTTGCTTAAGGTAGACCACATCTACTGCCCTCCCCTCATTTCTCCATCCAGTCATGCCATCATAGAAGGCTATCAGATTAGTCAGACATGATTTCCCCTTGGTGAATGCATGTTGACTACTTCTGATAGTTTTCTTTTCCTCCACATGCTTTGAGATGATGCCCAGAACGAGCTGTTCCATCGTCCTTCCAGGGATGTAGGTGAGGCTGACTGGCCTGTAGTTCCCCGGCTCCTCCTTCTTGCCTTTTTTGAAGACTGGACTGACATTGGTTTTCCTCCAGTCCTCAGGCACCTCACCTGTTCTCCAGCACCTTTCAAAGATGATGGAGAGCGGCCCAGCAATGACTTCCGCCAGCTCTCTCAATAAACAAGAGGAGCTGGATATCTGTTAAAGGCCAGGCTGGATGAGGCTTTGAGCAGCCTGGTCTAGTGGGAGGTGTCCCTGCCCAGGGCAGGGCTGGGTGGAACTAGATGATCTTTAGGGTCCCTTCCAAGCCAAACAAATCTATGATTCTATGATTCTATGATTTTATGAAGTTGGACACAATCTCTTCTTGGAGGTACTCAGGGGCAGGACTAGATAACAAGTTGGAACACAGGAAATTTCTATTAGATATAAAGAAATTCTATTTTCACAGTAAGGATAGAAGCTGTGCCCATACTGGTGACAGAATACCCAATGAGATATTCATCTCCTTAGAGATAATAAAAATTCAGCCTCATATGACACTGAGCAAGCTGAATTATCTTCAGCTTTAGCCCTCCTCTGAGAAGGATGTTGGAATTCCAGAGGTCCTTTTGAACCTAAATTGTTTTATGATTCCATGATTCTGAAGTTAGCAAACATTCACGTTCACATGCAGATATGCTTGACTCTCATCTGTGGAGTGGGACAGTAAGAATGAGGAGACCAGGAATGACAGAATGCATGCTGGGAAATTTTGAGAATAAATTAGTAGAGCCAATGTAAATTAGGGAAATTAAGCAATAGCACAGGGTAAACGGAGAGTTACAGTAAAGGAATAAGTACAGTTTGGGTAGCTAGGTGTAGATCTAAATCTCTCCCAGAAGAAGCCATGAAATACTAACAAAGCTTCCTCTGGGAGAGATTGATCCAAGAACACACCAACACTCATTATTTCCCTCAAGATGTGCATCAACATCATTGTCAACATGCTAACTATCAGTTCATTCAATCATATGGTCAGTAAAGCATCTGTCTCCAGAAAGTCCAATAAGGCCATGTGAAACACTGCAGGATCTATGCACTTCATCATGGACCCAGAGTTCAAAATCAGATTATGCATACTACGTCTATAATTTACTTGGTCCTACACATTACTAACATAAGCTCAGCTCTGCTCTCATCACAAACAAGGCACTTACTTGGGACCCTTTTTTTTTCATCCCCTTCAACTTCCTCTTTTTCACTATTTAAAGGAGATAGTGTCTATCTGCTCCAAATTGAGCTGCTAATTCCCTAATGGAAACTAGAGTGATTTAAGTAACGCTGTGTGAGTCCAGATATAACAGAACACTCTGGTGTTCTGAACATAAAATAGTACTACCTGCACCAGACTGGGGAGCCTTGCAGTACTGAAATAGTAAGAGCTGTCTTTGGGGCATGATGTATACTCTGATGCTTGAATATAATTTCCCTGTGCCTGAAGATCTGAAGTGGCAGAAGAGGTTCATGACTCTCCCTAAGAAGCAGGAAAAAACAGGAGTTAATAGAAAAAGACCCAAGAAATAAATCCTGTGGCCAGAAGAGACACCTCAAAGAGGCAGCGGGGCAGAGAATTCTCTCAGCAGTTAGTCTGCTAGTTAAGAGCCAAAACCAGATTGTTGTGTCTACAGTCAGGAGAATACTGCCCCAGCTCTCCTCTGAACTGTGAAGACAGTGGTATTTTTACATTTTGCCGGAATGTGCTGAGTTCAAAGTATTTAAAAAAATGTGAAGGCTTTTCTGCAAGGTTCCAGAATGGTGTTTCATGGTATGAAACTGAAAGCACATCATACCCAGAAACTCTTGAAAAACTCCATAGTTGTTCCACAGAGGAAGGAGCCAAAATTAAAATATTTTTTTCTATTCTATGAGAAGCAGACCCTAATGAGTTGTGGCTGAGAAAGAATTATTTAGTTCCAAAAGGAAGCCTGCAAATGAATTTACATTCTTAAGGTATGTGTGATACAGGATACAAGTCCAAGTTATTTGATATGATAAGCTTTATAAGCATTATAAAACACTAATACATGAGCATTATAATGCTTATAATGCTTCTTAAGCACTTTGTGATGTGTCTTGGGGATTAATCTCTATTCCCCTGAACAAATGGACTAGAATGATACATATCTCCACATGGCGTGTAGTGGATCACTCCTTTAGAATAAATTCCCATCCTAAGTACCTAAGAGGTGATTATAGTCAATGACGGTCTGGGCAATACAGTCTCCAGTCTCTGGAAACTGTGGCCAAGGTGAGGTATACGAATTCTACTGAAATGGCTCCAAATGGCTATATTTACAAAACTGGATCCTGCCTTTATACTTAATCAAAATTATTGCACGAGTCTTGGCATCTTTACTCGCCTCATTTTGTCTGCTCTCCATCCCTTACATGTAGCACAGAAATTCAGTACCATGTAGAAGCACAAACATCACAGGCTGTAAGGTAGTTCTTGGTTGTATTATAAAAATTGTGAACGTTTAGATTAACTTTTGAAACTATTACAGTATTTCCAGCCCAGTGAAGGGCCACAGGAAGGCCATAGCATCCCAGGACCTTGTGTTTGGAAATGTAGAAATCTTGCTTGTAACTGAATGGGACATCAATGTTGTTACATATGAAGTGTTTTAACCACAGTGTTATTCTAAAATAATAGCAGCAGAAATTGGGAAGATCGCATTGCTGTTGTGGAACAGGGAAGTGTCAGTGAATAGCATACACAACACATTGTCAGAAGACGTGGATGAACAGATGCAAAAGCCTCTGGAGTAGGTCACAATCTAGGGATGGCCATTGGCATGGCCAGCCTGGTCAAAAGGGGCCTAGCCATGTGTGCTGTTAACATCTGGCACTGTGATATGTTTAGCAAAATGGCCACAGATTACTCCCAAGATTAAATTAAATTAGTAGTGCAGATGCTGACTGAGGCGGCAGAGAGCAGCCACTGAGTCCTAAAATACACAAAGTTCCCAAAAAACTGTATGTTTATTCACATGCAAACTAAGACACGGTGACTTCAGCAGAAGTTATATGAACAGAAATTAGTGAAAATATCCTACAAACTGCACAAAAAGTTATTTTATTTACAGTGACCAAGATTTAAAATCTTCAGTTTATTTAGAGTATTTATTTCAACCTTCCTTAAGAAGCTGGGCTTCTTCCGTTCCACTTTGAACACTTTCTTTCCTTCTGTTCTTACTCTCTTCCAGGAGGATTGATTCAGGTTCCTAAGTACAGACTTCCTGTAGAATATGAAATACTGTAGAATGCCTGAGACCTCCCCTTTTGTATAGGCAGTTATGATACAGGAACTGCAGAAGAAACTCCTCCTTTTAGCATTACATTTTTAGATCAAACAGAATACCCAGGGTCTTTAAAACATTAGGCATGTGCCTGTAGTTAGGCACGTGCTTCTCACCTTAGCTGTTGGATATTATCTGGAATTGAATTACATGCTATTAACAGAATTTTTCAATTCTGTTCTCAAAGCCATTGATGTATGGTAATCTAGACATGTATGATAATCTAGAGTGCCTGTGAGTCAAATCAATACCTTCATTGTGCATAAGCCTTCATCAGAGAAGAAAGATCATTTGAAGATAATAGGTAGAAAGGCAATTTCTTGTTGTGGATACGTGGCCATATGTATGCCTCAGTCTCTTGAGATACTATCATTATGATGATTGCAGTTCTAAGTACAACCTAAATATTAAAAACTTTCCTTCTAACTCTTACACTTACACTCTGTCTATAAGGACCTACCTTAAAGGTGGACAGCAATGAATTGAGAGACCTTTGGGGCAGTCTGTCTAACGCTGAAGATTTTTTTCACAGCCCCTTTAACCTCCTGGTTCCTCAGACAGTAAATGAAGGGATTGAGCATGGGAGTTACAATAGTGTACACAATAGACACCAGCTTGTTTAAGTCAAAAGGGTGGATTCTCTTGGGTCGGGCATACATGAACAGAGTGGCTGAAAAGAAGATAGTGACTACAGTGAGGTGAGAAACACAAGTGGAGAAGGCTTTCTTCCTGCCCTGGGTTGTGGGGATATGCAGGATGGCGCTGATGATGCATATATAGGAGATAATCGTGACAGAGAGGGGAACCAGCAAGATAAGCAAGGCCAGGATGAAATCCACTATTTCAGCCATTGTCATGTCAGCACATGATATGTTCAGCAAGGGGCTGATGTCACAGAAGAAGTGGTTGATGACATTGGAGCCACAAAAAGACAGCTGAGAGATGAAAAATACTTTCAGCATGGAGGCCAAGAAGCCAATGAGCCAGGAGCATGTGGCTAGTTGAATGCAGAGCCAGTGGTTCATGATGACTGGGTAACGCAGGGGGTTGCAGATGGCCACATAACGATCATAAGCCATGACAGAAAGGAGGACACACTCAGTACAAATAAGGGAGCTGAAGAAGTAAAGCTGGGTCATACAGCCTGCAAAAGATATATTCTTGCTTTCAACAAGAAAATTCGCCAGCAGTTTGGGGACAGTGACTGAGATATACCAAGCCTCCAGGAAGGAGAGGTTGCTGAGAAAGAAATACATGGGCTTGTGAAGTTGATGGTTGATCTTTATCAAGATAATTATGAGTGTATTTTCCAAGATGGTCAGCATGTAGGCCACCAGGAATATCACAAAGAGCAACATCTGAAGTTCCATGATAGTTGGAAATCCCAAGAGGATAAATTCGTGGAATTTTGTGCTGTTTTTGTCTTTCATGGCAAAGGGCATAGTATCAAGCTTCAGAGAAAAGGTAGAGACAGTAAAAGAGAAAAAATATACAATACTTTTAAAATCAAAGAAATAATGGTAAAAACTGCAGAGGAAGAAAACATAAAATGGCAAGTTGAAAAAAAAAGGAATAATAATAATGATAAAAAAGGAAAAAGATAAGGAGAGGGAGAAAAGGAACAACATTATTCATTCAGATCATATACCGTTTTGATGATGTAAGAGCAAATTCAATATGATATTTTGATATCTGGTTCATAATTAGTGGCCTAGACTATTACTGAAATCCATCGGTGTTGAATGTCCAGCTGGATGCCCAGTTCTCTCTTGCAGGGGATACTGCATATCCAGGATGCATCTTCATGACTTAGGCAATTGCGCTTAGTTCTGCAACACCATGTCATTCTTTCACTATTTACGGAGTAGAGCTTTGTCCACGCTACATTGTCCTAGCATAGAAAGCCTCAAGATATTCACTAAATGAAACAGGTATTTCCAGAGAGCAATATGTGATATTCTAGATAAATCTCTGCGGGAAGATGAATTACATTTTGGAGGAATGTATTTCTCTATGTTTCTCCCCCTCCCATCCACTGTTTTTCCATTTCTCTATCCACCTTTCTAAAGAAGTTGACAATTTTCATATATAATTTTCAATTTCCACAGGTGAAATTGAAAGGAAAAAAAAATTCTCAAATTGGAAAATGCACATTTATCTTCTTTAACCTTACCATCCTCTAGTCTAAAATAAGAAATGCTTTTTCATCTTGTTTTAAAGTTCTACTTTAAATATAAATTGTATAAATATTATTTTGTGTTAAAAGCAAAGAAACAACCCACCTCTTCCACACTTCCCCAGAATTATCAGAGAAAAGCATATAATAAACTAGGTTTTCAGTGATGGAATAACATTCATCTTTATAAAGCAATTCATTGACAATGAAACACCAGTCCAGATACAGTTCATTTACAACCTTTTATAGCTTCAGAAGCAGTAATATAAACTGTGATTGATGATTTATAATGTGCAAACTCATTTAACTTTTTAATCATATTACTGTTAGCTATTACTACCATGAGAAATTTCACAGGTCTAAGGAGAAGCTGCAAAATTTTGTCTTTTTTACTTAGTCAATGCAAAATAATCATTAATCAATTTGTCTCCATAGTACATGCATTCAGTACTTCTTTACCTGGCCAGTATTAGTTCTATAAAACTGGGGATATCTGAGTGTTTCAAATTTCAAATTGTTCATCTTACACAACAGTAAAATCCACAAATAAGCAATTATAAGAGAGTGATGGTGATTCTCCTAAGTCAAATACAACGCTTACATTTCTCTGTCACTTGAACTGGAGTGAATACCTGAGCTATACTGAGAAGCTGGGATTCATCTACTGAAATTTAGATAGCTATCAGTTTAGTTATCTAGCATACAATATACTCAGCTTGTCTTCTTTCTAGGGAATATAGATATACAGGCGTTTCCAGGCAATACTGTTCTCATTGAGAGGAAAAGGTCTAAAGTAGGTCAGATGCATCATTCCATAGCCATTTCTATTTCTCTCTTCCTTGTCTCTATAAGTCCATGTCAGCAAGCTGCTAAGATGCCTAGATGTGTTGCTCGTGTAGTTCCTATGTATGCTATAGATATTGAAATGCCAGTGGATTAATTCCTCCTTAGAAGAAGGTGATTATCTTACAAAAATTCATGAAGAAGAATAACAGTGAAAAACTTTCTTCTCCTCTTACCTTCCCACCAGTTCAGCAGTGCTTGTGGTCCCATTCATGAGCTAGTTAGGGAAAACAGCCCTTCTCCATGATTTCGTTGAAAAAACATAACCTGCGTGGTGGGAGTTCTGCAAAACATACTGACATAATTGCTTCCTACCTGTTCTTAAAAAAACAGTTCAGTATAAGATTGCATAAGTAATTACTCATGGGATTTCACTGTTTACTTTGCCCGTGTATAACTTTCTCCTTTCCAAGAAGAAAACTCATGAGTATTAATTCTAGATTTCTGAAGCTCTCTCTGCAGCACTTGCAGTTCATGAAACAAAACAATAACCTAACTTAGCTGCTGTGAAACATTTTCTGGAGGTCACTATTCCTCAGTTACCTACTAGTGATTCCTCTTATGAGCAAGCTACTGACAGAGGTTCTTCAGGAAGCTACCCAAAACTATAAAGTATGAATCTATACCTGAGTAATTGTCTGTTACTGTGCCTACATGATCAACTAACTGTGTTTTCACAAAGCATATCACCCTGCAAATGGAGCTAATTTGTCTACACCTTCATGTTTTGTGGCCATTTCAGAAACATGTATGGGTCTGGCAGGTCTCACTCAAGACCTTTGGCAAGACTTAAACCTTTCTGGAGAGAAAGAAGGCTACCCTACCACATCTAAAACATGAATAGGCCTGACTCTATCCATGTAAGGGAATGTCTTTGTGTAAGAGCCTCCTTCTTTGTTAGTTCATAACCTCTTTGTCTTTTAGCTGTAGCAGAGCCAACTAGCATCCCTTTAGACCAGATCAAAATGTAACTCCATGGCTAGTTTCCTCTAATTACTGAGTAGTACAGGCAAGATTTCTCTGGCCTGCAAATTCCTCAAGCACTGTATCATCAGTCTTTGTTCCTTCATGCCACTTCACAGGATGCACAACAACTAACATCATGCTGAAAAACACAAGTTCAGTACAAGTCTGTCATTAACAGAGTTTTTCAAATTGAACACCAAGAAAAATAAATTCCTCAGAATCACAAGGAGTCCATGTAGCCTGAGGTGCCATGAAATGTGAATGTAACCTGCCATCAGGATAACGCCATGCAGCGCAGATGTCAGAGATGGTTCCCAGGAGACAACAGACTTAGATCAGTCTGGATCAAATATTATAATCACTGGAGAGAGCTGGAGGCATCCAGTAAATACTTTACCTATACTAGAGTTAGTACACAGCCCAGAACTCTTTCTGAGAACTAAAATCTAAATTTCTGAGATTCGCTTAAAATTCCATAGACGTTTATCAAATACACTATTCAGATTTGAGATGAAGATCTATTTTGCTTACTGAGAGAATGAGATGCATGCTGTTCATAGAAAAATATGGGGCTTTGTGTGTTTTGTGACTGCAGATGTCACCAGAATTAATCTAGGCCATTACCTTTTATTAGTTATGCAGTTTCATGATGCCTATATTAGGTGATTTGACTCCTATGCTTATCAGAAGTTTAATAACTCTTAGTTTGTTGATACTCCACCTCTGTTGATTGCAACAAAAATTAAAGCTGTATCAAAGACCAGATTCAACAATTAAAATATGCAACTAAGGTAGGTCAAAGTCACCTGAGAGCTCAACTCACTCACGTCTCTAAGCCCTGTTGTTCACCCTGGAAGATAACACCAAATTTAACCTTTATGGGTGGGCACTATCTCACCTGCAGATATACACATCTGAGGAAGTCACTTTTTCCTAAAAGTGTTTTTTGCGTCCTCATTCCTCATTGTTAATGAATGGATTTAGCACTGGAGTGACTACAGTATAAATGATGGAAACCTGTTTGTGGAGATCCTGAGTTAGACATACATGAAGAGGGTTGTTAAGAACATGATGACCAGAGCCAGGTGAGAAACACAGGTGGAGAAGGCTTTCTGTCTATACTTAGGAGTTTAGACAGCTATACAGATCACCCTACCATGTATACCTGCATTTACTCAGCTTAATAGATCTCTAGAGTCTACTATCTGCCCTGAATAGTTTCTCATCTCAACTGTGTGCTGTTGAGCTTCCAATGCCATACGATGGCCTCAGATACATGAAACATTGAAATAAGACCAACAGGTACGACAGAAGAATTACAGCAGTTCTGTTCCCACGTGGAGTAGCAGCTGGAACTCATGAGGAAGACCATTGAACAGTTTGAATGGCATTCTAGATCCAGCTTTTTCACCTGAATCAAAAACTAGAGCTGTGTTATGGCCCTAATGGAAATGTAGGTACTTAGGAGGGGATTCAGTTACCTAAAGAGAGGTGTTTAATTTTCCTGAGGTATTTTATATAGCTTTCATTAGGGTTTCCAGAAGTCATATATTTCCAGTAAGTTCTGTGTCAAATCTGTCAACCCATGAAGGTATGTTTGTTACTTTAGTGACCTCAGATTATAATAACTGCCAATGCTGAGGTAGTCCAACTCTTAAATAGATATTTACAGATGAGGTGTAATAGCTCAACACAACCCTAGAGCTAAATTAAATTATTCTCTTTCATTACAGAGCTTCTAAAATAACTTCTTTCATTTATCTTCCTCATGTAAATGTCTGTCAGGCAATTTTTCAATTCCATATATCCCCCTAAAATATGGGGACTGTACTTCAGGTCACCTCAGTGTATTTTTACTGAACAGCCAGGAAGTTAAATGTTAGATGTCCTGGGGCATGGCAGAATGGAATTTGAGGATCAAAGACCTGCTGAGGTACTGTTGTAAGATTTTGTAGCACTGTCCTGGTTTGAGGTAAAACAGAACCAATTTTCTGATTTGTAATTTTACTTTTTAGCTGGGCCTCTTCTAACTGACTAAAGACTGAAATAAACAGCATATTGTTCAGAAACTGTTCACTCTCAGAGTGATGACCCGATTACACCAAGGACTGGTACGCACAGAGGCTCTTGCTTATACTTATTGCTATAACACCCAAGGTCAGGTAACTTCGCTGTTTGTCCCGTTAGAGGGTCGGAAGCGGAGAAGCGCAGAGGGGTCCGACCTGCAGGGAGGAGCGGACGGGACAGGTGACCCAAAACTGACCAACGGGTATTCCATGCCATCTGCATCACGCTCAGTATAAAAGCTGAGGGATCAAAGGGGCTCGGGCTCGTCTCTTCCTTCAGTGGCCGACGTCTGAGGAGGACCCTGTCTGTTCATCTGCCTTTGATCCCGATCTGAGCATTCCTGACTCTCGTTCCGGAATTCAGCTCCTGTCCGTCGCTGACTCCAGTCTGGGACTTTCCCTGTGTCTGCTGTCCCCGTATCCTGGGAACTGGATACGGTTTTGTATATATTGTATACTTTTTTTTTATTCTATCATTATTTCTTATTTCTTATTATTTTTCATTAAAGTAGTTTAGTTCTTTTTCTAAACTCGTAAATCTCCTTATCTCTTCCTCCCCTCTCTGAGGAGAGAGGGGGGGGAGGGCCATCTCTTGTTCTGATTGGTCAATCCGGCCAAAACCACGACAGATTAATTGGCGCCCAACGTGAGGCCCGACTGTGGCCCAACTGTGGCACTACCAGAGTTCTGATAGACGGTCTGAATAGTTTGAATTCCAGTTTACTCAGAGATTGATACAGACAGCTCACATCATGTCGTTCCTAAACAGATTATTGTATAGTCTCTTTGTAAGGATTACTTTAAAGTTAATTGATACGACAGTGCTTAGCTTGCCTTACGTGTTGTATTGCTTGTTTGCTCTTTCTGTATGCGGTGGTTCAAACGTGCTATTTTGCTGCTGTTTTTAATTCTGATCCAGGCTGTGATTGAGTGTATAGTTTCTTTACCTTCATACCTTGGGCATTACGTAATGGATTCTGTTGTGCTATAGAATACAAACCATAATTGAAAAGTCCATGAATTAAAAGGATGTCAAAAAGAGAAAATAAACATGATGTTTACACATTCAAATATAGACTTTAAAAATTCCAAAACTACCTTATAGTACCCTAGAATATTGACTGAAAATAATTTAATAAGAAAGGGTGATTAATTAGAGTATTTCAGGTACCTCCCTTCAAATAATGTATCACTCTCAGGTGACATATAAAGGTAACTTCCATGCTTAATTTTGAGAATCCTTAATGGCACATGAAGGTTCTCAGGGTAAAAATTATGCTGAATGTTTTTTTATATATTTTAGTCCACTGAAAGTGGCAGATTTTACCATATGAATATCTTCACTATCTTCGGAAGAACTGCTATTGAATATAATACAGAGAGGGTGTGAGAGGAAGGTCATATTTAACTCACACGAGAATACTGCTTAAATTTAAGGGGAAAAACAATGAAAAAATGTGATATTAATGTCAAAATACCTGGCAGGGTATGGTCTGGCAGGGGGTTGGACTAGATGATCTCCAGAGGTCCCTTCCAACTCCTATCATTCTGTGATTCTGTGTTTTTCTTTCTCCGACATCAATGCTGTCTATGTGATAAGACATTGGTCTGGAACTCAGGGCCTTTCTTCTCTGCTGTTGGCTCATAAACACATGATGAGCAGTTTTGACCAATAAATCTCTTCACTTATCAGGGCCTTAGTTTCTCCATATATAAAGCAGTGATTATATTGGCCTTGAAAAAGACTTGAGGTTACACAGAGAAAGTGGTGCCCAAGCATTAAGTTTCAGTAATACTGTAGGTGTGAGAGACACCATTCAGAGGGGAAATTCAACTCCCACCATGTGCCTAACAAACTCAGAGTATGATTCAGATCAAAGACTAAGGCACCTAAATAATACTGCAAGTCTCCGTATGTGAACTACGTGTCTGAACTCCCATTACAGTCAATGGGGAGTGAGTCAATAGAAAAGAGGCTGCGAAGTGCTTCACCTCATTCAAAAGTAGCCAGATTGTTTGGGATTCATTTTCCAAAATGTGTGTCTTTTCAAACACTGTTGGGTGTTCTTCTTAGCTGATGTTTTATATTTTCTGAGCTGTACCTGCCAGACCCACGTAGATACCTTGGATACCCAAGGCACTAACCATCTGTTCCCTTCTTCAATGACTAAAGTAAAGCAGATGTGTCCCATCACCTATGTGTGTCTACACATTCACTTCAGTTTTTCCAGTGCTGCTGGAAAACCTACTGGTTTGAGAAATTAAGTCTTCATCTCTGAAAATCTAGTTCTCATTAGAAGTAGAGTGCAAATAAGTGTAAGCCAGGCAGACAGTCAGGAAGTTTGGGCCTGAGTCAGAGCTAAAGTTCAAAGTTGTCAAAAAAAAAAATTTTAAAATGGTACAAAGCTCCTTTAGAGACCAGAATTCTCCGTCTAGTCCAACTTCTATTTCAAAGTATGGGCAAGGAAAAGTAATAAAGGGACAGTGAAGCACTCCAGTTGAGACCACAGTTAAGTTTTCAGGCAGGCCTGAAACTGGCAAATAACTTCAATTTCTGACTTAGTCCAAGGAAACGTTGGGCTGTCCCATTAAACACACCTGCATGCTTCATGGAGTTACAGAACACAGAACTCATACACTCTCTTTCATGCAAGTGAAACAACACTTTTATGGACTGTAACACAAGTTGTAGTTACGTCAAAGAGAAATCTCAAAGAGCCACAGGGACCAGACAGACTGCAGGGAAGACCTGGGTGAAATGTTATGATGTGATTTGTATGTAGCAATCAACTTCATATGGGTTTAATCCTGTCCAATGCAGAGCCAAGTAACTACGTAACACTTGATCTGGGTGACCACAGATCACTTGGGGTAGGGTGTTATTAATAGCATACCTGTAAACAGACTTTGTGTTTGTTGTGTTTATTGATACACTGATGGCATACATGCCCATAGCTGGAGTGATGGATAGACATTCAGAGTTGTGCTAAACATAATTAAAGTCATAAATAATGAACTTTGGACATAGTATTTTTGAATGCCTGGAGACCAAAACGGGAGGGTGAAATTCTGGAAAGGTGAGTGTTTGTAAGTCTGATTGTGACCCGTTCTCATCCCCTCTTCGTGCTTCCCAGTTTTCTTTTTAATTAAAACTCCTTCAGGGATGTAAACAGTAACAATATATGTGCAAGAGAACTCTGCAAGACACTAAGTCATTTTGCATGTGTGACACACTGAACTCCACTTTTATGCCTTATTTTCTTGTTATCATTCCCCTACCATTTCTTTAGCTTACATCTTTCATTATTCCTCTTACATTTTATGTCTCCTAGCAATTTAAATTAGTTGTAAGCTTCATCTCACTTCATTTTAAACACGTAGAGCATAGAAACATATACCTAACCTTGCAGTCTGATTCTTTTAATAGTTAAGAGTGAGGATCTCAGTCACATAATTTTCAGATAGATGAGTGGAAGTAGGTCACATGAAGACTCCCTAGAATTGTATCATTATCTCCATTGATAGTAAACATATTGTAGTCTGGCTGAATAGCTCATGATGTGAAGGTAGGCATAAGGAACTTTACTTCAAGTTACCGACTAACCCCAAGTTACTAGTCTGAGCCTACCTACAAATACTGAAAAGCTGCAGGTAACTTACAGTTCCCTTTCTCAGTCCAAGCTTCCCCGCATTATTTGTAGTTCACTCAAAAAAACGCAGTTGTTATCCATCCAACTGTTGTAATGCTATTCATATCAGGTGCATGCTTTCTATACAATCACTGGAATTGAACAGACTGGCTCCAACAGAACAGATTCATCTTGTGTAGGACCTGAATCATTCTTTGTAGGCAACGCGGTTTTCCTTCAGTAAATGAAGAGAAAGACACAGACAATGGATCTACCGTCTTAGGTATCCATTAGCTCTGGTGAACCTAGGGTACTGACTATAAAGGACCCCCTTAAGATTAAATTAATTATGTCCTGAAAAGGTCACTCGCCGAGATGAACAGCTCCGGTGCAAGCACATCCACAGTGGAACCTGGAAATGGTGGGAGGCAGGGGCTTTTCCAGAGCTTTTTTGTGATGGGGAAAGGTCAGGGCAGTGCAGGGACCCGCAGGGAGCCAGCAGTTGGCATGAGGGTGACTGGCGAGGTGGGGGTGGGGCCAGAAGCAACAGTGGCCACCACACTTGCCTAAAAGGCAGCACAAGGGAGTGTGGTGACCAGGAGTGCAGTGACCAGGATGGGCAAACAGCCAGGGCATGGCGTGGCAGTTTGCACAGCAGTTCACATGGAAGGGCTCACAGGAAGGCCCACAGAAAGCTCTGCCAGCTCAAGAGGGAAGTTCAGCTGGTGAGAGAGCTTAGCCATGGTTTCCACCCGGCAGAAAGCTATGTCCTCTGAACTTGCCAGAGTAGATGTAGCCACACAGACAGAGCTCCCATGGAAACATGCAGCCACCCTGGTCTCAGGCTGCAGGGAGTGCCACAACCTTACACGGCTAATGGACAGTAGTCGAGATGACACCTGCATGAGGTGTGACCAGGTGGACAAGCTGCTCGGCCTGGTGGCAGAGCTAAGAGGGGAAGTAGAAAGGCTAAGGAGCACCAGGGAGTGTGAGAAAGAAATAGACTGGTGGGATCATGCTCTGACCTCTCTGAGAGAGAAACAGGGACAGACACCAGAAAAAAAACAAGATAAAGGGGATCCCATATCCTCCCCCCACCAGGCTGGAGAGCTGTGAACGGAGGCAAGTCCATGCTAGGAGTGGCAAGAGAACCCCCTCCTTGCCCACATTGCCTACTCAGGTGCCTCTGTACAATAGGTATGAGGCTCTGGATGAGGTAAGGCCAGCCAATAGATGATGTGGAAGATGGTCCAACTACACTAGAGAAGTTGACAGGACCGGAAAGGCCTACCCCCTGTTTTACATCACCTCCGAGAGGAAGAAAAGACATATTATAGTTGTGGGAGACTCCCTTCTGAGGGGAACAGAGGGTCCAATATGCTCAGCAGACCCTCCCATTAGGGAAGTCTGGTGCCTCCCTGGGGCCCGGGTTAGGGACATCACAAGGAAACTTCCCAGCCTGGTACATCCCTCAGACTATTACCCACTCCTTCTCTTCCATGTGGGTCATGGTCAAGTGGCAACATGTAGCCCAAGGGTGATTAAAAGAGACTTCATGGCCTTGGGACAGTTAGTAAGGGAATCTGGGGTGCAGGTTATCTTTCCTTCTCTTCTTCCAGTTACAAGCAGTGACACTGGAAGAAACAGACTTACTCAGTCTGTTAATATATGGCTCCGTGACTGGTGTCACCAACACAGTTTTGGTTTTTTTGACAATGGGATGGTCTACACAGCACCAGGCTTGCTGGTGTCAGATGAGGTTCATCTTTATCAAACGGGGAAGAGAGTCTTTGCTCATGAGCAAGTAGGGCTCATTAACCGAGCTTTAAACTAGACTTGATGGAGGAGTAGGCTATTATCAGGCTTGCCCATGATAGCCAAGGGATTACACACCAAGGTTTGAGGATGGGGCACTAGCAAGGGCCCTCAGCCTGTTGCTCTGAGATGTGCTGTGTACACTGCAGAACACTCGAAGTCTTATGCAGATGAGCCAGGAGCTCCAGAGAGAATAGGAGCTCACAGGGAAACACAGGTAAAACATCTCAGAGGAAGGCCACCTGGAGAGAAACACAAAGGAATTGCAGCCACTCCAGCCAGTAAGTCAGCTTCAAATGGAACTCAGCTTAAGTGCCTCTATGCAAAAGCACTTAGCATGGGGAACAAACAAGAGGAAGTAGAGATATATCTCCAGGGCAATGATATCATTGGCATCACAGAGACACGGTGGAATGGCTCCAAGGACTGGATTGTTAAAATGGAGGGATACAGGCTTTTGGGGAAGGACAGGCAGGGGAGACAAGGAGGGGGTGTTGCCCTCTATAGACAGATAGGAACGGCATTGCGTACACAGGCCTTGGTCCTCATGGGGGGCTTAAACCACCCTGATATCTGTTGGAGGGACAAAAAAAAGCAGGGCACAGACAATCCAGAAAGTTCTTGGAATGCATCAATGACAAATTCCTTCTCCAAGTGGTAGAGGAACCAATGAGGAGAGGAGCTATGCTGGACCTTGTCTTTACCAACAAGGATGGATGGTGGGGAATGTAAAGCTCAAGGGCAGCCTTGCCTGCAGTGATCATGAAATGGTAAAGTTCAAGATCCTTAGGACAGTGAAAAGGGCATGCAGCAAGCTCACTACCCTGGACTTCAGGAGAGCAGACTTTGGCACCTTGAGGGATAAGTTTGGTAGGGTTCCATGGGATAAGGTACTGAAGGAAGGAAGGAAGCTGGTTAGTTTTCAAGGATCACCTCCTCCAAGCTCAGGAGCGGTGTATCCCAAGAAAGAAGAAGTCGGGCAAAAAAAGCCAGGAGGCCTGCATGAAGCTCCTATACATGCGTAAAAGAAAAAAGGAGGTCTACAGAGGGTGGAAGAAAGGACAGGTAGCCTGGGAGGAATACAGAGAAACTGTCTGAGTAGCAGGGACTACTAAGTTAGGCAAGCTAAAACCCAGATAGAATTGAATCTGGCCAGAGACATCAAGGGCAACAAGAAAAACTTCTGTATGTATGTTAATGATAAAAGGAAGAATAAGGAAGTTGTGGGCCCTCTCCAGAAGTAAACAGGAGACCTGGTCACCCAGGATATGGAGAAGGCTGAGTTACTCAATGACTTTTTCACCTTGGTTTTCACCGGCAAGGGTTCTAACCACACTGCCAAACTTGCAGAAGGCAAAGGCAGGGGCTATGAGAATAAAAAACTGCCCGTTGTAGGTTAAGATCAAGTATGAGACCATCTGCGGAACCTGAAGGTACACAAGTCCATGGGACCTGATGAAATCCATCCACAGGTCCTGTGGGAACTGGTGGATGAAGTTGACAAGCTGCTTTCCATTATACTTGAAAATTCGTGGCAGTCTGGTGAAGTTCTTGCAGACTGGAAAAGGGGAAACGTAACCCCCACTGTCAAAAAGGGAAAAATGAAGATCGGGGGAACGACAAGGCAGTCACTCTCACCTCTGTGCCCAGCAAGATCATGCAGCAGATCCTCCTGGAATCTCTGCTAAGGCACATGGAAAATAAGGAGGTGATCAGTGACAGCCAACATGGCTTCATGAAGCGCAAGTCATGCCTGACAGATTTGGTGACCTTCTGTGGTGGGGTCACAGAGTTGGTGGATAAGGGGAGAGCAACAGACATCATCTACCTTCACATCTGATATATGAAGTAATTTAAGAAGCTCGCTGTACCTGCATCTTGCTTTTGGATCAGAGCTGTCCCAGCTGCAACAGCAGAAATACTTAATGATCTTATATTTATGACTAGCCGGAGGTTTTGTGTGGTTTTTTAGAGCAAATTATCTGGCTTCAAATGAACATATTTTTAACTATAGTTTTATTAGAAATGGCTCAATGTCCAGGTAGAGATTGGTGACAAGCACTGTCCTGTAGGGGTCAGTACTGGGACCGCTGCTGTTTAATATCTTCATCCATGGCATAGACAGTGGGATCGAGTGCACCCTCAGCAAGTTTGCAGATGACACCAAGCTGAGTGATGCAGTTGACACACCTGAGGGACTGGATGCCACCCAGAGGGACCTGGACAGGCTCGAGAAGTGAGTAGTCCATGTGTACCTCATGAGGTTCAACAAGGCCAAGTGCAAGGTCCTGCACCTGGGTCAGGGCAGCCTCCAGTATCAATACAGGCTGGACGGAGAATGGATTGAGAGCAGCCCTGACGAGAAATGCTTGTGGGTACTGGTGGATGAAAAGCTGGACATGAGCTGGCAATGTGCGCTCACAACCCAGAAAGCCAACCGCATCCTGGGCTGCACCAAAAGAAGCGTGGCCAGCAGGTCGAGGGAGGTGATTCTGCCCCTCTGCTCTGCTCTGGTGAGACCCCACCTGGAGCACTGAGTCCAGCTCTGGAGCCCCCAACGTAAGAAGGACATGGACCTGTTGGAGCGAGTCCAAGGAAGGACCACGAAGACAGGCTGAGAGAGCTGGGGTTGTTCAGCCTGGAGACGAGAAAGCTCCGGGGAGAGCTTATTGCAGACTTTCAGTACTTAAAGGGAGCCTACAGGAAAGGTGGTGAGGGACTCTTTATCAGGGAGTGTAGCGATAGGACAAGGAGTCACAGTTTTAAACTGAAAGAGGGTAGATTTAGATTGGATATCAGGAAGAAATTCTTTACTGTGAGGGTGGTGAGACACTGGAACAGGTTGCCCAGAGAATCTGTGGATGCCCCATCCCTGGAGGTGTTCAAGACCAGGTTGGATGGGACTTTGAGCAACCTGGTCTGGTGGGAATTGCCCCCGGCTGTGGCAGGGGGGTTGGAACTGGATGATCTTTAAGGTCCCTTCCAACCTAAACCATTCTATGATTCTATGAAAATGTTTATTTCTCTCCTGTGACTACAAAATGTGTCAAGTTCAGTGCAGTTGGAAATGTCTACATTACAAGTATTTGCAGCTAGGACAAATAACTCTTAACAAAAAATTCTAAGAAAAAATCTCCATATCAGAAGTCTAGGCAGTCATCTTCTTGCTCATCAGAAGTCTCAGTGTTGCAGTGTTAGGGAATAAGTGGTTGTTGCAAATTTCCTGTTGTTTCCCCATTACTCAGGAGGCAGCACTCCCACATAAAGTAAAGAACTGGGTGGAGGCCCATCATTTGGCCCTGAGCCCAGCTGCTGACACATGGTCGACATATGGAAAGGATTTGCTGTGCTGATACTGGTTCAGCAGATATGTGAGGAGAGACGAAGCAGAAGTGGAAGAGAGCAGAAGCTGCTGAAGTGAAGGGACTGAAAGCACCATAGGTGAGTAGTATGGCTGGGGGGTAGTAAGTTGGGGCTAAGGCTCGGTGGCTAACGATGGTGGTTACAGGTGGAAGGGGTGCTCAAGAGCAGCTAAGAGCAGGGGAAGGTAATATGGACAAACAAAGAATGCTACAAAGAGTCTTTTCATAAGTCTGGCACAATGGAAGATTTGGCTGAACCACAATTGTGAACAGCCACATAATGGATAGGGAAGAGAAGATGACCTAGAGAAATGGATTGCAACCGTTAACTTAGAAAGACAAGAGAACTGCACAGGTAAGAGACAGTAGAAAACCCAAGGAATTCAGGTCAGAAAGGAGAGCTAGACAGGAAGAAAAGATGAATGAGAGACTGGAGCAGAGAATATAAACAGCAGAGTAGGCACTGGCCAGGAAAAGAAGAAAACCTGATCCAGAGAAAATCTGAACTGAGAATTCTGTCCATTAATAAAACTGTACACTGTATTACCCTGTTAAAATGAGAGCTCAGTCTGTGGAATATCCATTTTAAGTATGTAGTATCTATTGTAAATACCCAGATGTAAAATGTTCCCTCTAGAAAGAATGATTTTTCTCTGTATTGTGTCCAGACCTGTTGTCCAAAACAGGAGGCTTATTCAACATTTAATAACTACAGTATATTCTGTGTGGGTTTTTCACTTTACTGTCATTCCAGGGTTCACAATCTTTTTTGCAACACCAACAACATGGCAATCACAAAATTACATGGACTGGCTATTCTAGTGACAGCAGGAATCACTGGAGCAATTTGGTGGGTGTTTAACCTTTGAGAATGATTCTCAACTAGTATATATTTTTCTTGCCCAGCTTGAGTGTTGTTTCTTCTAGCGATACTTAGGCAGGTACAATGTAAGCGTTTACACAAAGATAAATTCCTAAGACCCTTTTATATTCAAAAGATGAAAATAAACAAGTGTGGACATTTTCATCTCTTCTGTGAATCTGGCCTATGTATATTCCTGTAAGCGCAAGTGTTTATTTTCATGTTTACATACCACTGGACTCCAGACCAACAGAAGGATCCTGGCATAGAGCTAGTACTCTGTGGAGTGGACTTAGCTGTATTTATCCTGTGTAATGGTTAGCCTGGTCTCCTTTGGTTGGCATGTCCCTATAGTAGCCTAGTACAGTGATGCTTTGGTAGTATGTGCTCAGTGCCCTGGGGCCTGGCATGAGAGCAAGTGGGGATATTTGGGAATGCAGAGTTTGCTGGAATAATATTTGGCCTCATAAAATGCAAATTAAATCATCCACAGATCTTCAGAGTTAATAGATCTGCAGGTAACACCAGGCTAGAGAGCTCTCTTGAAATAACTGGGCTTTGCGCACCCTCTTCACCAGTTTGGTCCCACAAATACGTGCTCTGTTAGACTTGTTTTAGTTTCAGTCATAAAGAGGGTGGAGGAGGGGTTGATTTATTGTTTTTAGCATTGACTCATTGCTTTCTTATTCTGTCCAAGGTACCATCACCCCTTCTCCCCAGACAGCAACCAGGAACCCACAACCTCCTCTGAAGAGGGTATATTGCTGTAAGGGACTCAATTTCATTCTGCATGCCTTTCAAGATGCCACATGTGTGTCATTCTAGGCCACTAGGATAATACTCATCTGTTAAGACCAATTCTTAAGCAGAAGAGCCATGCCGTAGAAGTGCTTATCTCCATTTTGGGATAAATCATCCTGCAGTGACCAGCTAAGATGCAGACATTTCTACTGTGAATGCCTTGAGCTGCATGAACAGACTCAGATTCCAGAGATTTAACATGGGGACACTGAAGAGGGAAATACAAATAAATTGATCCAGCTCCCCTAAAATCATGTAATAAAAAGACAGTTTAATCCCACCTGGTTTAGACATCTAAAAGTTGTCTATATATTTCTAAGAAAGTCATCTAGGTGTCCTCTGTAATCATTAGAAAGAAGTGGGCCCTGCCAAAGTCTATTAATCCCATACTTACTTAGGGATCTAAAGGTAGTTAGTCTGTGTCATGTTCTTACGCAAATAACACTCTGGACAACTAATTATATTTCTAGATCTGGGGTTGCTGTTATAAGATAATGCAAATACAAAGAGAGGACCACTAGGACCTTTTATTTTCCTATAAGCCAGAAGTAAATCCTTTGAAGTCAGTACAGCTGCATTTTGAATTATTTAAACTCTGTGTGTGTGTGTGTGCATGCGTGCACATGCATGTGCATGCGTTAGGAGCAACTTGAATTAAAGGAAGTATACAATTAAAATAGGTATATGATATGATATGATATGATATTATATTATATTATATTATATTATGTTATGTTATGTTATGTTATATCATATCATATCATATTATAATATTTATTATATTTATTATAAACCTATTATAGGCAAAAAAACTACTCTTATTTGGTCAGATGTGTGTCTTCAATGACCTTAATGCCAAACCAACCATTGCCTTGAGAAGTGAAACATGGGATGTACACCACTATATAAGAAAGTAGGACCTGCCTTATGTCCGTGACATTCTTTTCATTCATCTGAAGTTCTTTTCTGTGTTTTGTTTTGTTTATAGTATGACCAACATGAATCAGAGCTCGTGCCAGCTTTCACGGTAAGGGCCTCTTACCTCTGCTCTCCCACAGCTCTGACCTATGAATATGAATATCTTGCTAAACATCAGTCCTATTCATAAATTTTGAATAACACATAGTGCCAAAGCTGGGCCTTCTGTCCTATAGAACAGCTATCTTGTTGAATAATTTATTTCCTGAGTTTTATTCTTAATGACAATTGCTGATTGTCCACCATAAGAATATGTTGAATCCGGGGCTGTCCTTTAATGGGAGCCAAAAACATCGGTTCAATATACGGGACAAGTTCCCTGCATTAACTCCTTTAGAAAATATAGTGCAGACCACATTAGGATTATCAGTATTCATTTTTTCAGGGTTTCTTTCAGAAACTTCAGTATTCTTTCAGAATACCTATACATGTTCTTGCTGGAAGAGGGCAAGATTCATCCACATGGAGCAAATGCAACTGACATGCTTTGTGTGAAACAATGAAGATAACACTCATATGGTCTGTGACACAGATCCCATTCTTTTTTGAATTTTGAACCTGAATAATCTCAAAAGTCAAAACTATGTCTTGGTAATACGCCAACTATGTCAGACTCAGTAGAGACACAGGTTATATGCCATACACACTAGACACACTTGATAAAGCAAAAAGGGATAAGAACATCGCAGATACATGCGAGGAAGTGGTGTGTAGTTGCTAGTGCCATTGATCCTGAAATAAGAGCAGGCACGATGATACCAGAATTCTCAGTCCGTCAGTGCTGGGTGTTCCCCTCTTAGACATGGGAGGTACCTCTCTCCCACAGTGGTTCTACTCATCGTGGAAGCAGATCTGGCTCCTGTGGTATCATCAGAAAAACAGGTTTGGTTTATTGTCCTGATGTACGCTGCTATAATGAAACCCAAGTTTACCCAATGGTACCCTTAGACAGCCCTAATTACATGATTCGTCTTATTACCACTCTCCCATTTCTTGACTGTCCTGTTTGCCAGCCATGTACTTCCATTTCTCCACCCCAGTCCCCTTCCAAATAAACAAATCACCTCTAGGTACTTTTTATCCAGTGCTCACAGTTCTGCTACATCCAGACCTAAATTTTGTATTACTGATATTGTTATCTGACCTTGGACTTATATAGTGTTACTGATAGGGTTTTCTAGGAGTTGTTGGCCTTTCAAGAATCTGGTCCCTAAAAAGTCTCCAACACACTGTCAACCTTGGTCATTTCTCACAAAACTCCCCCTTAACCAGCTATGAAATCCAGCCATCCTGCACAGCACTATCTGCAGGTTCTGCCAGATTCCCACACTCTTATTTGCAATATCCAGCAATTTCTTATGTCTTGTACAGTAGCTTTCTACATCTTGTTCAGTTAGATTAACCTCAGGGTAAGGTATAGCCAGCAGCCTAGTCATTTGCCTGGAGCCTTGCCAATATGGGTCACTCCACACATTTGGGCAATTTTTCCTGGAGTGTCTTAAGCAGAAAGATGTGGCCATTGACGTTAATTCTGCCCTGAGATTATCACAGTTGAAAGATCAGAATATTCTTTTAAAGAAAATGGAAAGCAAGGAGAAGAAACCCTTTCACAGAATAATTTAGTTTGAAAGGGACGTCAAGTTCATCTAGTCCAAGCCCCTGCTCAAAGCAGGGTCAGCTAGAGCAGGTTGCTCAAGGACTTGATTGGTCAAGTCTTAAAAACTTCCAAAGATGGTGTTTCCGCAATCTCTCTGGGCAACCCATTCCAGTATTTGATCACTCTCATCACTTAAATAAAATTAATTTAAAATTCCTCATATATAATTGGAATTTCGCAAGTTCCAACTTATGTCTGTTCCCTCTCATCCTTTTGCTGTGCACATCAGAGAAGACCCTTGCTCCATCTTCTTTGTATCCTGCTCCCATCACGTAGTTCTAGACAGCAACAAGATCTCCCCTTAGCCTTTTCAGCTTAGACCTGAACAGGCCTCGTTATGTTAGCCTCTCTTCCTGTTTCATGTGCTCCAGCCCCTGCTAGCTTGGTGGCCTCTGCTAGACTCCCATCTGTATGTCAGTCTCTTTCTTGCCCTAGGGAGTCCCAGATGGGACACTGTACTGCAGATGTATCTCCCAAAGTGTCTGTCCCATTTGGTAATGGCTACACTCTTACTAATACAGGGCATGATGCAGTTACTTTTCTTTGATATAAGTACACACTGCTGACTTGTCCACCAGGACGCCACCACGGTCAGTCAGCCCCCAGTTTGTCCTGTTGCATAGGGTTACTCTGGACCAGGTTGCGCTTGCCTTTGCTGAACTTCATGTTGTTCCTGTCAGCCTTTCCAAGTCCTCTGAATGGCAACCTTGCCCTTTGGCATATTGACTCGCTCCCTCTAATGTGGTGTTGTACACAAACTCGCTGAGAAGTAACAGATTCTGAATATGGAAGCAAGAGAGAGTTTAATCTGGCAGTTTACCATAATGAAACACTTCCATATTTTTAAACAAAAAAATGCTTCATTTCTTTTAACTGAGCTGTATTTCATCAGCTTCTTTTATTGCCTTATGAGTTATGCGTTTCTAATCCTCATTGGTTTTTTGGCTGAGACATCCCCTCTTCATCACCTCTCTCGGAATGCACACAGTCATGTTACTCTCTAGCAATGCTGCTCTAAATGCATTTACAATGTCATGTCACACACTATTCTTTAAGGAGTCCAGCATGTGTGATTGAAGGAGAAATAAACTTTAACACCAATAAAACGTGACACCAAAATATGGCAAAGAGAATGTATTATTCTTGTAACTGTTTTGGAATTAAAAAGCATCCAATATAAGACAGTATTTTCACCACCCCCACCCCCAAAAAAAGTTAGTATGGCTAGACGTATCTTTCTGCGTATGTGTGTATGTGATTCTTTTTATACCTCTCTCAGCCTGCTTAAACTATTACTTTTAGTGTTCCCACTTTATAGAACCTGGTTTTCCTACTGGAAAACCTAGGAGTCAGGACTGGTGGGTTCCCATTTTGTGACCCATCTACAGGAACCTGCATAAACAATGAGAATGGACAGCAGTGCCATCTTCTCTAGAGTGCAGGCATGCAGCCATACACCCATGAGCAACCTACAAACTGTATTGAAGATTGGACCAGACACTTACCATGTGGAATTAAAATCAAATTTCCTGAAGATGCCCTACAGGAACAGACTCGCTGAAATAATGTCAGCAAGTTTGCCAATGACACCAAGCCGTGTGGCACGGTCGACACACTGGAGGGAAGGGATGCCATCCAGAGGGACCTGGACAGGCTTCAGAGGTGGGCCCGTGCGAACCTCATGAAGGTCAACCAGGCCAAGTGCAAGGTCCTGCACCTGGGTCACGGCAATCCCAGGCACAAATACAGGTTGGGTGGGGAATGCCTTGAGAGCAGCCCTGAGGAGAAGGACTTGGGGGTGTTGGAGGAGAAGCTCATGATTCTACGTTAAAATAGATTATTTTGCATTCAAGCCTAGTCAGACCAGATGACTTGTATGTCTGAGGAACATTACTTAAATGTAGTTAACATTTTATGTGGAGGTGAAGTAAATATCATAGCCAGCTAACTGACTGTCAATACCCATTGCCACTGGATCAAGGAAGTACTCCTGAAGGACATAAGGATCTCTTGGGGGCCTCCTAGCATGAAAAAGGAAAATATGAAACTGCTGTGCCATAAGGTATTTACGTGTCTTTTATTTCTCTCTCATTTACAGACAATCAGACTTAAATGAAACATCTCCAATGCTTCCACGGTAAGGATAAGTTCTCTGGCTTCATTAATGTGATATTACATTGTTTTCGTGACTCTGTTTCTGGCCCGTACAAGTCAGGACAGCTGAGAACAAGGCTGAATGAATAGGAAAGCGTGCCTTTTTAGAGAAGGTACTCTTCCAGAAACCATTAAATCTTTCATTTGTTTCCTTTCAGAAAGGAAACTGGGAAATTATGATCAATGCTGAAACATTTTCGGATTACTTAGAGCTTAATTCATTTTTTCTCTCCCTTGTCACCACCCATCTCAGAAGCTAAGAAAGAAGAGTCTTTGGTTGATGCTATTTTAAATGGTAACAGTCAGAATTACAGATGATGTGTAATTGTCTATGAAAGGGACATGTTAGGTCAGTGGGATGAATTATTTTCTGGAATTGCCTAGACTAGAGCCATTGGCTGTAGAAAAACAGTAGAAGAGAGACGGAGATATTGGAGAGAGTTCAACAAGGGGCCACAAGGATGATGAAGGGACTGGAGCACCCCTCCTGTGAAGTAAGGCTTAGAGAGTTGGGGTTGTTCAACTTGAAGAAGAGAAGGCTTGGGGGGGTAACTTATCAATATTTATAAATACCTGAGGGGAGGGTGCAAAGACAGAGCCAAGCTCTTTTCAGTCATGCCCAGTGCCAGGACAAGAGGTGATAGGCAGAAACTGAAACAAAGGAGGTTCCCTCTGCACAACAGGAAACATTTTTTACTGTGAGGGTGACTGAGCACTGGAACAAGTTAGCCAGGGAAGCTCTGGAGCCTCCCTGTTTGGAGATATTCACAGGCTGTCTGGACATGGTCCTGGGCATCTGGCTGTAGGTGTCCCTGCTTGAGCATGGGGTCGGACCAGATAACCTCCAAATTCTCTTCTAACCTCAACCATTCTGTGATTCTGTGAAAAATTATAGACAACAAATTCATATTTAGATGACTGAACTCTGGTACTTATTTAACTTAATTTCAGATCTATAAATTTAAATATATATATACTCCACATTAATGTTTCTTTAATTACTTTTTCCTCTCAGATTCTAAGTTTCACTACTACAAACCTAAAAGGAGGGAGTTTATTTTTTCTCTTGGGAGTTTCTGAGAAATTTTGTTCTTTGTTTTGTTATTTGTTCTATTCTGTAAATTATAGAATCATAGAATCATAGAATTTGAACTCAGTTGCTACACTGAATTCTGAGGAAAGGGCATAGAGAAGTACCTGGTGACTAGTAGGATTGCGAAAGTCATCCTTCCAGCCCTTCTTGTGGATGGGCGTCACATTTGCTAGATCACAAATGCTAGGTCAACTGGGACCTCCCCGGTTTGCCAGCACTGCCGGTGTAAATGTGGAATGATAGAAAGTGGCTCAGTGAGCCCTTCCGCTAGCTCCCTCTGTACCCTCGAGTGGATCCCACCTGGCCCCATAGGCTTGTGTACGTCCAGGTGTTGCAGCAGGTCCCTCACCATCTCCCTCTGGATTACAGGGGCTTCATTCTGCTCCCCGCCCCTATATGCTAGCTCAGGGGTCTGGGTACTCAGGGAACAACCGACTCTCCTACTAAAGACTGAGGCAAAGAAGGCTTTAAGTACATCAGCCTTCTCCTCATCCTTTGTCACTATGATACCGCCTTCATCCAATAAAGGATGGAGATTCTCCTGATTCCTCCTTTTGTTACTAATATATTTATAGAAACTCTTTTTATTGTTCTTAAAATCCAAAGCCAGGTTAATTTCTCGTTGGGCTTTGGCCTTTCTAATTTTCTCCCTACATAGCCTTACAGCATCTTTGTGGCCTTGCTGAGTGGCCTGTCCCTTTTTCCAAAGGCCATAAACTCTCCTGTTTTCCCTGAGTTGTATCCATATTTCCTAAATTAATTCAGAAACACATCCCTGTAACTGGAAGGTTTCGGGTTATACATGATTCAGTATATTAAAACACAAGCCTAAGAACTTCCTGCAAGTGGTTAGCCTGAAGGATTTCTCCCTTGGCCTCTTTCGCCATCTTATGGCCTATGTGAAGAATAGCTTCTTCACTTCAAATACAATATATAGCAGCTGCCCTTTTCCAAGGTTTACAGAGAACTGCCATGGTTTCTTTAGTGTAAAACATAGGGCTATGTAATTATTATTATTGTTAAAGCAAGCTGAATCTCATCGTCTTTAAGATGCAAGGATTTCTCCTTCTCAGTCTATGATTAAACTGAACACAAATATGAAAGATGCAAGCACACATAGAATAAAGGCACACCAAGATTTACCCAGACAGAGCAAGTAGTGTTTTTACATAAGCAAGACTCATGTAAACAACTCAGAGTGCCTGATCCTATTGCTCTTTCCTGCTCATTGAAGCTATAGTTCACAAGTGGACACACCCTGCCCACCCCCCCCCCATTCTGTCGTTTCACAGGGATGAATGTGCCTGTGAGCTCCTCGAAACCCAGACCAGACAGCACCTCTGTTGATACTCAATGCCCAGACCTTGGGTCTCACTTATCCAGTCTCCAGCTGTGACCTCAAGTCTTTCCAGATTCTGTTCTCTTCCTACTCACGGGATAGATCAGTTTGATATTTGCTGACATAGCCATCTGCATGTACAGACTCGAAAGCAAGGTCACATGGAAAACAAATAAGCATACAGTCCAAAAAGAAGATAGGACAGACTGCCATAATCAGACTCAGTGCTGAGTGAAACTAGTTGAGTGACCAACACCCTGTTTACACAAGTCTGGACCCCCTTGTCCACCAACTTCTCTCCATTTTCACACGTTTGTTCTCCCCAGTCTATTTCTATTTCTCCCTTTCCCTGCTTTGGCTCTTCCACTAAATATAAATATTGCATATTCCCACAATGTGCCTCAACCCATCATTCATTGACTGAAGAGTTCCTTTCCCTGTTAATGTTTTAATAATCTACTGCTCATTAAAGTTTGTGTGTCCAATTTTTAACTGATTACATCCTTAGTTTCTTGTCTTTGCTTTTGATGCTGAATAGTCGTTAACCAGATATCCTCTCAAATCAGAACTCTTTACACTCCACATATCCTTACAATCCCTGCTATTCTTGTTATTACTATTATTGGATTATAGTGATAATGAATGACCATGTACATTATTCCAAGGTCATATATATTTCTTTCTTTTCTACAGCATATTATATCCTGAACCGCTTCTGACAAAACCAAGGTAAGTTTGATTTTTGTAAATCTGTAAGCACTGAAAAGAAAAAGAAGATGTATCAAGGATGGTTCTCCTCAGATAACTTCAGAGATTTGTCATATAGATACTTTTTAGGTTATGTGATAAAAGATTCATCTCCACACAACACAAAGGAGCACAGAGGGACAGTGGGAGGCAGGGAACCCCAGTAGCCTAATAAGCGAAACAATCACAGTGTAAAGGTGCCTACCAAGGCTTTAAGGGGAGAGCAATTGGTCCAGGGATAAAATCTATTAAGATGAGTCAAAGGGAGAGGCTCTCTAGAGCAATTTTCAGACTGAGAGAAGTTACTGCCTACAAGGGCATGGGATGGCAGGGAAAAGCATTTTGGGATTATGCAAGACTGATTATGGGATGTTGAGAGGAGGAACCACAAGTGGACAAAGGGAGGGATCAAGGTGGTTTGGGGAGGAACGAGCATGGGAAAATAAAGGGATAAGGTTATATAACGGGGTGGTTGCATGTAAAAGCATGCTGGTCAGTATGGCTTTGTGACAATGCCCTGTATCCTGGTCAGCACAGTCTGCTCTGTCTTCCCACTAAGCTCTATTTCTACCTGTCTTCCTAGGTAAGAGGTTCTTCTGTGTGCATGTATTTGTATGGAGGCTAAATATCAGCGATTGTAGTCAGACCATGGACTGGGGACCTGTGTGTCTCGGGTGCCTGCAGTTGGAGAGACCAGAACAAGTGAAAATTTATGTGCTAGTGAATATAGTTGGACCACAGGTCATAGGGGCCTGTGGATCTGTGGTCCCAACAACTGGAGTGAGGGAGGATGTAAGTGCTAGCAACTGAATTGGGGACCACAGGCCATGGAGGCCCACATGTCTGCGATGCCAGCAACTGGAGAGTCTGGAGTGCACACATATTTTGTGGGTACATATGTCAGGGTGTAATAGCTAGAAAATGCTAGGCTGTACTTGCTGGCAAGTAGGATAAATGATTTGGGAGGTAGGTGTCAAAGTGGCCATAAGCCTGCTTCAGATACTGGAGAGATCAGATGGTCTGAGATTTGGCTATTGGAGGGACCAAGAGGTCCAAGTCAACTCCTGGAGAGACTGTAAGGTCTGGGGGTTGCCTGTGAGACCCACCTGCATGTGTGTGTTTGTGCATGAGCGAGCTGGAGATGAGAAGATCCATAGGACAGCTACTGAGTAGACTGAATGTCTAAGGCCAGTTAATAGAGGGATCCACCGTGAATGTGTTTGTGTACGTGTGAGCGTGGGGGATCAATACTGCACATGTGTCAGTGCTAGTGAGCACATGGGCTTGCAAGGTAACTGTGAGGCTGGGAGTCCAGGGCCATAAATTCTGGATAAATTCTGCAAGGCCAGCTGCTGGAGGGGTCCTTGTTGCATATATGTACATATATATCTGTGTGTAATATATGTGCGTATATATATTTTTTACTAAAAGGCTTTCATCCTCAGCAGTTGAAAAGGGGGACAGGATACACGCTTTGTGTTGTTTGTGTTTGCATAAGTGTTGTCTTCTGTCTGTATACAACATACACATATATGTCTAACATACACATATATGTCTGTGTAGCCAGACATATGTATGTGTACATTGTATATCTGTGCCTGTGTGCATGTTTATTTGGAATATATTCTCATCCTCGCTACTGGTTGGGCCAGGGGACACTGAGTTTCAGCAGCCTTGCCTCTACTGGGCTACCAGATTCAGCAACTCCCCTAACAATATCTACCTTCAACTAATGATGCTAGATTTCCCCTTTATACTCAGTAAGTATAAGCAGCTAATTCTTAGGTGTAGTTCATCCAAATATTTAAAATAATTTTGAGGAATTTGTGGCATAAACATATTCTATATACTTATATTATGAGAAGATTGATTATACTATAGAAGTGCTTGTTTCTCTTCACTTATAATAATGGATCCCTGACAACTTGTCTATGCATCTACAATATAGACACCTACATTTGGACAGAAAAATGCCTTGAGAACCGTATTGGTTCAATTTTATAAAATCTAAATAATCATACAGAAAAATTTAATCAGTGTGCAGGCTAAGGGGCTCAATAGTCAGTGGCACCCCCCAAAAGGCGATCCAAACAGTCTCAGCAGTAAATTACATTCTGCCAATTTTGTTTTTCTCTGTACTTTCAAATTAACTCAGGGCTCAAGCCCATACTTGTGTCTAAAGCCCCTGATTGTGTGTGTTGTTTACATGGTTGCTTGCTCTCTGAATATATGTTGGACTGAGCCGGTACACCCTCTGGGTGTTAAAACTGGATAAAAGAATGAAACGCTGGTTCAGATCACATGGCTCTGTGAAGCTGAGCTAGTAGTCAGGTATGGCTGAATACACCCAGGTGTAGCTATAACTTTCCTATCACCAAAGGCTGAATTGGGAACACAGGTACTAAACTTACTCCAGTTCTTTTGCAGTTAGATACTTTGTAGAGAAGCAAATATTTTAGAGACATCTGACTTATTTAAGGTGTCTACTGCAGGGTAAGATGGCTCATACCTCGGATTTCACTGACAGTGCTCTCTTGACCCCTAGTGATTTCAAAGGGAGTCTGAGACGGTTAACTCAAAGGTAGACATCTGTGCTGAAGTTTGTGTTTTTCTACATGAATTCCATAGGTCCTCTAAAGACTACCTTCATTCTCAAACTCCTTGCAGGAGGCGGGATGTACTGGTGTTGACACCCTGGTTGGCTCCAATTGTCTGGGAAGGCACATTCAATAGAGACATCCTGAATGCCCAATATATGCAGAAGAACCTTGTCACTGGAGTGGTCACTTTTGCTGTTAAAAAGTATTGGTTTGTCATTTATTTCTTGTCAACTACTTAAACCTCTCTCTGCCAGCTATGCTGAATATACTGCTGGTGGAGCAGGATTGAGAAAGGTTCTAAAGACAGAATATGAGCAGCTTTAGACTGGGAGAAATGTGACACGTGAGCGTCAACTTCCCAAGTGAGGCAACTGGCTGTGAAAAAGTGGGAGATGTTGCCTTTCAAAGGGCAAAAATTATCCTTGGAAATATAACTAGCATTTTGATCCCTTGAGAAGAAAATTCCAACTCCTGCTATGTTTCTAACAACAAGTTTTGCCTCTAACCTGGGGTAAAAAATACAAAAATTCTGCAAAGTTGAGACTTTTAATGGGTTCCTATTAGATTTTAGAGTGAAAATATTAGCTCCAGTAAAATTATTAACCATGCCATTTTAGCTTCTAAGTGCTGGGGGAGGTTGTCTTCGAGTTTCTGAGTTAGTAAAGAACTGTACTCCCCCTACCTCCACTAAGCATCCCAGATTTAAATAGAGACTTCAGGCATCTCAAGGCAATCAAAATTATTTATTTGATAATTTTGATCCCCTCTAGAACAGTAAGTTAAAAAGTTAAACTGCAGAAAGAGTGCCAGGGAGACAGGCAGCATGTAAGAGTGAAGGGTGAGGAGAGGTATTTATACGACGCAGTTATATTAGGGAGCAGCACGGGTTAGAAGGTATGCGTTCTGTATAGTGAGCATGAAAGACCAATGGAGTAGAGAATAGTGAAAACTGAAAAATGGTATAATGTACAGCAGTATGGGGAAGGGTTGAAGGGGTAGCAGCTACATTAAATAAAGGGCACTAACATTAGAAGGGAACAATGGATAGAAAAGGAGAAACAAAATGAACTTGAAAAGCCACCATTTTCAGCAGGAGGAACCCCTCTCCATTCTCTTCCATTCCTTGTCTCTCAGATATGTCCAGTTCATACAAGGGTTCATGAGCTCTGCCAACAAGTACTTCCTTGCTGGACACCAGGTGAACTTCTACTTGTTCACAGACAGTCCTGAGCAGATCTGTCACCTTCAGATGGCCCCTGAGAATCACCTCTTTGTCATCCCTGTCCAGAATCACTCACAGTGGCAGGATATCTCCGTGAGCCGTATGGATATCATCAGGAGATATATCCGCAGCCAATTCCAGTATGAGGTCGACTATCTCTACTACATAGACATTGATGTCCAGCTATTTGAACACATTGGTGTGGAGATCATTGATACACTGGTGGCAACCATCAGCCCCTGGCAGTACACCGCACGTCGTGACAGCAAATCATATGAGACACGCACTGAGTCACAAGCTGCTATCCCTAAAGGAGAAGGGGACTTCTATTATACAGAAGGTTTTTATGGGGGAAGTGTAGCCGAGGTCTACAAACTGACTAGAGCCTGTTTTAAAGGGGTCATGGAGGACAGAGAAAATGGCATTGAGGCTAGGTGGCATGATGAAAGCCACCTCAACAGGTATCTCCTGTACCACAAGCCAACGCGCCTGCTCTCCCCAGAGTACTACTGGGATGAAGAACTAAGACGGCCCCGCATCATCCAGGTGAAGAGGATGTGCTCCGTGCGCAAGGACCGCAATTAAGTAAGCTTCTAAAACAAAGAAAGCAAGAAAGAAAACAGATCATCAGTGTCAAGACAGAAAAACAGATGTGGAGGTTATAAAGTCATTAATTTACCTGTGTTTGTCTTTCTGCATTCCTGATGCAAATAAGAAGGGCTAAATTATGATGTTTATTGAGGTTTTTTTCTCTATTAACCTAATTTTTATTGCAGAGTACAGGTGATTTTTCTTTTCACTCATGTTGCTTTGTAGTTGTGATACTACTGTCTTCAGTGCTCATGACTCCTGGGAGTCCAGGATCAATCTCCATGTGGGCCATGCTGTCCCATCATGTAGTCTTACCTCTAGATTTTATAA
Source organism: Alca torda (assembly GCA_008658365.1). Taxonomy (NCBI): domain Eukaryota; kingdom Metazoa; phylum Chordata; class Aves; order Charadriiformes; family Alcidae; genus Alca; species Alca torda. The sequence goes on along the minus strand of CM018094.1, from coordinate 132,630 downwards.
TCATTTAAAGTCATTAGTTCAAGCACTTCTTCCTTTTTTCTTCCTTATCCGCTAATATATTCAGCACTATTAGACTAGCCTTTGCTTGAGTTATGCCTTTTCTAGCCTCTCACACACTGTCAACTGTACCCACTCACACACCACCAGCAAATTTAATAATCCCAACAAAACATATTTCAATGCTCTCTTAATTGGCTAATCTTAGAAGGTCTGGATGTATAGAGATGCCAGGAAAAAAAAATCCTAATGTACAAGTGCTAGTCCAATTAACAGGTCTCCTATGGACCTTAGAGACACGTACCCCTCATAATCATAGAATCATAGAATGGTTTAGGTTGGAAGGGACCTTAAAGATCATCCAGTTCCAACCCCCCTTCCACGGTCAGGGGCAATTCCCACTAGACTAGGTTGCTCAAAGTCCCATCCAACCTGGTCTTGAACACCTCCAGGGATGGGGCATCCACAGATTCTCTGGACAACCTGTTCCAGTGTCTCACCACCCTCACAGTAAAGAATTTCTTCCTGATATCCAATCTAAATCTACCCTCTTTCAGTTTAAAACTGTGACTCCTTGTCCTATCGCTACGCTCCCTGACAAAGAGTCCCTCACCACCTTTCCTGTAGGCTCCCTTTAAGTACTGAAAGTCTGCAATAAACTCTCCCCGGAGCTTTCTCGTCTCCAGGCTGAACAACCCCAGCTCTCTCAGCCTGTCTTCGTGGTCCTTCCTTGGACTCGCTCCAACAGGTCCATGTCCTTCTTACGTTGGGGGCTCCAGAGCTGGACTCAGTGCTCCAGGTGGGGTCTCACCAGAGCAGAGCAGAGGGGCAGAATCACCTCCCTCGACCTGCTGGCCATGCTTCTTTTGGTGCAGCCCAGGATGCGGTTGGCTTTCTGGGTTGTGAGCGCACATTGCCAGCTCATGTCCAGCTTTTCATCCACCAGTACCCACAAGCATTTCTCGTCAGGGCTGCTCTCAATCCATTCTCCGTCCAGCCTGTATTGATACTGGAGGCTGCCCTGACCCAGGTGCAGGACCTTGCACTTGGCCTTGTTGAACCTCATGAGGTACACATGGACTACTCACTTCTCGAGCCTGTCCAGGTCCCTCTGGGTGGCATCCAGTCCCTCAGGTGTGTCAACTGCATCACTCAGCTTGGTGTCATCTGCAAACTTGCTGAGGGTGCACTCGATCCCACTGTCTATGCCATGGATGAAGATATTAAACAGCAGCGGTCCCAGTACTGACCCCTACAGGACAGTGCTTGTCACCAATCTCTACCTGGACATTGAGCCATTTCTAATAAAACTATAGTTAAAAATATGTTCATTTGAAGCCAGATAATTTGCTCTAAAAAACCACACAAAACCTCCGGCTAGTCATAAATATAAGATCATTAAGTATTTCTGCTGTTGCAGCTGGGACAGCTCTGATCCAAAAGCAAGATGCAGGTACAGCGAGCTTCTTAAATTACTTCACATATAAAACTAAAAGTAAATAAAAGTAAGTTCAGATCCAGGCAATACCTGACAAATTCTGAGGCATAAATACGTATTATTCTTATATGCTTGGGGCCTGTTACTGGCACTGGCAGCTCCAAATTGGCCGGGCTGCAATAGCAGGGGTTAGTCGTTCTGTTCGAGTGTCTCCACCCAAGGCAATCTGTAAAGATTCTGTGCAGGCTGAGTGAAATTAACGTGTAACTGAAGCACCGTGTGTTTCCCAGTTAAGACGGGTGGGCCAGGACTGCACATAAACATAGATGCACAAGGGGGAGTCAGCGTGTTAATATGTACCCTGAATTTTCTGCATCTTTCAGGGCTCATTCTTTTCACTTGAGCATTAATTCCTAACCCTGACAGAGGAGGAACACAGGGCTGTTAAGATAAGGAAAAACTGGAGCAATGTGTTACAATGTATGCATTAGTTTGGCACCGTGGTTAAATCTCCCAATTAAAACCTAGTGTGGAACATCACGACTGAAATAGATCAGGGCAAAACCTGAAGATTAAGGCCAGATTATGATAGTGAATTAATTTATTCTAGGCAGGTTAGACTTGAAGGACTAAATTGAAATTGAGAGTTAACACTGATATATGAAAGTGGAACAGCGCAGTGTCAAAAATGCACTTGTCAAGGGAAGCAATTTAACAAATGTGGATCAAGACAGGACACGGAATTAGGAAGAACTCAGTTGTCCTTGTCTATAGAAGTATTCAGTCTTTCTCTGCTTATTGGGTCAGTTTAAAACTCAACCATTTTCATGATCATTTTCAAACCCAGCTGAGGGGTGATATCTCAAAACAGAGGTGTTACAATTCCCCAGGTCATTCTAAGAGTTATGGGAAACTCTCCGATCATTCTCTGTAGGCTTGAGGATAATCCATCAATCCTCCCGACAGTGTCTCACTTTATTTTTTCCAGGACGACAGTAGTACAATGAGCTGTGAGGTGTGGAATGAGGGAAAGGGGTCTGTGGAAAAGAGTCCCATATGTTCTGCCCCAGGAATAAACCTCTTGCCAAGTGGCAATCCAGCCTCTGCAGTCAGCTGAATAGCACAAGTCAGAACGTGAGATAAGCAAAGCTAGACCTGACCCACATACACACAAATAGGCCAGGCTATGCAGAAGGTTTAGGTGGGTGGGACGGTCTCTCTCTAAGGCCCGTTTGTCTGTTTTTTCATAATATCTGTTATGAATGCGTTGCTCTCTGCTCTGTAAATGTGTTGCTCTTTGCTCTGGTTTGGTAATCCCAGTTTTCTGATGCTGTTATCCATTTTGTTCATTAAGAGTGATTTCCCAGGTTTGAAAATAGAGCAAGAAAGTAACACCATACTCAAGGCTGGTTTGTCCAAGGGGTGGGCCGTAAAAGGTTCCTGAAGATGGGCCAGAAAAAAAGGAATCTGACAGATGCCTGATAAAGATTAGTGGGCAAGCGAAGCTGAAGCATTCTGGTGAATTGAGTTAGTATAGTCAGGCCAAAGTAATCGAATCATTTAACGTGAACAGAACAGGCCATGGATTAAGTTATAAGAGTTAGAGTCGGTCTCAGTATGAACTGACCCATTTGAATCACTTTAGAAAGCATAGACTAGGATGGTGCAATCAAATAATGGTGTTGAACTAGATAAGGGGAGGGACTCAAGATTCTTTTTGCAGCTTTTCCCCTCCCAAGATTTAATCCACTGTTGCTGATTTCTCAGCCATACTCTGTGCCACTGCCAAACCGGTTTTACATGTGAAACTTGACACCTTGGGAGACCTGACACTACAAGTGTCTCGCTCCTGCTTTTCAGTGAAGAACAAAGACCCCCGCGGGTTCTACAGTCCCAGTCTCTTGCAACATCCTGTCTGAGGGCTGGAAAAATCTCTTATCCATGCCTGTGCACTCCATGTAGCTTCCCTGCTCAGTGCCTCTGGAGACTGGAGACAAGTTTTCCACCACCCTCAGAGGCAGGATTGAACACACAATGTACAGAGAAAAGCCGAGCTGGTGAACATGAGTAAGGACTACCAAACATGCTGCCTTAGCAACCTGCATCATATTAAGGTAAGAAAATTCAGCTGATTTTTAAAAATCAGAGCTCCATCCAAATTACTTCCTTGTGTTAAAGTTAAACCTGGCCACAATAGAGGGTTAATGGGGGTAGGTCATGGAAAAATGGATTATGCCTGTGTGAACAGAATGGACTTCATCATTATTGCAGCGTGACTGAGTCAGTCTTAGGCATCAGATCAGCATGAATGAACAATGCTAGGATACAGTATAAAGTCAGACAGAGCAGGCAGGAGTAGTAAATTATGGTGGATTGGACAGGTTGGCATACTAGGATAGCTTGAACAGAACAGAGGAGGCAAGAGAGAAAGCATGAGGGGATAGGTCAGGTACTGAGCCTGGGTGGATGTCACATGAGCTTGAGGCTGGTCATCATGATGGGTATTAGATTAGACTTAAACTGGTAACACGAGAAGGAGTTTAATATGGATGGATCATGCCAGGGTGGTGGATTAAGAGTATCATAGAATCAGAGTATCATTTAGTTTGGAACAGACCTTTAAGATCATGAAGTCCAACCATTAACGTAGCACTGCCAACTCCACCACTGAACCTTGTCCCTCAGCACCACATCTATACGTTTTTTAAATACCTCCGGGGATGGTGACTCAACCACTTCCCTGGGCAGCCTGTTTCATTGCCTGATAACCCCTTTGGTGAAGAAATTTTTCCCAATATTCAATCTAAACCTCCCCTGGCACAACTAGAGGCCATTTCCTCTTGTCCTATCTCCTGCTACATGGGAGAAGAGACCAACACCCCCCTGGCTCCCCCCTCCTTTCAGGGAGCTGTAGGGAGCGAGAAGGTCTCCCCTCAGCCTCCTTCTCTCCAGGCTGAACACCCCCAGCTCCCTCAGCCGCTCCTCACGAGATCTGTGCTCCAGACCCCTCACCAGCTCCGTTGCCCTTCTCTGGACATGCTCCAGCCCCTCAGTGTCTTTTTTGTGGTGAGGGGCCCAAAACTGGACACAGCACTCGAGGTGGGGCCTCACCAGTACAGGGGGACGATCACTGCCCTAGTCCTACTCACCACGCTGTTCCTGACACAGGCCAGGATGCTGTTGGCCTTCTTGGCCACCTGGGCACACTGCTGGCTCATGTTCAGCCGGCAGTCAACTAACACCCCGAAGTCCTTTTCCGACGGGCAGCTCTCCAGCCACTCCTCCCCAGGCCTGTAGCACTGCATGGGGTTGTTGTGCCCCCAGTGCAGAACCCGGCACTTGGCCTTGTTAAATCTCATTCAATTGGCCTCTGCCCATCGACCCAGCCTGTCCAGATCCCACTGTAGAGCCATCCTACCTTCAGGGCGATCAACACTCCCGCCCAACTTGGTGTCATCTGCAAACTTACTGAGGGTGCACTCAATCCCCTCATCCAGATCATTGATAAAGGTACTAAGCAGAACTGGGCCCAATACTGAGCCCTGGGGAACACCACTCATGACCAACCGCCAACTGGATTTAAATCCATTCATCACAACATTTTGGGCCCAGCCATTCAGCCAGTTTTTTACCCAGCGAAGCGTATGCCCATCCAAGCCATGAGCAGCCAGTTTATGCAGGAGAATGCTGTGTGAAACAGGGTCAAAGTCTAGGTAAGCCTGTCTAGGTCCCTCTGGATGGCATCTCATCCAGAGGGGTGAGGCATGTCAACCGCAGCACTCAGCTTGGTGCCGTCCGCAGAGATGACCTCAATGTTTACCATTACTCAGAGTCAGCTGGCTTCAAGAGATTCAGGCCCACCTTCAAGCATGCTTAGCTCATGACATCCAGACCAAAAGAAAGCTTGGAGTGGCCTTTGACTCATTTCTAAAACTTAGCAAGGGTTCTGTACGGGCCATGTATATTTATGTAAATTCTCTGTCCTGCAGTGTCAGGTCTCCTTCTTCACAGTAAAAGTCTGTAGCACATGTTGGGCTCTGAAACTCAAGACTGAGATGAATGGACATGGGCTAAATAAGGGTAATGTGATTAGGTTAATCTTACAGCTTCTGCTACCTGTAGGACTCTACTCCTTGACTGAACTCCTGGCCATACACTACACCACCTTCAAATCTGGTGGCTTTTAACATCTATTATTATAGGAGGTTCATCATGGCCAGTCATTTTCCTCTGTTATTTAATAGAAGGAACAAAGCTCTGTAGTCTGCATTTAATTCCATAGGTAAAATGATATTGGAGTTGCCAGTAGTAAACAAAACTCCAGCACTCTGACTGAAATCTCAGCTCATACCAGGGAGATACCTTTGCAACCAGGTTCTGGGGGTAGCTGGTGTGAACCACTCACACTAACCTACATTCCTGAAATACTCTGACCATGGGGAAAAGAATAATCGTGTCTTGCTTGTTTCCTTCAGAAGGTTGGGAGAGATTATCAAAGCAATGTATCACAACCAGCCCAAAGCAGGGGTTTAATACAGAGATGAAAAATCATGATAATACTGCAGCAAAATTGAATGGGTTAACAGATGTGGAACAGGTGATGATGTTCATGGGTCAGTACTGGTGAATTGGCAACACACAGTAGGCAAGCATGCCTGTGCTAGAAGAGAGCAGTGACTTGTATGGCATCTCTTCCCTACAGTACTCAGCCCATTGCTGACATTTGAACTTTCAGTCATTCAATCTGCACCAAATTCAATCTCAGCTTATGCACCACCACTGGAGCCACAGCAGTAGGTGCTTCTCTTCCTGCTATTGAGAAGTGATCTTTATTGCAGAAGAGCCAGTTTCGACTGTGCCCTCCCCCCTCACAAACCAGAGCAGCTGCTCCGGTAGCAGGCTCTTCTCCCTGCTTTACCCGTAGTTAGTATCTTCAGCTGCTCTCTCTGGGAGGTAAAGATAAAATTTCTTCCCCTAATGGGAGATGGATTGGACACAATATGGACAGCATGGTACTGTGGATGGACAAGAATTCTTCCACAGTTCTCCCTTATGATCCATGTTAATTATCTGGGATCACAGCAAAATAAAGCTTTCCATCTGGGTGTTAAAAGAAAACTAAAATAAGCACAAGCTCTCTGCTTGCTTGATTTAATTTGATCACAGTGAGTAGAGAGCATGTTTAAGTTGATTAGACCAAACACCTCTCCATGTCACTGTGCAGGCTGGATGATGATGGTGCAAGAGTGAAGCCGAACTGGCTTCAGGTATAGTTTTAGCATGAGTAAAATAGGCCAGAACAATGTGTCATCAAAAATTTAATATAACAGAGGAATTAATAATGAAGTGGACTAAGATGAGGTAGGAATAAAGGACATGTTTGGACTTGCTGCCTAGGCTGATGCTTAATAGGAATAAAGGGGTTGTGCTACAGCTAAAGTGGATAAGACAGGCTGAGTGACGTTCATCACGCCCAGAACTGTGATTTTAACAGGAAAAACAGCAGGGAATGCTATGTGGATGAAGCAGTTCAGGTGACCGAGAAAAGCAGTGGCAAAGCTGTGTGAGCCGCAAGAGGACAGTGAACAGCAAGCAGACTTTGGTGAAAAGAGCTAGAGCAGTGCATTAGCTTGGAATGAGCAGTGAGGGTAGTGATCTAACTAGACTGGCCATGCCATCACAGTGGGATAAGGGATCCAGCCACTTCTTTCTCCTCCTGACCATGTGGTTTCAAGTCCCATTCAGATCTGTTTAGACTATGAAAGCTGACACAAGAGGAGTCTTAGTATCAAAAATCACAGACTCTTGAAGTTTAGCAGATTTTGGTGGACAGTGATCCTCCTCTCACTGCACGTACCACCACTCCACCACCCCCTTAAGCATATTTTTATCTGGTGGACCAAAGGACTCAGGGAAATCTTCTTATGCCGTCCTGCTAAAAGGAAGGCTGCTGCTTTTCCCCACTCACAGGTCCAGCCAGGAAAAACAGAGCACATATGGCAAACATGAGCATTGGCACAGGAAAACCGAGTACAGATATGGCTGCCATATTGATCAAAACAGCGAGGACACTACCTTTACTGGCACCCACACAAACACAGGCAGCACTCGTATGTACATGAACAATGGAGAAAGCCAAGCCTGATCTTCTTCCTGCTAAACAAGCTTAAAATATGCTGCTGGACTATAAATATACGTTAATTCACTTAATTTACACATATACTTCTATTTGTGGTTATCTTTTGATTTCTAGCTGAGTCTTCAAGTCCCTCCAGTATCTAACCCAGACCCTGGGCCTTTTATCCAGTCTCCAGCACAGGTCCTGGATATTTTTTCACATTTTCACATTTAAGTTTCCTACCCCACAGTTAGTCCACCTAAAAAATCACTAACAGAACAGGCACTTACACACACAAACCCATGCACACAAACAAGCTAGAGTGCAATCTCACACACGCACATAGAAGAAGTACTTAGAAATACAGAAGATAGAACAGAATGTCATGACTGTGGAAAGGGCTGGCCAAGCAAGTACACTGACCAGCAGCCTGCTTAGACACTATTAGCTGTTTTTATCGATCCTCCTCTTAATTCTCTTCATACTCACACACTTTTCCTCCTCAATTCACCTCAATTTGGCCTCTCCCTACCTTTGATAATTCTCTGGAACATCCTACAATGAATTTCACGCATTCCCACACACCTCTAAAACATCCTCGATGCCCAAGTGGAAACCAGTGATGAGTGGTGTTCCTCAGGGGTCAGTACTGGGACCAGTGCTGTTTCTTTGTGGGAGACATGGACAGTGGGATTGAGTGTACCTTCAGCAAGTTTGCATCAACACCAAGGGAGGAAAGGGATGCCACCCAGAGGGACCTGGACAGGCTTGAGACTTGGGCCCATGCAAGACTCATGAGGTTAAACAAGTCCAAAAGCAAGGTCCTGCACCTGGGTCTTGGCAATCCCAAGCACAAATACGGGCTGAATGGAGAATGGCTTGAGAGCAGCCCTGAGGAGAAAGACTTGGGCGTGTTGGATCAGAAGCTCAGCATGAGCCAGCAATGTGCGCTCGCAGCCCAAAAAGCCAACCACATCCTGGGCTGCACCAAAAGAAGCGTGGCCAGCAGGTCGAGGGAGGTGATTCTGCCCCTCTGCTCTGCTCTGGTGAGACCCCACCTGGAGCACTGCATCCAGCTCTGGAGCCCTCAGCACAAGAAGGACATGGACCTGTTGGAGCGAGTCCAGCAAAGGCCTGAAGATGATCAGAGGGCTGGAGCACCTCTCCTACAAAGACAGGCTGAGAGATTTGGGGTTGTTCAGCTTGGAGAAGCGAAGGCTCTGGGGAGACCTTATTGCAGACTTTCAGTACTTAAAGGAAGCCTTCAGGAAAGGTGGTGAGGGACTCTTTATCAGGGAGTGTTATGACAGGACGGGGGGTAATGGTTTCAAACTGAAAGAGGGTAGATTTAGATTGGATATCAGGAAGAAATTCTTTACTGTGAGGGTGGTGAGACACTGGAACAGGTTGCCCAGGGAAGTTGTCGATGCCCCATCCCTGGAGGTGCTCAAGGCCAGGCTGGATGAGGCTTTGAGCAGCCTGGTGTGGTGGGAGGTGTCCCTGCCCAGGGCAGGGGGGTTGGAACTGGATGATCTTTAAGGTCCCTTCCAACCCAAACCATTCTATGATTCTATGATCCTGTACCTTCTAAACATCCCATACTAAATTGTCATTCACCAGTGAGACCCATTCAAATGCTGTGATAATATTGTTTCCTTCTTATCAATTACAAAGTTCCTGTTTGAATGTCTTGAAGGCTACACTTGAATTATTACTATTTAGTTTTGGGCTTTGTTACTACATCCATTATCTGCCATTCATTATAGTATGCATCTGTCCATATTTAATTTTTTACTTCTCCAATTATATTGTTGTCTTTTAAGTTGAATAGCCTGTGAATGGATGTCCCTGTGCACAAACACACCCCCCTGCATACATACACACACCCTTCCTCCCTAGGATCTCCAGTATGAAGTGGCATTTCTCACAGCTGGAATATCTTCCATCTAATTCTCACAGAAGGAGCAATCACAGACTGTCTGCTGGGCTCCTTTCCTCTAGGGACTACAGATAATCACTGTGTGGAAGCAAAAGCAGCTGATCAAAGCTGTAAGCAAAGTAAATCCCATATGGTCTTCCCTCAACCAGGGGCTGGACTGACCTAAACAAGACAGCTCAAGTAGAATTTTCAGAAAACTTCAAGAAAACAGGCTGAAACTTTGATTCCATCTCCCTTGGACACCTCCAATAGTCCTTGTTTTGTGATAAAACTGATCACTTTCTTGCCTCAGAATGAACCAATATTAACAAACTGAATACAAATTGTGAGAGCACAATACCAAATCTGAATGCATAATCGAAGATTTCTGGGGGGTCATTACTGGCTAGGAAAATCTATATTGCTCCTTTGTCATTTCTGCCACCACAATGTCCCATGGTGCAAATAATTACTACTGTTCAATTACAGCTAACTAGAAGCTTGTCTTATTTTTATTGGTGGGTGCTGTGGGTTAACTGTGGTGAGAAGATAAGCACTACACACTCACTCACTTCCCCTTTGCCATGCCCATTGAGATGGGGGAAGAGGAAAGGAAGAATAAAACCAAGAAAACTTGCTGATCAAGATAAAACAAACAAAAACCCAAGATAATAATTAATAAGTGAAGGTTGAGTGGGAAAAAAGGGAAGAAAGCAAAATAAACCATGATGCAAAGGCAATCACTCACCACTTGCTGTGGGCAGACCGACGTCCAGCCAATTCCTGAGCAAAAGATGGCTAGAGCCCCCTAAAACCTTCTCTTTTCCCTTTTATGTCTGAGCATGACATTATATGGTATGGAATATCTCTTTGGTTACTTCAGGTTATGTGCTCGGTTGTGTCCACTCCCAGCCCATTGCATACCCGCTGTTCACTGGGAGGACAGGGAGACAACACAGAGTGAGAAAGAGAGAAGGCCTTGATGCTGTGCAAACACTGTTCAGCAAAAGCTAGAACATTAATGTATCAGCAGTACTGTTTTGGTGAAAAATCTAAAACACAGCACCATATGAGCTCCTATGAAGAAAATTAATTCTATCCTAGCCACGGCCAGTACAGTGGGGTAAGTGCTTTGTAGCTCTCATTGGAATGAAGGCCCTGACCCTTGCAAAGCTCTGTCACTGAGATCCTATGATTATGGAGCCAAAGTGTGTGCTGAAGTGTAGGCAGCACACTCAGTCTGGCATAAGAGCTCCGGCAGTATAACTTTGAAGAGAAAAACCTCCTTCCTGCTGTGCTCAGTTCACAATTGTCTCCTGTGCCAGAGCAGTTTTCTATCCTTTGGTCAGTGGTGCCACACAATATTCTGGGCTAGAACAATCTGTGCCACCAGGCGAGGCCTGCAGAGGTGGTTTATCATGGAGTGAGAAATCAAATTCTTGACTTAGGGAAGATTGAAGATACTGATGGAGGTACTGTGGAAAGGCCTAAATATTGTTATGATGTTCAAGGAGATGGATGCACAGATCCAAGCAGGAAGCATGTTCTCATTCCCCTAGTCTCTCTTAGAAATTCCTGCCTTCCTGAACAAATGCACAGTTCTGTGCATCATTGTTTTAGATTGTCTTTATTCCCATGACAACTAATATGAGGAACTTGTTATGAGTTATAAGATGCATTCCCCTCTTTTCTGGTAAATATAATGACTGCTGATTTTCAAAGGTCTCTATCCTGGTTAGCAGATCACTTTTATTATGACCTCTACCACCTTTGGACATATTTGTGTTTTGCTTTTTTTTCCTGCTGACAAGAGATGCTAAAGCAGTTTTGAATCTGCAGGCTATTGTGCTTAGCAGTGGCCTCATGCACAGTGAAAAGAACTGTTTCATTGTACCATCTAGTACTGAGGATAAAGCTTGAGGAGCTGGCAAATCTCTTATCTCCATGGCAACCACTGCAACACAGGCTGCCTGCAGGACTGGAGGAGAAATATTTTTTCTATATCAGAGTTAGCAGTATCATAGCCAAACTGTGAGAGGATAAAGAGATACAGATAAATCGTCCCTAGGGCTAGACTTAAGCAGGGTAAGACTTCTCAGACCAGTTTTCAATGTGCACTCAGGAAATCAGTATGACTTTGATATCCCTTTTTCTTTAATGACTTTTGGAGAATATTCAATAGCAATAAGCCTTCATTTGTAGGATTGAAAATTGGAAATAGCATCCTAAATTCAAAGGGAAGAAGGACTCACACTGCTGAGGGACTGCCAATTCATAACAACTAAAGAATGGCAGAATTCCTCAGCTGAAGATGGTACAGGCAGTCATGACTCAGTACTTTTTTCTACTTTCTAAAAATAATTCACTACATGCAGGTGAGCTATTGAGAATGGTTCCTGGCCAGTGCTAGGTTCTCAAAAATGCTCAGGAACTGGGAGGACTACCTAGCTCCAGGTGGCTTTGGAAGACAATCATGTGTCAAGCATATGACAATGCTGTAAAAGTAGACAATTTTTGTTGTAGTGAACCTACTATATAAATGTACACAGCATAACTAAATCAACAGCCAGTACGAATAAATCACCGTGGTCTCAGGAAGGAAAAGAGGGCTAGAAGACCATGGTCTATTAGTTATCGTTGTTCCTATGAACTGGAACTATGAAGTGCTAAGGATTAGCTCAGCTGCTTTCACTGAGACCATGTGTCTAGAATAGAGCAGCAGCAGTAAGACGGGATTCCGCTGGAGTTTGCAGTCTCCACCCTCTTCTGCCCACTGCTCTTCGTTTTCATGTTGAAGAGAATTGACAGCAGTCTGAGTGACAGGCAGGTCACTGACCTCTTGCAGTAGCCTTTGTTAGAGAGCAATTTCCCCCACGTAATTACTATCTTGGAGTGGCAGCTCTGGAGGCTAATATATCTCTCATATCCATGATACAGCCAGCTATGGCTCTTTCCAGGCCGCTGCTCCTGTTCCACTCTGGGCCTAGAGAGGAAGGTAACATCTTGCTCCTCCCACTAGCATAACCAAAATTAGTCCTCCATTAGCAACACAGAAAACAAACCTTCACCGGAAAATATTGTTGTTGGGAGCCTGGGAGAGGTAAGAGGGAGCCCTGGTGAAAAGTTTCAAGCAACAAGTTACTATGGATGGATGAGGCCAGAACACGAGGCAAATGTTTGAACCTTAACAGGCCCAGGTCGCAGGTTAGTTACTCCTGGGACTTAGCATAAGAAAGCAACGGACACCCCTGATTCTGTAAAGATGCCACTCTATTTCAACAATTCTGACAGCTGCAGATTATGTCTCTGTGCTAGCTATTGACAATCATTCACAAGCTGTGCCTGCAAACTGCAGTTTCAGTGGCTGGAGACGAAATTCCCCTTAACCAATGAGAGGTGTTTCAGACATAATATGAGGAAAAAAGAGATATGGACAGTGATTTGGGTAGGGAACCTTAAATACCTTCAGACAGGGATTACGTTGACTCCAAGGCATTTCCAGGCAGAATTTCAAGTCACTTGTTCATCATTATCTCTTCTGATTCCTGCCTTTCATTGTACAGGGAAATACCAGAGTTTTCACATGAGTGGATCAGTTGACTAGAGTGTATCTGCTATTATATGAACATAACTTTATTAATGAGAAGTGATCAGGGCCTTGACAACATCTTCAAAGGCTATCATAGAATCACAGAATGGATGAGACCCCTGGTCATCTAGTTCACTTTTTTCTAGTTAAAGTGGGTAAACTAGGGAAGGTTGAAGACTCCACTCCACTCCACTCCTTTCTGGACAAACTATTCTAGTGTTTGACCAACCTCACTGTAAAAGCTTTTTTCTTATTCCCTGGGAATCTTGGCCCTATTAAGGACTGAACAGGATCCTACACATACTCCTTCCTGGACCAGGTTGCGCTTGCCTTTGCTGAACTTCATGTTGTTCCTGTCAGCCTTTCCAAGTCTTCTGAATGGCAACCTTGCCCTTTGGCATATTGACTCGCTCCCTCTAATGTGGTGTTGTACACAAACTCACTGAGAAGTAACAGATTCTGAATATGGAAGCAAGAGAGAGTTTAATCTGGCAGTTTACCATAATGAAACACTTCCATATTTTTAAACAAAAAAATGCTTCATTTCTTTTAACTGAGCAGTATTTCATCAGCTTCTTTTATTGCCTTATGAGTTATGCGTTTCTAATCCTCATTGGTTTTTTGGCTGAGACATCCCCTCTTCATCACCTCTCTCGGAATGCACACAGTCATGTTACTCTCTAGCAATGCTGCTCTAAATGCATTCACAATGTCATGTCACACACTATTCTTTAAGGAGTCCAGCATGTGTGATTGAAGGAGAAATAAACTTTAACACCAATAAAACGTGACACCAAAATATGGCAAAGAGAATGTATTATTCTTGTAACTGTTTTGGAATTAAAAAGCATCCAATATAAGACAGTATTTTCACCACCCCCACCCCCAAAAAAAGTTAGTATGGCTAGACGTATCTTTCTGCGTATGGGTGTATGTGATTCTTTTTATACCTCTCTCTTACCCTGCTTAAACTATTACTTTTAGTGTTCCCACTTTATAGAACCTGGTTTTCCTACTGGAAAACCTAGGAGTCGGGACTGGTGGGTTCCCATTTTGTGACCCATCTACAGGAACCTGCATAAACAATGAGAATGGACAGCAGTGCCATCTTCTCTAGAGTGCAGGCATGCAGCCATACACCCATGAGCAACCTACAAACTGTATTGAAGATTGGACCAGACACTTACCATGTGGAATTAAAATCAAATTTCCTGAAGATGCCCTACAGGAACAGACTCGCTGAAATAATGTCAGCAAGTTTGCCAATGACACCAAGCCGTGTGGCACGGTCGACACACTGGAGGGAAGGGATGCCATCCAGAGGGACCTGGACAGGCTTCAGAGGTGGGCCCGTGCGAACCTCATGAAGGTCAACCAGGCCAAGTGCAAGGTCCTGCACCTGGGTCACGGCAATCCCAGGCACAAATACAGGTTGGGTGGGGAATGCCTTGAGAGCAGCCCTGAGGAGAAGGACTTGGGGGTGTTGGAGGAGAAGCTCATGATTCTACGTTAAAATAGATTATTTTGCATTCAAGCCTAGTCAGACCAGATGACTTGTATGTCTGAGGAACATTACTTAAATGTAGTTAACATTTTATGTGGAGGTGAAGTAAATATCATAGCCAGCTAACTGACTGTCAATACCCATTGCCACTGGATCAAGGAAGTACTCCTGAAGGACATAAGGATCTCTTGGGGGCCTCCTAGCATGAAAAAGGAAAATATGAAACTGCTGTGCCATAAGGCATTTACGTGTCTTTTATTTCTCTCTCATTTACAGACAAGCAGACTTAAATGAAACATCTCCAATGCTTCCACGGTAAGGATAAGTTCTCTGGCTTCATTAATGTGATATTACATTGTTTTCGTGACTCTGTTTCTGGCCCGTACAAGTCAGGACAGCTGAGAACAAGGCTGAATGAATAGGAAAGCGTGCCTTTTTAGAGAAGGTAAGGTACATAGCCTTACAGCATCTTTGTAGCCTTGCTGAGTGGCCTGTCCCTTTTTCCAAAGGCCATAAACTCTCCTGTTTTCCCTGAGTTGTATCCATATGTCTCTGTTCAGCCAGGCTGGTCTTTTCCCCTGATGGATCGTTTTACAGCGCATGGGGACAGCCTGCTGCTGTGCTTTTAAGACTTCCTTCTTGAAAAACGTCTAGACTTCCTGGACTGCTTTGCCCTTCAGGACTGCCTCCCAAGGGACTTTGTCAAGCAGGCTCTTGAACAGACCAAAATCTGCCCTCCGGAAGTCCATGGTGGCATTTCTGCTGACCCCACCTCCTTGCTTCTCTGAGGATCGAATGCTCTATCATTTCATGATCACTGTGCCCAAGATGGCCTCCAACTGCCACATCCCCCAGAACTCCTTCTATATTTACAAGCAGCAGATCCAGCAGGGCTCCTTCCCTAGCTGGGTTCCTCACCAGCTGTGTCAGGAAGTTATCCCCAACACACTCCAGGAACCTCCTAGACTTTTCCCTCTCAGCTGTATTGTGTTCCCAGCTGATATCTGGTAGGTTGAAGTCTCCCACCAGGAAAAGGGCCAGTGATCTTGAGATTTCTCCCAGCTGCTTGTAGAATATTTCATCTACCTCTGCATCCTGGTTGGGTGGTCTATAAGATTCCCACCATGGTATCAGCCTTGTTGGCCCTCCCCCTGATTCTTACCCATAAAAACTCAACCCTATTGTTACCATCATTACATTCTTGACATCCATAACACTCCCTAACATACAGAGCCACCCCACCTCCTCTCCTTCCTTGCCTGTCCCTTCTGAAGAGTTTGTAGCCATCTAATGCAGCACTCCAGTCGTGCGAGTCATCCCACCACATTTCCATGATGGCAACTACATCATAGCTTTCCTGCTGCAAAATGGCTTCCAGCTCCTCCTGTTCGTTGCCCATGCTGTGTGTAGAAGCACTTCAGCTGGGCTACTCATCCTGCCACCTTTTTGCCGGAGGAAAGCTTAACTTCTACCTGACCATTTCCAGGTGCAGCCATAGTTTGTAACCTATCAACAACCCCTGCATCTCTGCTGCTGGATTCATCCCCTTCCCCCTTCAAATCTAGTTTAAAGACCATTTGATGAGCCCTGCCAACTCCTGTGCAAAGATCCTTTTCCCCTTTTGAGACTGGTGTACTCCATCTCCCTGTGGATAGATGAGGTGGGGACTCTGAATTTACTTTAGAAAACTGGGGACATGGGAAAATAGACACATATCATGCTTCCAAGGGCTGATATTTCCATGGATCAAGTTCTTTCATTTGGAAATTCAAAGCAGTTTTACTGTACTCCACACCCCTATGCTATACCCTGGTTTGTCCGTGCAGAGGGGATAGAGAATTAATATTGGTGGGCCAAACCTGAAGAATCTGGTGGTGATGCTGCTGCTGCCCAGAGGCTGGAACATGTAAGTGAAGAACAAGGGTGAAATATCCTGCAGAAAAGCAGTAGTTTGCTGAAGCCTGATGGTCAAGGGCTAGAGGTCAGAATTCCCACCCCCCCCGGCCAGTTGCTTGAAGGCAGATAAATAAACAAGGCCAGTGAACAATCCTGGAACAGGCTGAGTTGGTTGTATGTAGATTTTATGGAGTTTGAGAGACATTTCTGCTAAAAAGGAAATCTGACAAACTATAAAAAGGTTTTAGGGTCAATTTTTAGATGTCAATGGCAAATAGTACTGTGCATAATACTGTGCACTTGTTCCTGAGTTGTGACTGGTTATGCAAAGCAAGAGTTATCATCAATGAAGTAAATAGTTTACAGTCTGAAAAAGGATAGCAAAATGCAAAGGATTTTTTTAAGAATCATCTTTAAAGTGTATGAGAAGCTGTTTAAGAGTCTTTTAAGCTGGATAAGGGAAGAGCCTATTTATGCGCATCAAATACAGCGGTTGCCTATATTTAGTACTAGTGCTATCCACATTCTTCCGAGAGTCACGCTAACAGTAGTGGTTAGCTTGACTGAAACAAAGCAAGTGGAGCAAAGAAAGCAGTGCAACAAGCTAAGGGCTATAGCTCATGGAGTAAGAAACACCACAAAGCAAAGCCAGCAGGAGCACTAAATATTGGAGAGTACAAGGCATAGCTAGTTGAACAAGAAATGGTAGGAGGACGTAACTAAAACAAGGAAACATATGATAAGATCAGCTTATACAGGATCTTGCTACTTGCAGGACTTCACAGTCCTCAACAGCGAGTTAAACATTGCTGCATGAGACTGCAAAACTGGCCTAGAAATTACAGACCTGGAAAAGAGGAAGCATTAATGTAGCTATGCTAACTGAAATTACAAACAAACATAGTTCATAATTTCTAAGCAGTTACTCTGGCAGTCTTTACAGTTGCCTCTCCAGAGGAAATAAAAGCAAAGTCAGATGATTGTTTTCCTCTCTTGTAGAAACAATTAACACTCCTGCATGTATATTGTGTTGTAGTACAAGCACCTTCCACGGGCTACTTCCCGCTACATGATCCATTCCTACCAGTAGACCTCCCAGTATTCATTCTACTATCTGCTCCTGAAACCTGCACTGACATTTGGTTTGCTAGAAATCTATCTAATTTGTGTAACTGCGATAATAGTTTCTGTGATTCTAGCTCCTAGAAAAGTGGAAGTACTGAAAACTAAGCAGGAAGTAAGGAAAAATAACTACAGTAATTCACAAATTCCTCAAACAGCTTCTCATACACTTTGCGAGAAACCCTAATATAACATCGTTTAAATTTCTCTATTCCAGGATCTAAATTTTGTATTCAATATTGGAAGCTGTGGCCATAGATCGGTGTAAGCAATCACTCCAGGAACATGTAGACAGAATCCCAGTCCCAGTGGCACACACTTCCATACAAAAGCACGATTACAGTCCCTCACCCCATCTTCTAAAATCCCCTCACCCCCCACCCTCCCAGGAATCCACTGAACTGGGACATGGTTGCTTTTCAGTTGAGGCCTACCCACAGGGTTTCTGAATCAAGTCAAAGTATCACATGGAACTATCAGGGTGTAGCAATGCCACAGGAGTCAGGAAACATCAGTTTAAACTCACTAAGAAGACCAAAGTTCTAAGAGAGAAAGGGCAGAAATAGACTCAGGAATGCATAACACAAATACACCAGGATGTGAGGTATAGCATGTTGTAAATCTGTAATAGAATAAATTTAGATTTGCTATCTAGGCTGAGGCAGTGGGAAACAAGGTAGTGCAAGCTAGTGCAAAGGATTTAGTTGGGTACATCAGGACCGCAGGTTAGGTTCAATGAGAGCATCATTTCAGCATTAATTGCTGAAGCCAAAAGACTTCAGAGTTTAAAAATATGCATCCTGTAAAAAAAATAAAAAATAAAGTTATTATGAACCCACAAGAGTGAATCACATCTAAAACCAAAGATGCTGTGGATTTGATGGTTCCTACGATATCGGGATTACTGCACTGCACTGATGCAATCAGGATAGTATCCCTGCTGTCAGTTAGTCCATGCCCTTTCCTGCTAGATATTGAGAAATTTTGGTTTCTGGCCCTGCCCTATTAACTTACAAAATGTGCTGTTATAATTCTGCAATATCTTGGCTATATGCTATATTCACTGACACCAGTTCCCCAGGGTTACCTAAGAGGACCTTAGGCTGTAGTTGCAATGACATCGCTAGCCACTTTACTGTGGGCTGGAGCTTGTATCACCTCATCCTGTAGAAGATCCAGGCCAGCAGGCCCCTCAAACCTGGGAATATCTGCACCTGTGAGGCAAATAGAAATACCTTTAGAGCACATTAAAGTTTATATCTCTGCTCTCTATATACCAGGGATGGAGGGAAAACTCTCCCTACAAGCAAAGCAGGATAGTGTTTGAAATGTGTAGTACAGCAATTCAAGAAGAAAGAGGGGGAGGGAGTCACAGATACTTTCTTGGCTCTATTCTCATACTTGGATGAGGACTTTTAAATCCTATATTTAGAAGACACCACCTTGCCATTCTTCCCCATTTACCCTCTAATAGGGTAGATTTTGTGTTATTCATAGGGGAATCTGGCTGAACATTTGAAATACTATGTACTTCCTTTAAAATTGTTTTGTTCGATCCAGATAAAGTTCAGTTTTTTGGGTAACTCAGTGGTATGTAAACGGCCCTTTGTCAAAGGATGAATATTTCTCTTTCTCAAACATTACCCCTTTGAGACAGGGGCACTAGCAGCCACTGTATTGACAGTAGCCTATGATAATACAGTACTGTTTGTAGCTAGACCAGACCCCATAGGGCTGGTGAGAAAAATTTCTCCTCACCCCAGCAGCAGTACAATGTTGTCCCAAATGCATAACAAAATAAATGGAAATAATTCAGATGCCCAAAGATAGGTATTTAATATTGCTTTAGCCACCCAAAAAATTCCAGGGCAATTGTTCTTATTGACCAGGCTCACGCCATGAGATGCCCTTCTGTCTTCAAAGTCAGGAAAAGACTGAAGGATCCAGCAGAAATGGACCAATAGACAGAAAAGGAATATCTCAATTCTTTAGAAACAGCAGTTCTTGGTATAAACAGCTGCTTTTAGTATTCTTGCAAATGAAAAGTGAAATCACAAATTCAAAGCAGAATGCGTAACTCCATGGGGATTTACACAGAGCTTGCTGGGGTGAATGAGCATTACTGATTGCCTTTAAAGTGATAGCATTTGTGCTAACTGCCACAAGTCGAACGCTCAGGATACACTGATGTTGTTTCTTTGACATTGCTGGGAGCAGATGTCACTTAATGAGCACCAGAGCAGCTCCATAGGAGTCAGTGAAGCTGATTGTTCTGACTCAGAAATCCTTGAAAGCACGTGAGAATTAAGGGGTACTGGTTGACCGGAACCTACCAGCAACAAGGTTCTTAGGAAACACCAGTCTAGTGTGAAAAAGGACAGGTCTGTTGTGGTCATTTTGCTTGGAGTTTCTGAACTTTGTTCCCAGTTCTTAATTTAATTTTACTGCTGCAGCTCTGGAAAAATCTAAACTCATCATTCAACTTAGAGACACCTGCTATAGGTTTTAATGTGTCCAAGATTTTGCAATTCAACACTGGCTGCTACGAGCATTACAGAGAATTGTCGTAATTCTTATGCTATCTGGTGCCAGGTTGATTTTATCCTGTTATAAGACAGTGTCATTGGTGTCACTGAACTTATCTTACCTCTTGGTGAATCTTAAAGCTGGTTTCCTGGAAGACTCATTGCTTTGTCTGCAGCCTGTTCCCTGCACCACTTACAAACCTCCTTTACTAATGCTGATTTACTGCAGAAAAAAATCACTTGTATGCAACAGAGCTAGGTCTGTCGTGTTGTATAAGGGCCTAAAACTTCAAGTTACCTACCAAGATAACCTCTCGGTTATCTCCAGGTCTAATACAAACTACGTGCTGGATAATTCAGTCTATCAATCAGACTGAACGAAAATAAGAATAAGCAGTTTAGCTTGGATGGTTCAAGCCAATCTATGGGACAGGGGTGTTCCCTTAGTTCCCTTAAAATAACTGCATACTACATTTTGCTAAAAATAGGGAAAGGGGTTAAGCAAGAAGGGAGAGTACAAAGGACTCGAATAGGTACGTCAGGCTGGGACAATGAGTGACACTGGATGAAAAAGACTGAAGCAGTGTGTTAGGGTGAATTTTTCAACAGCTCCCTGTGATGGTGTGATTGGCCCCTCCCCAGGGCACCAACCTGATCTTTATCTCTGACAGCCCTGCCCAAGCCACAACCACCTGTCTGGTCATAACAGGTGCCCGTAGTTGTGATGGCTGCACCCAGATCAACGTGGTTTTGGGGAGACAGATAACAACACAATAGCCAAGGGCTAACTTGAGCAATACCGGTACTGTTGTCAATATGCAAATATAACTGTTATCTTACCCCGATAAATAGTGAACAGCCCAAGAGCCCTTTGAGCTCTCCTGCACAGCAGTGGGCTGAAGGACAGGATCTCCCCTTGAGCAGGGATGCCTCTCAAGGTTACTTCTCAAGATTCAGAGATTCCTTGCCACAACGGATCCTAAGTGACTAATAACATGCTAAACTTTGAAATCTTATCTAAGTGATATAAAAGATTGATTGTGCATATATAATCCTTTAGACATAAACATTTGACCAAGTCTGGGCTTAGAATTGGATCCATCTGCACCTAGAGTCGTCTCTGAGAAGGAGTTTAGAAAGAAAGGGGGTCCTTTCTGAACCTCGACTCAACGGGAGGGTCTCTCTGACAGTTCTGTCTGACCCTGTCCTCTATGCAGTAAATAACCAAGTGTGCCTTGCCATATCGAGTCTTGTTAAAACACTATCGCATTTACCATCAAACTTTGTTAAATCCCTGTTTTATATCAATAACTGTATTGCTGCTTCTCTCTGTGAGTGAAGTGCATCACTGCATCCATGACACTCCCTGAGAAACGGAATCCTTTCCCAAGCTTTGCTCTGTCTCCAAACCTGTTTTACTGGTGCCACCAAATAACAGATGTAACTGTTAGGATGCTGAGTAAATCCCCCTCCCTTGGATTTTGGTCCCTGCACTTAGGGATTTTGGATAGTGCAGCTGAGGGCTGCACTCCTTTCCCTCTGGTGACCTTGGAGAGAGGCTCCCATACATTTCTGGCCTTGCCTGAGTTACAGCAGCCATGCCAGTGGCTTGTTATGGGCCCCACTGACCCAGACCCAAATGCTAACACATGGACTGACTTTCTGGCTTGCCCTTGGACCTGCCTCATCACCATGAATTTGTCTGATGACCATCAGCTGAAGCTGGCTACCATCCCTGGGCTTGCCTTGCTTGTCTCACTTAGGTACTGTAGCGTTGAGTCATCACTGGCTAGGAAACTGCCCTGCCAGCCATATTATCATGTTTGCCTGACAGCTGCCCCTGACAGACACTCTGCAGGTCACTTGTCCCAGATGCTTAGGAATGGCCTTTTGCGGAACTCTGTTGTCAGATTCATAAATTCCTAATGATAGCAGTTGCCATAATGTTTGTCTCCATAGGAACAGTTTGTAGCACAGTCTAGACAACCAGCCAACTCTATTCTTATGGGCTTGGTAAGAAAATTTCTGCACATAGAATAGCACAGTAATTCCCAGGATGCAGATATATAAAGAGAGGCTTCAGTTGTCTTCCATGTCATCATGTCACAGTCTTAGCTGTGGCAGTCTTTCAGAGAGGGTGTCTCAGCCTTCCAAAACAACTACCATTTTCCCTGCATTCATGAAATGTAGAAGGAAAGAGACAGATACACGGTGTTAGTGAGTGGGTATCTTTGTAATGAGCCCACATATGAGCAGAATAGACCAAGTTTTTAATGGAGGTATATTGGTACCTTTAAAGTTGTGGGCAAATCATCACATGATATATGTGAGTAGTACTCCTTGGGAATTAATTAGATGTATTTATGCCTAGGGTATATTACAGTACTCCAGGCTGCACCTGGAGCACTGTGTCCAGTTCTGGGCTCCCCGGTTCAAGAAGGACAGGGAACTGCTGGAGAGGGTGCAGCAAAGGGCTACCAAGATGCTGAGGGGACTGGAACACCTCTCTCATGAAGAAAGGCTGAGGGATTTGGGTCTCTTCAGTCTGGAAAAAAGATGGCTGAGGGGGGATCTTATCAACACTTATAAATACTCAAAGGGGGGCTGTCAGGAGGATGGGGCCGGGCTCTTCTCAGTGGTGCCCAGCGACAGGACAAGGTGTAACGGGCACAAACTTGACCATGGGAATTTCCATCTCAATATGAGGAGGAACTTCTTTCCCGTGAGGGTGGCAGAGCCCTGGCACAGGCTGCCCAGAGAGGTGGGGGAGTCTCCTTCTCTGGAGACATTCCAAACCCGCCTGGACGCGTTCCTGTGCCCCCTGCTCTGGGTGACCCTGCTCTGGCCGGGGGTGGGACGGGATGATCTCCAGAGGTCCCTTCCAACCCTATCATTCTATGATTCTATTATCACTTTTCTGACACACAGAAAGTAAAAATTTCAGCTGGCATAAGGTCACATAGCTTTTCTGAGGCCAATCAAGCTGATCCTCAGCATGCACAAATTGTTATGACACTACTGGAATGAAAGAGGTTGATTTCAGCCTGCTTACTTCCAAGACACTTTTGGGAATGCCAGCCCTCCATTATATACATGTGCTTTCCTGCATGGATTTTAGCTGCAACTGGTGACCCAAAGTCAATGTGTGTGAGAGTACATTATGCGTACGACATAGTGTCAAGAATACCTTAGAAGTTTATAGGAGTAGATTTTTAACTTAAATAAATCAATGGTACTGTTCTAAAGTCATCAGAGACTACATATGGATATATAAAACCGATATGCATGTATATATTATATACATATTCCATATAGAGGAATCTCATGAAGTTCAACAAGGAAAATGCCAAGTCCTGCATTTGGGGAAAAGTAACCTCAGCCACCAGTACAGCCTGGGGGCCTCACAACTGCACAGCAGCTCTGCACGGAAGGACTTCGAGGCCCTGGGCAACAAGCTGCCCATGAGCCAGCAATGCACCCTCACAGAAAAAAAATGCCAACAGCATCCAGGAAAAGCGGCCGGGCCGGGCCGGTGCCCGGCACCTCCGGGGGGCGGAGGCAGCTGAGGAGCCGAGGGCGGAGGCAGCGCCCCCGGCGGCAGGCCTGCAGGAGGCGGGCTGGGACCACTCCCCCCTCATAAAGGAAGCCCTTCGGGAGCGCCGCCAGCGAACAAGCAGCGAGTGGGCGCTGCCCGGCCGTCACCCGCGGAACCACCCGGGAGCACCGGGGGCGGGTGGACTTCCTGGGCTGGCGACGAGGGCGGCTGAACAGGGCGCGACGCACCAGCCCGGTCGCAGCAGCTTGCAGGGCAGTTCGCGCGTGAGAGCGCTGAGGGGCTGCCAACCCGGCCAGGCCCGCGCGGGCAGCGGAGGGCGCCGCGTCCTTCGAACGGGAGCTGGATTATGGCGGAGGGCGGTCTCCTGCCCGGGGAGAGCGGAGAGGCTCGAAAAGGGGCAGGGATCGCGCGAGGCGCGCGCGAGGGTGACGTGCAGGGGGCGGGCCGGCCGAGCCGCCGCAAAGTTGAAGGCGGCTCCTCGCTCAACGTTTCAGCGCGAGCCGGGCGCCGGTGGCGCGTGTGCAGCGGGCGCGGGAAGCAGCCGGTAGTGAGTGGCCCCCGTCTGGCTCAAGAGCAGAAAATGGCAACAAAACGGCCTAAAGCCCTTGCAATGAAGAACGTGGGAACGCAGACGGAGCTCCTGCTCAAATACGCGGCCGTGCAGGTGTCCGGCTGCAGTGAGTGCCTGAGCCTGGCACTGGTAGCTGAGGGAGCCAGAGACACGGCCTGTGTGCGGTGTGATCAGACAAGCGATCTCGTCAGGCAGGTGGTCGAACTGAGGGAGGAGGTGGAAAGGTTGAGGAGCATTAGGGAGCGCGGAAGTGAAATAGATTGGTGGAGCCATACCCTGAGGAAAAGGCTGCAGGAAGAGGCTCCCACAGAAGCAGATGATCCCCTCCCCTCCTGTCACCAGGCAGAAGGAGCAGACTTAAGGGACAGGGGGGAAATGGAAACAGATTCCCTCCCCCGCCCCGGAGAGGCAAGCAGAAGCCCTCCCGGCCCCCCTCACCTTCCCTGTTGCCTCTGCATAATAGGTATGGGGCTTTGGAATTTGAGAGCCAGGCAAATGAGGGTGGGGAGGATGATCCATCTAGTGAGTCACACAGGGCTAATCACTCACCCCCATGGCTCAAGACCTCCTCAACCAAGAAAAAAAGAAAGGTAATTGTAGTAGGTGACTCCCTTCTAGGGGAACAGAGGGCCCTGTCTGTTGGCTGGAGCCATCCCACAGAGAAGTCAGCTGCCTCTCTGGGGCCAGGATTAAGGATATAAGGAGGAAACTCCCTACCCTGGGTCGGCCCTCAAATTATTATCCAATGCTGATATTTCAAGTAGGCAATGACAAGATAGCTACCAGAAGTCTAAGGGCAATGAAGAGAGAATTCAGAGCCCTGGGACAGCTGGTTAAGGGATGCAAGTAGTGTTCTCCTCTGTCCCACCATTTGCAGGGATTGATGAGGAGATAAACAGGAAGGGTCAGGAGACTAACTCCTGGCTCAGAGGCTGGTGCAACTGGCAGAACTTTGGTTACTTTGATCATGGATTGATATACAGGGCACCAGGCGTGCTGGCAACAGGTGGGGAAAGCCTAACCCAAAGGGGAAGAAGGATTCTGGGACAGGATTTAGCAGGACTCATTGAAAGGGCTTTAAACTAAGTCTGAAGGGGGATGGGGATGTAACCAGAGTGATGAAAGTGGTGCCTGGGAGCAGTATGCCAGTGCTGCTGGGTAAAAGCCCTAGCAAGGTCTTGCAGCCTGTTGTCGCAGTGCAGGTGGGAGATGATGACCCATGTGCTAGCAAAGACATGAGGAGTAGTGATGGGTTGGCAACTGCAGAAATGTCTGAGTGCGGACAGGTGGGAATAAGGGCTTGTCCCCCCCAGTAAAAGTGGCAAGGCAATTAGCCCAGCTGAAGTGCATCTACATGAATGCACACAGCATGGGCAACAAACAGGAAGAGTTGGAGGCCATTGTACAGCAGGGAAGCTATGATATAGTTGCCATCACAAAAACGTGGTGGGAAGACGCGCACAACTGGAGTGCAGTGATTGATGACTATCAATTCTTCAGAAGGGATAGGCAAGGAAGGAGAGGTGGTGGGGTGGCCCTCTATGTCAGGGACAGTTTTGAATGCCAAGAACTTAACAATGTACGTTACAACATTGTTGAGTGTTTATGGATAAAAATCAAGGGGAAGGCCAATAAGCCGGACATCGTGGTGGGAGTTTGTTATAGACCCCCCCAGCCAGGATGCAGAGGCCGATGAAATATTCTATGAGCAGCTGGCAGAGGTCTGGCGATCGCTTGCCCTTGTTCTTATGGGGGACTTCAACTTCCCAGACGTCTGCTGGAAATATAACACAGCAGAGAGGGAACAGCCCCAGAGATTCCTGGAGTGTGTGGAAGAGAACTTCCTAACACAGCTGGTGAGGGAGCCAACTAGGGAAAGTGCCCTACTGAACCTGCTGCTTGTTAACAGAGAAGGTCTTGTAGGGGGTGTAAAGATTGGAGGTCATCTTGGGCAGAGTGACCATGAAATGATAGAATTTTCGATTCTTGATGAAGCAAGGCAGGGAGCCACCTTAGATTTCCAAAGGGCAAACTTTGGCCTGCTTAGGAGCATGGTTGAGAGTGTCCCTTGGGGGACAGTCCTGAAGGGCAAAGGTACCCAGGAAGGCTGGTCTTACTTCAAGGAGGAACTCTTAAAAGCACAGGAGAAGGCCATCCCCAAGTCCCTAAAAATGAGCAGACACGGAAGTAGACCAGCCTGGCTAAACAGAGAGCTTGACTGGACCTCGGGAAGAAAAAAAGAAACTTTGGACAAGGGGGTTGGCTACTTATGAAAAATACCAAGATGTAGTGAAGCTATGCAGGGCAAAAATTAAAAGGGCCAAAGCTCAAGCAGAACTCATCTTGGCCACCACGGATAAAGATAACAAGAAGAGGTTCTTTCAGTATACCAATAGAAAAAGGAAGTCTAGGGAAAATGTAGGCCCACTAACGAATGAGATGGGCACCCTAGTGGTGGAAGACACAGAGAAGGCAGAGCTACTGCATGCCTTCTTTGCTACAGTCTTCACTGCGAAAGCTGTCCCTCATGAATCCCAGGCCCTGGAGGCAAGGGGGAAGGTCTGGAGAGAGGAGGAAGTAGAGGAAGATCAGGTTAGAGACCACTTGGCCAAACTGGACATCCATAAGTCTGTGGGCCCTGATGAGATGCACCTGCGAGTGCTGAGAGAGCTGGCAGATGTTATTGCTTGGCCACTCTCCGTCATCTTTGAAAGGTCATGGAGATCAGGAGAGGTGCCTGAGGACTGGAGGAAGGCCAATATCACTCCCGTCTTCAAAAAGGGCAAGAAGGAGGACTCAGGGAACTACAGACCGGTTAGTCTCACCTCCGTCCCGGGGAAGGTAATGGAGTGACTCATTCTGGATGTCATATCCAAGCACGTTCAGGAGCAGGAAGTTATTGGAAGTGGTCAACATGGATTTACCAAGGGTAAATCATGCTTGACCAATCTCATAGCCTTCTATGATGTTATAACTGCTTGGCTGGATGAGGGCAGAGCAGCAGATGTCATCTACCTTGACTTCAGCAAGGCTTTTGACACTCTCTCTCATAACATCCTCCTCAGGAAACCGAGGAAGTGTGGACTAGACAAGGGGACAGTGAGGTGGATAGAGAGCTGGCTGTGTGACAGGACTCAGAGGGTTGTGATTAATGGAGCAGGGTCGAGTTGGAGGCCTGTAACCAGTGGTGTCCCCCAGGGGTCAATACTTGGACCAGTATTGTTTAACATACTCATCAATGACCTGGACGAGGGGACAGAGTGTACCCTCAGCAAGTTCGTTGGTGATACCAAACTGGGTGGGGTGGCTGACACCCCAGAGGGCCGTGCTGCCATCCAGCGTGACCTAGACAGGCTGGAGAGCTGGGCAGAGAAGAACCTAAAGAAGTTCAACAAGGACAAGTGTAGGGTCCTGCACGTGGGGAGAAAGAATGTCAGGCACCAATATAGGTCAGGGGTGGACCTGCTGGGAAGCAGTTATGAAGAAAAGGATCTGGGGGTCTTGGTAGACAGTAAATTACCCATGAGCAAGCAATGTGCCCTTGTCACCAAGAAAGCCAATGGAATTCTGGGCTGCATAGGGAAGAGCGTGGCTAGCAGGTCAAGGGAGGTCATTCTCCCCCTCTCCTCTGCACTGGCAAGGACACAACTGGAATATTGTGTCCAGTTCTGGGCTCCCCAGTTCAAGAGAGACAGGGAACTACTGGAGAGAGTCCAGCGTAGGGCAACAAAGATGATGGAGGAATTGGAGCATCTCCCTTATGAGGAAAGGCTGAGAGAGCTGGGACTCTTTAGCCTGGAGAAGAGAAGGCTGAGGGGAGACCTTATTAATGTTGACAAGTATCTAAAGGGTGGGTTTAAGGAGGGTGGAGCCAGACTCTTTTCAGTGGTTCTGGGTAATGGGCACAAGCTGGAACATAGGAAGTTCCAATCAAATATGAGAAAAAACTTCTTTACGGTGAGGGTGACAGAGCACTGGAACAGGCTGCCCAGGGAGGGTGTGGAGACCCTTTCTCTGGAGACTTTCAAGAGCAGCCTGGATGCAGTCCTGAGTAATGTGCTCTAGGCAATCCTGCTTTAGCAGAGGAGTTGGACTAGATGATCTCTAGAGGTCCCTTCCAACTCTGAAATTCTGTGATTCCGTGATCCTGGGCTGCATGAGGAAGACCATTGCCAGCAGACCAGGGGAAATGATCCTTCCCCACTACTCAGCACTGATGAGGCCACATCTGGAGTGCTATGTGCAGTTCTGGCCTCCCTAGTAAAAGAAAGATGTGTAGCTATCGGGCTGAGTTCAGCACAGGGCCACAGAGATGATTAAGGGACTGCAGCAACTTTCATATTGAGTAGAGGCTGAGAGAGATGATATTGTTTAACCTTGAGAAAAGGAGGCTCAGGGAATCTCATTTGTCAGTAGTGTTCAGTGATGGGACAAGAGGCAAGGGCACAAAATGAAACACATGAGATCTCACCTGAATCTTTCTGTCTGTGAGGATAGTCAAAGCCTGGAACAGGTGTCCCAGAGAGGTCGTGGAATCTCTGACCTTGAAGATACTCAAAACCTGACTGGACATTGTTCTAGGCAACCTAATTTAGCTGACCGTGCTTGAGCAGGGGGGCTGGACTAGATGGTCTTAAGAAGTCCGTTCCAAACCTAAAAGATTATGTGATTCCATGATTCAGTATACACAGAAATCTATATTAACTATACAATTTACAACTAAAATTATGTCTACATCAGAACTTTATTATTAACTGTTGTGTTTAAACCAATTTCTTGTTGCAGGTGATGAAAAACTGCCATGGGGAGGTGCTCTGCTCTACTCATTGCTAACAAAGAAAGAACTGGTGAAGGATTTGGAGGCTGAGGGCAACTTTGACTGCAGAGTCCATGATGTTATGGAATTTAAAATACTGAGAGCAAATGAGCAAAGCAAATCATAGAATCACAGTCCTGCACTTCAGCAGTGCAAATGTCTGCTTGTTCAGGATGTTTCTGGCAGGATCTCAAAGGAGGTATCTCTGGATAATTCATCAAAGGGACCCAGGACAGCTGGAAAGCCAAAGTAAAATTACCCAACTGAAACTAGCAAGGGATGGGAAAAGCAACAGGAAGAGCTTCTAAAATGACACTGGCAGCAAAAAATCAATTGTGATTTTGATGTTGTTTTGACTCTAATCCTAGAAACATCATGGCACTTGAAAGATGTTCCTTATGACTGGAAAAGAAAAATGTTACTCCCATCTGAAAGAAGAGCAAGAAGAATCCACAGAACTACAGGATGAGCGGTCTCATCACAGTCTACATGAAAGTTATGGAGTAAATCCTCAAAGGCATTTCAAGCCATACGAAGATGATGATGACTGGGAGGAGCTTGCATGGATTCACCAAAGGCAAATCATGCCTGACTAACCTAATTGCTTTCTGTAATGGTGCCAATTAGGCTCTGGGCATAAGGGAAGTTCATTGGATGTTGTGTACATTGACTTCTGTTGGGCCTTTGAAACAGTCTCCTAGAGTATAGTCAAATTGATGGGGTACGAACTGGATGACTAGACAATACAGTGGGAGGAAGATTAGCTGGACAAGTAGCTTTAAAATATTGTGATAATTACTAAAGCGTAGCTGGTACCTGGTTACTAGTGGAGTCCTTCAGGGACTGGTACTGGGGCCAACGCTGCTTCAGGTCTTTATTAAAGACCCGGACAATGGGTTGGAGTACATACAGCAAACTTGTGGGTAATACAGTTTGAGGAGAGTGTTGATATGCTGGAGGGCAGAAGGTATCAAAAGCCTGGAGAAAGGGGTTGATAGAAACCTCATGAAGTTTATCAAAGACAAATATGGAGTCCTGCACCTGGGCCAGAGTAACCCCATGCAAGAGGACTGGCTAGGGACCGACCGACTAGAAAACAGCCTTGTGGACAGCAAGCTGAGAAGAAGCCAGTAGCTCTCCCTGTCAACGAAGGCAATCAACTGCATCCTCAGTTGTATCAGCACGATGGTAGTCAGTAGGGTGATAGCAGTGTCAGGGAGCAGCAGGAGTGGTGCTGCTCCCTAAAGGATCTCTAATGGGATCACCCAGCCAAACGGGTTTCAGAGCACAAAAGGTGACATGCAGGGAGTTGTCATTCGACTCAGCTCCATCTCGCCTTGACAGATGTTTATTGATCCTTATCTATGCAGAGATAACTTGGGAGGAGCTGTGCAAATGGCTCAGCCCGGGGTTGTCTCAACACTGCACTACAATAAGAACCAACACCCGAATGGTGCCTTTAACAAACAAAATGCCCTGAGTCACATCCCACCACTATTCAGTGACTTTGAGTGTCAGACATCACAAAATAAACAATACTACCTAAGGGGCGATCAAACCACCAGAGATAACCATTCCAGATAGTGTAATCCATTCAGGCACAATCCTGCCTACCCACTGAATCAGGATATTTAAACCCTAAATTTTGGGGAAGAAAATGGGGGAGTCTTCCAAAGATACAGCTGGCCTGTGGGAGATTCTTTCCCCGTTGTCCAGGACGCTGTGCGAGGTAACTTCCCAGGGATTTAGAGGCCTTACCTGAGAGAGAGGGTAAGTGATTAAGAAATGTATGTATGGTATTTGGCATGCTTGAAGATCATGATTAGTGCACTCATTTAAGGTATTAATATCTAGCATGCTTGTGGTTTGTGTTGATACTTTTCGGGATCACTTGTAGGTTGTAATAGTGTATTCTGTGAACTGTTTTTTTTTCTTAAATTGCAATAGTGCATTCTCCATTGTATCCATAAAACTTGCAATAGTGGCGTATCAGACTTGTGACTGAAGTCCAAATAAATTGTTAATTTGAACCTCTCAGTGAAGTCTTTTCTCTCTGTCACAGGGAGGCACCCATGAGCTAAGAGTGGCCACAGCACAAGCCCAATGACAGGATACAGTCCTGTGGACCAGAGACAGGCGAGCAGAGCAGGGTGGTGACAAGAATAGCCAACAGCCAGTGATCCTCCGGCAAAGACAAGGTGCAAACCCTGCCAAAGGTCAGCTCAAGAAATCCAGGTAGCAACTCAGAAAGAGGACTGGGGCAGGCACATAGAGCCTCTGGTGAGAGGGTCGGGGTGGAAGCCTGAAGTGGAGCTGGTCAGGGCAATTAAAGCCTATTAGTTCACTCAGGGTCCTTGTACTAGCCCTCTGTTTTATGGTTGCAACTTCATGGCTGATTATATTCCGGTGGCTAGCACTGCTGAATTTACTAACATCGTTGCAGCCATTGAGGCCAACTCTTCACATGATGCAGAGAAGTACAGTATATAGAAGTGAATTAGTCATATCTGCGGGATACAGTTTGATCAATTTCTAAGCATTGGTGGATACGACTTGTCTCAGACACTGCAAAATGCTGTAGCTTGTCTCTACACACCTGTGAAAATTTCTCCTACTCTTTGTAAATCAGTTTGGCCCTCTGAGAGTGAATGTAGGCCAGATAGCAAAAGGCCATAGAAAATGTCATTTACTATGATTTCTATTCAGACAAATACCTGGCTAAAAGGGGAGGTTTAATAGGGTGTATATGCTGAGTTGCAATCCAACTTTTAAGGCAGTATAAAGATTTCTGGTGAGATTTATCCTCACTAGCTTCCAAAATCTAGCCCCATTGGGAGTAAGAAGTCGGTTTCTAAAGGCTAACAAATAGTTTAGCTTCCTGAACAATCTAACATGCATTAGGAAGTCATAGTGTGTTCACGAGGCCTTCCATTATCAGAGATAGAACAGATTATAGATATTGTAAACCAGTTCTGTGGTCTGTTGCGTTTCTTATACAAGAACAGCTATAAGAACCTAGTAATGAGGATATCTACAGACCAGATGAAGTAGTTTTGTTTCAGAGTTCAGGCAAGAACAAGAAGCTGACATGACTGTGTCAGGCCAGACAGTGAGTTGGGATATGCCAGTGAGTTACATCGAGATAATGTGGGAACAAGAACCCAGGACAGAAAGCTAAAATGGATAGAACAGTGCAGAAAGTCTTCTTTGCTCCTCATCTAGGAGTAAGGCTCAACTAGGATGCCTTTCAGAGCTTAAAAGAGAACTGAAGGTGGAAAATCAGACCACTCATTTCTTTAGGTTCTTTAGTGGTCCCCACCGTCTAGGACAAATGTCTGGGGTCTTTTCAGCTCCACGTGTTTATCCACATTGAATCTGCAAATGAAAAGTTTGTGTCCAGACTTTCACCAAATTTGAAAATGCATCAAGATATTATGGCTCAAAGTGGGATCTGGAGTAGATTGCTGTCACTCCCTTAGTGTCTGTACTTAGGTGCTTCTGTGAATTAAATTAGGTAGAGTAGGTCTCTTGAAATACATTAGTGATATATTTGAGGTATGTTATTACTACTTTGGCATGAGTGGGGTCAGATCTCACTGGTGTGACCCAGCATACCTCAATTGGTGACAAAGTTGCTGTCCCTGTAAGAGGAAAATGAGCCAGGCACCCATACTCCTATGTTAAGAGGTTATTATTAGTATTATTATTCAGATTGATGTAATATGGATAATCTACTGCTGTCGCAACATTCTTACTTTTGTTCTCCATCCACACTAAATTGTGCTCTACTTGTCCTCTCGAAGAGTGGATAGGAACTGAACACGGATAAGTGTCTGCTCTCATGAGACCCCACCTGGAGTACTGTGTCCAGCTCCGGAGCGCCCAACATAAGAAGGACATGAACCTGTTGGAGCAGGTCCAGAGGAGAGCCACGAAGATGATCAGAGGGCTGGAGCACCTCTCCTGTGAGGACAAGCTGAGAGAGTTGGGGTTGTTCAGCCTGGAGAAGAGAAGGCTCCAGGGAGACTTATAGCGGCCTTCCAGTCCCTGAAGGGTGCCTACAAGAAAGCTGGGGAGGGGCTGTTTGCAAGGGCATGTAGCGATAGGACGAGGGGCAATGGTTTTAAACTAAAGCAGGGTAGGTTTAGATGAGACATTAGGAAGAAGTTCTTTACCCTGAGGGTGGTGAGCCCCTGGCCCAGGTTGCCCAGAGAGGGGGTGGAGGCCCCATCCCTGGAGACATTCAAGGCCAGGCTTGATGAGGCTCTAAGCAACCTGATCTAATTAAAGATGTCCCTGGTTAGTGCAGGGGGGGTGGACTAGATGACCTTTAAACGTCTCTTCCAACCCAACACATTCTATGATTCTAAGTCAGCCTAGAGGACACTGTATTTTGTTTTGTTGGGGCTGATGGATTTCAGTGAAAGAGGTTTGAACCAGATTGAGACAAAGTAGATAGAAAAGTGAAACTAATGAAGTAAGGATGATGGATCTGGGCAAGAAATTAGTAGGTTAGTTGACTGACACATGAGAATAGTGGATTAGGCTCAGCTGTTCAAACTTGTTCATAGAACTAACCTTAATGGATTAAACTGAGCACAAACAGTAACAAATAGGACCAGGCCAGAGCAGAAACATAACATTTATAGATAAGGCCAGGACATAGTTTTAAGCTAATCTCACAGTTCTTGCTTCCATCAGGACTCAAATAAGGAGGTAAATAATTTTGATCTCAAGTCAGAGATTGGCACCAGATATCCAGATCCCATTAATTATCTTTAGTCTAATGAGGAAAATGTCAAGTTATGTGATCTAGATAGCTCTACTGCTTTCTCTGCAGTCATATCTATTGGTGATGTAAAATAACAGTGCTATGATTTTCACCCTGCCTATAATTAGAGTGATACAGGGCTAGAATATCTTGACTAAGAGCTTTTTCTTATAAAACCTTTGTCCCAGATCATGCGTGATTAGCTTGGAGGACTTTTAATCAATGACTAGGCAGATTAGTTCTCAGGAATAGATCCAAGTTCAATCTGTTTTAGGGCCAACAAGTTATCCCCATTTCTGGAAAAGCAATGGTAAAATTTCAGATCAAAGAAGTCCCAGATTGTAATAATGGACATCAGAGACGTGCTTTGTATCCTTTTAATTAACCAACTAATCAATTAACCTTCTATCTTAACTTAATCAACTTCCCTAGAGAAGAGTGTTGAACACCGATAGACTGGCTAGGGACTAGCGTACCCTGAGCAGGCTAACTCAGATTATCACAATAAATGCTGTGTATGGGCCAAGGTACTATATTGATTAGGAGCGGACAAAGCTATGAGTTGTCTCTGGGTGTTTGGGTTTTTTTGGGGGGGTGTGTTTGCTTTTTTTTTTTTTTTTTGAATGAGGTCAGGCAGTTGATCAATTTTTGGAACCAGTTCTGTCATCTTGTTAAACTGAATGACCAAGGCAAGGCAGCAGTATAAGTTATGTTCCATGCTTGCAGTGAGAATCAATTATTTTCTGCTTGTTGGTTTGTCCTTATTAAAAGTTGTGTCACCTTCAGAAATATTTGGCTTTTAACACCTTACACTAAGGGGGGAGGGTTGGCCCTGTAAGACAAAGACTTATGAAGCCTCAGGACTTTTCGAATGAGAACGAAGGCTCCTATGAAAACACCTCCTCCTGGAAAAATAAATCTCGCAGCACATTAGCTGTCTGTTGCATATTTTAGGTTATAGCTCCACCTACAGCTCGTACAAGTTCATTACAAGCTTCTTTATCCACCAGCTGCAGGAATCTGAAATGCAGATGGATCTTTAGGCAGGGAATCATAGAACGGTTCGGGTTGGAAGGGACCTTAAAGATCATCTAGTTTCAACCCCCCTGCCATGAGCAGGGACACCTCCCACCACACCAGGTTGCTCAAAGCCTCATCCAGCCTGGCCTTGAACACCTCCAGGGATGGGGCATCGACAGCTTCCCTGGGCAACCTCTTCCAGTGTCTCACCACCCTCACAGTAAAGAATTTCTTCCTGTAATCCATCTAAATCTACCCTCTTTCAGTTTGAAACCATTACCCCATGTCCTGTCATTGCACTCCCTAATAAAGAGTCCCTCCCTATCCTTCCTGTAGGTCCCCTTTAGGTACTGGAAGGCTGCTATAAGGTCTCCCAAGAGCATTCTCTTTTCCAGGCTGAACAATCCCAACTCTCTCAGCCTGTCCTCACAGCAGAGGTGCTCCAGCCCTCTGATCATCTTTGTGGCCCTCTGTTGGATCCATTCCAACAGGTCCATGGATGCAGTACTCCAGGTGGGGCCTCACCAGAGCAGAGTAGAGGGGCAGAATCACCTCCTTCAACCTGCTGGCCACAGTTCTTTTGATGCAGCCCAGGATGCGGTTGGCTTTCTGGTCTGCGAGCGCACATTGACGGCTCATGGTTGAGTTTCTCATCCACCAGTTCCCTCAGGACCCAGTGGATGGATTTCATCCGGTCCCATGGACTTATGCACCTTCAGGTTCCGCAGGTGGTCCCGAACCTGATCTTCTCCTACAGCGGACCGTTCTTCATTCTCATAGACCCTGCCTTTGCATCCTGCAACTTGGGTGGTGTGGTTGGAGCCCTTGCCAGTGAAGACCGAGGCAAAAAAGTCATTGAGTAACTCAGGCTTCTCCGTATCCTGGGTGACCAGGTCTCCTGTCTCCTTCCTGAGAGGGCCCACATCTCCCTAGTCTTGCCTTTACCCTGACGTAATTATAGAAGTTTTCTTGTTATCCTTGATGTCCCTAGCCAAATTTAATTCCATCTGGGCTTTAGCTTGCCTAATCTGGTCCTGGTCATTCAGACAGTTTTTCTGTATTCCACCTGGTCTACCCGTCCTTGCTTCCACCCTCTATAGGCCATCCTTTTTGCTTTTGAGCTTGTCCAGGAGCTCTTTGTTAATCCATGCAGGCCTCCTGGCATTTTTTGCCTGGACTTCTTTCTTGGGATGCTCCTGGTCTTGGAGGAGGTGATCCTTGCATACTAACCAGGGAACATAAGAACAGAACTCACAGCTTGTTGCCTTCAGAGGTCTAGACCAAACCTCTGGTAGTCCGTTGGTCAAGCGTTTGAAGGAAATTAAATGTGATGCATCCAAAAGAATTCCAGGCATGAGCCAGTTTTCTCACAAGGGAACTGAGTGAACAGGGGCCTGTGTGTTTTCATTAGCACCTGGGGGGGGGGGGAAAGGCATGTTGCTGAACCTGTCCAGGCAGTGGCATTCTAACAGACCAGGCCAATTCAGCTGGTGAATATCGAAGGACTGGCTATATCAGGGAAGGCAGTGGGTGGAACAGGCTAAGTATCAGGCTAAAAAGGTGGAGCAGACCAGGAAGTCAGTGACAAGTATGAATCTGAATGGAGCAGTGTGTTATGACCCTATGGACTAGCCTATAGTATGATAAATCAGTGTCTTAACATGGAAGGTATAGACTCTATTTAGAGATAATGGACTGTGGGTCAGACTTGATAGGACCAGGACGTGGGAAATCCAGGCTTCTAAGAAAATATATATGGACCATGCTAGACAATGAGTCAAGACAAATGTACCAGAACAGGGCAGCATTCATAAACATTAGGGTAGTGGGCCAAATATGAAGCCAGACCAGATTAGCTCTGATGCAAAAGTGAATCAAGCTAAGGAAGGAGATGAAGGTCAATCTTGTGGCCTCACTTTTCTCCACTGCCAATGAATTTCCCAGCGGTATGCCAAACCATCTTCAGAAATAACTCCAGCAGTGTTTGTGAGATCTGCAGTCTGATGAACCGCGCCCCCAACACTCCTGCAGTAGCAGCTCTAGCAATTGGCGCTCTTCTCCCTGGAGATGGTACCTCAGCACATACTCACGCTACTGCTTCCATCTACTGCCCATCAGCATTCATTGCAAGCTACTTCTTGCCTGTGGCCCAGAAGAGCAGAAAGCAGCAGCCTGAAGTAATCTTTTCGTAGCGCTACCGCACTGGGGTTACCCATCAGAGAGGACTTAAGCAGCTGAGAGCCACTATGGATCAAAAAAGATGTTGCATTGCTGTCAGGCATCTGGAAACTGTTGGTGACAGAATGTGACCGAATGAGCCTGAGGGATGGGCTTGGCATGAATGTAGCATACCAGGGGTCTGGGTGAAGAGGGGAGGTCCAAGTCAGACAGCTGGCTACATGCTCACATGGTTCAAACATGCCGTTATCAGAACCTCCAGTAGCTTAGCAGTTGAAGACCATACTAGAGTGGCAGGAGGGTGCTTGATCAGGAAATGGGTTAGATGTTTCCAGTCTATAGAATGGTGTAATATGGAATGTGACGGCTGAAACAGCTAAGCAAGCTAAGGAAAGGCTGTGATTTACGTTCAGGAGATCAGATCAGAACATAATACACAACTGAGGAATGAGGCAAGGCTTATTACAAAACACTCATGAGAACACAAAACAGCAGTACATACTGGGTAAGACAGGAGAGAGCAGTGTGTTGATATTGATAAACAATATCAAGTCAGTTACATCTAAAAGGCCAGCCTGGGACAGTGGTTTAATATAAGTAATCTGAATATGCCAATAGGAATCTTACAGCCTCCTACCGTCAAATTCATCAGAGTTCCTTTGCTGCAGCTGTCTTCCCAGGCAAAGCTGGAGACACTTTCAAATGTGATTAGTTCATAAAGCTGGATAGGCTGTGTTCTGCAAGTCAAATACTGCTGGTTTCAGCAGGAACATTCTCCCACAAACACAGTTCTTCCTGCTGTGCACTTATGCTTCCACTTGCCCCAGACCATCAATTCAGGAAACTAGTACCTCATTCATCTTCCTGGAAACCTCTTACATGTGAGTATATTCAAGGCCGTTTTCCTAATCTGTGTCTACAGCGTTTGGTAACAGTTTTCTCTGCACAACAAAACATCAGGAGGATCGTGCTGTACATACACACTGAAAATTGTGAATAAAAAAAAAGAATTCCAAAAAGTTTTGCATGTGTGGTTATCAACAGAGCACAGCTGATGCTGACTTTCATAGCTTCATTTGCTGAACAAGACACAGTTGAAGTGTACCAGTAAATGCTATGTAAGGCCACTAATTGCTTTCAGATGGCAGTCTCCTTTGACCACTTTAATGGGGCCTAAACTGAAAGTTATAGCCTAGAAAAAAGGCCATCCTGACCTGGTCTTGCTATGCCATGCACTGGGTATGCTTTGACAGTGCAGTGCTTCAGGACTGGAAAGGGGAAGAAGTCTATAACTCAGAATGGTGTGGCCCCATTCCCCTCTCACTCTGAGGCACTCTCCCAATGTTTACTAGTAGATTCTGGTGTAAAAAAGGGAACCAGCACATTGATAGGAAAGGAGCAATTTTTAATATACCTTCTTATGTACTGGTAATGGTGAGAAAGAGGAGATTTAGTGTGAGGGTTTCCAGGGCACTCATTGCTGTTTTACACTAGGAGATAGAGGAGGACACCCTGCCCTGCTCCTGTTCTAATGGACATACTTTTGTTTTACACTGTGGCTTTGAACTTTTGAGCCTGACTGAGTAGGATTGCATTAGCTTTGGTTAAAGCAATTTACACCAGCCAGGAATATTATTTATGATCTCTGTCTCTTGTGGAGAAGCAATCTTTGCTGTCTTTGGTCCTTGCTCCTGGGATTTGTTAAATAATGTTATGCTTTCTCTGGCCAGAGTTAGCAAGGCCCTATTTGCATGCAGGTGCACATTGTCCCAGTGACCCCCTGCAGGCCCCTGGACCTGGTCAGGAATTTTTTGAAAAACCCTAACGCTGCAGCTCTGATGTTACAGGGGTTTAAAGTCAGAGAGACCAGTGTTTGGATTGATGTGATCCTGCCTTTACTTCAGACAACAAATGTTGTCTTCAGTAAAAAACTAAGAGCAATTAACTGGAGCTAACAAGGACTTCGGGGATTAGACTCACTCCTGAGATAAAAAACTTTCCTAGCTGGTGATTGGCCCTCTCCCCAATTCTCTACAGCCAGTTCCTCCCTGGGAGGGACTCGATTAAGCACAAAGGCCTAGTTAAAACTTAGGGAAACTCTAGTGTCTTGGGATGAATGCAATCAGCATCTTGGAAGGAAACTTCATTGCCTTGGAAAAGGGGACAAGAAGCAAGGGATTTGAGCAAGGCAGAGGAGGGAGAACTGGATGAAACTGAAGACAGAGGCAAGTTCAAGCTATTTTTAGTATCAGTGGGAAAATCCAAGGTCCAGACTCTGCTGTTATCTGCCCTGTGTCTAAAATGCATCCTGCTCATCAGAGTTTCAAGTCTTCCTGAGACTTGGTCATCTGAACACTGACATGCTGTAGTTAATTCTTGATCTGTCCCAATTTAAAGTCAAAATAATCTGCTTGTTAGCACAGGAATCATTGTCTTGTTTCAGAGCAGATATTGTTTAATCCATACCATCTGTGGTCCAGGAACAGAGGACCATTTTGGGCTTATGACATACTTTCTCACAAACAAAAAAGACCACTTTTCCTTTCACTCAGTGCAGTATGTATCAGAAATAAGCTCATTAGACACACTATGTGGAGTGAGACAAGGGATCATGGTAAGTCACAACTATCTATTGCTCATCCCTGTACAATCAGAAAGATTTCAGATCAGAAATAAATCTCTGCTTTCTGGTGCTACACTCTCAAACAATAGTGAAAACACCTCTTAAGTTTCTTTGTCAAAGGACCTGATTTTTTTAAAAGAGGATTTTCCCAAGACAGTACATATACCAAAATCTGAGCAGCTGTTCATGATGGGACATTGGGTTTGCAGGAGGTAGTAACAATATCACTGGGTAGGACTCACCACCACTGGATGCTGTGAAGGATATACAAGAGTGATCAGGTACCTACAGGAAGGCATCTGTAGCCATTTAGATGCCTCAGGTTATCCAAGACATCTACGGAGTGCTTGGAGTTGGAAAGCAGGACATTTGGTGAAACTACACTTCCCCAGAGCAGAAAGAATTACTCTGGGTTTTTTAGTGGTTTTGCACCAGTGGGTCAACATGCTAGTCTATACTAGCAAATAAAATGTATAAATCAATTTGAGACCAACTGGCATACCAAAGAACCACATCTCTAAACTAAAGTCTTTTACACTCTTAAATTAGGTATCTACCTCCAAGCCATCTATATCTAATGTGTCCTGGAATTTCCCATACCTCTGTCCACATCCAGCAGCATCTGCCAGAATTTGTGCTGTGCCTGATTGATTTCAGCTCACTATCAGCAGACATGATCAAGAAGCTTATCAGAGAGGGATTACAAGATGTGATTTTAATTTCCTAACATCCAGGGCTACTTTTAGCTGCAACAGAGTCTCTAAAAAAGGGATTTTGAAAAAAATATTTCCCCTTTCCTCACCCACTCCAAATGGGAAACCAGTCATTCAAATGGGGTTGATAAGAGGGACATTTCTAGACCGAACTGTAAAAGAGCCTACTAGAAATACATCACAGTAGATGTCCTACATGTTAGAGAGCAAATGTTATTGTGAACCCCAGAAGGAATCTGGAAATAGAGTATCTCTGGTCGATCCCAATGATACTAATTTTAGAATAGTACAATAATTTAGGTTGGAATGGATTTCTGGAGGTTTTCTGCTTGAACTCCTACTCACAGCACAGTGAACTAGCTCAGGTTGCCCAAAGACCTCTTCAGTAAAGTTTTTAGTATGCTTAAGGATATGTGCCTCTCTAGGCACAAGTTCCAATATTTTAAGTGCTAGCGAAAAATACATCATACTGGATTTAATAGCCTTAGAGAGACAAGGCTATTGTCACTCCATGTCCCCAAAGCTGAAGTGTTCCCAGCAGGCACGTGAACACAGAGCACACATATACACCACATAGGTAGATACATACATACATGTGCATATACATGGCTGGCCACACAGATCACAGACACGCAGAGCAACCACACAGACATAGCATCAATGGCCTCATCGTGCTGCACTGTCTGGCTGAGAAGAATGGAGGTCCACCAGTGAGCGTGTGTGTGTGTGTGTCTATGCACACATGTACACGGTGTATCCCTCCAGCAGTCAGGTTCAGACACTCAATCTGCCCAGTGTCTGGCCCTGGTTCCCCGTCTCCCCAGTTGCTGGCATCTAGACATACGTGCCCCTGAGACAGCAGTCCTACTCCAGTTGCTGTTACAGACCATCACAAACACACACATGCAGCTGGCCAGGTCCCACAGCTGACCTCCACGTGCTCTTGCCCCTATAGACCCATGACTGTTTTCACACTCAGAGCCCACCAGAACTCCCCTGGTCCCATAGCTGAACCCGGTGTGTCCCCCACCGCTAAGCAGTGACTTCTTTTAGGTCTGAAATCGTTCTGGAGATGTGGAGTTGCACTAGAGCCACTTTCCCAAGTAGCCTGGGGCTCTTAAGTTGCTTTTTTGGCAACTTCATTCTCAAAACCACTTTATTTCGCTCTCCTAAGGCCAGATCAAAAACATCAAACGTCCAGCGACTGCTCCCACACCACAGGTACCAGGAGGCAAAGCTGTGACTTGTGCTCCCTGTCCCTTGGCAGCGCTTTCATTGCCCCAAAAACCCTGGGGCTCCGCACTTTCCCGGGGACTTCATCCTCAAAAAAAAAGAATTTTTTCCGTGCATGTGAAAAATTTTTCCCTTTCCTCTGCTCTCAGGCAACTCCCCGGGCTGCTGGAAAAAACATGCCACTGAAAGCCAGACAGAAAT
This sequence comes from Alca torda, assembly GCA_008658365.1. Classification (NCBI taxonomy): domain Eukaryota; kingdom Metazoa; phylum Chordata; class Aves; order Charadriiformes; family Alcidae; genus Alca; species Alca torda. The sequence goes on along the minus strand of CM018094.1, from coordinate 90,841 downwards.
GCAGAACTTCAGAGCTCCCCGTCAAAATATCAGGGGAAAACAGCCCATTACATTCAGTTGCCTCTCATTTTAAAAAAGTACAACAAATACCTAACTGCTTCAGTACGCCTCGTAAAATGTACGCCACAGCTATTTGGCAGTGGCAGTTTAAACAATGCGAGTCAGTTTGTAAATTATACAGTTCAGCTACTATTGCAGTAGCTTTACCAGCTAAGATTGCTCCCAAATAATGCTTATGAATTGATTCTCAGTTAAACAAAGTTTTAGTTGGTATTATCAGATGGTTTATGTTGGTTTGAATGGAACCCTTTTTCTTCTATTACATATATCTGTAGGAAGATTCATATTTGAGAATTTCGTTTGATTAATCAAAAGTTGCATTATTACATAAATGTGTATGATGGTGGAACTTGACTGCAATCAGAAAGAAAATACAGCATGGGCACTAATCACAAGGTAAGAAACTTCCCACTGATAATTTTGGCAGTGTGCTTTCATTTTGGCATTAACTTAGCAGATATTGGACTGTCTTATGGAGTCATACCCACGTGGTGAACATGTATAGCAAGAAAGGAAGTCAATCAGCTATCTGTCCCTGCTGGGATTCCTCTGGGCTAAGTATTAATCAGTACAGGATTCAGAGCATATGAATGAACAGATTAGAGAAACAAGGGACACCGTCTCTGGCAACATGTGAACCAACTGTCCTCGACTCATCAGAGGTCTTCACCCCGACAGAATTCCTGAAGGAAAAGCATCCAGGTCTCTGGCTATAAGGAATTCCGTGTGTCTCTCCCTGGGACTGGGAATGATGATAGCTTCACGTGGATGATGTGCGTTTCAGTTGATGTGTTGAGTGATCAGATGAAAGAGCTGTGGAAAGAGGTGAAGAGACTGCACTGTCAGGCAGGAGGAACAGAAGAGCAACAGGGACTTTCTCAGACCCTGAAAAAACAAGAACCTGAGCCCTGTCATACAGTGAAGGAGGGACATCTAGAGAGAAGTTTGAGCAGTAATGAAGACTCACATGATGAAAGAGGCTAGAAGCTTGTGACTTTTGGCAACAGAATTAAAATTCCTTTACCTGCAGAGCTGCAGTTACAAAACAGGTATAATGTGTTAGATTTATGTGGTTAAAGGCTACTTATCATAAACGCGAAGCGCAGTTAAAGATCAGGGGAACAATGATAGACAGAGGAACCCTAGAAACTTAATCAGTCAACACAGAGCACACTGGATTGACTACTCCTAGAGTTATCCAAGGGTTACGGGTAGCTGATTAGCCTGTTGCCCTTGATGTGGAATCCACCAAACAGAATCTTCCTCCAACCTCCGTGCAGACTGAAGGGGGTGTAGGACTTATGGGATTAGGAGGAAGAGCATTTTGGTATTGTGGAAAACTTACTATGCAATGTTTTAAGAGGATTTTGTGATGTTTAAGGGAAGGACCAAAGCCACGGAAAGAGTGAGACCAAGGTGAATTATGGAGGAGCATGGGAAAATAGAAGGAATAGGGGATAAAGGGGCCAGTGGACTGTAAACAGATCACTGGTTAGTATGCTTATCTTACCAAGTCCCAAGCCTAATCACCACTCTGTCCAATCTTCTTATTTAAATTTATTCCTAATTATTTACTTGATTGAGAGTGGTTTCTATTTTGAGGTGTTTGACACCAATGAAGTTCAAGCTGGAGCAGCCAGGAAAAAGAAGAACATGTCTGGGAGCCAGCTACTAGATATACCTTAGGCCTTGAGGCTAAATATTGGACAGACAGAATCTCAGAGCCTGCTACTAAGGAAATCATAGTTCTGGGCCAGCTATCCATTTGTCTGTGTGTGTTCATGCATGTGTACTGGTGCGCGTATGTAATGAGAAGAGGTCTGAGTACAGCAACTAAGTGCAGTACATACTGAGGGCTGACTAATTGGAAAGCAGCTCTGCAGGGAAAGACCTGGGAATCCTGGGCAACAACAATCTGACTATGAGCCAGCAATGTACCCCCACAGCAAAAAAGGCCAACATACAATAGGTACACTATAATATTACTATAGGATAGGATAGGATAGGATAGGATAGGATAGGATAGGATAGGATAGGATAGGATAGGATAGGATAGAATATTCCAGTTGGAAAGGACCCACAATGATCATCTAGCTCAACTGCCTGACCACTTCAGGTAGACAACTGTTTAATTTCTTCCACGTCCAAGGCAGCTATTCCAAAAGCCCACCAGTATCTTTGAGTTCTTGAAATACCCTATCCTGAGGTAGCCCAAGAATGCACGGAGCCTCTGGGCCAGTCATAATGGGACGCTTTTGCCACTCATTGCCAGTTAGGCTCATTTCGGCTTCCAGTACAGTCAACTGTTGGGACCCCCTGTTACTCCATAAATACAGCTGGGTTCTTCCCCTTTTATACTTGATTGCATTATGGTACACTGTGCACCAGTTTCCACTACAGCCTTATAATCCTGTGGATCTCATGTGCCAATCCACATACTGAAGTAAACTGGTTGTCATTTTCCTCCACCTGGCTGGAGGCAGGGACCCCTCTAGTTCTGACTGTAGTATCCAGCATCATGAATGGGTTTGTGTGACTTGCATGGTTTTCAGAATCCCTTCCTTATTATTCACTTCTTGGAAAAACAAATCCAGAGTTCCTCCAAGAAGTTCAGAAACCTTCCGCCTTGCATGGGGAATTGCCCACTAGAAACTGGAGTAGCCATTCTTCAGGAAGATCCCCTAGTCATGGTTGTTTTTCTTGCAACTCAGTACCCATGCCTGTATGTTTGAAGTAGGTTCTGCGTCCTACTTCAGCATGTCCTTTCCATGGTCACAGAAGTAAAACCACAAGATACTTCGTGGTGTCTACCCTCTGTATCCTCTCTCTTGAGCAGGAGAACACTTACTGCTAATAGCTGAGATACTTGTCCGTACAGGTGGAGAATAGGACCTGTCCTCTTTAAGTTTCTGGAACTCCCGGAACAGTTTCTCAAACAGGCCTTTGTCTTCCTTGGACAGTCTTTCCACAGCTGAGATGCAGGCCTGTAGGGAAGTAGAAAGACTTTCTTCATATTTTGGGAGTTGGTCAGTTATTGCATCCACTGTTGGTGCCTCTACATCTCCCCAGCTCATTGTTGCCAATGCGCTGGCATATGATGTTGGTGTGCTCTGTAGAAACTTCTGCCCTATGCGTCGGATACATCATACTTCACCTAGATCTGTGACTGACTGTGTGTCATCCAGGTCATGATAAATCAGCTCCACCACAGCTAATTCCTTCAGGTACTGGATACCTCTCTCCATGATGGTCCACTTGCCTGGGTGACATATAATATTTTCCTGGAAGGGATAACCTTTCCTTCACAGCTAACAGAAATTGCCTCCAGAAGTTGAGAGTTTGTGTTTCTTTTTCCAAATCCCCTTTCAATATCCCTTGCCTAGACAGAGATCCCATCTGCTTGGCTCCCCTACCCTCTAATTCCAAGCTACTGTCCCATTATCCCAGCATCAGAGCAGCCAGGTGACAATTTGCTCAGCTGGAGGATGACTGAAAACTTTTGTATATCTCGCAGCTCACCCAGGGATACGGATCTGTGATACCTCTGGTTCTTCCTCCTGTTCTCACAATGACCTGGTTCGTCTTCATCCTTTCCTAGTGCACTGATTTTTGGTGTATTTCTTCGTTCTGTATAGGGACGACTGATATTCAGCATGGGTTGATTCTCTGGTCCAGTATCTGCAGTGCCCTGTTGTGGGGGCTGGAGTAGCCATAGTGCTCTGGTGGGGGGTTGAAGTAGCTGCAACACTTGTTATGGGGGTTGAAGTAGCTGCAGCACTTGTCATAGGGGTTGGAATAGTCACAACACTCATCGCGGGGGTTGGAGTAGCTGCAGCATTTGTCACAGTGGTTGGAATAGTGTGCCCGCATATGCACAAATGTTTAACCCTAAGCAAGACCAAGACCTGAAACACATTCAAAAAACCTAGCAGTAGGAGCATGCTGGTTCCAGGATCCCAAGGGTATTCAAAATTCTCAAATGCTGTTGTAATTAGCCTGAAGAAGGGGGACATTCCCCCACAGATTGGTTCTCCGAGGGGAAACGGTAAAAAGTGTAATTGCTCAAAGTTTCTGGTAGACTTCCGAAGAACGAAGGTGCTGACGTTTTGCCTTGTTCGAGTTCTTAATCATTAACAAGTACAGACACAGCACACCCAGTTTCATTATAACCTAATCCCACACTACAATGCACAGCAAAACAATAATCTTGAGCCATTTCCCAGGGATGACAAACAGCATAACAGGGAGCACATACAGCAGGTTACGTGTTTCAAGACGAGCGGCATTGTGACTATTAATCCAATAAAATGAATGCTTATGACAAATTTTTTCCAACATTCTCTGACCAGGTTTGTCGTTATCTCAACCTGTCGTGCCCCATATTGGGCACCAAAAAGGACTGCTGTGATTTAACCCTCACCACACAGCCACTCGCTCACCCCTCTCCCCCCTACAAGGGAGAAGAGGGAGGAAAGGATGGGAAAGGAAAGAAACTCATGGGTTGAGATAAAGACAGTTTAATAGAACAATATCAGAAAAGGAAAAATAACTATAATAGTAACAATAATAACAATAATAACAATAATAATAAAAACACCAGACACTCTCACTGCCCAGTGAATTGGCATCATCCTGATCACTGATCATGGATTCCCACCCCGTGGCTAATCTCTGTTTATATGCTGATCATGACCTCTACGCTATGGAGTATTTCATTGGCCATTCCATCGTTCTGTCTATTCTTCTATGGGAACCTGCAAAAAAAAATAGTCCTTGAATAATATAAACATCACTTAGCAACAACTAAACCCAATAGGTATTATTGACATTCCCTTCACAGCAATCATTAGAAAGAGAAATTAACTCTTTACCAGCTGAAACCAGGACAGGGATCAAAAGCATAGCATTGCTTTTATAACATAGGTTAAACTCGAGAACCTTATTCTACTGGCAGCTGTGCAGAATAAAGCAGGCCATCTCTAACAGCATCAGACATAGATCTTTACGCAAGTGATTCAAGAAGGGCAACGAAACTGGTGAGGGGTCTGGAGCACAAGTCTTATGAGGAGCAGCTGAGGGAGCTGTGATTGTTTAGTCTGGAGAAAAGGAGGCTGAGGGGAGACCTTATCACTCTTTACGACTACCTGGAAGGAGGTTGTGGAGAGGTGGGTGTTGGTCTCTTCTCCCAAGTAACAAGTGATAGGACAAGAGGAAATGGCCTAAGTTGTGCCAGGGGAGGTTTAGGATGGATATTGGGAAAAATTTCTTCACCAAAAGGATTATCAAACATTGGAAGAGGCTGCCCAGTGAAGCATTTGAGTCACCATCCCTGGAGGTATTTAAAAGACTGGTAGATGTGGTGGTGAGGGACATGGTTTAGTGGTGAACCTGGCAGTGTTAGGTTAATGGTTGGCCTCGATACTAAAGGTCCCTTCAGCCTTGATGATTCTATGATTCTAAGACCAAATAATTAATTTACATTACACTAAAGCACATCTTTTCAAATGAACTTCATATTGAAAGTACTTTTCTCTTTACCTTCTCACTGAAGGTAAGTAAAGAAAGTAAGGTAAGTAAATATGAAGCAGACATATCCATTCCAGATATCTAAGTTTAGGAAGGTTACTTCTGCTCAGTTTTCATATGGCACAAACCAGAAACAGAATGTTTCAATTACACAAAGGCAGTGTTTCTATCTGCTAACTTTCCTTATCCCTTTGAAGCTGATCTGCTGACTTTCCTGATCTTCACCGTTTGAGAATAACAATTTGGAGATTCATCTTAACATAAGTTTAGCTATCTGACATTATAGAAGTCTAATGTCATATGAGTTTCATTAACACATTTATCTTTCCATGGAAAGAAATCAATTTCTCTAGTGGCAACATATCTGCTGTTAATATTTGTGTTATGATATGATGAACTGTTTACTTGCACTGCTGGACATCTGTATTGACTCTGCTGAAGTTTTGAGTTCATCAACCATCTAGAGTGAAGAAATGTGCATCATCAAGGAATTTATGACTCAGTGCAAATCCAGTCAGAGCTGATATAGAGCATAGTTATCTTATGATACGTAGGATACAGAACATCCAAAAGAATTATAGAGAGGCCTATTTTTAAGATCATACTCTGTGGAACAACTCATAATTCCGTGATAAAGCAAAAGACCCTCGTTTCCTACCATGAGAAAGTTCTGATTTGGACACCAAAGGTGATACAATATGAATGAATAGTTAAACAATTCCAGTAGGGAGCAATTAACCTCTCAAGAACAAATGTTTTTTCACTCTCTGGAACATCCAGTTGTGGCAGTTAGGCACAGACTCCGTTTGATGCACAAGCAAAGTCACTTTAATTCCCCCAACCATCTCTTTAAGTACCCTTTTTTACAGAGCTCGTAGTTTTCCCCTGCTACATCCTTATTATCTGCTCACACAATGCATACCATATATGGTGTAACAAAGACAAACTATTTTATCTTTGGCGACCCGGCCGTCAGCATTGTCTTGTCTTCTTCGCTTATCATGGCCCAGATCCTGTGTTAGGACTTGGTTACTTATCCCATGGTTTTCTGCTGACGAGAGCAATAAGATCCCCAGGGCTCCCTCTGGGTGCCACATCAGCAGGTTCTTCGGCATCCACATCCAGTGTCTCTCCACTGTTTATAGCTGTTAAGCAATCACAGAATCACAGAATAAAGTCAGTTGAAAGGGACCTCCAAAGGTTGTTTTGTCCAATCTCCTATTCAGAGGAGGTTGGAGGAATATGCTCAAAGATTTGTCCATGTTTTGAACATGACTAAGGATGAAGATCCCACTACCTCTCTGGGAAAAATGTTCCCAGGTTTTTTGACCCTTTTAATTAAAAAAAAAGAAAGAAAAAAAAAGCACAAAAGAACACACAGATGCACAAAAGTAAGCATTTGCTGTTCTTGAACTCCATGAAGTTCTGTCCTCCAGTGTATTGACTGCTCCTCCCAATTTGGTATAATCTGAAAACATTTAGAGAATGCACTCCGTCTCATCATTCAGATCATTATTAAAGTCATTAAACACCAGTGACCCTAGTATCAATTGCTAAAGGACACCTCTCATACCAGACCACCAATTTGATTTTCTACTGCTGCTAATAACCCTTAGAGACCAATGGTTAAGCCAGTTTTCCACTCACTTTATCAATCATTTATCCAGATTGTATCTCATCAATTTCGTCATTATGGATACTATGTTAAAGGCCTTGCAAAAGCGAATTTGAACAGAACCAATTGTTCTTCTCTTACCGTCAAAGGCAGATGTCTCATCACAGATGGCAGTAACATTGGTCAGGCATGATTTGTCCTTGGTAAATCTGTGCTGTTTTTTCCTTCTTGTCTTTAATGTGAAATAAGTATGACAAGTGCCTGACTTTTACACAGTATTCTTTTCCTAGATTAATTCTGCTAAAAGAAGAGTTTCAAAGAATGGTAAGATAATTTGCAACCCCTCTTCATGGATGTTGACTGTTTCTTCTCCTGATTCTGCTGTTTGCGTTAACTTATGGTCTCAGCCTGGCTTTTTTAAATGACTCATAATCATTTGCTTGGCCTTTAGAACATGTGATGAAGATCAGACCCAAGTTCTCAAAGCTGAGTAGCTCAAGCCATTTGCAACTACACTTTGAGTAGAAGTAATAAGGCATGGGCCAAGACCATTTTTTCTTCATATATACCTGCAACATAAGTCAACACGAAAGAGACAAGGTAAACCATCTCTTAAATGTGGTGGGGCAAATCACATTACTGGAGTGCTGCAATAGATGGCTATAAACTGTTTAAAAGGGACAGGCAAGGAAAGAGGTGCGGGGGCATTGTCCTCTATGTAAGAGAATGGATTGCCTTCACAGACCTGTCATTGAAAAACAGTGATGAACAGGTTGAGAGCTTGTGGGTAAAAATTAGGGGCCAAGCCAACAAAGAAAACCTTGTGATTTGCTACACTCCCCTGACCAAGGGGAGCCTGTTGACAAAGCATTCTTACTTCACCTATGGGATGCATCACACTCACACTCTCTGATCCTGCTGAGGGACTTCAATCACCCAGACACCTGCTGGAAAAGCAGCACAGCAAGCTGTAAGCAGTCCAGGACTCTTGGAGTGCATCGAGAATTATTTCTTTATCCAAGTTATAGACAGCCCAACCAGAGGAGAAGTGTTACTGGTCCTGCTGAATTTTAGGAGAGCAAACTTTCAATTTTTTAAAGAATTAATGGATGGGAGCCCCTGGGAAACTGCCATCACAAACAAAGGAGAAGAACAGGGCTGGCAACTCTTTAAGGACATTTTTCTTAGAGCACAAGAGCTCTTGATTCCCATGTGTAAGAAACTGGGCAAGAAAGGCAGGAAGAGATCAGCATGGCTCAATAAGGGCTTCCTGGTCAAACAAAACGTAAGAAGGAAATGCACAGGTAGTAGAAACAGGTACATGAATCCTAGGGAGAATATATGGATGCTGCCCAGATGTGTAGAGATTGGGTCAGGAAAGCTAAGGCACATTTGGAGTTGAATTTGGCAAGACGTGAAGAATGATAATAGCTTCTACAGGTACATAGGACAGAAAATGAAGAATAAAGAAAATGTACCTCGCTGGTAAATAAGACAGGAGAGCTGGTGACATGGAGAAAGCTGAAGTACTCAGTTTTTTCCTCACAGTTTTCAATGGTAATCTCTCCTCAAGCCCCTGAAACTCAAGGCAGGGACAGGGGGAAGGAAGTCCCTCCCACTGTAGAAGAATATCAGGTTTGAGACCACCTGAGGAAACTGAACTTACATAAGTCTATAGGACCTGATGGGATGCATTCCAGGGTTCTGAGGCAATCGACTGGTAGACAAGGGAAAGACTACAGATGTCATCTACCTGGATGTCTGTAGGTGTTTGTTACAGTCCCCCAGTTTCTTACATCTAAACATAAGAAAACGTAGATATGGGTTTCACGTATTGACTGTTAGATGGATAAGTGTTTGACGTGTTGACTGTTGGATAAGAAATTGGCTGAATGGCCATGTCCAAAGAGTTACAGTCAATGGCTCAATGTCCAAGCGGAAATAATTAAAGTGTGGTGTCCCCCAAGGGTAGTAGGGTGCAAGAAAGCTGGTTAATATTCAAGAACCACTTCCTCCAAGCTCAAGATTGGTGCATCGTATGAGTAAGAAATCAAGAAAAGGAGGCAGGAAACCTGCATGGATGACCAAGGAGCTTCTGGAAAAACTCACAGGGAAGAAGAAAGTTTACAGAATGTAGAAAAAGGGACTAGCCACTTGGGAGGAGTATGGGAATGTTGTCAAAGTATCCAGGGATGCAACAAGGAAGGCGAAGGCACACTTGGAATTCAATCTGGCAACGGATGTCAAGGACAATAAGAAGGGCTTCTTCAAGTACATCAGTAGCAAAAGGAATACTAGGGAAAATGTGGGCCCGCTGCTGAATGAGGGTGATGCCCTGGTGGCAAAGGATGCAGAGAAGGCGGAGTTACTGAATGCCTTCTTTGCTTCAGTCTTTACTCCTAAGGCTGGCCTTCAGGAGTCTCTCACCCTGGAGGTAAGAGAGAGAGCCTGGAGAAAAGAAGACTCTCCCTTGTGCGAGGACAATCAGGTTAGAGATCATTTAGGCAAGCTCCATACTCACAAATCCATGGGCCCTAATGGGGTGCACCCACTAGTGCTGAGGGAGCTGGCAGATGTTATTGCGAAGCCATTCTCCATCATCTTTGAAAGGTCACGGAGAACAGGAGAGGTGCCCGAGGACTGGAGGAAAGCCAATCTTCACACCAGTCTTCAAAAAGGGCAAGAAGGAGGACCTGGGAAACTACAGGCCAGTCAGCCTCATCTTGGCCCCTGGAAAGGTGATGGAAGAGCTAATTCTGGATGTCATCTCTAACCATGTAGAGGAAGAGGTTATTGGGAGTGGTCAACATGGATTCACCAAGGGGAAGCCATGCTTGACTAATCCGATAACCTTCTACAATGGCATGACTGGCTGAGTAGATGAGGGGAGAGCAGTGGACGTTGTCTACCTGGACTTCAGCAAGGCTATTGACACTGTCTCCCATAACATCCTCATAGGTAACCTTAGGAAGTGTGGGTTAGGTGAGTGGACAGTGAGGTGGATTGAGAACTGGCTGAATGGCAGAGCTCAGGGGGTTGTGATCAGCAGTGCAGAGTCTAGTTGGAAGTTTGCAACTAGCGGTGTTCCCCAGGGGTCAGTACTGGGACCAGTCTTGTTCAACATCTTCACCAGTGACCTGGATGAGGGGGCAGACTGTACCCTCCGCCAGCTTGCTGATGACACAGAACCGTGAGGAGTGGCTGACACAGCAGAAGGCTGTGTTGCCATCTAGTGAGACCTGGACAGGCTGGAGAGTTGAGTGGGGAGGAACCTAATGAAGTTCAACAAGGCCAAGTGTAGGGTCCTGTACTTAGGGATGAATAACCCCAGGCACCAGTGCAAGTTAGGGGTTGACCTGCTGGAAAGCAGCTCTGCAGAGAGGGACCTAGGAGTACTGGTGGACATGCCAGTTGACCATGAGGCAGCAATGTGGTCTTGTGACCAAAAAGGCCAATGGTCTCCGGGGGTGCATTAAAAAGAGCACGGCCAGTAGTAGGTTGAGGGAGGTTATCCTCTCCCTCTACTCTGCCCTGGTGAGGCCACATCTGCAGTATTGTGTCCAGTTCTGGGCCCCCCAGTTCAAGAAAGACAAGGAACTACTGGAGAGAGGTCCAGAAGATGACCAAGGGAATGGAGCACCTCTCTGATGAGGAAAGGCTGAGAGACCTGGGTCTGTTTAGCCTGGGAAAGACTGGGAGGGGATCTCATCAGTGATTATCAATATCTAAATTCAGACTCTGGAGTCTTCTAAAAGTGCATTTTTCTCAAGCATTAGAAGAGACTTAACTGAAAAATAAAATTACTGAAAGAAATTAGTCCTGTGTCACTCAAACCATGACAACTGTCAAATAAGAATTCCTATTCTGCTTTTGATGGTATCTTTTTATCTGGAAAGTTATTCAGTTCATGTTTTCTTTTCTTGCAATTTGGAGGATGGTTACAAAATTTGAGATTTACTTAAGAAATTAATTTGAGGTAATGTTTTTCTTCATCTGCTGATTTCAATGCAACATATCAGGAATTCATATTTATATAAGTGTGAAGACTTCTACTACCACTATTTTAATTTCTCTGATCTCTTAGGAGTTAAGCATCTAAAATTAGATGCACTGAACTCAGACTTTCACTCCACGGGTAATATTAGGTAGTCTTCTTTTCGTCTGTCCATAAACTCTACATCAGAGGCAGAATTCATCTGAGTTTGGCCTTCTGAAATTGTTGTACTTTATCGAGCTTAGTACTAGGTATAGTACTGAAATAGACGATGTAAAAAACTGTATAAAGTTTATGACTGTTTCTTGGAGTGATCACAATTTCGTTCCTACCTTCTGTCCTTTTGAAATCTATCTCGATGAACCATACAGAAAAGTTGGTAGAAGCAACTGCACCACAGTGACTGTGTTCATTCTCTTGGGCCTCTTCAGACACACTGAGATGCAGATCTTGTTTTTATTCACGTTTCTCCTGAGTTACACTATTATTATTATTGGGAACCGACTTATCATCGTCACAGTTCACCCAGCCTTTTATAGACCCATGTACTTTTTTCTCAGGGTCCTCCCCTTTATCGACATTTATACTACTTCATCCATTGTACCCAAGATGTTAGTGAATTATCTGTCTCAGGACAACAGCATTTCCTACATAGGCTGTGCTGCTTCCTGATTTTTCTAGCAGCTGCTGAGTGCTATCTTCTTGTTGCCATGGCCTATGACCGTAACATGACCATTTACAACACTCTGAGATACATAATTATGATGAACAGAAGGGGTTGTTTTCTCCTAGCCCTGCTATCTTTCCTCACTGGTAATGTCGTGTCGGTAGTGCAAACTGCTTGGGTGTTCATATTGCCATTTTGTGAGCCTAAAAAGATTAACTATTTCGTCTGTGATATCACTTATTATACTTTTGTGCACTGAAACACCTCTATATGAAATCCAGGCCACGATGACTACAGTATTGGTCTTTTTCACCCCATTTTCTCTCATCCTTCTGTCCTATATCTTCATCATCTCCAGGATTTTAACCATGCCCTCTGCAAAGGGAAGATACAAGACCTTCTGCACCTGTTCTTCCCATCTCCTAGTGGTGATGCTGTACTATGGGATTGGCAGACTTATTTACCTAAAACACAAGTTCAGCTATCCACAAGATGCTGAAAAAGTTCTGGCTTTAATGTACACAGCCATAACTCCCATGTTAAATCCCATTATTTACAGCTTGAGAAATAAGGATGTGAAAAGGATTTTAAGAATAATGATGAGAAAGGTGAGGAAAAGGTAAATTTCTTACTGAAAACACAGAGAGTGGGATTCATGGGATAAATTCAGATATCAAATGAAGACATATACAACGTTTCTGTGAAGTCTTTGTATCCATTCTATTCAGCAAAGAAAAAAACCAGATGTTCCAAGGAAAATATCACATGACCTGTTTCTTAGGGTGATAAAATCACATCCTAAAAGATTCTACTTAACACCATTTAGTATAAAAGAGTCTAGAAGAATATTTATCCTACCTAACTTTACTACTTTGTCATTCAGCTCCAGAGAGAGACATCTAAAAGTAAATGTCTACATGTGAGGTAGCTGTCTTAGCTATTATCAGCTTATTATCAGCTGTTGTTTAAAAGGAGTTCTTTTGATTCATTCACTCCTCCTAGTTGGGATAGGGAGAGAATCAGAAGAGTAAAAGTGAGAAAACTTGTGGGTTGAGATAAAGACAGTTTAATATGTAAAGCAAAAGCCTTGCACATGAGCAAAACAAACCAAGGAATTCATTCACTACTTCCCATCCGCAGGCAGGTGTCCAGCCATCTCCAGGAAAGCAGGGTTCCATCATGTGTAACAGTTATTTGGGAAGATAAACACCATTACTCCGAATGTCCCCCTTCCTCCTTCTTCCCTCAGCTCTATATGCTGAGCATGATGTCATACAGTATGGAATATCCTTTTGGTCAGTTGGGGTCAGCTGTCCTGGCTGTGTCTCCTCCCAACTTTTTGTGCACCTCTAGCCTAGTCGCTGGTGGGGTGGTATGAGGAGCAGAAAAGGCCTTGACTCTGTGTGAGCACTGCTCAGCAAGAACTGAAACACCCCTGTGTTATCAGCTCTGTTTTCAGCACAAATCCAAAACATAGCCCCGTACTAACTAATATGAAGAAAATTAACTCTAACCCAGCCAAAACCCACAGACGTGGTATAAAGGCACAAAGCCTTCAGGAAGCCTTCATTACCACTTGTTTTTTTCCATGTGACTCCTTTTAAAAACAGAGCCTCTATCTTCTTTGTGGCCACCCTTTAAATACTGGAACATGGTGATAAGGTCTCCCTAAGCCTTCTTTTCTCAAGGTTGAACAAACCAGTTCTCTCAGCCTTTCCTCATAGGGCAGGCTTCCTAATCCTTTGATCATCTTGGTGGCCCTTCTCTGGACCCTCTCTAGCCTGTCCACATCTTTTTTCTATAGTGGGAACCAAAACTGACACCATATTCAAGTGTGGCCTGACAAGCGCTGAATAGATTGGGGTAATGACTTCTTTACCTCTGCTGGTGATGCCCTTGTTGATGCAACCCAGCATCCTGTTAACTTTGCCGCAGCAGCATGCTGTCCATTGTCCACCAGGACTCTCAGGTCCCTTTCCACAGAGCTGCTCCCCAGCTGGGTAGTTCCCAGCCTGTGCTGCACTCCTGGATTATGTTTTCCCAGATGCAAGACCTTACACTTGTCCTAGTTGAACTTCATAAGGTTCTTGTTAGCCCCCTCTTCCAGCCTATCCAAGTTTTCCTGCAGGGTGACTCTGTCTTCCAAAGTGCCCACTTCCCCACTAAGTTTGGTATCATCAGCAAACTTCATTAGGGTACACTTGATCCCATCATCCAGATCACTTATGAAGATATTAAGCAGCGTTGGGCCCAATATCAATCCCTGGGGGACCGCACTTTTGACAAGTTGCCACCTCTGGGTGCAGCCTGTCAGTCAGTTCCCCACTCACCCACACAGACCACTTGTCTGAACTGTAATACATCAGTTTCTCTAGGAGGAGGCTGTGGGAAACCATATCAAAAGCCTTAGAGAAATAAAGGCAGACAATGTCCACTGCTCAGCCCTTGTCAACGGAGCAGGTTACTGTCATAGAAGGCGATCAGATTTGTCAAGCACAATTTGCCCTTGGTGAACCCATTCTGGCTTTTCCCAGTCACCTGCTTCATTTGACATGTGACAGCCCCCAGGAGGATTAGTTCCATAACTTTCCCAGGGACTGAAGTAAGACTGATGGGTCTGTAATATCCTGGGTACTCCTTTAAGCACTTCTTATAGATGGGGGTGATAGTCTTCTTCCAGTCTTCTGGGACATCCCCTGATCTCCACAACTTCTCAAAGATTATGGAGAGTGGCCTCACAAAGGCATCAGCCAGCTCTCTTAACATCCTTGGGTGGATATTGTTAGGGCCCATCGATTTGTAAGGGTCAAGCCCCTGTAATAGTTCATATACCAACTCTTCCTTCACTGACAGTGAGTTTGTGTTTACATCAACCTGGATTGTTGTTCCCAAGGACTGGGGCCCAGCAGTGCTGGTAAAGACAGAGGTGAAGGAAGCGTTAAGAACCTCTGCCTTTTCAGCATTGTTGGTGACTGATTCACCTCTCTTGTTTAACAGTGGGCCAATATTTTCCTTCTATTTCTGCTTGTTGTTTACGTACCTTAAGAACCATTTCTTGTAGTTTTTGACATCTTTGACCAATTTCAATTTGAGCTGAGCTTTTGCTTCTTTAACTGCATTTCTGCACACCCTGGCAATGCCCTTGTAGTTCTCAATGGCTATTCATCTGCTCTTCCATCTCTGGTACGCTTCTCTTTTGGCTTTGAGCAGACTCAGTAGCTTGCAGTTAAGCCAAGGGGGTCTCTTGTTCTGCCTTCTTCCCTTACCTTTAAAGGGGATAAACTGTCTTTGTGCTTCCAGGAGAGTGCTCTTGAAAAACTCCCAGCACTCACTATTGTCCATGGAAGCTTCCCACAAAATCCCTCCCAGCTGAGCTTTGAGCAAGCTGAAGTTTGCTCTTCTAAAATCTAAAACCTTTGTCCTAGTACTAACCTTCAGACTATCACGCACTGAGATATTACAAAGCAGGTTTTCTTGGTTTGTGACTAGCAAGTCCAGTGGAACATCATTGCTGGTTGGCACATCTAACATTTATATGAGGAAACGGTCTTCTACACATTCCAGGAACGGGATGAATGGATGACATGTGAGCTGCTGTATTGTTCTTCCAACAAATGTCTAGGTAGTTGAAGGCACCCATAAGAAACAGGTTCTATTGACCTGAAGCTTTCTTAAGTGACCCAAATATTGCTTCATTGGCCTAATTATCTTGGTTTGGAGGTTGATAGCAGATGCCTACTGTGAGATCCCCCTTGGAGATGAGCCCTCTGATCTTGATGCAGAGGCATTCAGTAGGTCTTCCACAATCACCATCGCTGACTTCTATACATTCAAGATTCTCCTTAACATAGAGCAAGACTCTTCCTCCTCTTCTTCCCTGTCTGTCTTTCCAAAACAGCCTATAGCCATCCATTGCGGTCCTCCAGTCATGTGAATTGTCCCACCATTTTTCAGTCATTCCTATGATATCATAAGTTTCCAACAAGGCATGGAGCTCGAGTTCCTCCTGTTTGTTCCCCAGGCTGTGTGCTTTGGTATACATATACGTGAGGTGGTTGGTCTTCTGGTTCTTATCTTGGGAGGCAGCTGAGGAACATCTGTCACTGCTCTGGTTGGCCCGGCTTATTCCCCAGTTGGTTGCTATGGTGTGAGCGTTGCCACTTTGGTCTTAGCTCCCAAGCCCCTCAGTTTAATGCCTTCCTTACCAAGTTGGCCAGACTGCTGTCATTGTGATGGGAGCATTGAAAGCTAGTTCAGATGTACAAAGTGAACCAGATGAGGATCTAAATACTGCCTCAATTGCTTACTGATAATGTAGCTCAAGCTAGAATTTTACTGTGGCAGAATTCAGCAGAAGAAATACAATCATGTCAGCTCAAAATGTGCCTTCCCCATTAGTTTTACAGTTGAGCAGCACTCCTTTCAAAGCTCTGTGGGACAGTGTTACTCTTGCTTTAAAAACCATATGTAATCCATTAGGAATCTGTGCTTTGTTTCATAATACTTTTCTTGGGATTTAGGATTTACGTTTAGTTCATAACTTTTGAAAGAGGAGGACGAATCTCATGGCACTTACTTTTCTATCAATAATAGAGTTACATAATCACAGAAATTAAGGCTGGAAAAGAACTTTAAGAATTCTGCTCTAGACCCCCTAATGCACAGTAGAAGTACATTCCTGTAATTCTGGCTAGGTATGTGATTAACTAATATTAAAAAAAAAAAGGTATTGAAATTTGTTTTTCAGCCTAATTATGTAGTATACTCTGTTGCTTAATGAACCTTGATATTCAGTAAGCTTTTCTTAATATCTAACCTAGAATTCTACTGCTGAAATAAATCCATTATCTTGTATTTCTTTTCCTGTGGGACATGAAGCAGAGGAGTACTTTCATTTCTGCAACTGACTTTTATGTACATAAGAAACTCTTGGTTTGTTCTTCATATTCCTAAAGTAAACATGACCAGTCCACGTAGTCTTTTAGGTTATGTTTTCAAAATCCTCCAATAGCTATGTTGCTTTTTGCTGGATTGTCTTTCTAATCGACCTGTGAGTAGAAAAGAGCAATTTACAGACTATACTCTGATTTATTTGCCCATGGTGATGTTTGCCACAAAAGCATGATGTCCAGGGATTTTGGCAAAATTCAGATTTTCTTCAGAACTTTTGCTTAAGTTATTGTTCCCTTTTCAGTATTTCTGCATTGAGCTGCTGTTATCTGTTCCTCCTCTTATTTGAACTGCTTGTTGGTGCATACAGAACTTTTTTTTTTCACCCCATGTTGTTACAACTAATTAGAATGCTAAGTTTTGCCCCAGGGGCTTTCTGCTATTCTACTCTAGAATATTGTTGATATATGAAAACATATGCTGCATTTATCCATCATTTAAGTCGTTAATGAATATCTTGAACACTAGTACTCCCAGGAAATGTGCTGTATATGCTTTCTTTTTATAGACTTTCTATTTGAAGATTAAATATTTAGGAATGGTTACTAATTTTTGGGAACTAATTAAGACTCCTCAGCATAGGTATCTAATGACACTGGACCTAATGTCCAAATGTCCGAAGGTATCCAAAATAACTGCAAAGAGCTAGATGCATAACACAGGACCTACAGACTCCCATACTTCTGAAATACATTTGAGATGAGAAAGGATACCCTAGGTATCTCAAATTCAGCTGTCCATCTATTTTTAGGTATCTACTTCACTCCCCTAAATTTTACCTCGTTGCTCTTGGCAACTTCTCCTATTATATGGGTTTTCAGCCATACAATATATATTGTATGTATAGTTTCAACCTTTACTAGTAGGTTCATCTGTACAATCTTATCTTACTTTATTTTAAGAAAGGTGTTATAAACATGCTAATGGTAAAACCGGTATGAATTCTACCACTTCTCCAATATATCTGAGTAGTTACAATATGACAAATATTCACAATGGTGTTATGATCCGCAAGAGTAACAGCTTATTACATGAATCATATCAAATGGAATTGAACTTAACTCTTTGAGGAATTAAAGGCATTACATGGAAATTAATTTCCTGATGTACCATAAGGCTATAAGCTGTAGTATCTACTCAGCACAACAGACTATCTAATACAGTTCCCTGTCTTTGAAAGTGGCCAAAGTAATTTTCTAGGGAAAGGCATGGTAAGGGATAAACCTGTAGAGATACAAATATAGTGATACACTGTCTTTAATCTTTTTAAGTGCTTCACTCTCTCTTCTGACTAATGAGAGAGAGCAGATAACAAATCTACTCTTATTCAGCTCATTGTTAGATGCCTAAAATCAAGTGAGATAAATTCTTGTGGAATGGGTGCTGAACCTAAAGAAAAAAAGCGCTCAACAATTAATATATTTTTTCCAGAAAGTAACTCTATCTAAGTAAGCAACTTGCTCATTCAATTAAACTTTCTTCAGCTCATAGCTATCTGTCAGACAGCAGTTACAAAGCCTCTGCAACAGGATGAATGATTAGTAGCGGCTTCCTTGGTCCCACAAGACAGAAAACACATCACTCCAGAGAGTCCAATGGAATAGTCTCTAATAAAAGACAAGAAGAGGATGAACAGAAAGTAAGAAAGCTATGTCACCTCATTTCACTGCAGTTCTTGTAGGATTTGCTCTTTCTTATTTGGATAGCTGGCTCAGATAGATATTCCAATTGCTTTTGTACTCAGTATGAAGAAAAAAATGGTGTTCAAAGGTATGGTTCCCTGATAGGGCAGCAAATCACTCTCTACAAGTGCCTTGTTCTCTTCTTTGTTTATGTAAGGACATCAGCCAACTAACTAGTTGTTATTGACATGGTAACTACTTAACATTAGGAGAACAAACCCCATCTCTTAGATAAGAGATCAATCATAAATGAATTCTCAACCTCTTGCTCATCTCAAATGTTGTAGAAAATAAAATAATTTAGTTTTAACTTTAGTACGATTAAATCAACCTCTTATTTTAACTTCAGCTGAAGTATCAGTGGATGCTTTCAATATGAGTTAATAAAAAGTTCCTCTTTTCAGCATCCCTGGTGTTATTCCTTGGGCACCACATGAAAGCTGGGGGGATGCAGCATTCTTCAAGGGCAGAGTGTTTGAAAGGCACTCTCGGTTAAGGCAAAATTCTCTGGGGATAGAAGAAACAAAATAGCAACCTATTATCCCATCTTTTGTAAAATGCTTATTATTTTCTGTTCCATAATACTCTTAGTTTCTTTCACATGCGACTGAGATAGTAAGAATATATTTATGTTCTAGAACTAAGGCTGAGTTAGGAATATGAAAGGAGATAAGCAATAAGGAGAGAGGTATGTGTTGACCTCCTTCTCAGCAGACAAAAGCAACACGGAGAAGCCTTTTTTCCTGGCAGTAAACTGCACATTTTTGTGTAAAATTTTTGGCTTAAAGATGAACTGAGAGGAAGGATATAAAAGAATAGTAACCTAGCTTGGAGAAGGAGAGAGCTGGAGAGAGCTTTAAATATTGTAGTGTTATAACTTTGAAAACATTTACTAATTTTTTTTTTGTCTAAACAGATCACTTAAGAAGACAGAAAGGAGGTATTACATGGTTCAGACTCAGATATCTATCATGAATTAATTTCCTTATTTATCTATCAATATATGTGTTGATATATTTAATCAGCTTACCTGCATTTCAATTATAACCTGTTCTAGATATGCATGTTGGACGTAAATGAATTCCACTGTTATTTTACTCTTATTTATAAGCAATTTTGGAGTATATATATGAATGGACATTTGTTATCTCATTATGTTATGTTTTGTACTGATAAACTCACTCAACAGTTTCCAATATCCATTTGCAGAGAGAAGAGAAGGATGAATAGCAAATACTTAATGACATCCTAAGAAAAAGAGGAAACTATTCTTCCCTTGGTGAGTACTCAACTTCTAAACAAAATAGCTCAGTGAATGTACATTTTGCAAGAACTGTAAGTTTGAATTTCTTGGGATCAGGACAAGACAGTGCAGGATCATGCTTGCACATATATAGAACAAAGCAGAAGTGGCTGGTCTTTGACATTGTATATGTAGCCAAATCCCTTTCCTTGTAACTCTGTAGTACTTTTAAAATACACACCAGCGTATTTCCATAGTTTACACCAGGGTATTTCCATAGTTAAAACAAAAATGTTATGTTTTGCAGACCACTTTTCTTTGTGGATAGCATCGTATATATTTTCTTTAAATTTAATGGAATAATTCATCTAGTTTTAAAAATAAAATTAAAAATAACAAAATTAAAATTAAGCCCTTAAGAACACAATTTAAAGAAAAAAAAAAAAAACAACCAAACAACTTTACTTATTACAACTTTACTTATTACTTATTTACAACTTTTACTTATTAAAAGATGGATGGATTCAACTTCAGCTAAGTTTAAAAGTAACTGTAATGTACATTGAGATAGAAAAACATTTCCAGATGTTTATTCCTTTCCAGTATCTTTAATGCTAACTAACATGTATCTGGAAACTGTAACTAACATGTATAAGGAAAAAATCCATTTTTCCTTAAATCCAGATTTCTATGACTAACTTTTAAACGAGTCAAAAATAGGGAAAAATGTTTATAACTAAGAACATGTAGGTAACAACACTTCCTGAAAACCAATGATTTTCCCATTTGCAGACTATGCAGACTGTGCTGGCAGCACCAGAACCCAAGAACTAGACACTTACTCAAATGAAAAGAAAGCTTTGCTCTGTTGTAGAATATCATCTCTCTCCCTGTGGTAACCTTCACTTTTTGTAGCCCCCGATCCTTTTCAGATCAAGTCCACGTGACTCCTACTTGCCTTGGATGCCCATACGTGTGACATGCTGGATCTGATTCTGCTTGAACTGTGGAGTGAGTTAGCCAGCTTTTCAGAATAGGAAACCCGTGCCAAATGTGGAAGTGGTAAAAATGGGGAATTGACTCAAACTGCAGTTATGCCTCTTGAGACTTAATAAGATTCAAGTGCATGGAGACACTTTGCGATGATATTCTGAGATAATTTAGTTCTGCATTCAGAGCTAGAAACACCTATGTATTTGAGATGCATCACATCTGTGTTAGACATCTCTCAGGTTAAGTGACTAAAAATAATCACAGGAGATTATCTCTAGGAGAGTACTATGCTTGGGATTCTTACTGCTTCTTCCCTATCTAAGTTTCTTCATTTTACTGAAAAATGTAAGAAGGGCATGTTTGTACAGAAAACATCTCATGAGTGTTCTCTGCTTTAAAATCCAACTATCTGATATTTGAGCAGAATCATCATAAAACCAAAACAAAATAAAAAAACCCCAACACCTACCAACATCCTATCTCCTCCCCCCCACCCCCCCCCCCAGACATTCCACTTGCCGTAGTTTGTCATGCAGGACCAAAACACATCAATATATATATCTCACAGACCTCTGTGTCTGCAGGGGTTATAGTGAAAGCATATGCTGTGGGAATTTGTGACCCTCAGCAGAATAAGAAAAATGCTAAAAATAGGAATTTCTGAGAACTGGAGGAGCCTTTATCTCAAAGTTTGTGCAGGACTGAGGTTATAAGTGAGGAAGCAAATTCTAGGACCAATTACACAGACTTACTGGAATTCCTATGGTGTCCTCATGCTTGGTGGTGGGTAGCCTAATTTGTAATTCTGGATTGTCAGGATGAAGACAAACCACAAATCAGAGAAGCACGTCTTCAGTCTCAGGCTCAGCTTTCAAGACTTCACTCCTTTGTGGACTCTGAAAGGTCCTGGTAAGAGGGCAAAATGAATAGGAATAGCAAGTGCCAGTTGGGCTCAATGGGGAAAAGGCCTATTTCAAACTCTTTCTGCATACCTCTTCCAACCCCCCTGCTTCCTAACATGGATTGAATTCTTAACCTCACATTGATCTGCTACCTGAGAGACAATTAATGTGATTTTGTGTATTCTGATTCTAGTGCTAACATCATGCATTTCCCTCCCCTTCAGGTCACATAGAGTAAATGGAAAACCAAACAAGTGGAACTGATTTCGTTCTCTTGGGACTTACAAGAGATCCACTCTTTCAAAGACTCCTATTCACTGTGTGTTTAATTATTTATCTAATCATTTTATTAGGAAATATAGTTATCATGATGGTCATAAGGACTGATCTCCACCTTCACTCTCCTATGTACTTCTTCCTCTTTCATTTAGCAGTTGTTGACATCTGTTATGCCACCACTGTTGTTCCAAAGATGCTGGTGAATTTCCTTGTGAAAGGAAGCATAACCATTGCTGTCAATGCTTGTATGACTCAAATGTTCTTCATATTCCTCTCAGCTGGGTCTGTAGTTTTTATGCTTTCAGTAATGGCATATGACCGATATGTGGCCATCTGTAATCCACTGAAGTGTCAAGAGGCTATGAGCAAACATTTCTGTTATCAGCTGGTGGGGAGTGCATGGGCAATGGGTCTCTTATATTCAGTTTTAAACACAATTCCTGTGTTAAATATTCAATTCTGTGGGCACACAGAAGTCAAACATTTCAGTTGTGAGCTGCCCCCTCTCCTGTCTGCTGCCTGCAGTGGAACTTTTCTCAGTAAACTCATTCTTCTTTTTTCTGCTGTAATCTTTGGGTCCAGCTCCTTTTTGCTCACCCTCATCTCCTACATCTATATCATTGCCACTGTCTTGAAGATACAGTCTGCAGAAGGGAGGCACACAGCTTTCTCCACTTGCAGCTCCCACTTCATTGTAGTGGGGTTACTCTACATAACTGCTCTGTTCCAATACGCAAAACCCAAATCAGTCTCATCAATCATTCTAGATCAAGTGCTGTCCACCCAGTACAGCATCTTAACCCCCATGCTGAATCCTATCATCTACAGCCTGAAAAAATAAAGATATGAAAACAGCCTTAGGCAGAATTCTAAAGAAACTGCAATTTGTGTAACCTCTGAGCTGTATATTTCAAATGCATGTTCTTTAAAACATGGACTTAGGAGAAAATGAGTTATTGGGATTCACTGGTTGCGTATTCTGGGTTATGTGATAAAAAAACGTGTCCACATATCCACAAAGCAGCACAATGGCAGGGGGGGATGCCTAATAATACTCTGACCCAGCAGCTCCCATGCCCATCGCAAGGACAGCTATCAGCCCATCAGTGGTGCATCTCGACAAGGAGTATAGAGGTAACATGGAAGGCAGGGGAACCCAAATTACAGGCTCAGAAGAGGGAACACCCTACCCAGGCTCCTCTCAGGACTGTCACAGGAGACTTTAACAGACCCATTCTTGGTGTGAAACCCTTCACGATGAGTGAAGAGAAGTCAAGGCTGTAGCACTTTTTGGACCAATGGGAGTTACTGCCTAAGGCTATGGGACACATTATGGGATGCAGGGGATCAGCACAGGACTTATTCTGGGATCCCTAGGGGAGGAACCAAAGGCAGAGAAAGTAGTGTACCTAGGTGATTTGGGGAGAAACATATGCGTGAAAATAGAGTGATAAGGGGACAAAAAAGGGCTGGTTGCATGTAAACAAGGACTGGTCAGTATGCTGGTGTGGCCATGCCCTGCATCTGATCAGTGCAGTCTGTTCTATTTTCTTACTGAATTCCATTTCTAACTCTTGCCTAACTGGGTGGGGCAGTCTATGCTCTGTGTACATGTGTGTATTCAGGTCTGAGTACTAGCAACTGGAGTTAGACCACAGGTCAGAGGGCCCACGTGTCTGGGTGCCAGCAACTGGACAGACAGAAACTAGTGAAATCAAGTGCCAGACACGGAAGTGGGACACGGTCCAGAAGCCTTTGTGTCCACAGTGCCAGCAACTGCAGTGAGTGATGGTCTGGATGCCAGCAACCAGACTGGGGCGAGGGGTCAGACACCCATGTGTTTATAGTGCTAGCAACTAGAGTGAGTGCAGGTGTGCAAGCACGCACCATGTCTGAGGTCAAATTCTATAGGACGTGTAGGAAAAGTTAGAATGCAAAATATTTGTCCCTTTTTAAATTCATCTTTGGGGGCAGTGCTACAGTCAGTAGTGGGAAACAAGGATCTTAAAAAAAAGCAATAGCCCCAAAAGTACCTATTTTTCTTGTGTGAGTAAAAAGAGAACCCAATGTTAACATGTGATATAATTGCCTTTGCTTCATATAGCTAGGAATAGGTGAGACAAATCTCACCGAGAGCATATAAAAGTTGTAGGAAATTGGCATACAAATAGAAAAAGTATTAAAACTCATTGAGTTTGGCCCTATACATACACCCAGAAAATATAGCAGAGTATTCAGAATAGCTGTTAGGTTTTTACGTTGATGACTGATTTATCTTTCAATACATGTAGTTCAATGTGATTGTTTTGTTCTCTTGAGTCCTATGAACAGACAATAAACAAATCAGTCTGACAGAGTCATCCCTTAATAATCATAGAATCTGTTGGGTTGGAACGGACCTGTAAAGGTCATCTAGTCCAACCCTCCTGCAGTAATCAGGGACATCTTTAACTAGATCAGAATGACTTTCTCAGAGAGAAATTGTAAGAACCATAGGTGGGACAAAATTTCTGACCTTCATGAACATGGGACATGGGAATTATGGCTTAAATAATTCTTTCACCTCATTCCTTGAGGCAGTTGACCCTGCTCCTTCATGATACCGCGATCTTGCGGGGGAAAAAAAAATAAAAATCAAAAAATGGAATTCACACCATTTTCTGTGATGAGGTCAAACAGTGTGACTCTTTTCCTCTCTCCCCAGCAGCTATTAATTTTAACAGGGCAAGATGGAAAAGCATCTTGAAAGAAAGCAGGAGACAGTTAAAAAGAAGAGAGGAACAAGTCAAAAGGGAGAACTGGGAATACGTGGATCATTTAACAGTCTAAACGGCATGAATTTCCATCTTACACCCTTGGAAAATTATAGAACTTACATGGAAGCAGACCAACTAAACCAGTGAAATGTGACAAATTGAATCATTATCGTTTCATGGCAGCACTTCAGACACACTGTCCTCAGTGTTACACAGATAGACGTAATATAAACACACAGTGCAGGTAATTTCCCTGCCCAGATGATGGCCTGGGGCAGTGGAGACAATCTTGGCACATTAGTCTGTGGCAGGAACATACACCACTAATGCTTGGTTAGCAATGCAGGTGAGACTGTTGCCCATTAGATTTCTCCATTAAAAATGCAAACATCTTATTTAACTTACCCTTTAAAGCTGCCACCAAATCAATGGAGGTTTATAGGCACCTCCAAAGGTAATGTATTTGTTTCCTAAGACAGGTGTCTTAGGTAGGTATATCCTGTGGATAGATGACCAATTATCAATAATTTTGCATTCCACTGTAATGGAAGTGAATAAATCATTCTCCATCTTCTCTAAACCATGAAAACTGATGTCTTATCTCCAAAAGAATGTCTCACATTCAAGACTGAGTCTACTTCCTTAATGAAACTTATTAATGAGAGCTTGTATGAAACAGCATTTTCTATGCATATAGCCAGTTTCTAACCAGCAGGAAAGGAAAATTTTTGATCTGTTTCCTTTTTTGTTATTTTTTCCCTTCTACCTTCTCTCCAACATTTCTCAAAAAGCATGGAAAAGTGTTAGACAGAGTGCAATGGCAAAGTTACCTTCTAGGAATTTCTCATATTTTTGTGGGTTCCTTGGAATTTCAGTGACTGATTTTCAGCTGTTTAGAATGGATCTTCTTGTGGTCTGGGCCGGATTGGCCACTGAAACAAACAACAGATGCTCTTGTCACCTCTCTCTCCAAGGAGAGGAGGGAGAGAGAGAAAGAGAGCTATGAGTTTAGAAGAAATGAAACTATTTTAATGAAATTATTAATAAAATAATCAAAATAAAATAATCAAATATATACAACATATACAAAACTGTATCAGGCTCCCAGGATGGCAAGCAAATCACAGTCAGGCACTTTGAAAGTCCCAGACTGAACTCAGCAATGGACAGAAACCGGGTTCCAGAGCTGGAGTCAGGAACACGTGGATCAGGATCAAAGGCAGATAACAGACAGAGTCCTCCTCAGACGTCAGCCATTGAAGAAAAAGAGCTGGCCCTTTGATCCTTCAGCTTTTATACCGAGCATGGGGCAGATGGGATGGAATACCCTGTTGGTCAGTTTGGGCTCACCTGTCCTGTCCGCCCCTCCATGCAGGTGGGACCCCTCTCTGCTTTTCTGCTTCCCACCCTCCAACCAGGCAAATAACAAAGTTAGCTGACCTTGATTGTTATAGCAATAAGTATAAGCAAGGGCCTCTCTGCATACCATTCCTTGGCATAAATTACAAATAACTAGGTTTTATCACTCTGAGAACAGTGTGTCCGCAAAATGGTGTTAATTTCAGAGAGTTCAACTAGAAGAAGCTTCGCTAAAAAGTAAAAATACTGAGCAGAAAATTCTGTTTTACCTCAACCCAGGACAGATCTGTTGGGGAAAATTGTCACCCGAATTCATTGAATTGTAGAATGGCTTGAGTTTAAAGAGGCCTTTAAAGACCATCTAATAGGGAAATCTTTCACTAGAACATGTTGCTTAAAGTCCTGTTCAACCTGATCTTGAACACTTCCAGTCATGGGGCATCCACAACTTCTCTGGGCAACCTGTTCCATTGTCTCACCACCCTCATCATAAAAATCTTTCTACCTTATATCCAATCTAGATCTACCCTCTTTCAGTTTAAAATTGTTGCCCATCATCCTGTCACTACAGTCCCTGGTAAAAAGTCTTTCTCCATCTTTCTTATAAGCCCCCCCCCAGAGCTTTCTCTTCTGCAGGCTGAACAACCCCAACTCTCTCAAAATTTCTTCATAGGTGAGGTGTTACAGCCCTTGGATCATTTCTGTGCCTTCCCCAGGACCTGCTCTTTCAGGTTCATGGGGTACTGGGGACCCCAGAACTGGATGCAGTACTCCAGGTGCAGTCTCATAAGAGTGGAGCAGAGGAGGAAAAGTTCAACTTCTTTGAAATGCTGGCCACACTTCTTTTGATGCAGCCCAGGATACAACTGACTTTCTGGGCTCTAAGTGCACATTGCAGGCTCATATCCTATTTTTCATTCACTGGTATCCCCTAGTCTTTCTCCACAGGGCTGCTTTCAATCCATTCATCCCCCAGTCTGTACTGAGAGCGAGGATTGTCCCAACCCAGGTGCAGGACCTTGCACTTTCCTTTGTTAAACTCCATGAGGTTCACCTGAGCTCACTTCTCAAGCCTGTCAAGGTCCCTCTGAATGGCATCCCTTCCGTCTGCGAATCAACTTTGTCCCTAGTGCTTCACACAAACTTTCCTGAAGGAGAGTCCACCCGAACTCCATAGCCTCACCACACCTCAGCAGCCAGAATTGCACAAGCACTCCTAGTGCTGCCTTCAATACATGATGCCTGCTCCTGATGTCATGAGCTCTTTCAATGCAACTCCCCACAGTATTACCTGCAACTTCATACTGTCTTTCAGCACTCAGGCACTGCACTTCAGGCAACTCCACTTTCATAAACTCCATCCGGACACCCTCCAACTTTGTGCCTTCCATCTCCAGTTTCACAACTTCTCCCCAGACTTCAGCCCAATCCTGCCCCCCATCAAATTTGCAACACCTTTTCACCATCTCGTGTTTCTGGCAAGAGAGCCCCTTGCCAGCATTCGCTCCCCAAGTAGAAAACCTCACTGATCTCACCATGCACAATCCCTCCTCAGTCACATCACAGCTTCCCCAGTCACAAACTACCACCATGGTGGTTTCCAGATCCAGATGTGAAAGTAAGTGGCATCTTTTCCTGGCAGTGGACACAGGGAACTATTTTGCAACAGGAGGAATCAACAACTCTTTCTGGGGGCTTGTGCCATCAGTCACTTCTGGCAGCCTATTTGGCTAGGGAAATAAAAGGAGATGATGCTACGCAGATTGTTTCTACGTGGGTGCAGAAACTAGCAGGTCTTACCCAAATTAACTTTATAAGTCAGACACCTGAGGGTTCATCTTTGGCTTCTGACATCTGTTGTTCCTCTTCCTTTCCCAAAGACTGTAAAACTTTTTTCTTACCCATCCTATATTGACTACTGTTTCCTATATTGCCTACTATTAACTCTCATTAACCTGTTCAGGACCCCAGGCAACAGAATACTGAAATACAATACTGAAATTAGAGGACTATTTTCATAGAATTAGAGAGTGGTTAAAGTTGGAAAGGACCTTAAAGATCATCCAGTTCCAACCCCCCTGCCATGGGCACGGAAAAATTCCATTAGACTAGGTTATTCAAAGCCCCATCCAACCTGGCCTTGAACATCTCCAAGGATGGGCAGCAACAACTTCCCTGGGCAACCTGTTCCCACGCTCACAGTAAAGAATTTTCTCCTACTATCTAATCTATAGCTACCCTGTTTCAGTTTAAAACCATTACTCCTCATCCTGTTGCTACAATCCCTGATAAAGAGTTCCTCCTCATCTTTCCTGTAGGCCTGCTTTAAGTGCTGGAAGATATTTTCATCCAGACCAGTATTTAGCCTCCACATTAGTTTCGGGATTTCCATTTTCACTGTGTGGGTCTGTAACATTCAGTGGCAGGAGATGGTTACATTACCTTGGTTGTTATCAGGCCATTCTGTATTTCAAGAAATTTCAACAAAATAATGGGCCATGGTTGAAACAATTTCTTTATTGACATCCATGAGGCAGATGCTAAAAGTACACAGTAGAGCTCTGCACAATGAGGAGTCTGAGACTTTGGTTGAGCTAAGCCATGAACTGGCATGTCCATTTGCTTCATTGTGTTTCATTTAATAGATTCACTTTTGACTGCAGATGTATAAGGTAAGAAGGTGAGAACCTTCTTGACAGCAACAATTCTATTTTTTTCGTTCAAAATCTAGATGTTTATTTCTGACCCTATCCCATCCTAAAATCAGATCTCAGGTATATCAGAAGAGTCCATTTCTGGAGAGTTGTATTTTTTTCCATGGGAAAACACAGAGTATCAAAGTCAGACTCAAATTAGCTGACTTCCATATACATTAAATAGCTAGCTGACTTATTCAATATCCCCATTTGTAAGGGAAGGCCTTTTTTAACTTACTTTGTAACTGACTGACCTCTGCTAAAGCGTGCAAGTTATTGTTGTAAGAGGCTTTATTCACTGGTTTGCCACTGAAGAAACTTCATGCAAAATAAGGTACCGAGGCCATCTTCTGTCTCCATGAAAACTTAACTTAGTCATAACCACTTCTGAAAGAAGTGAGAGAACCTGCCTTTAAAAGGCTATTGTGGTAGGCAACACTTTACCACCACCAGAGGATGGTACTCCTCTCCCTACTACTAGAAAAGAAATTCTTCTCTTTTTTGTTCTTTAATGAAAATTTGTGTTTCTTCTTTTTCTTAATACACAAACATTAAAAAACCACTATTTTAGTACTCACAATGCTAGAAATCCAAAGCAGTGGATCTAATGACCCTCTACACTTGGGAAAGGCATATCAGCTTGGTTTAATAAAGTATTCTGGAACCGATTAACTGGACTAGTTCGCTGTACATGCTTATCCAGATTAATATTCAGCCAATACATTGGCCATTATTTCTCCTAGTGAAAACATGAAATGCTGTTGTAGTATCATTATAAAGCCACTGACTGACTACAATTTCTTTAAAAGACATTTCCTTAAACTTTTCAGTCACGGCAGAATTAAGTTCTCCCCCTTTGCCCCTTCCTTTCGTGCCTTTCCTTCACTAAGCCTCCACACCTCCCCCTACCCCCAAGAGCCCTTCTGGTGGGAGAATTCCTGGGAGAAGGTTAAAGAGTGGCACTTAAAAGATTTTCTTCTCAGCTTTATTTCTGCTGCTGAGTTATGAATACATCATTCAGTGCACACAGCCCACATAATCCAGACAGCCCATCAAATCAGTTCTTACATAGGCAGGAAATGTCAAGATACATTTGTGATACAGAAGAGCAAGAGATTAAATTACCTGAGATGGTACACTAAAAGGCACCTCTGCCGTTCTATGTTCTTTAAAGAAGAGGGAAGGCATACAATGAAGAGATAGAATCATACAGCCCTTCTGTGAAAATCTAGATCTCTAACTACAGCAGAGATAAGTTTTCCATCTTATCTGTCTTCTTTTCTTTTTTGTTCCCTTTCTTCTTTTCTTCATTTCCTTTTCTCTTTTCCTTTCTTCTTTAACAGTTGTGAAAATACGAAAAGTCAGTTTCACTAAAGTTATCACTGGTCTGTAGTTATCTTTGGCTGGAACCATGTACAGAGCCAGTTCTACAACCCCAGATCAGATTACTTTATTATTCCTTTTTTTTTCCCCCATTAACCTAAGATTTTAGAGCAGAATGCACACAATAAGGAGGCTATGTAAGACGAGGGTGCAATTTCTCACTCTTTTTGAGATGTTAGCAGTCCACATCATATTTATTTTATTTTGCAACTGATTGCATTATATCATACAACTGTAGTCTGTCCCTGAAAAGATAATTTAAGAGGTAAGATATAACTTGTGGGAATTCTCCACTGAATTAATCATTCTAGTTATCCTCTTTGAGTCCTTTGAAAGGAGCAGGTACCTCCGTCACATCTTTAGGTAGATACCATAGACTGAGCATTAATTGCTCTGCAAAGCCAGAAAAAGAGTGCATGTGACTAGCTCAAATATAGATACCTACATGATATAAGTCAATGAGATGACATCAGGCAAATGAATATTTTGTAAAATATAATTTGGTGGTGCTGGCAGGGACTTAATCAAGAGGGATACAGAGTAAAGCTGTGATGTGAACCAGGTGTATCTTTAGAAACCTTTCTAAAATATACAGCTTGCTTTTACCTTAAGAATTTCCTATCATCAAACTAAGAATCTAGTTTTCCTTGATCATTTACCTCTTGGTCACTCTTTTCCAAACAAATGGAAAACATGACACCAGGACTGGTGTAGTTTGCTTCCAGTTCTGCTCTGGCCTGGATGGAGCCTAGTTATTTCCCTTCCACTTCCACACCACCATAAAGGTGTGCTTATTTCATAGTTTTATGCTATTTTCTGGAGAAATCTATGTTATTGCTAAATGAAAAGAGGGACGGAAAGGATCAGAGCTTGGTATGACCTTGTTTTAATTGATCCTTTTTTTTGGAGGTATATGTGGTGGTGTTGGGGTGTTGGTCGACAGCCGGATGAATATGAGCCAGCAGTGTGCCCAGGTGGCCAAGAAGGCCAACAGCATCCTGGCCTGTATCAGGAACAGCGTGGTGAGTAGGACTAGGGAAGTGATCATCCCCCTGTACTGGGCACTGGTGAGGCCCCACCTCGAGGGCTGTGTCCAGTTTTGGGCCCTCACCACACAAAAGACATCAAGATGCTGGAGCGTGTCCAGAGAAGGGCAACGGAGCTGGTGAGGGGTCTGGAGCACAAGTCTCGTGAGGAGCGGCTGAGGGAGCTGGGGGTGTTCAGCCTGGAGAAAAGGAAGCTGAGGGGAGACCTTCTCACTCCCTACAGCTCCCTGAAAGGAGGTTGTGGCAAGGTGGGTGTTGGTCTCTTCTCCCATGTAACAGATGATAGGACAAGAGGAAATGGCCTCAAGTTGCACCAGGGGAGGTTTAGACTGGATATTGGGAAAAATGTTTACACTGAGAGGGTTATTAAGCATTGGATCAGGCTGCCCAGGGAAGTGGTTGAGGCACCATCCCTGGAGGTATTTAAAAGACGGGTAGACATAGTGCTTAGAGATATAGTTTAGTGATGGTTTTTGTCAGAGTTAGCTTGATGGTTGGACTAGATGATCTGAAAGGTCCCTTCCAACCTAGGCAATTCTGTGATTCTATATCAATCAGAAAAGGAACCATCCATGTACATTTTACTCTAATTCTTGAATACCTTTTACCTACTAGAACCACAGAAAAAATCCCTAAATTTCTCCACTTCCTCTCTGGGCTTGAAATTGTGGGTTTGAATGCAATCTTGTGTTTTCTCCATTCCTGTGTTTCCTAAGTATGTTTGATCAATTTTTGCTGGCACAAATAGGGAGAACTGATTGCAATTTCATTGGGCTGGACTTATAATGGTGATTTTTACTACCAGTTGACTGGGAATGTTTTGATACTAGAATGAACCCCATGCAGCTGACAATTCTATTCTAAGGGCACCTATTTTTGGTTAAGCTCTGAGGAGAGTTTGATCTAGTTGTTCCTATAATTCTTTGATCAAAGGGACTCTGATTATCTGGGTGCATAATAACAGCTAGAAATGTTAAGGACTACAAATCCCTTTAAAGATAAGCTTATTATTTGCTAGTAACATTTACTACTCTGGGAGCTACAACTGGAACAGGCTAAACTGAAGAAGCCCCATGTCCATGCTGGAATGTGACTATATCTGAAAAGAGAAACTGTACAGACGCAGAAATACCTAGCACAAAAAAGTGGGATGGTATTGTAGAAGCCTCTGAACTACTTTCAGAGGAGAAAGAGGATCATTTGATAAAGTTAACTTTAGTGATATTAATTTACTTAGGCTTATTCTAGTCAATGGAAATAAAAGAGTTCTATAAAGAATCCCATTTTAGCCATTCTGCCTGTAGAGAGGCTTAGGCTGACCACCAGCTAGCCTAGCTTCACTAAGAGCATGTTAACCATTCAGAATATTCCCCAAAGTGTATAAAAAAAAAAAAAAAAAATCAGTACTGGGTAAAATTGATACTGTGCTGGGACAGAAGATATCACCAGATTCTTCCTTTCTTCCTTCAATTGAAAGTAACAGTGCTGAGATTTAGAACTATGATAAATACTAAATTAAATGTTTGTGAAATTGTTTCTGTTCTCTCCAGGATAGGTAACTTCCCCAGAACTCACTTTTCAGCCCATGAAGTTGCAAATTTATCTTTCAAAATGTATATACACAATATATCTGTATTTCCTCAGTGTGATTTCATTCTTTTCTAAACAATTTATAGATCTTTTTTACTTATAAAAGAAATCAACATTCAAGAAATATTTCCAGGTATTCTGGCACAGTTCAGTAAAGGCACAGATTTTACTGACATTGTTATGATGGATTTTGTCTACATTGAGGACAAACATGCTGCATGATCTGCCGCATAGCCCCGGTAGTTTTCATGAACAATCTGGCCTTGTTCTTAGTCTATAGAAGTACACCAGACCTAGAGTCAGTCCTTCAAAATCATGAAGTCATAGCCATGACTGAAGTCTCATGCAAGAAGAATTGAGTAGCTACACCAAAAAAAAAAAAAAAGGAAATAATCAATTCATAAGGATTAATATTAATCCTGTATACAGGCTGTATACAGAATTTATTATAATAATGAAAAAGCCCGATGACTTATATGTCTTTATTTTTCAGGTGTGTAGGCTGTATATTCCATACTGCCACCCAACAGATTAACATGGAGAATGCAAGCAGTGTGAAGCAATTCATTCTTGTGGGCCTCTCAGAGAATCCAGGAGTGCAGAAAATATGTTTTGTGATGTTTCTGTTCTTCTATATGATTATTGTTGCAGGAAATCTGTTAATTGTTATCACTGTAATTAGCAGTCAACGTCTGAATTCCCCCATGTATTTTTTCCTTTCCTACCTGTCCTTTGTAGATATCTGTTACTCTTCCATCACAGCTCCAAAAATGATTGCATTCTTTCTTGTTGAAAATAAAACCATCTCCTTTGTCGTTTGCATAGCACAGCTGTTTGGGGTACATTTCTTTGGCTGTACCGAGATCTTCATCCTCGCAGTGATGGCCTACGATCGCTACACAGCCATCGGCAGACCTCTCCACTACACTACCCTCATGACCAGGCGTGTGTGCAGCCAGATGGTGATGGGCTCGTGGTTGGGAGGCTTCATGCATTCCATGGTGCAGACTCTCCTAACCACTTGTCTCCTGTTCTGTGGCCCCAACAAAATTGACCACTACTTCTGTGATGTCCATCCCCTACTACAACTGGCCTGTACCAACACCTATGCCGTGGGCATCGTTGTTGTTGCCAACAGTGGAATGGTAGCTCTGAGCTGTTTCTTCATCCTAGTCGTGTCCTACGTTGTCATCCTGATTTCCTTGAAAAATCAAGCATCCGAAAGGGGGCACAAGGCCTCTCCACTGTGGGTCCCACATCACTGTGGTGATTCTGTTCTTCGGGCCATGCACATTCACATACATACGCCCATCCAGCGATCTGTCAGAGGACAAGAGTAGCACTGTTTTACACTGTCATCACACCCATGCTGAACCCACTTATCTACACTCTGAGAAATGAGGAGGTGAAGAGTGCCACGAAAAAACTGTGGAGTAGAAGAGTGGGAAGTGAGAAGGGAGAGGTGTAGAACTGCAGTAATTTTTCCAAGGGATCAGAGAAGATCACGTATCTCTCACTATAAGTCCTTTTCTGAAAAGCTTGCTTTTGGATCCTCTTGTAATTAGGAACATCCCTTTCTAGATTCTTTTTAATTAGCACAGGTCCAGGCCCAGGGCTCCTGAGCTCTACTGAAACACTAGGAAATAAATACTATCAAAAATATTTAAAATGTTGTCCAGATAGAACATCCCATAATTAGTGCTCTCCAGGTATGAACTTTTAGACAGACAAATTCCATCTGCTCTGTATTCCATTGAGATGGAAAGAGAGGACTATGGTCACCTGATGCTGGAAGCCATCATACCAAGGAGGC
This sequence comes from Alca torda, assembly GCA_008658365.1. Lineage (NCBI taxonomy): Eukaryota > Metazoa > Chordata > Aves > Charadriiformes > Alcidae > Alca > Alca torda. Next base: position 56,287 of record CM018094.1, on the reverse strand, counting down.
CCCTTTCTCTTGCAATAAATGCCTTTTTATGAGAACCACATTGTGATATTTTGAATCCATGGGTTAGCAATTAAAATATTAATACTTGGTGCTAGTTGGGTCGTTTGCTGATGTAAGTAACAGGAGTGGAAGTTTCTCCCCTTCCAATTCCAGTGAACTAAGTCCTTTCTGCAGTCCTTCAGCTATCACTGACACCATTTTTCCAACCATCCCTTCTACCCTTCAGCATTGCTTCAGATTTTTTATTTTAATGTTTACACTAATACAGAATCCCAGGTTCTGTGAAATACACATAGCTTACTGCAGAAAATGAAGTTGCCACTAAGGCAATAATTTAGAGACACAATTTTATGCATCAATGGGGGGGGGGGGGGGGGGAAGAAAGAAAGAGTTGTTCAGGAATCATTCAGATATGAAAGATAATTCCTAACAGGGCATATTTACATACCCACACAAGGAAGGAAGGAAGGAAGCACATTGTCCACGTGAACAACTGAAACACCTACAACTGCAGGAGGGAAGAGAAGAAATGTGAGGGTGAAAGACCAAATAAGCACAGTACCAATCAAAGCTGTCACAAGGTGATGAGCTGTAGCAGCTCAGGATCTCCCCCAGAACAAAGGAGGCAGGAGGTTTGAGATCCTGACTCCTACTTTGGCAGCAGGAACCCAGCAAATCATCTGACTGCAGGAGGAAGAAACCTGCCTAGTGCCATTCAAAAGTAACTGAAGCACTTTATGTTTTATTTCTTCACTTATGTTCCTTTTAAATGGCTACACCTGAGTTGCACCTTAATATGGCTTAAGTAAGATTCAAGTTTACAAGGTGTTCCCAGCCCAAGTTGGGGCTTAGAGCTTAATATTTACTTATGTTTAGGGTCTCACTTCTAAGTGCTCAGTGCTCCTGGGCAACAGCTGGACCATAGTTTATAGAAGGTGTCACTGGAAACATTAGGTTCCATTAGGAAACAACATATTGGCAAGAATTCTTATAAAAGCTTAATAGCTGGACTGAAGAATGGCTTCTGTTTTTTATACTGGGTAAAAATAACTGGTAAGCAGAGAGGACCAACCAAAAAACTTCCTAGAGTTTTGAGATAATTACCTGTTTTGCTTCTTGTTTCAAATTTCTACAGACCAGCCTAAAGGATAACAGTCTATAGCACAGATACGATATTTACTTATGCTGCCAACGTGCGATAGCAAGAACAAGCTAAGAAATATGAATGCTTACGAGGAATTCTAGCTCGGAAAGAAATCAGAATTTATATGTGTCCTGTGTAAGAGATATCTTTATTCCAAGAATTTTTGATTGCAAAGATAAGCCAAATAAAAAAATTGCAAATGGCTAACTGCAACGTTAATTTGAAACATAAATGATGTTTCAAATGTGTGTCATCAGAAGACACACATAGCCAATTGTAAAGTCAGCCAGCCAACAAGCAAAGCCACACACAATGTAATGCAGTCTAGGTGATCAGGCTCCAGCATTACACTTTAGAAACTAACCTAAAAGCTATCAACTTTAACTCCTCATTAGTGATTTCCAACAAAGAAATCTTCATATACCTCTGGGACCTCATTACTCCAGATAGTCTTGTGCTTTTTCTGTGTCATTTACTTTAAATATTTCTGCCAAACTTCCCTATCTTGTATGAGCGTTATCTTTGCAGATGGTCTTAGAAGTTATTTTTTGCAGAATGGGAAATGGAAATAGACTCAGGTTGTCCATTTCAGCCTCTGCAGTTGTCAGAATTGGCAGAGATGTATATTGCTCTCATGACATCTAAGTAACAACTCGCAGCTGGGACACGTTGATGAAACCACTTAAGAGGTGGTTTGACCTCAGAGGAGGTCATCAGAGGAGCAAGCAAACTCTTGGAGACTGACAAATATAAACTGTGTAAGGTTTTTTGTTGTTGTTATTGCTTTACTCCTTTGCATTGTTCAAGCATGACTGTGAAATCTTGCTTTGTAAAAAGGAATTTATGTTGAGTGACTTTTGTGAGGTCCATTTTATGAATCGAGAAAAAAATAAATTACAGGGTTTTTTTGGCTTTATTTTAGCTAGTGTCTTAGTTGTTTTTTACCCCACTTATATGCTGTTTCCAGAAAGATCTGTCAAAAGGATGTTGTCAGTGTTACAGACGGAGCCAAGAACAGCACTTCCCACATGCTTAGTCTTACATTGTCTCCTTAACTGTACACATAGGCAACAATGGTCCTAACACACACACCTTGGTCATCCCAAAAGCGCCTTCTGTCTGCATATGGAGGGGTGTGGAGATAGAGATGGAGACACAAAAGAGCATTTTTACTCTTCCCAATTTGAGGAGCAGCCACTGGGTGAGACAAAGATCTCAAGGTGAAAGAACTGAGTGACCTGTGACTGTTGAACAGGATTCAGACCTCCGAGGACTTGCCAGTTATCACAGGGAAGGTTACACTTCTTGTTTCTTCATGCATAAATTGGACATTAGTGATATCCATGTACTAGGTAATGGGTGCTATGCAGCAAAGGTGAATTTATTTTTTTTTGTGAGTAAAGAAGAATCACCAGTGGTGCATTCATTACCCCAGTGTCACTACAAATGTACTTATCGGGGGTTCCGCTCTCAGTCCAGGACTTGGATGAGGTATACAACCCCATGCTAACACATCATTAACCAAAATTATCTCCAAATTAGCTCATCCACATACTGTCAGAAAGGTGATCGAAGGAAACACTTGACAGCTCTTTCTGTGACTGAGCTTATTCAGGTCTATCACAGAAATAACGAGCAGTAATTCTGTTGCATTCCCTTAGAGGGCTTAAAAGGAAAGTACATTCACTGACAACCAAGAACCTTCCTCAGGCTGTGAGTAAAGTGTTGAGACTTGAATTAGAGCTGCACTGTGCCTTTTGGTCAACTTTTTTTTCAAAATCAACATTGTAGAGTAAAAGTGGGTCTTAAGGGGACCTTGCAATTAATTGTCTTTTTCAGAAGAGGCAAAGGTGAGAACTAGAATTCTGGTGAATGTTTCTATGGCACTCTTCAAATAAAGAAATTGAGCTTGCTATTGTACACTTCAATATTATGTTCTGAGTTGGATATCAGCTGTTATTCCTTGAGGGTAGCATTATCTTTAAATTAATACTGTCTCAAAAAGACATGAAAGAAAATATGCTTAATATTTAATATACCAATGATGAATATGCATGTGTATTGATAATGTCCTGTTTCTAATACCATAGTAAATGGCTTTTTTTTCTGTGCTTCAGGTCCTGTCTACATGGTGTCTGTGGAGAAAAAAAACCAATATGATGGAGTTCATCCTCCGTGGACTCACACAAGATGCGACAGTAGCAAAAGTGTGTTTCTCTTTATTCTATGCCACTATCATACTTGGAAATCTGTTTATCATTATCACTCAAAGACCAGTGAACAGCTGGAATTCCCCATTTACTCTTTCCTGAGCTACTTGTCCTTCATAAACATCATTTACTCTACTGTCACAGCTCCCAAGCTCATTTGTGACCTTCTTGTTGAGAAGACCAATCCTTCTGTGGGTTGCATAGTTCAACTGGTTTTAGTCCATTTCTTTGGCTGCATTGAGATATTTCTTCTCACAGTAATGGCATATGGTCATTGCATTTCTATATGTAAACCACTTAATTACACAAATATTATGAACAAGCATGTCTGTGGCTGGCTGGTGGCAGCTTCTTGGGTTGGAGGCTTTGTGCACTTCCTGGTACAGACCCTGCTTACCATTCAGCTACTGTTTTGTGGGTCCAATAAGACTGAACATTATTTCTGTGATGTGCACCCTTTGCTGAAGCTGGCCTGCACCGACACCTACATTGTTGGTGCCATTGTGGTTACCAATAGTGGTCTGATTTCCCTGAGCTGTTTTGTTGTTCTTGTGTCCTGTGTTGTTATCTTGGTGTCTCTGAGGATATGCTCTTCTGAAGGACATCTCAAAGCACTCTCTACCTGCACCTTCCACATCACTGTTGTAATTCTGTTCTTTGGGCCATGCATTTTCATCTATATGTGCCCTTCTACCACCTTCACAGTGGACAAGATGGTTTCTGTGTTCTACACCAGCATCACACTCATGCTCAATCCGTTGATCTACACAGTCCAAAATGAAGAGGTGAAAAATGACCTGAAAATATTATGGAGCAGAAAAGTGAAGAGGAGTGAGAAATGAAACAATGCAGTGCATGTTTGTAAGATGATATGAGCTCAAGAAACCATAGGGAGGGAAAGAAAAGGGACTTCTCAGTAATGTGGCTGGAATTGCCTTGTGCTGCACTCCAGGTGCTCTCCTGATGACCTGTGATCCTTCTCCATTCTCTGGACATCTATTGCTGGCACCGGCATCAAACTGGTAGGAGTGGGGTGGATTGAGGTTCCCCTTCCCCAGCACCTTCAGTTTAAAACCCTCTTCATAAGCTTGGCAAGCCTTAAATCAAAGATGCTGTTCCCCTTCTCTGACAGATTGACGCCACCAGTCCCTAGTGGACCTGGTTTCTCAAAGCGACTCCCATGGTCTAAGTAGCCGAAATCCTGGCTGTGGCACCAGTTCTGTAATCATTTGTTGACTCGCCAGATTTGACTGATCCTTTCAAGCTCCTTAGATTTGTTATCACCTCATCAGTGAATGAAAGCTGTACTTGCTTTAGAAACTTCATCAAAGTAATTACTTTGCACATTAACTTTAAAGATGAAAAACTAGTGTCTGAAAGCATGCACTCTGGAAAATAAATATGATTACTTGACTTTTATAGGCATTTCTGCTACGTCTTCATTATGTGAAAGGAATAGCCTCTTCCAATGTAACATGAAGAACCTGCAAAACTGGAAAGAAAATCTTGATGACTAGACACCTATGTTTTCACCCCCAACTCTAGGAAAAATAAATCTTCCTGTTCTGTCAGTCTTCACTACCTTTTTTTTTTTTTTTTCCTTTTCAGCCTGGAAATATGAAGAAGTTATAAAAGTTCCTCATCCATTTAGTGATGTTTTACTTCTAATTTTAGTACCATTGTAAAGTAACAAGGACTGAGCTCCCTCGGAAACACACAGCTACCCAGGTCACTGGCTGCAGGGAGTGCCTTAACCTGTCACGGCTAGTGGATGGTAGAAGAGGTGACAGCTGTGTGAGGTGCGACCAGGTAGATGATCTACTCAGCCTGGTGGCTGAGCTAAAAGAGGAAGTAGAAAGGCTGTAGAGCATCAGAGAGTGAGAAAGAAATTGATTGGTGGAATCAGGCTCTGACCTCTCTGAGTAAAAAAACAGAAGAGCCACAAAAAAGCCTCTGAGCTGAAGGAGATCTGATACCCTCCCCATGCCAGACTGAAGGCAGTGGCCAAAAGGAGGCCAGTGAATGGACGCTAGTCTGTACAAGGGGAGGCAAGTGAACTCCTTCCTTGCCCACATCCCCCAACCAGGTGCCTCTGCATAACAGGTATGAGGCTCTTGAGGAGGTAGGCCAACCCATGGATGGCATGGAAGATGGTTTGACTACACCAGAAGAGATGCCAGGACCAGTAAGGCCTACCCCCAGTTTAAAAACTGCCTCTACAAGGAAGAAGAGGCAGGGTATAGTAGTAGGAGACTCCCTTCTGAGGGGAACAGAAGGCCCAATATGCCAGGCAGACCCTCTTGACAGGGAGGTACACTGCCTCCCCTGGGCCTGGTCAGGGATGTCACTTGAAAACTTCCCAGCCTGGTTCGGCCCTTGGACTACTACCCGCTGTTGCTCTTTCACGTGGGTGGTGACGAGGTGGCCACACATAGCTCAGGAACAATCAAGAGTGACTTCAGGGCCTTGGGAATGTTAATAAGGGAGTCTGGGGCACAGGTTATCTTTTATTCTGTTCTCCCAGTTACAGGCAGGGACACTGTGAGAAACAGACTGTGCAATCTATCAACACATGGCTCCGTGGCTGGTGTCACCACCACAGTTTTGGGTTTTTCAACAATGGGATGGCCTGCATGGCACCAGGCTTGTTGGCATCGGACATCTCTCTGAAACGGGGAAGAGGGTGTTTGCTCACGAGCTAGTGAGGCTCATTGACCGGGCTTTAAACTAGGCTAGCTGGGGGAGGGGGATGCTACCTGGCTTGCTCGTGACAAGCCAAGGACCCCTCCAAGGTCTGAGGGGTGGGTCACTAGTGAAGGCCCTCAACCTGCTGCTCCAAGATGTGCTGGGTACGCTGCAGCACACTCGAAGTCTTATGGGGATGAGCCAGGGTCTCCTGAGGAGATAGGAACTGGGGAATCACAGATAAAGAGGAAGACCACCCGAAGAGCAGCATGAAGGAAAAGCACAAGCTCCAGCCAGTGAGACAGCTTCATTGGGCGCCCAGTTGAAGTGCCTTTATGCAAATGCATGCAGCACAAGAAATAAGCAAGAGGAAGTGGAGATGTGCGCACGCCTCCAGGGCTACAATCTTATTGGCATCACAGACATGTGGTGGGATGGGTCTTATGATTGTAGTGTTGGAATGTACGGATACTGATTCTTCAGGAAGGACAGGCTGGGAAGACAAGGAGGGAGTGTTGCCCTCTATGTCAATGAACAGCTGGAGTGCATGGACCTCCATCTGGGGATGGATGAAGACCCAACGTAGAGCTTATGGGTCAGGATTAAAGGGAACACAGGGGCAGGGGACATTACAGTAGGGGTCTGCTACAGGCCACCTGACCAGGACCACAGAGCGGATGAGGCCCTCCATAGACAGATAGGAGCGGCATTGCGTTCACAGACCCTGGTCCTCATGGGGGACTTCAACCACTTCGATATCTGTTGAAAGGACAACACAGTGGGGAACAAGAAATCCAGGAAGTTCTTGGAACGTGTCGAAAACAACTTTCTTCTTCAAATGCTAGAGGAGCCAATGAGGAGAGGAGATATGCTGGACCTTGTCCTTACCAACAAGGAGGGGCTGGTGGTGAGTGTCAAGCTCAAGGTTAGCCTTGTCTGCAGTGATCAGGAAATGGTAGAGTTCAAGATCCTTCAGGGAGCGAGGAGAGCAAGCAGCAAGCTCACTACCCTGGACTTCAAGAGAGCAGACTTTGCCCTCTTGAGGGACCTGCTTGGCAGGGTAACCTAAGAAAAAGTACTGGAGGGAAGAGGGGCCCAAGAGAGCTGGTTAGTATTCCGGGATCACCTCCTCCAAGACCAGAAGCGGTACATATCAAGAAAGAAGAAGTCAGGCAAAAATGCCAGGAGGCCTGCATGGATTAACAAAGAGCTCCTGGACAAGCTCAAAAGCAAAAAGGAGGCCTATAGAGGGTGGAAGCAAGGACGGGTAGACCAGGTGGAATACAGAAAATCTGTCTGAGTGACCAGGAACCAGATTAGGCAAGCTAAAGCCCAGATGGAATTAAATTTGGCTAGGGACATCAAGGATAACAAGAAAAACTTCTATAAGTACGTCAGGGGTAAAGGCAAGACTAGGGAAGATGTGGGCCCTCTCAGGAAGGAGACAGGAGACCTGGTCACCCAGGATACGGAGAAGCCTGAGTTACTCAATGACTTTTTTGCCTCGGTCTTCACTGGCAAGGGCTCCAACCACACCACCCAAGTTGCAGGATGCAAAGGCAGGGTCTATGAGAATGAAGAACTGCCCGCTGTAGGAGAAGATCAGGTTCGGGACCATCTGCGGAACCTGAAGGTGCATAAGTCCATGGGACCGGATGAAATCCATCCACAGGTCCTGAGGGAGCTGGCAGATGAAGTCGCTAAGCCGCTTTCTGTTACATTTGAAAAGTCGTGGCAGTCTGGTGAAGTTCCCACTGATTGGAAAGGGGGAAACGTAACCCCCGTTTTCAAAAAGGGAAAAAAGGAAGACCCAGGGAACTACAGACCAGTCAGTCTCACCTCTGTGCCTGGCAAGACCATGGAGCAGATCCTCCTGGAATCTCTGCTAAGGCACATGGAAAATAAGGAGGTGATTGGTGACAGCCAACATGGCTTCACCAAAGGGAAATCGTGCCTGATAAATTTGGTGACCATCTATGATGTTGCCACAACATTGGTAGACATGGGGAGAGCAACCGACGTCATCTACCTGCACTTATGTAAAGTGTTTGACTCTGTCCCACATGACATCCTAGTCTCTAAATTGGAAAAGCATGGATTTGATGGATGGACCACTTGGTGGATAAGGAACTGGCTAGATGGCCACACTCAAAGGGTTGCGGTCAATGGCTCAATGTCCACATGGCGACCAGTGATGAGTGGTGTTTCTCAGGGGTCAGTACTGGGACCAGTGCTGTTTAACATCTTTGTTAGTGACATGGACAGTGGGATTGAGTGCACCCTTAGCAAGTTTGCCGACGCCACCAAGCTGTGTGGCACGCTTGACACACTGGAGGGAAGGGATGCCATCCAGAGGGACCTGGACAGGCTTCAGAGGGGAGCCCGTGCGAACCTCATGAAGTCCAACGAGGCCAAGTGCAAGTTCGTGCACCTGGGTCATGGCAATCCCAGGCACAAATACAGATTGGGTGGAGAATGGCTTGAGAGCAGCCCTGAGGAGAAGGACTTGGGGGTGCTGGTGGATGAGAAATTCAACATGAGCAGACAATGCACACTTGCAGCCCAGAAAGCCAACCGCATCCTGGGCTGCATCAACAAAGATGCTCAGAGGGCTGGAGCCCCTCTGCTGTGAGGACAATCTGAGAGAGCTGGGATTGTTCAGCCTGGAGAAGAGAAGGCTTCAAGGAGACCTTATAGCATCCTTCCAGTACCTGAAGGGGGCTTACAGGAAGGATGGGGAGGGACTCTTGATCAGGGAGTGTAATGATAGGACAGCGGGCAATGGTTTCAAACTGAAAGAGGTTAGTTTTAGATTGGATATCAGGAAGAAATTCTTTACTGTTAGGGTGGTGAGGCACTGGAAGAGGTTGCCCAGGGAAGCTGTCGATGCCCCATCTCTGGAAGCATTCAAAGCCAGGCTGGGTGAGGCTTTGAGCAGCCTGGTCTAGTGGGAGGTGTCCCTGCTCATGGCAGGGGGGTTGGAACTAGATGATCTTTAAGGTCCCTTCCAACCCGAGCCATTCTGTGATTCTGTGATTTAATCTCCATGTAACATTAATTCCCTCGAGGCAAATGAATGAACTGTCAACTATTTTAAGGACATATTGTTCCTGTAATGGCGCAGGGCTCCTTTAAATGAAGTTGAGCCAGAGCAAAATATCTGTGATTTAAGTTCCTAGTTGTCATGGGTTTGGCCAATTCAGCCAATGGCCAGCGACAGACGCTCCCCCCCAACCTCTCGTGCATGGAGAGGAGGAGGAGAGACAAAGAGAGATTTACGAGTTTAGAAGAAACTAAACTACTTTAATGGAATATTAATAGTAAGATAAAAAGGAAAATAATGAAACAGATACAGTATATACAAAACCCTATTAAGCTCCCAGGATGACGTCACCGGCAGGCACTGGGGAAGTCCCAGACTGGGCTCAGCGACGGGTGGGAACTGGGTTCCACAGATGGAGTCAGGAACACACGGGTCGGGATCAAAGGCAGATGAACAAACAGGGTCCTCGTCAGACGTCAGCCATTGAAGGAAGAGAGCTGACCCTTTGATCCCTCAGCTTTTATACTGAGCATGGGGCAGATGGGATGGAATACCCTGCTGGTCAATTTTGGGTCACGCCTGCAGTGGGACCCCTCTACGCTTTTCTGCTAACGGGGCAAATAATGGAATTAGCTGACCTGGGTTGTTATAGCAATAAGTATAATCAGGAGCCTCTGTGCACACCATTCCTTGGCACTAACTGTCTTATCACTCTGAACGAACTGTTTCAGATACAACGTGCTGTTAATGTCAGAGAGTTAGCAGAGGCCTAGCTAAGAAATAAAATTACTGAACAGAAAGTTGGTTCTGTTTTACCTCAAACCAGGGCACTAGTACATGAGGTTGGTTTGGAGCTGGGAATTAAATTCCATGTTTTACATTTGCTGTCATTGGACATCTTAGATTGTTTTAAGGAAATGGGGATAAGAGGCAGAACAAAACTGAAGCAGATAGTGCATTCACCAGCAAATACCAAATACAGAAAAATGGGAACATTCAGACTCACTGTAGTGGGAAAGCTTTTAGCCATAACCTTGGTGAGCCTTTGAATCCTGGTGCTGACCAGAGCAGTAATAATAGTAATTATCATTATTGGCAATTGCACTGGCAGGGGAAGGGAAGAAGACTCACCTATTATCTGCATCAGCAAGTGACCCTTACAGAACCTATTATCGGGTATGTGTTCCTGTGCAACCTGCTCTGCGTGACCCTGCTCTGGCAGGGGGCTGGACTAGATGATCTCCAGAGGTCCCTTCCAACCCTACCATTCTGTGATTCTCTGTGTGTGCAATAGCTGTCACATGGATTCATGATATGACAACGTGGTACTCATAAGCAATTTACTGAAAGTAGAAAGGGGACTCCAGAAGCAGGCAGTGATCAATTTTTCAGACACTTTTGGCCACGTTTTCTCAGCTGAATCGATTATAGATTAGCTGGAATTTGTCAGACTAACATTTACTACTATTTACATTTTATTTATTTATTTATTTGATGATGTTTCAGTAGAATCTCTGACATCTTTCCCTGTCTTGTTTCCCCTACTTCTTTCATGCTCCTGTTTTACCATGAAATTACTCCCATCCCCCAGAAGTTGCTTACTCTCTTCAGCAGCCTTTGCTTAATTGTAGACACATCATGTTTGCATATAAAAATATGTGAAATGAAAGCTGCCAATGCTGTACCATACTGAAGGGTTTGTTTAGTCTCAGAAGCTTGGTACCATCATCATCTCTTTGTGCAGAAATGTAAAGACACACTACTCTCTGGAGCTCATAGGACCTTATAAGAAAGAATAACCTCTCAGAATACTTGGTTGGTCTTCTTAGTGCCAGGAGAAGCCTAGTTATGATGTGCCTGAAGGTGAATGCCACATTATTACCCTCCCATCCCCCTCCCCCGTAAAAGATCTGTTGGAAAGGAGGTCAGCTTTTGGTGGTATGGTATTATGAGAAATGCAACGGTGAGAGTAACCATGCAAATGTTTTAGAGGGGTTTTTTTAGCATATATTTCTGGCACTTCAATAAGAAGAGTCAAACTGTATTTTAAGTTGTAAACGCAGGAGGATTATTTTTTTTCAAGGAGAAGGAAAATACTAACATGTCAGTCCTATTATCATGAAGCTTAAAGAATGGAGTAGCCTAGTAAAGCTCTCTTTTGTTGCATGTGAGTCCTACTTTTTTTTGCAGGTTTAAAAAGGGAGTTTTAGTTCAAATTCTTATTTCTTTCTTCTACTAATCAGGCTATTTTTCTCTGATCTTAGGGGCCTTCCCTTCCAGAGAGTATTCTGTAAGCGAGGGAGGGAAGAGTTGTCCTTGCCAGTAAATCCCAAGAAGAGATTAAAACATCAGTGGTAGTGTTCTCTACTTTTTACCACACTTTTCTGTATTTGGTATCCCCTTTCTCCCTGAGAACGCCTCTCAAAAATGATCTATCTATCTCAAAACCTATAGTTAGGTGAAAATTCAGATGTCCTGACTAAAGATCTTGATCTGAATTGATTTCTGGAGGACTCTTCTCTGATTTATACATTGGGAGTGTGAAGCCTTGCAAAAGGGCTTAAATTTTTGAAAGATCAAAATCTGCTTTCAGTTCATTTTGTGGTTTAACCACACCATTCAGTTCATAGTATTTCCTTGTACTAGCACTGTGAAAACTAAGCCATAATGAGCATACTACAGCTCTAGATCCTTTGTGCTAGGCACACCTGGTGTTTCTAGGGCATGCAACTCTGCATAATTTGCAGAGGCCCGGGCTGTTTTGGTTTGGCATTTGGTCATACGCTGGTTTGTCTGATCTGATTCTGGATCAGACTCTGATCCTGGAACTGAGCACTAGCTGCAGACACTGGAGCCAGGGCATCCTTGTGGCGTCTCTAGTGGGTTATATTTGTTCCTGGGATATCGTAAAGCAGTATCTCTCATCTCATCCTTTTTTTTTTTGGAGTCTGGCTTCAATGTTAGTACTCTACAACTTTATCCTTAAGCTAAGCAATGTGAACAATTCCTTTTCAACACAAACAGCCCTCCACCTAGCTCAGGAAGTTCATAGTTTAATTTCAACACTACTTATAATGCACTCATGTGAACTCTTCTAGTGAAGTATATAACTGTTCTAGTGAAGTACTATAAGTACTTTGCGATAAAGTAGCCTAAAAGGCTCATTCTCACCCACAAAATAACCTGTGTGTCTCCCCTCGCCACCAAGGTACCCACCTCTGTTTTTACCAAGGTCTGGTCCTTCCTTCTTTGGTCATGTGTGCTAGGTCTGTTGCTTGGTATTACTTTTCTTCTTCCTAAAGTTCATCATTCCAGACCTCCCTATATCATGTCATTAATCACAAAGACCCCCATCACCAGTACAGCAGGCACCTTCTTTGCCAGTCTCCTGTAGTAAATAAGGATTTAGCATTCAACTGATTTATTTGGGTAACATTTATTTGAGAGATGTGGTCTGACCATCTTTCACAGCACAGGCTCTGCTTTAGCCACTACCAGGAGGGACTTTCCAATTGTATTTGCAGGAAGGCTCAATAATCCCAGGGCATTCATACATGTCGATGTCGCTGGTCTTTGGCATTAACTTAGTTTAAACTTAACTCTGGCATTAAACTTAGTTAAACCAGGATTTCACTTCATGAAATCCTAATGGAAAGACAGATTGTGTGATACAAGTTGATGCTTTTTCCTGCAGCCCATTCTTCCCTTCAACACTGTTTTGAGTGGTAACTGGGTAGCTGGAATATAGGAGTTGCTGGAGTATATCTAGAAACTGGCAGCACATAACTATCATGTAGGCAATGCTGCTTGAAGTTGTGGTATCTAATGCAAGCCTAGTGGAGCTGCCTGCTAGAACTTACATTCAACTGGCATAAAGGAATCCCAAAAAACTAATTCAGTTTTAGACTTCTACATAGCAAATACCTACAATTATAGATCTATTCTACTACCTTCGTCTTCCAAATTGAAAAAACTCTGAACAAAAATGCCTATAAGTATTCTTAAAGGATTTGCCTGACACTGTCTATAGTTGCAGAGATCACAACATGAGATTAGATGTGGGGCACTACTATGTTACAAAGCATATTGCCATTGAAACAGAGACTGTCACCATCTGAGAGGTTATCTCCTAAGGACTGTGACACATCCATCTTTTAGGGGGTGAGGTAAAATAGGGATTCCTGCAACAGGAAGGTGGGCTACCTACTCTTTCACAACAGACAGATGCGGCAACATACAGCAATCTTGCTCCCTTTTCCTTTCTCTTTGTCAGGGGGAAGTCAACCTACTTGCATATCCCCTTTTGACAGTTCTCAGGTTCTCTTAGTCCTGCTTGGACTCCTGAATCTCTGTGGTACAAATGGAGAGTCATATAGCCTTGCTACTGTCCTTCGAAGGGCTTCTTTGACTTCCTTGTTCCTCAGGCTATAAATCACAGGGTTCAGCATGGGAATTGCCAAACTATAAAACACAGAGATGATCTTGTCGTGCTCCACAGAGTACTTTGAACTGGGCCGTAAGTACATGAAGGAGCCTGTCCCATAGAACATGGTGACAGCAGTCAAGTGCGAAGCACAGGTGGAGAAGGCTTTGCATCTGCCTTTGGTGGACTTAATCTTGTGGACGGTAAGCCCAATGCAGATGTAAGAGATGAGAATGAGGAGCATGGTTGAGATGACGAGTACAGTAGCACAGGTGAAATGGACCAGGTCAGTGATGTAAGTGTCAGAGCAGGAGAGCTTCAGGATTGGAGGCACATCACAGAAGAAATGATTGATGATGTTGGAATTGCAGAAGGACAGGTGGAATATAAAAAAAGTCTGAATAGTTGCATTCATGCAGCTCATGAAGTAGGAGCCACACACAAGGAGCACACAGAACCTCTTGGACATAATGACAGGGTACAGGAAGGGGTTGCAGATGGCTATAAATCGGTCATATGCCATCACGGCCAGGAGGTAGCACTCTCCTGTCACTGCGATGCAGAATAGGAAGAGCTGAGCTGTGCACGCTTTGTAAGATATGATTTTTGTCTTAGCCACAAACGTCATGAGTGTGCTAGGTATAATGATGGTGGAGTAGCTGACATCTAAGAAGGAAAGGCTGCTAATGAGGAAGTACATGGGGGTGTGAAGCTTGGAGTCAATCCAGATGAGCACAATCATCCCCAGATTTCCCACTAGGGTCAACAGGTATATCAGTAGAAACACCATGAAGAGAAGGACCTGCAACTTCACATTGTCTGTGAATCCCAACAAGATAAATTCAGTCACCACAGTGTGATTCCCTTCTGCCATCTATCATAGGTAGGACAGCCAAAATTACACTGTAGAAAACAAGGCAAACACAGGCTGATTGTCAGAGAGTCAAACTGGCTCTCATCAAGCTGATGTACAATGAAGGTACAATTTTGTGCATCTTCCTATTCATGTGTTTCAAGTTCTGAACTCAATTATGTCATAGACATTTCCTGCCTTTCAAAGGCTTGTATTCTTTTTTGTGTACTCTGAATGAGCGCAGATTAATAAATCACACATATTCCTGCAGGTCTCACTACCTCTCCGTCCTCAAACACTTCGTTTAACTTGTAAGGCAGTAATCTGCACAGTTGGCACTAACTCCACAGTATTTTTTTCACCTCACCTATTTTAGATATCTACTCAAACATGATTTGAAATGCTTGTTTTTCCCATTCTATATCGGCATCATCTGGATAATTAACTTTGTACGTTGTTGGGATATAAAGGTAAACACATGCTAATCTAAGAAAATCTCTCAAACAGAAGAACTGGGGGCAGTTCTTATCACTAAGAAAAAATTATATTTTGGGATATTTTATGGTAAGCAGAAGGCCAAAGCTAGGGGTTTGGAAAAGCTCAACTATAGATATTAATGGCATTTCAGGCTGAAAGGGAACAGAACTTCTGCTCTGCTGTTACTTCCATAAACCTGGGAATAAAATCAGAGTTATAATAAGTTGAATTCTCAGACATAGTCTGCTTATGAAGTCTAAAAATAAGATTTCTGTTCCCAAGAATAAAAAATGAAAAACAGACCTTGGAAGAACTGATTTTGTCCATTTCCCTTTTCCAAGGAAGTATGAGCTCTGCTGATGTAACTACTTGAAACATTGATCTAATTTGTTCTTTAAAATCTCCAGTACCATAGTTTTTCCATGGTCCCTAGTCATTTGTGTTGCTTCTTAAAAGTTAATGTTATTCAGTTTTCTCCAGAAGATTAATCCAATTGTTCCCATTGCAATTTAACTGAAAAACTTTTTTTGTCCCCGCCCTCCTATTATGGGCCTTCCACCATTTCCTAATATCATAAAATCATGGAATATCTCGTTAGAAGGGACCCATAAGGATCGCCAGGTCCAACCCCCTGCTCCTTGCAGAACTACCATATTAAACCACACAACTAAGAGCGTTGTCCAGAGGCTCCTTGAATTCATGCATTTTTCCACCATCAGTTTTAACAGTGACCTTTTTGGTATGTTGCTTTTTCTAGGCTTTGTCCTGTGGGGTGTTAGTTCATCTTGTAAATTGATATCTTGAATCAAATAGTTGGTTGTAATGGCAAACATGTCAAACAGAACCTCAGCAAGATGAGAAAACTACTGCCTAGAAAGCTAGTAAAATCAGGTCCCAAAATCTTAAAAAAAAATTAAAAAAATTTAAAAATCAGAAATTTTTAAGAATACCTGTATTGTTACACTATAAGGGGGGAAGTGGGAATTCTCCCTCCCCAATAAAGCAACAGTATAAAATATGTCTAATATATACATTCATACTCATCACAGAACTTTCAATTCCAGCCCGTACTTACCTCACCAGTCACACCTTAGCATGCTGCGTGCATCAGTGGTTCTTCTCTTGTTGATGTAAAAGAAACATGAAAGATGAAAACATTCTGTTACTGCAGTCTGCAAGGTGTACATTCTCTATTAGGTCCAAATAAGAATTGATTTCTATTTTTTAAAACCAGAAAGGAAGAGGTACTGTATCTTTAGTAGAGTCAGAGAGAGGAAAATCTCTCGCACCTTATCAGCAAGTAGGTATTTTAGCAACTAGCATGCACATTCATATACTTTTGGGTGTAGAATTCCTGATGGGCCACAGAGTCTGAACCCAAGACAAGGCACAGCGGGACCATTATAATGTCCTTTGTACTCCTGGTGGAGACAGCCTGTTCTCTCTTTCCCTGCAATTAGACAAATGGACTTTATTCCTCTCAGTTTTAAAGCAAACTTTTTTTTTTTGGCCATATGAGCCTTTCTGTTATTTTTCTTGTTTTAGTCTGCTACTTAGTAACTATAAAGTCATGGACTATAAAGACACTTTCGCTATTGGGAAGGGATCCTCAAGCAATGAAAAAAAGTTGTTTCTGTTCAGCAAGGATGAAGGCACTTCTCCCAAAACTCCTCTGAAGCTGACCAGTAATTTCAGCCCCACCAACTTGTCATGGTCTGATGTGCCAGGATGGGTGAATTATATCACTGGGGAAGTGCCACTTGGGTCTAGTTCCACGTTCTGAGGAGCCTAATTCTCAGGTGGTTATTGACATCAGGCATGTCCTTCAGCCTATTCTGAAACACACTGAAAACATAAGAAGCACGGGTTTGAATCACTACTTCAAACACTTCTAATCTCTGCACTGGAGCCCTCAAAGTATGGATAATTCAGTAAATTCATTTAATTCAAGCCAGAAACTTAATATTCTTCTAAGATCCTTCAGCTAAGTCAATTACCTGTCTGTCAAGGCTTTTTCTTATACACCAAGGAATATGATCATGTGTAACAAAATTAAATGTCTTTGCTAGTACTATAGAACTACACCGAGTGATTAATGTTGGCTTTAGTCAGTTGTATCAAAGCTGCAATATTTTCAAATTCTTAAAACATTCACACTGAAATAAAGTACTTCTGTCATTTCTTCATAATATCATAGAACTACAGAATGGTTTGGGTTGGAATGGACCTTTAAAGAGCACATAGTACAACCCTTCTGCGTTGGGCAGGAACATCTTTCACTAGAGCAGGTTGATCAAGGCCCTGTCCAACCTGATCTTGAACACTTGCAATGATGGGGCATCTGCTACCTCTCTGGGCAACCCGTTCCAGTGTCTCACCACCATTATAAAAAAAAATAAATTTCTTCCTTATGTCCAATCTATACCTACCCTCTTTCAGTTTAAAACTGTTGGCTCTTGTCCTATCACTACAGCCCTTGGTAAAAAGTCTTTCTTATAAGCCCCCTTAAAGTATTGAAGGCTGCAAGAAGGTCTCCCCAGAACCTTCTCCTCTCTGGGGTGAATAATCCCAACTCTCT
The DNA here is from genome assembly GCA_008658365.1 of Alca torda. Lineage (NCBI taxonomy): Eukaryota > Metazoa > Chordata > Aves > Charadriiformes > Alcidae > Alca > Alca torda. The sequence goes on along the minus strand of CM018094.1, from coordinate 38,874 downwards.
CAAGCCTTTCCTCACAAGAGAAGTGTTCCAGCTCTCAGATCATTTTTGTCACCTCCTCTGGACCTGCTCTTTCATTGGCCCATGTCTTTCATGTACTGGTGACACCAGAAATGAACGCAGTACTCCAGGTGGAGTCTTACTAGAGCAGAATAGAGAGGAAGAACCACTTCCCTTGACCTGCTAGCCATGCAGGAAAACAAGCCCAGACCCCTCCCAAAACACCCCGAATTTCACAGTAGCTTTCATGGCTCACACATGCCTACACTACTTGAGTGATGTTTGCTTGCATGAGATGGTTGGTCTTTTCATGAATCCATGCACTGCGTTTCAGGCTTGCAAGCACAGAGAAGACAGTGGGATGTAAGAGGAGAGCTCTACAGCACAACAAACCCAAGACAGAGGATATCTGGACAGCCAGGCCAGTGTCTGACCAAGGGTAGCTGCCAACACTTCCAACCACAGCAGGGAGAAAAATCTCTTGCTGGAGCAGAGCTCCAGAACATAGAGTGGGGTAGAACCCTTCCCAATGCTTAAAGGTGTGACTCCAAACTCAAGCCCTGGAAACCCTCCTTCAGCTTTCTGCTGCAATGGAAAGCCAGGAAGAACTGGAAGAAGGCTGCTCAGTCCTCAGCAGGAGAAGCTGCATGGGATTTCCAAAATGCTTCATTTATCAACACTAAAAATCCAAGAGAAGCCAAGAGCTTGTCTCCGGCACAAAGACAGCACCGTGCCTTCATGGACTGAGGTGTCCTGGACAGACACGACCATCTGAAATCCTTGGAAATGAAACTCTTCATTACAGGTTTGTTACATGGTCTCCTGAAAGGCAGAACATACAGGGAAAACAAGGAAACACAGCTGCTCTCAGACAGAAAGACAGATCAATACTGAAATGTGTCAGTTTACATCATCAGGACATGGGGAAGCTGGTATTGCCTCCCACCCCAAAGCACTGTCCAGAGCTCCTCCTCACTTCAGCTCACCACTGCATATGGGACATGGCTTTTCACTTCTGGCCATATGAGTATTTCAGTTGGCAACTCCACAGCTAGGAAGGTTAACCACCTCCAGGGTACACAATAGCAGGAACAGAATCCTCATCTGAGCTAACTTCTCAAAAGCCTTCCAAATATTTTATTAGAAGGAAAAAATTACTTGCTTAGAAACAAACGGACATTTGTCCAAGTTCTGGATAATTCAAGTGCATTAGTTGTATGGAAAGGAAAGGAAAAAAGAGGCCAAAAAAAAGGGAAAAGAAGCTGTTTCATGACAGTGTGAAAGAACAAGAGGAAGCAAGGCTCTCAGTCAAGTCGCATATGCAAAGTTGTGTAAAACCTTCCAGAAAATTCTTTAAGTTAGAGGTGCAGTCTCCACTGTCCACTCTACATCCTCTTCTCCTCAGGTGCCAATACCCCTACAGCCCTGTTGGACATCCCCAGCTCCAGATCAGCCCCATGACACAACAGCACAGGTTACATCACCCAGGCTCCCAAAGCTTCTGTGATGCCATTGTGCATTTCCATGACAACCCTATGGTCTCCCCAAGGCCACCTGGCAGCTGGCATCACAACCTGTCTTGCCGGATTCCTGCCTGCCCTCACCACTCTCAGCGCTCTGGGACTGAGAGAAGCAGCAGCAGCAAAGGTCGTCCTCATCCCGTTTGACGGTCGTGGCTGAGACAGGTGATGTACTGGGACTCATCCTATGTGAGGTTTCAGAGCTTCCTTGCCATAGTTTAGCATCAGTGGTGAGCTCCATTGGCTGTGATGGGAATTTTGTCACTATTCTGGAAGTACTTTCTACAGCATGAGAAATAACATCAGGCTGCTCTTTATTAAGAGCCAGAATCTATGTGGTGGCAATCCTCCTCCTATCTCCCCCACTTACAGGAAAAGCAGCATGCAGGATGCACAGGACAAATGACCCATGCAGGTCTCGGGCAAGCACAAGCCCATTTGCCTTTAGATGCTCTTCCTGATGCACCGGCAAGAAAAAACAGGATAGAAGAACTGTAGGTGATGAAAAATGAGACATCTTTCCTTCCTGGCCCTCTTCACTCAAACAAATTGCGGTTAGGAAGCAAAGGTACAAGGGAGCAGACTTTTACCGACACAAAAAATGCTCACGCACGCGAACAGTTGTCTTCATTTCAAAGTGTTTACAGGACCATGCTTTTTTTTTATTTCATATGCAAATATCTACTCCTCAGTGAAAACATTAGCACTAGGAGGAGGAGGAGAATTAGTAACAGGAGGACAAGAAGGATGAGAAAAAGGCAAGAAGAGGAGAAAGAGGAACAGGGAAAGGAAGGACAGGAATAGAAAGAGGATGAGAAGGACAAACAGGAGGACAGGAACAGACTGAGGAGAAGGACGAGGAGGAGGAGGATCACTAGGAGGTAGAATAGGAGGAAAACATGGAACAAGCAACCAAAAAAATTTTGGCAACCCTGAAGCACCCCCTCATCCCCACCCCTGGGACAGGATGGGGCAGCACACACATTGGCATTGCAGGGTCACTGGTGCCGGCCCCATCCCTTTCCCTTGGACAGGAATTTCGTCTCCTGACAAAGGTAATGGTTGTGATGGCAAATCATGGGGATGGGAGACCCATGAGACAGGAAATCATCACAGGGCTGAGACATCATCATTGGGATGGGGAACCATGTTGGGGATGGAAAACAATGGCGCAATGGGAAACCATCGTGGGGATGGGAAATCAACACTGAGGACAGGAAATCATCAGTAGGATGGGAAATAATTGAGAGGGGAAGTTGTGTGGCATGAAAAAATCAAACCATCACGAGGCTGGCTGAAGCAGGTGCTGGCACAATGATCAACATGGGGATGGAGGCTGTTTGCCCCCAACAAACCCCACACTGACCAACCACAGGTACAGCGGCAGGTACAGCAGCAGTCTCCCTCTCCACCTGGTGCTCCTGTCCTCCACGTAACCCTCCAGCTGCCTCTGCCCACCAGCATCTCACCCTGTCACCCCTCTTTGCTTTCCTCAACAGAGATGTTCCCTCTCCAGCTGCCAATGGCATCGGAGGTGTCTGGCGTTAGCTTCACGGCCCCAGCCATGCAGCCAATGGTCACCGCCTGCATGCTGCCCTCTGTCCCGAGGCTGCCCATGCCCTCTGCGCCTGTCCAGCTCCACCCCATCACCTACCAGCAGGCCAGCATCTGGCAGGGGGTGCCAGGGCCCCTGTGGGCCCCCACGCAGCTCCCCAGCGGAGTGCAGTTCTCCCCCGTGCCTGCTCCTTGTTCCCCTGTGTATGGCTGGGGACAGCAAGTGGTGACAGGGATGCTGGTGCCCCACCAGCCCATGGGGCTGGGGCAGTGGGCCGTGGTCCATGGGGACCCCCTGTACCCCATGGATTCCTGCATGCTGCACATCCCTGCCCAGCCCTGCCCCCACCGCCACTGCCGCTGCACAGCTCAGATTCCAGTGCAGGGTCCCCCTGTGCTCCACACCCTGCCCGGAAGTGCCCAGATGCTGTCAGAGGCCTCCAACAAGGATGTGGCGGCCATCAAGAACAGCGTCCGTGCCGCCAGCCCCCACCAGCCTGCCCCAGCTCTGCCGACCAGCAGAACCATGACAAGAGGTGAGTTTTGGGGGGTGGCAGAGCCCGTAGGTAGGCAACCAAGCTGAGGGAAGCTCGCATCACCCTGGGGTTGGGTTGGCTTTGTCTGCTTTTTCAGCAGTGATGACCCCTCCTGCAGCACCAGGCAAGCCTGCGGATCTGCCTAAGCAAGGGCCAGCCACCTTCGCTGAGGCCTTTCCTGAGCAGGCAGAGGACACCACCATCAACCCTACACTTGCCTGCCTCGAAACAGCCGACGGCGAGCACACCATCCCTGATGTCCCTGACCGCCCCAGCTTGACTGCCTGCCTCCATGAGCTCCTCAACATCTCTGAGTAAGTGGCGGAGGGTAGTTGTCCCAAGGAGTGAGCTGTGGTGGCAGGTGGGGGACAGCCAGGACACCCTCCCCGATGCCCCCAACTCAACCACCTCCCTCAACAAGCTCCTTGACCTCTCCGAGTGCAGGGCAGAGGATGGCAGCCCCAAAGAGCGAGCAGCGGTGGTGGGGCTGGAGGACAGCCAAGTCACCATTGATGATGTCTCCAACTCTAGCGACTTCCTCAACCAGGTCCCTGACTTCTCTGAGTACGTTGCGGAGGGTGGCTGCCCCAGGGAGCAAGTGGTGGTGGTAGGGCTGATGGACAGCAAGGACAATGTCCCTGATGTCCTTGATTTCCCCAACAGTCTTGCCAGCATCCTCAATGAGCTCTATGACTTCTCGGAGCATGTGGCAGACAGCAACTGCCTCCAGGACCAAGCAGTGGTGGCAATGTTAGAGGACAAAGAGGACACCACCTTGACTACCAATGTCCCCAGCGTGACTGCTGAGGTCCTCGAAGAGCTCCCCAACCTCACAGAGTACATGGCAGAAGACGGCTGCCCCAAGGAGCAAGCAGTGGCAGCGATGCTGGGGAATAGCAAGGACACTGTCCCCAGTGTCCCCAACTTGACCACCTCCCTCAACAAGCTCCCCCAGCCCTCGGAATACAGGGCAGAGGGCAGCTGCAACAAGGAGCAAGTGGTGGCAGTGATGCTGGTGGACGGCGAAAACACCTTCTCCGATGACTCTGACAGCCTTGCCAGCACCGCCTCCTTTAACGAAGTCCATGATTTCTTGGAGCACGGGGTGGAGGGTCACTGGCCCAAGGACTGCCTGGCGGCAGCAATGCTGGAGGACATCGACTCCTTCTGGGGAGTGCCTGCTTCCCCCTTGCAGGACCCCAAGGGGAAGCAGGGTGGGGTGGCAGCAGACCTCCCCACCTGGATGCCACCGAGTACCTTGGAGACTTCTGAGGGGAGCTCTCCAGAGACTTCAGAGGACAGTCCTGTGGAGAGTCCCCAGGAGGATCCCCTGAAGGTTCCTCCAGAGAGTCCCCTGCTGTCCCCCCTCAGGATCCCGCTGCTGAGTCCCCTGGCCAGCCCCCCAGCTGCCCCCCACCATCATCCACCCCACATGGCCGAACTGGTGGAGGAGGTGCTGCAGAGGCTGCCCCAAGAGGTTCTGTCATCTCCTCTCACCCCGGCTGTCACCTCCTGCCAGGTGGTGCCCAGATCAGCAGTGGCAGGTTGCAAGACAGTCAAGCGCCCTGCGCCAGACAGCATTCCCACGACTCAGGAGACCTACCCGTGGGACAACACCCCATCCAGGAAGAGAAGGAAGATGGTGGTGTCCCGGGTGGTAGAACACTCCAAAATCCTGGCAGGGGGGAAGCTGGAGGGGGACGGTGTGGCAGTGGGCAGCCGCAGACAGCACGTGGGCGTCAGTAAGCGGAGGGCGTCTGACGCCAACAACGTGCCCACCAAGAGATCCAGAACCCTGGGGGGCGACAGGGGGCAAGTCCCCACCACCCTCCCAACCATTGTTGATATAGAACGCATGGAGCATGGATACCCATGACATGCGACCTGCACACACCCACTTCAGTCCCAGTCCTCTCCCACATCTCTCTTTCTTTCTTCGTTCATTAAAGGTTTGATGTTCGTTTCACAGTGCCTCTGCCTGAGGTCATTCGTGCAGCGGGATATGGGGGGGTTAAACGCAATCCCTGCTGCATGCATAGATCTGACCCTCCACCTCTTCATCCCAGTATATGAGGAACCCCCCAGGATTCCAGATGGAGACTTTTAATCAGAAACTTGATTCATGGACTCGGGGTAAACAAGTTAGAGCTCTTAGAAATCTCCCTGCTACCATGGAAGCCACAGACAATTGCACAGTAGATGCCATTTCAGCCTTGCAACAGGAAAATTCGTAGGACAGAATTGTCTACTACTTGATATGCTTTCCTTGCTACAAAGAGGCACCTGTGCACTGATTCATACCAGCTGTTGCACCGACGTTAACAAAACTTGACAAATCCAACAAAATGTCTGTGCCATTTCCATTTACAAATGTTGCATCAAATCGGTGTATCTCCTGGTGGATTTGCACTTTCTGCCATCTTTACTGTGATACACACCTTAAATTTGCAAAAGATGTTAATGAAAACTCTTATTATTGTAATATTATTTATCCCATTAAGAAGTTTTGTTTGGATTGTGATTAAGCTTTGCTTTGCCTTGTGCCATAGAACTAAACGATCAAATGCACCAATAGCAATTAATCTCGCATTTGCCCCTTGCTTGGGAAAGTCCTCCTCCTCCACCACCGTGTCTCCCATTAAGCCCAGCCATTTCACACATGTAGGGGCAAGAGAGGCTCACACCCTCACTCTGCAGAGCTGTCACCCCAACTGCTGGATCACGCCATTACCCATGACATAAGGGGTGGAGTGTGGTGAGACCCTCCTGCCCATGGTATGGCATCGGACCATGGATAGCGTGATTGCATGGCTCACACAGCTGCACGGACCCACTCACACATAGAAACCAGCGACCAGCCACATGTAACTACTTGCAGACCACCAACCCTTTTGAGACACGTCCAACTGGGTATGTAAAGGAAGTGTCTAAGTCAACCTGTTGGTCATATGACTGAACAGCGAAGGCGCAATCCCATTAAAAAGGCACCCCAAAGCTAACTCAGGGTAGCTCTCACTGGCTGATCCACGGGTACTGCCTCGCAAAGGAGACGTCCTTACCTCATGACGGAGAACACAACAGGTCAACAATTTCCCCGACTGTTACTCATAAGCCGGTAAGATTAATCTTTAAGGGTGTTGTACTTTGTCTACACAGCAAGTGAGACTTCCTCTTGTCTCTTTCCCTCATGCTTAGATCACTAGTACTCCACTCAGGCTTAATTATATTGATTTTTGCCTCAGTCTTTAGCAGTGGAACTTGCTGTTCCCTGGGCACCCAGCCTCATGAGCTAGGAGACAGGTAGGGCAAGCTGAACGAGGTCATCACAATTAAAGAGGAAGTGATCAGTGACCTGCTACACCGCTTGGATGCGCACAAGTCTATGGGACCGGATGGGTTACATCCAAGAGTGCTGAAAGAGTTGGCAGACGTGCTTGCCAAGCCACTTTCCATTATCCACCTGAAGTCATGGCTAACTGGGGAGGTCCCAATGGACTGGAGGGTAGCAAATGTAGCACCCATCTACAAGAAAGGCAGAAAGGAGGATCCGGGAAACTATAGACCTGTCAGTCTGACCTCGGTACCAGGGAAGGTCATGGAGCAGATCATCTTGAGCGCCATTACAAGTCATATAATGGACAAGCAGGGGATCAGGCCTAGTCAGCGTGGGTTTATGAAAGGCAGGTCCTGCCTGATGAACCTGATCTCCTATGACAAGATGACCCGATTATTGGACGAGGAAAAGGCTGTGGATATTGTCTACCTAGACTTTCGAAAAGCATTTGCCACTGTTCCCCATAGAATTCTCATGGAAAAACTGGCTGCTCATGGCCTGGATGAGCATACGATCTGCTGGATCAAGCACTGGCTGGCTGGATGGTCCCAAAGAATGGTGGCTAATGGAGTTAAATCCAGCTGGCGGCCGGTCACAAGTGGTGTTCCTCAGGGCTCGGTGTTGGGACCATTTCTGTTTAACGTCTTTATTGATGATCTTGATAAGGACATAGAGTGTATCATCAGTAAGTTTGCAGATGACACCAAGTTAAGCGGGAGTGTTGATCTGCATGAGGACAGGGAGGCTCTACAGAGAGACTTGGACAGGTTGGATCGATGGGCCAATGCTAATGGAATGAGCTTCAACAAGGCCAAGTACCAGGTCCTGCACTAGGGCCACAACCCCATGCAGTGCTACAGGCTTGGGGCAGTGTGGCTGGAGACCTGCCTGGCAGAAAAGGACCTGGGGGTTCTAATTGACAAGTGGCTGAACATGAGCCAGCAGTGTGCCCAGGTGGCCAAGAAAGCCAATGGCATCCTGGCTTGTGTTAGAAATAGTGTGACCAGCAGAAGTAGGGAGGTGATTGTCCCCCTGTTCTCAGCACTGGTGAGGCCATACCTTGAGTATTGTGTCCAGTTTTGGGCATCTCAATACGAGAGAGATATTGAGGTGCTGGAGCGAGGGCAGAGGAGGGCAACGAAGCTGGTGAAGGGCCTGGAGAATAAATCTTATGAGGAGCGATTGAAGGAGCTGGGACTGTTTAGTTTGAGGAAGAGGAGGCTGAGGGGAGACCTCGTCACTCTCTACAACTACTTGAAAGAACATTGTAGAGAGGTTGGTGCTGGTCTCTTCTCACAGGTAATTAGCGATAGAACAAGAGGGAATGGCTTCGAGCTGCAACAGGGTAGGTTTAAACTGGACATTAGGAAAAAATTCTTCACAGAAAGAGTGGTCAGACACTGGAATAGGCTGCCCAGGGAGGTGGTGGAGTCACCATCCCTGAATGTGTTTAAGAGTCATTTAGATGTGGTGTTAGGGGATATGGTGTAGGGGAGAACTTTGTAGAGTGGGGTTGATGGTTGGACTCGATGATCCCAAGGGTCTTTTCCAACCTAAATGATTCTATGATTCTATGACTGTCAATGTATATTATTATAATAAGGCTGATCAGACTTGGTCTGTAGACCATAGCTTTTTTTATCATCTGATACCCAAAGAATCCTTGTCGTGCAACAGGCATCCAGCTTTGATGGAAGTTTTAAGCAATAGCTCCCAGTGTTTGGCAAAGAAAGATGGGCGAGAGAAGCACCAGGACGTACGCAAAGAGAAAGCCCAACAGAAGTTGCCTCTGCTGATCTAAAAATTAAAGGGAAAAAAAGACTCAAAAAACAGAGCAGCCTTTTCCATGACCCCAATTTAAAGCAGAGCAAGCAGCTTTTATTTTAACACCGCTGAAGAAGTCCTTAAGAACCTCCTTCAGAACACTGCTTCAGGATTCAGGAGGCTCAGGTAGACCAGATTAAATGCTCAGAGTTACCAACACAGAATGGGAAAATGAAGAGGCTATTATGTAAAGTAACATTTGTACAAGGAAAAAGAAATTCAGCTTTTTCACAGTTGTAACAACGGTGATGTTTACTTCAGAGAAAGATGGGAATGAGGGAAATGAACCTGTCTAGGTTGTAGATAAAGCACGACCAGTTCATGAATGACCAGGGATTACTCCATCCAGACATGGCAGGAAAGACATCCCAGGATTAAGGTGACTTTTACTTCTGATGAAACAGTATCAACACCCTGGCAGCATGAAGGCTACATAAGGCTACTGAGAAGACTACAGTCCCAGGCTTTTTGTGGGACCATTACCCTGTAAGGGGCTTTGCCTTGGCAAAGCAACAGCAAACCAAACATTGCCACTTGAGCACTCGAACTACAGCGTCACAATCCCAAAAGGTTCCAGTCTGTAAGACTTGGATAGACTTAGCTGAGAAAATTACGTGTCCAAAAGAAATGTATCTCCAGCAGATAGAGCTCCACGGTCTGAGCACAGCACTACGCTATAAGCTTTACTGACCGAACCTCTACTTTTCTATGCAAATGCTAGTGGTCTCCATAGAGAGAAAGCTGTTTTAGTCAGTTCTCCTCCAAAGCCCTTACACTGGTAAATCCAAACAAACAGAAACACCCTTCTACAGAAAGCCACTGCAAGCAGAAAGGCAATAGTTTGTGAAATCCATATGGAAACCCATTCCAGCAGAAAAGAGAATCCTTACCAGACTGCTGGCAAAACTCCCCACGTGTCTAGGCCAGGGGGACGTCAGCAACATATCTGCACCTCCGACACTTGGGGCCCACCACGAAGATGGTTTCCATTCTGTCACATCCTCTGAGCTAAAGTGTCGGCAGGAGCTGGCTCATCCTGGGACTCGGTACCACTGATGCACATGACCTGCAGTCCAGAAGTACTCCTGCAAAGATCTTGATGTCCTGCATTAACATACCAGCACACACCTGAGATCATAGTAACACGAATGGTTGAAGTTGGAAGGGACCTCTAAGATCATCCAGTTCCAACCCCCCTGCCATGGGCAGGGACACCTCCCACTAGACCAGGCTGCTCAAAGCCCCATCCAACCTGGCCTTGAACACCTTCAGGGTCCATAGCTTCTCTGGACAACCTGTGCCAATGCCTCACCACCCTCACAGTAAGGAATTTCTTCCTAATATCTAATCTAAATCTTCCCTTTTTTAGTTTAAAACCATTACCCCTCATCCTATTGCTACACTCCCTGATAAAGAGTCCCTCTCCACCGTTTCTGTAGGCCCCCTTTGAAGGACTCCCCGGAGCCTTCTCTTCTCCAGGCTGAACAATCCCAGCTCTCTCAGACTGTCCCCAGAGCAGAGGTGCTGCAGCCCTCTGATCAGCTTCATTGCATCCTCTGGACCCGCTCCAACAGGTCCATGTCCTTCTTGTGCTGAGGGTTCCAGAGCTGGACTCAGTGCTCCAGGTGGGGTCTCACCAGAGCAGAGCAGAGGGGCAGAATCACCTCCCTCGACCTGCTGGCCATGCTTCTTTTGGTGCAGCCCAGGATGTGGTTGGCTTTCTGGGCTGCGAGCGCACATTGCTGGCTCATGTTGAGCTTCTCATCAAACAGCATCCCCAAGTCCTCAGGGCTCCTCTCAGTATAAACACTGCCAAGTCTTCTCTTATTTGCAACAGATACAGAGGATTTTAGCAAATCTTGCCTTACTTCTACTGAAACTTTCCTTACAGACAGCTCATTTTCTCTGTTTGGAAAGTGTTGTAAAGACCTGTTCTAGCGCAAAGGCTCCAGTCCTGCTCAGGGCAAAGAAGCCGTTTAGACAAGCCCCAGTTTTCTTTCCTCACTGCTGCCTTGTTTCCCAGAAATCAAAAGCTGTGTATGAAGACTGCATAAAAAAGTCAACTGCAAGTGCCTTTACTTGTTAATATTTTTGTCAGGCATTGTTCTAGGAAGACACTAACTTTTCCTGCTTGCTTTGCTACAGCTTCATTACCTTTAAAGATGATACTTCTTACCTCTGCTACTCCAATACAGCCTAACAACCCAGCAAAATCATACTGCAGGTAGGAAACCTTCACCATAGAAAGATGGGCACACTACAGGAATGAGTTACTGTCAAAGAACAGACTCCAAGACACATAGAGCACCAGCTGAGAGCAACCTCTGCTTCAACTACACCTAGCTCCACTGTCTACATAAGGAAACCAGCTCCAAAATGATCCCTAGCCCTAAGAACACAGATCATCCCTAGGGCAATGCTAAGGAAATATCAGCACACAGCACACAGGGACACCTGGTCATTCAGTTTAAGCTGATGGGGAAACAGACAGAGGACTAGAAAGAGAAAACATGATGAGAGAAAAGACAGAGGAGCCAAGAGGAAAGAAAGGTACAGGAAAAAGGCTGGAGAGATGGAGAGATCAAGACAAATAGGGACTCGGGCACTTCCGTCCCTGTCTCTCCAGCCTTTCCCCCCTCCCTCCCTCAGAGCTCCAGGCGCCGGCCTGTCCTTGCCTCACGGGCGGCCCCGGCCCTCCCCTCAGCAGGGCCGTGGCGGGAGCAGAGGCTGCAGCTCCCGACACAAGATGGCCACCGGGAGCCCCGTGCCGGGACTACAGCTCCCAGCGTGCCCGGGGGCGCCCCTTCCTGCCCTCTCTCCCCCACAGGAATCAGGGCCGCCTCCCCGGGGCTGGGCAGGGAGCGGAGGGAGGAGAAGTGGTGGTGAGGAACGGGCAGCAGGATTGTCATGCCTCACTCCGCAAAAAGACGGGGGGGGGGGGCGAGGGACTCAGATTCGCAAATAGCCAGCAACGCAGACGAAGGTGAGACAACTCTCAATGTCCATATACAAACATTTATGAGACTCACACAGTGATTAGGTCTTAACTAGGTCTACGGTAATTGGTTAGGTATATAGCAAATTATGGCAAGCGGTAAGGTACACACTGTTACTTAGCAACAGATATATAGCAGTTTATGGCAAGGATATCAGTGGCAGTGATATCAGCGGTACTTAATAATAGATATAAAGTGAACTATGGCAAGTGGTAAAATATGCCGTGCGTTACTTCTTTAAAATAAAAGAAAAAGGAAAAAAAGAAAAGGAACAAGGGGATAGAAAAGGAGAGACAGAGAGAGACAAAGAGATCCCTGGTCCTGGTTCCAGCATTGGTTCGGCCAACGCGGGTTGTACAAGTGCTCCTCTGCATAAAATCTCCCCAAAATCTTCTCTTCCAGGGGCACTTATTTTCCCCTTTTATGTTTGCCGTATCAGTATGATCTGCCCCACTGCTACAGTGACAGTTTCGTCTCAGGTTTCTTCCCCCTCCCCCCCCACAAGGTGATGTGTGGTATGATTTGGGTGGAGAGACGAGTGCTATAGTCATATATGTTGAGCATGATCTCAGTGATCTTCATTAGCATATGCAAAGGTATCAACTTCAATATGCATTTCACGGATTATGAGGCAAAGGTCATCATCGGACATAGTAGCCTTCCAAAGAAACAAACTACACAAATTCCTTGTTATCTTGTCCTTGCAGACAAGAAGCAGTTCCCTTCTCCAGGTTCAGGCGAGTTTCTTTCCCACCTGAGTAAGCGGGTCTTAGCCTTATTAGTTCTTTGAGCATAAGGCCTGCGTTATTCACCCCGCCACTATAGCTTCACTTACCTGTGTTTGAGACATTCCTCGGAAAGGCTCAGGGGGCCTCCTCCCCCTCCCGTTCGACTCTCACCGTTTGTGTCAGGGAATTTACAAGTTGTCTCTTACAGGGATAGAGCAGTAAAGAGATGGAGGGGAAGGGGACAGCAGGGGGCAGGAGGAAAACCAGTGATAAGCAGCAGGATGGAGGGACAGAGAGTGCAGGAGAAGGGCAGGAAGGAGGACAGAGGGATGGAGAGACACAGGCCGGGTGAGAGAGCGGGACAGAGGTGCAAAGAGACAGAAAAGGCACCAGGAGAGCGGAGTGACAGATAAATGGGATGGGGAACATGAGAGAGGGACAAAGGGGAAGGGGGGAGAGGGGAAAGGCAAGGGAGAGAGAAAGGGAGAGGGAGGGACAGAGGGCAGGGGACAGAGCAAGGGAAGGACGGGAAATGCTCCAGAAAGCCTGAGAAACAGAGGGGGGTGGATCAGGACAAGGAGGCACAGAAGGACAGAACAGCGATGGCCTCCAGGATTTTTCCTCTTTTTAGGCCTGCTGGATAAAGACTCGTCCCTCGAGAGATGGCTCAGGACCAGGCCAGGGCCAGCAGCACTGCCTTCTGCATCCCATGGCGGCGATGGGCAGAGGAACAGGTTGGCAGATCCCAGGGCTGGGTCTGTTTTTTCCCAGTGAAGCCCCAGCTGGTGCTGGCCCCACGCTGCAGCCCCCAGGCTGAGGCTTACGGTGCTATTTCTGCAGGCGCTGCACCCAGCTGGGCCCCGCTGCTGCTTGCCAGCTGCCCTGGGCTCCCCCCCATTGTCTCCAGCTCTCCTTTCTGCCAGTGCCAGGGGCATTGCAGCATGGCTTGCCTGCTCCCCACAGCTGTTCTGACCCACATCTGCAGCTCGTATGTGGTGTCCACATCACACAACTGATCCGGGTGGCAGGTCTCTCTTGCCCTGGGAAGGGGGACAAAGCAAGCCCCACCCCTCCCTTCTGATCTTTGTCCCCAGATGACCAGGTGGAGACCTACCATGCGCTGGCGAGCATCCTGCAGGGAGGTGACAGCTGATGGCAGAGCAAACCTGAGACCCACCTGACAGCAAAGGTGCCTGCTGGCCGCGGAGCAGCCCAGGTGAGCTGGTTCTCTTGGAGGCCACCAAAGAAGCCTTCCTCTACCCCCAGTTTTGGTGAGATATGGAGCATTGCAGAGCTGTTTCTCAGGCATCCAGGCCTGAGGGGAGTTTCCCCCTGCCCCTGTGAGAGATCCTGTTCTCAGGAAGCACCTCCCCATAGAGCAAACCACCCACGAGGTATCCAGCCACCCAGCACTGGGTACGACTGCCCTGAGGGCATGAGGAGGGGTCATCTGCCTGGTGGCTCTGACACAGGCATGATGAGCTGAAGCCCTGTGGTCATGGCTGGCCGGTTCAAAGTCTCTGAGTGCCTCAGCCTTTCTCCCTGAGAGTGTTTAACCAGCAGACTTTTTAAGGCTGTGACAGATGATGTGAAGATGGATGTTGGTAGCGTCCTGGTGGCTCTGTCCCACTTTGAAGTTGTGATATCTGAGATCTGGGGCCACCTGAAGGCTATGGCAGAGGTCTCCAGGGCGTTTGTGTTCAAAGTTTTGATATCTTAGGGCAACAATGTGCTACGGTTACAGACTGCATAGGTTACAGGGTGCTAGGGCTATGGGGTTCTGGGGTTATGCAGTGCTACGGTAACAGTTTACAAGGGTTATTACATACTTGTGTTAGGGAGAGAGAGTGTTATTCGGTGCTAGGTTCAAGGCTTACAGTGTGCTGGAGTTACAGGGGGGTAGGCTTACGGAATGACAGAGCATAAGTGGGATAGGATTAAAGCATGCTGTTTTTAGGGACAGGGTCTGGGCTTTTTGCTCTGGGTTTCCTGGGTTGTTTGGGGTTTTTTTGCCTTAGCTTATATTCTGGATGTTTTTTGGAGAGTCCTATTTGAGGTGGTTTTCTTGTTAGGGTTTGGATAGGGGCATGCTTTTTGATGTGTCTTCTAGTTGGTTTTTTGCTCCTCTGGTGGTTTGTTTTGCATTTTCTGCCTTGCAACCATCATTTCTGGTCTAATGTGGCTTTCCAGCTCGGCTAGCTTCATTTCTGCTCGGTCCAACTCATTTCTGCTGAGTTTCGGACTGTTTTAGATAGGTGTGGGTTATTTGTGTGAGAAACGCACCTTATCCACTAACAGTAGCTCAGGCAGTGATCGATATGAAGCACATTTTATTTAGACATTCTTGCAAGAGTGGGTGTCCTAGCAAGTAGGCACACCTGAGTTCCCGAAATAACTTCTTTTATTTCTTATCCCCGGCCAAAAGTTCCCTCCCCTGTTTCCCCATTGGCTAGGTACACCAGGGTTTACAGCCTATCTGATTCGCTTAAAACTACTTCCATTTGCTCCACTTCTGTTTACTTTTCCCCATCACCCCTCCTAAACCCCTTACTTCACCTGTTTATTTCTTCAGTTTTTTGGTATTATTGCCCACGGTAGCTGGTCTCAGTTAAACATTCATCCTCCCGTTAAACCACCGGTCCGGCATAGACTGGTTTCTCCTTTGTCTAAGGGATGAGCATTCTTGCCTGTCTGTTGATCAGCCTTTGTGTTGTTAATCATTCTCTAGCTACATCATTGCAGACCGGCCAAGTTGTTCCTCTGCAAAAACAATACTTAGATTTTTCTTACATTTGCAGTCCGTGGAGAACGACTGACAGATGACTAATGTGCACTTCTGGGGTGTGGGAGGACTTCTGCCTGTAGATAATGCATGTCAGATGTCTGAGTGTACTTCTGACTATGTGCAGACTTCCAAATACGTGGCCATTTCTCCTGCCTTGAGGAAGAGCCATAGGAAGACTTCAGCCACATGGAAGGACAAGGGTTTCACCAAGGGTACATGGCTTTTTGGTTTTTGCTTCTGAGTAAGAAATCTGCAAAGAAGCTGCTATCATTAAGTTTAGTGACATTTCGTAGAGTCCTGGACTGAGTACCGCATGTCTTGAAACATTGCTGAAAAAATGGTAGAGGTTTGTCTGTGTGTTTTGGATTCTTCAGGTTTGAATGTTTGCTCGTGGTTGTAACTTCTCACTGTCCTTAGCTCCCGTCTCAAGGCACAACGTGTCTTTAGGATGGGGTTCATCATCCATGATAGTGGATGTCAATCCATATTTCAAACAGACTTTTTTAGGGGCCAAATTCCTCTCAGATATGTTCAGTTGTCCTTGGTTTTGCCTCTTCACGTAACTTGTGAAGCGGGGAAGGGTCAGTGCTGCCATTTCCTCATGTGTTGCTTGTGCTACAGTTACCAGGGTTATCTTCCATCTGCAATTTCTTTGCAAGGAACCTCTTTAAGCAAAATGTACGTTTTGTGAGGGGTAGTGGACTCAACAGACCTTTTGTTCATCATCAGCACCTCAGGGATTTACCTGTTGTTTTTATTTATTGGTTTGCTTTTTATGTGCTGTGCTTAATTTAAAAAGCTTATTGTACCTCTTTGGATTTCTGTCCTTAAAGGAAGTCTAGGATTTCTGACCAGGAGTGTCCAGAACGGACTGTCCTTGTACACTGGTGTCAGTCTTCAGTCTAGAGAAATGTCTGGTAATGGTGTATTTTAATGTAACGTAATTCAAATGCATCTGAAATACACAAGCTTTGCCCTTGTTCCTCATATGCCTGGAAAATTATTCTCAGCAGCTCATAAACAGTATGTTCTGCTGTACCTGTTTAAAATAGTATATTGACAGAAATGTCTTCCTTACTGCCTTCACAGAGCAAGAATCTCCAGTAGCAAGGGCATACTGACCCTTGGGCAGCTTCAAAGTGACAGGTAACTGTAAACAGGTTAAAAACCAGTCCCATGGTAGCAGTCAAAGTCCACCTGACCCTCCACACTTAGAACGTCACAACTTTATGTGGGTAAGGGTACATACAGTCACTACAAGCAGATGTAACTGACCAGACAGTTGACCTAAAACAATGAAAAATTACTTTTGAATGGAGTGGCATGCCTTTAGATGTCAGGGTGTATTGCGTTTTCCTTCCTTGTTCTGAGCACACTGTACTGAGAGGGGTTTCCATCTAGGGGAGGGAAACTCATCCAACAGCCATCATCAATGTCAGGGCTTGTGGTCCTTGATGGACGGTTTTACTTGTCTTATTCTGCTTCCAGGTTTTCCCCTTAATGTTTGCTCTCTGGTTTATTTGCCTTTATAGTGTTTTTCAAATGTACTCTCTTTTCTACAGCTCAGAGCCCTGAACTATGTTCTTTTTTCTGAAAACCCATCAGGGGCTTTGGTGTTTACCTTGGGAGCAGAGAAAATGGGGACCCTTTAGAGCAGAGGATTTGAGAAACATTTCAGTGATATGCATCTTCTGAGGTTGAAAGTACCTGCTTTAATATTTTTTGGTTGTTTTTGCATTCTTTAGCAATATCTACTCAAAAGTCTACTTCAGCAAAAGAAGAAGAAATCGCTTTGATTTCTGTGTCTGACTGAAAGAACTAACCTGAACATACAGAAAACTGATGTGAAGAGACTTTTTTGTCATTACTGGGTACCACATCTGACTTGTAGAGCTTTCCCAGTGCGTAGGGTGCTGGTTTGTACATGGCACTGTTCAGTCTTCTTGCTGAACAGAGCCAGTTACACTTTCACAACTTTTTTCAGTAATATTTCACTTGACGTGCAGCTTCTTGCTCTGCACGTGCCAGCTAGCCTCTAGCCAGAAGGTGAATATTTGCGAAGATGAGTCTTTGCTGAGAGTCGTGGGCTGTGTACTGCTGGAACACGGGCTGGTTGTGTCCCACCAGTGCCATCGGGTTGTGTCCCAGGCTCAGCTTACCTGCTGCTTAGCACCAACAGGGTTTTGGACAGCATATGGATTCTTGGGGGATGGATGAGTATTTATGTCATCCTGTGTGTTTTAGGAGAGAGACTCAGTAATGGCTGGGGTGGGAATATAAAAGACTTGTAAGGAATTGTAGATGTCAGCTTTGAAGTACTTTTTTCACTTAGGCCAGAGTTTAAAAACCTATTTGACTACAGGAAAATATCCAAGATGAATATGAGGACTGAACTTTGACAGAAATATGTTTCTTCTACTAGAACATGGTAATTTCTGACCAATTTGGTGGCTGCTTTTCCTGCATCTCGAGGTAGATCCCTTTGTAGGTACCTCTCCAGGAGCAGCTGACTCTGTGGTTTCATAATGGCCTTTCCCTGGCCATTGTTCAGCAAATGCTGCTCCTTCACAGAGCTTATTCCAGCGCACACTGTGCTGCTGGATGGGGCTGAGGAGCTGAAACTTTGAACCAGGGTTAAAACTCATGTAGTCCAAGCAGCGGTGTAGTTTTGGTAGCCAGCGTTACCCCTAACCAGTGCGTCACCTCCTGCAGCTCACGGCACTGCTGCAGAAATGCCTGCGCCCGCAGGATGGGAGGAGAGGGAGGAGCAGGCAGATGGGGCTGCTCGTGCTCCTGGGAACCGTGAGTGACCCATGGGGAGGCAGGGAGCTGGTCCAGCTGGGAGAGGAGTGGGGAGGGTGGGAGCCCACACACAAGGGTGGGAGGAGGGTGGGGTGGGGGCAGTCTGGAGTGGGGGCACCGGGGAATGCGCACAGGGAATCCTCTCTGCTGAAACAGCACTGATGGGGGTCCCTGGCTCCTGTCAGTGGCAAACAGACTGGCAGGAATCATGGTCTTTTTGCAAAAGAGGGGAGGGAGCTCGGGAAGCGTTTGTGTCAGAGACGCATAAATAATAGTTTTTACAAATCCACTTGAAGTTTTCAGAGAGCTGTGAGATTGGGAGGAAAGGCGGTAGGAAGGAGGGAATGTGCTTAGTGACATATTCTTGTGGATGTACATTAATGTGCCCTGTGGCCAAGAAAGCCAATGGTCTCCTGGGGTGCATTAAAAAGACCATGGCCAGCAGGTGGAGGGACGTCATCCTCCCCCTCTACTGTGGCCCTGGTGAGGCCACATCTGCAGTACTGTGTCCGGCTCTGGGCTCCCCAGTTCAAGAAGGACAGGGAACTGCTGGAGAGGGTACAGTGGAGGGTTATGAAGATGACCAAGGGAATGGAGCAGTTCTCTGATGAGGAAAGGCTGAGAGACCTGGGTCTGTTTAGCCTGAAGAGAAGAATGCTTATCAATATCTAAAGGGCAGGTGTCAAGAGGATGGGGTCAAACTCTTCTCAGTAGTGCCCAGTGGCAGGACAAGGTGCAACGGGCACAAACTGGAACACAGGAAATTCCGTGTCAACATGAGGAAAAACTTCTTTACTTTGAGGATGACAAAGCACTGGAACAGGCTGCCCAGAGAGGTTGTGGAGTCTCCTCTGGAGAGATTCAGAAGCCACCTGGATGCACTCCTCTCCAGCCTGGTCTAGGTGAAACTGCTTTGGCAGGGGGTTTGGACTAGATGATCTTTGAAGGTCCCTTCCAACCCCTATCATTCTGTGATTCTGTGATATCCAAGGAAGATAAAGAAAACAAATATCTAAGTAAGGGTCAGCGTTTTTGAGTTTTGGCTGTTTAAATGGCAACCTGAACTTTTTGCAGCAATATCATACCTGTGTCTTGTAGATAAATCCTGAATGCAACCTTTGACATCGGCCTTTGCAGTGCCCAGTAACTGTTTTATACCTGCATGAGCTTTGTGCACAGAAGTTTTCTCTGACATTGAAGCAGTCATCTCTGTAGGCAGATGCTGCATGTCTCTATACAGGTGCTGGTCAGACTAGAAGCTTTAATGCCAATACAGAAGAGCAGCTTGGCACTAGAATTATGCTGTAGCTCTCACAACCAAGGGAGGCAGCAGACTTCCCTAAGAGGAGGGTCTGTCTGGCATAGTGGACCCTCTGTTCCCCTCAGAAGGGAGTCGCCTACAACTATAACCCATTTTTCCTTCCTTGTCAAGGTGGTCATGATATGGGGGATAGGGCTTTCTGACCTCGGGAACACCTCTGATGAAGATGGATCGTCACCCCCATCATCACCCATTGACTGGCCTTTCACATCCAGAGCCTCCTACCTGTTGTACAGAGGCATCTGGGAAGGTAGGCTGGGCAAGGAGGGGTTTCTCCATCCACCCTGGGCATGGACTTGCCTCCATTCGCTCCTTTCCTTGAAGCTACTGTCTTAGCCTGGCAGGGGGAGGTTGCAGGATCCCCTTGATCTTGTTGGTTTTTTTCTGGTGGCTGTTCCTGTTTCTATCTCAGGGAGGGCAGAGCACGATTCCACCAGTCTATCTCTTTCTTGGACTCCCTGATGCTCCTTAACCTTTCTACTACCTCTCGTAGCCCTGACACCAAGCTGAGCAGATCGTCCACCTGGTCACACCTCACACTGCTGTTCTCACTGCTGCCCTCCGTCACTAGCGAAATTCTCTGGCAAGCCCTGCAGGCCAGGACCTGCATGATTTCACTGGAGCTCTGTCTGGGTTGCCACATCCATTCCGGTGGGTGCAGAGGACATGGCTTTCTGCCAGGTGGATACGGTAGCTCTGCTCCTTCTGAGACTGTGATGATCACCAATGGAGCTCACCTGTTGAGCTGGCAGAGTGATGATGCCCTGCCATGCAAACTGTGCCACACTCTGTTTGCAGCGCTCCTGGTCACTTCTGGTCCCCAGGCTGTTTTTTATAGCTGTGGGGTAGCTGCAGTGGCTCTGTCAATGCCCACACCTTGTCAGCGTCTTCCACCAGAGCTGCTGGCTCCTGGTGGGTCTCTCCACTGCCCTGGCTTTTCCCTGCCTCGGGAGACCCCCCTGTGCATCAAGCTCTGCCGCTCTGCTGCAGATCGGGCCAGCGCACCTCGGCGACTGCTTACAGTAGCTGGCATTTAGCATTTTAGATTAGAAGAATATAATTTATCACAAGCAGATATGACGCTTCCCTGTGTGAACTGCATTCAGGACCTTCAGTGAAAACCTGTTTCTGTGTTGACGATACACGTGCCCCCAAACCAGCATGAACAAGGCAAATGTTTACTACTTGGAAGCATAATCCTCTATTCACAGAAACCATTTTGCCCTATGGACTTTTATACACTTTGCGCTTTTTACGGCTGAGTTCTTTTAGTTAATAAAAAATAAGCAGTTTTAAAAAACCAAATTAAACAAGATCTCAATTGCTGTTATTGCAAATGGGCATCTGATGCCAAACCTCAAGGCAACACCTGTTCTCTGTAAGCTTGTCGTCTTTTTTGTGGATACTGCTGTAACTCTACCGGCACAATTTATCAAGAGTTGTGATAGATTGTCCATCTCAGGAATTTTAAGCTTGGGAGAGTGTGTTTGTCTTACCCTACATGTATAACAGTCCAGGGAAACAGTCTAGAGCCTCATACAGGAAGACAAAAGTGGTAGGTGTGACGGTTTCTTCTTATTTTATTCTACTGGTATTTTAAAATAGAAATCCCAATTTTATAATACTGGCAAGACCATACAAATGATAAATGAAGGTAATAGTTTACCATTTTTCCTGACGCTTGGCTTCATTGGTAATGCTGAACCAACAGCATCATGGAAGTACCAGCCTGAGATTCATTCTTGAGCGTGTCTTGAACCATTGACTGCAGGCTGCAAACGGAAACTTGCTGTGAATACAGGATCCTATTTAATTCTTATTTATGGTTAATAACTATCTGATGGCTCCAGAACTCACAACCTTTAACAGGGATCTAGGAAAAAAAGCTGTGCTGGCATTTACCTTTACTTGCTTACCAAGAAGCAGGTTGACCAGAGCCCAGATGAGGACCAGCGTGGCGGTAGGAGGAGGAGAAGCCTTGCAGGAAAGGCTGGAATCTGAAGGAGGCAGACGGTTTCTGTTTAACACCTGCTTTGTGTAAAAGGAAGCCAATTTGGGATAATCAGTTCCCTTCTTCACCAAGGAGCCACGCAGGTGGAGCTCACTGGAAGAAAGGGCCTTGTTCCTGCCATGCTTCTTCCAGCGCTCGTGGAAGAAGCAGATGAATCCTCGTTGTTTTCCCTCTGTAAGATGGATGACATTTTAAATGTGAAAAGGTTTCCAGTGCTCTTCAGTGTGTCAAGTGCTGCTTGTGTTTCGGCTCTGCCAAAAAAGGTAAAGAGGCACAAAATCAGATAAAATGGACCAAAAATGTCGATAGGAGAAGCAGGGTTGAGATGTGACTGGCAACTGTGTGTACGTACTCCACATACAGCAGACCTGAGGACTCATGGCATGTGCTTGCCCAGCGAGGCCGGTCTTGCTGGAGGACGCCGAGCAGCATTGCTCTGCCTGCGGGCAGGGTCGGAGCTGGGCTGGGTGCTCTCCCTCCTGCCCGCGGGACCCTCCCGGTCCTCCTGGGCTGCACCCAAACAGGACGCTGGGGCCGGGGTTTGTCGGAGAGCATCTTGGAGCAGCGGCGAAGCCCTACAGAACCTTACCCAGAAAAGGTTAGCGGGCGTTTTAGATGAAAGTCTACGTGCTAACCGGAGGGAGCCAACTGAAAGAAAAATGAATATCTATTTTTCTTGAGGAGGTATTTCTGTGAAGAAAGGGTCCAAGCTCTTTTTGCCCGCCATAAGGCACAAAGCAGCGTGTTTCCCACGAGATGGCACTATTGCCTTATGCACAGAAAAAGCAGGTTTCAGCCCCAACTGCAGTTTTAAAAGCAGATTGCCAAAGTGAGGTTTGCAAACAAATGCATCAATTTTACAGATCCGAGCAGTTATCAACAGATCTCAAATGGGGAATTAGCTTGCTGACTGATCTGTTAAAGGTCGCTGCCTGATAAGGATGTGAAAAATCCTGACATATGGATGATGAGATTAACATCACCATCAATCAATTATTGGAGAAACTGGTGTGGATTTAGGGTTTTTTGGGTCAATTTTTTGAAATCAATGTGGCTCTCTAAAGTGAGTGGTATTTACCTGGTCATATTCTGACTGATCTTCCCAAAGGACTTCTCAAAAAAAAAACCCAACAAACCCCCAACTGAAAATCGAGTTGAAAATTAACTACTTTTAACATTTGTCCATTTTTTAATGATTTCTAGTTCTTATCTACTTCACAAAAATGTCATCTTGCAAAATTGTTGTATTTCGAGTAATTGTTCAGTTGCGATGGCTGGCTGGCAAGTTGTTCCACTATTCCCTTTCTCTATGACTGAAAGAGGTGTTTTCCTAAAAAATTCTGCAAAGTCTCTCCATCAGAAACATACTCCCTGCCTTTAGCTGCATGTTCTGTTGATTTTCTACTCAAAGACAAGGTCAATCTCATCGAACCGCCAGGGTAGAGCTGGAAGGAGCCCTGCTGTCACAGCGAGTGCTTTGGATAATCATGTTCTTAATCTTACTAATTGCTGTTTTAAAAACAAGTTTGTTTCGTACCATGCTCTGTCTCTTACTGCAGTGTTGTTCCAGAATTTCACTCCTCCGATGCTTGGAAATTCCCTTCTGATTCCCAGCCCAAATTTATTCACTTCCAGGCTATATCTCTTTGTTCTTCTGCCAGTCTCATTCTTTACCTTCACAAGGCCTTGTTCCCTCCTTTGGTAGTTGCCCCACTGATGAGAGCAATCATCTCTTCTCTTAGGTTTTGTTTCTCTAGGCTAAAAAAGCCAAATCTTTCCATCTCCTCTGAAGAGAGGGGCTCTTCGTTCCCTGGATTGTCCTGTTTGGGTGGCCCTGGCTATATTTCTGTTTCAATCCATCTTTCTTGAGCACAGATGACTAGAAATAGTGCACAGTATTCACGATGAGGCCTGACAAGAGCTTTGTATCATACATTTATCGATTTCATCGCACCATTGCAGCATCTCTGTGGTAAGTAGCTCAATATCTGCGATCAATTAATCAGCTTTATTATCCTCAGTTGTTTCAACCTGATGAATCTTTTTCCTCTAGAACACCAACTCATCCCCACGCTTTTTTGTGGGCGCTTGATTTTCCATCTCTAAATGCCTTTCGTATGGGTGGCACGGTTATTTTAGAAATTCTGAACTTTGGAACCGCACTTGCACACCCACCTCTCCTGCCTGCCCACGGCACATGGCACCACCGCTCACCCGAAACTGGCACTGCAGGAGCCAGTGGGCCAGGCGAAGGTGAGGGCGGCGCTGTCCTCATGGCTGCCAAGTCTTTTTTTGCAGTGGTTTACGACAGTTTACCTTGGATTAAAACCAATGCAAAGGATAACAAGGGACGATGCCCACTGCTGCCATGTGACCAGCCCTGAGAGCTGAACCCCAGCGGGACCGCTCTGGCCAGCTGAGACAAAGCGTTCCTCCCAGACCTCCTGGTATGTTTTAGCCATCTCTTCTCAGAGAGTTTGTCTCCCGTGCACCAGGCTGGTTTACCCCTGGAGAGCTGCAACCATCTGTAAGCAAGTTTGTCATTAGAGAATTTCCTGTAGGTAAAATAAAGGGAAGGATGCCTGGAGAAAAGTAGAGATGCCCGCACTGGAGAGCTTACTTTCACTGGGGAAAAGTCATCCATTTCCTCTGATGTTCATGGCTCATTTACTGGACTCTATTAGTTTTAGTTTAGGTGGCTGTTAAAGATGGGATTATGAGACGTAAATGTATGCACGAATGCTGTTCCAACCACTTTTCCTTGACACTGTGAATTGATATGGCAGGCATCATTAGATGGTTTGTACTCTAATGGGTAGAGAGCTCCGTTAATAAAAATACACTTAATACACAGCCTTCACGTTAGCCTTTTTCGGCTCATTTGTGATTGTCTGTGGGCCATTTGAGTCTCTGAAAAAGATTCCAAAATATCCATTGCCTTTTCAGCTGATGCAGGAACCTTCTATAAATGAGGCCTCTAAGAAGGAAGAACGACGCCAAGGTAATGCTTTCATTCTATAGTCACCCAGCCATACCAAGCCTGTCTCTGTAAATTTCAGCAGACGCCAGCTGACAGGTCAGTACTGAAGGGACATAAACCATTAAGGCCAATAATCTGCCCCTTCAGAAAGGAAAGGTAAGCAGCACTTCTGGTGCGAAAGGATTGGGCTACAATTTACGACTCAGAATTTTTAGCTGTTTCATGATGGGTTTACTGTAGGTTTTCTGTATGTTATTTAAGATTGGTGGTCAGAAAAATAAGAGCATGTGTGGTCTCTAGGGAGCAAAAATCACAGCAATTACACGACGGGGCCGTGGCGGGAGCAGAGGCTGCAGCTCCCGACACAAGATGGCTGCCAGGAGCCCCGTGCCGGGACTACAGCTCCCAGCGTGCCCCGGGGCGCCCCTTCCTGCCCTCTGCCCCCCGCAGGAACCAGGGCGAGGCCCTGGAGCCCCGGTGGGGCTGGGAGGAGGAGGGCAGAGAGGGAGAGAGCAGCGGAGAGAGGTGGGACGGGCCAGAGGGACAGGGAGAGCAGGGGGGAGCTGGGCAGGGAGCGGAGGGAGGAGAAATGCTGGTGAGGAACGGGCAGGGGGAGAGAGCGGGAAGGAGATGGAGGGCAGGGGACAGGGTCAGGACGAGGAGGCGGAGAAGGACAGAACAGTGACGGCCGCCAGGGCTGAGGTGGAGGAAGAGCAAATGGGGCCAGGGAGCAGGATGGAGGCCCAGAGGGAAGAGGGAAGGCCCAGCCAGACAGGCAGGAAAGAGGGGACAGGCTGCAGGACAGCGAGGAAGATGAGGGCAGGAAGCTGGAGAGAGCGATAGAAAAGAGAGAAGGACAGGGAGTGGGAGAGAGAGGTGTAGAGAGAGAAAAAAATAGCAACAGGCAGACAGGGAGCCAGACAGAGAAAGACAAATATAGAAAGACAAAACCAGGCTGTATGTCAGAGAGGGAGGGATGAAGAACATAAGGTCAGGGAGCCGGCCAGAGAAAGAAAGAGAAAGAAAAAAGATAGTGATGGGCTAGAGACAGAGAGGGAGGAATTAAAAGATGGGGGCAGGGAGCTAGGCAGAGAGCGATGAGGAGGGACCACAACTAGCAGTTACGGGCAACTGACTCCATTTCCTGAGCACCCCCAGCAACGGCGTTACCAGGCGCCTCAAGGAACGCGCTGCCTGCAAAAGCCCTTCCCTGGGCTCAGTCCTGCTGCCTAATATTGGTGATGGACGTCGCTCTGCAGAGTGGCCAGGACTGTGGGGAAAAAGCCCAGCTCGTGGCAGGGGGGAATCGCCCAGCTGGTGTTTTGTTTGTTTGCTTGTTGGTTTTGCGTTTGTTTGCTTGTTGGTTTTTCTTTTTCAAAAAATACCACTTAAGCTCTAAGTACAACCTGTAAGGAGAAGGGAACCAGGCGTACTAGGATGGGCACATCTAGAGCCCAAACCCGTCCAACAGCCACACAAACCACTGCTGGCTCCTGCTGTGCACACTCCACCGCCTGATTGCACGTACAGGCAGCCGCCCTGGGTCTGGAGCGCTCCCCAGGAGCGGCACCACCAGGCAGCTCAAAAAATCATACTGCCTGCAAAAACTTGAGCACAGCTTAATCCTGGGCAATTTCCCCCCTATTTAGGCCTGCTGGTTAAAGACTCATCTGTTGAGACATGGCTCAGGACCACGCCGGGGCCACCAGCGCTGCTTTCTGCGCCCCGTGGCGGCGATGGGCAGAGGGATATGTGCCCAGCTCGTGGGATGAGGTACATGCGCAGGGTGTCAGGGTCACCCCCACCTGTTTTTTCCCAGTGAAGCCCCTGCCAGTGCCACCTTGAGCTGCAGCCCCGGGGCCGAGGCTCAAGGAGCCGGGCGTTTCTGCGGGCGCTGCACCCTGCCGTTGGCTGCCCTGGGCTTCCCCCCGTTGTCTCTGGCTCTGCTTTCTGCCAGTGCTGGGGGCACGACAGAATGGCTTGCCTGCTCCCCAAAGCTGTCCTGACCCATGTCTGCAGCTCGTGTGTGGTGTCCACGTCACACAGCCGATTTGGGGGTGGCAGGTCTCTCTTTTGGCACCCTGGGAATGGGGGCCAGGCAAAGCCCATCCCTCCCTTTGGGACTTCATCCCCAAGAAGACTCAGTGCAGACGTACCGTGTGCTGGAGAGCATCCTGCAGGGAGGTGACAGCCATTTGCAGAGCAATGCTGAGACCCACCTGTCAGCACAGGCACCTGGTGGCTGCAGAACAGCCCAGGTGAGCTGGTTCTCTTGGAGGCCACCACAGCAGCCTTCCTCTGTCCCTGGTTTTGGTGAGATGTGGAGCAGTGCAGAGATGTTTCTCAGGCATCCGGGCCTGAGGAGGGTTTCCCAGTGCCCCTGTGAGAGATCTTGCTCCCAGGAAGCACCTTGCCATAATGCCGAGGCCGTATCTGCCCCCCTGGAGCTGGGTACAGCTGCCTTGGGTGGTCTCAGAGGGAGGACGGGGTCATCTGACACTGAAATGATGAGCTGAAGCCCGGTGGCCGTGGCTGGCCTGTTCAAAGTCTCTGAGAGACTCAGCCTTTCTCCCCAGCAGTGTTTAACCCAGGTTTTACTGTTATGTACAGGATCTGGGTGTGTTGGCCCTGGCTTCCTGGGTTATGTTATTTTTACGTTATCTTGTGTTCTGCATGGTCTTTTTGTGGAGAGTCCTCTTTTTCAGCTTGTTTACCGTTTGAAGGTTTAGAAAAGGGTCCTTGTTTTGTGTACAATGGTTTATCTGTTGTGGTTTTCTTTCTGTTTTGGTGGATTGTATTGTGTTTTCTATCTTGAAACCATGATTTCTGGTCCAATATGTCTACTGCAGGTGGGGCAGTGCCACTTGTGGTGCAGTCCGACTCGCTTCTGACTTCTGGCCCATAAGTAATGACTGCCAGAGGACTATGCGTACCTCTAAACTTACGTGGACTTCTAAATTCACGGTCATTTCTCCTGCCTTGAGGAAGAGCCATGGGAAGAAGCCAGCCACACGGAAGGACCAGGCTTTTTGGTTTGTGTTTTCGACTTATAAACCTGCAAAGAGGCTGCTGTTGTTAAGTTTAGTGACATTTTGTAACGCAACTGAATATTGTGTGACTTGAAACATTGCTGACGAATCATAGAATGGTTAGAGTTAGAAGGGACCTTAAAGATCATCTAGTCCAACCTCCCTGCCGTGCGCAGGGACACCTCATGCTAGACCAGGTTGCTCAAAGCCCTGTCCAAGCTGGCCTTGAACAATTCCGGGGATGTGGCATCCACAAGTTCTCTGGGCAGGCTGTGCCAGTGGCACATCACCCTCAGTGTAAAGAATGTCTTCCTCATAGCTAGTCTAAATCTACCCTCTTTCAGTTTTTTTTTCTGCCCGCCCAAGAGTCCGTCTCCACCTTTTCTGTAGCCCCCCTTTAGGTAGTACTGGAAGGCTGCTATAAGGTCTCCCCAGAGTCTTCTCTTCTCCAGGCAGTACTTCAGGTGGGTTCTCACGAGAGCAGAGTAGAGGGGCAGGATCATGTCACTTGACCTGCTGGCCACGCTTCTTTTGATGCAGCCGAGGACATGGTTGGCTTTCTGGGCTGCGAGTGCACATTGCCGGGTCATGTTGAGCTTCTCACCCACCAACACCCACAAGTCCTTCTCCTCAGGGCTGCTCTCAAATCATTCTCCTCCCAGTCTGCATTTTTGCTTGGGATTGCCCCAGCCCATGTGTAGAACCTTGCACTTGGCCCAATTGAACTTCTCCAGCCTGACAGGGTCCCTCTGGATGGCTCCAGCCTCCCCTCCAGCGTGTTGACTGCGCCACACAGCTTGGTGTTAGCCAACTTGCTGAGGGTTCACTCAATCCCAGCATCCATGTCACCAACAAAGATGTTAAATAGAACACCATTCATCACTGCTCACCACTTGGTCATCAAGCCGTTGACCGCAACTCTTTGAGTGCAGCCATCCAGCCCATTCCTTATCCACCGAGTGGTCCATCTGTCAAAGCCATGTCTCTCCAATTTAGAGACAAGGATGTCGTGTGGGACAGTGTCAGATACCTTGCCCGAGTCCAGTCAGATGATGTCAGCTGCTCTCCCCTTATCCACCAACACTGTAACCTTGTTGTAGAAGGCCACCAAATTTGTCAGGCACCATGTGCCCTTAGTGAAGCCATGTTGGCTGTCAGTGATCACAGAATCACAGAATGGTTCGGGTTGGAAGGGACCCTAAAGATCATCTAGTTCCAACCCCCTGCCCTGGGCAGGGGCATCTCCCACTAGACCAGGCTGCTCAAAGCCTCACCCAGCCTGACCTTGAACACTTCCGGGGATGGGGCATCGACAGCTTCCCTGGGCAACCTCTTCCAGTGCCTCACCACCCTCACAGTAAAGAATTTCTTCCTGATATCCAATCTAAATCTACCCTCTTTCAGTTTGAAACCCTTGCCCGCTGTCCTATCGTTGCACTCCCTATTGTCCGTATGCCTTAGCAGAGTTCCGAGAGCAGATCTGCTCGGTGCTCTTGCCGGGCACCGAGGTGAGACTGACCAGCCTGTCTGTGGAGGAAAACTGATTGCCTTTAGGCATAGGAACGAATCTATGGAACGTTGCGGGCATAAGACTCCCCTTTTCATCGGTATGTCCCTAAGAGCTCTATTGGCATTTCCAGTCCCCAGCCCCTGGAGAGTGTGGGAGCTTGTCAATAGGTTTCCTCTCCAGGCATAGCCAGGGATCTCCTTTCAGACTAGTGGCAAACCCGTCTTGGTGGAAGGCTGGTATCCTTCCTTTCCTCAGTGAAAATTCGTAATGTAGATGCCCGTCCCTGTACCAATGAGAATTCACTGGGACAGAATCCCAGGAGAGTATTTCTGGCAGAGGATGGGCTTTTAGTGCATATCCGGCAGTGGGGCTTTTTTTCCTCTGCTGCTGTAGTTTGGACTGTGGCGATGGGCGAGTTGTGGAACGAATACGTATAATCCACCACAGGCTCTTGAGCAAGGCTACCATATTAAAACCTGGGCTTCCAAATGACTATCAACAGGAAAAACAGACACCAATACCAAAATTAATGATCCCTTTTATACAGAGGACAGCACTGAAATCAAAAGTGTTTCCTGACTCCGGAAACCCAACAGGCATTTAAAGATCTAAACCAAGCAGTCGTGGAAGCTCCCTCCTTCGCCCTGCCAGACCACAACAAGCCTTTTATATTTATATGAACAGAAGGGAATATCCAGTTGGCCCAGAAGCGTCTGCAAGCCATAGCATATTACTGAACAGAACTCGACCTGGGAATTGAAGGCACGATTTCCCGCGCTAGGGCTGTTGCAGCAGCAGCTTTGATGGTTGAGAAAGCAAGAAAGGTTGTCCTGGGGCACCTCGTAACGCTGATGGTTCATTCCTGGCTTCTTAGTCCTCCTCTCCAGACAGAGTTCAAGCCGCTGTGGGTGTGCCACAGTCGGGAAGTACCTTGGCTTGTGGCATTAAACCGGGTGGTCGTTGGCCCCTTTGGCTGACCTTTCGGTAACTGCCCCAAGGAACACTCAGACACCCTGAGATGTCCCCTGCCTTCGCTGGCCCTGCGGTGCGGGCAGCCGGGCGCCACACGGCAGAGCCGGCTGCATCTCCCCCAGGCTGTCTTGCCTTGTCTGGCTGCTGAGAGGAGGGGACAGCGGGGGTGACAGCCTGGGGGTGACAGGAGGGACCCCGGAGACCTGGGGGGTGACAGGATGGGGACACCAGCAGCCAGGGGCAGGGACAGGCCTTTTGTCACAATGCACTGCGTCCCCTGGGGCATGGAGGGGGGGGTGGGTGGGCCGTTGCCCAGTGGCCATAGTGACTGGCCAGGCCTGGCAACTGTGTGCCAGAGAGGGAGCAGAGACAGAGCTCGATTCAGCCCCCACTGCTTTCCCCGGCCCCTCGGTGGGCCCTTCCCTGCGCTGCCGCGAGCCCGACCCAGCACAGAGGCCGCCACGCTTTGTACCCCTGTGGACACCGTGGCCCCTGGACCACCTGGCCACAAACATGTCATGCGTCCACTACAAGTTCGCCTCCAAGCTGGCGTATGACACGGTCATCTTCAACGGCCTGAACATCTGCCTGCGGGACCTCAAGCGCCAGATCATGGCCCGCGAGAAGCTGAAGGCGGCCGTCAGCGACTTGCAGATCAGCAACGCCCAGACCGGAGCAGGTGCGGGGGGCACAGCGCGGGGCCTCGGGGACCCCCCCGTGGTGGCCACGGCCTGCGGGAGCCATGCTCGGCTCTTTGCGGGTCGCCCCACGTGGTCTGGGTCCCCCCGGGGCCCGTGTTGTGGGCGTGGGGGGCACCGGGAGGGATGCGGGGCGGGGATGAAGCGGGGCGGGAAGCCATAATGAGATTCGGCCGCCATCGGGAGCTGTGACTTGTGCTGGGGGCCTCGCAGAGTAGGTAGAGATACATTTCAGAAGTCTTGGGTTTTTCTAGTAGTGTTGAATAAAATTGTGAAGGTCTTTTGAAAAGGGTTTGATTTGCTGTAAGGGCTTTGCTGCAGAAGGGTCTCTGAATTTGTCTTCCGTTGCTAATGAACTTCAGCTTGACAAGAGCCAGCCGGCTGAATGGCTGCCTGGCTGGTGTCACTTCTGTCGTGGCTGGGTCCGTGTACAGCAGAGCCTTAAAACCAGAACGGTAGATGGCAATAAACTGTGATGGGCCCGGTGGTTATCACCGGGAGAAAAAATGTTTTGAAATAGGCCAAACACAGAGATTCTGTTATGGCAGCTGAGAGAAACCGAGAGCAAAGTTTTAGGGGAAAAATTGATGCTCATAAATCTATTAGCCCATAAAGTATTACTGTAATATACGTAATAGCATTTTCACAAAGTGCGTTTCTTTAGTTCCGTATGTAATCACAACGCAGTGAAGAGGTATCTGCTTCACTAGGTTCTGTTAAATGTTCCAAATTGGCTGATGTTTTTTCTGTGTT
Organism: Alca torda; assembly: GCA_008658365.1. Classification (NCBI taxonomy): domain Eukaryota; kingdom Metazoa; phylum Chordata; class Aves; order Charadriiformes; family Alcidae; genus Alca; species Alca torda. The sequence goes on along the minus strand of CM018094.1, from coordinate 7,524 downwards.
TATGTTGTTACAGAGTACGCAGATGACAATGCCCTGATTGCTAAGAACTCGTCGGTAATTGTTAGAAGAATCGCTGTTGGAGAAGTTAAAGCTGCCGGCAAAACATCTGCTGTGTGAGTGTCCATAAAGCGTCGAATTCTTTGTGAGGGGCTTCAACGTGTGAACTTTTTAAATGGATGTTATTTTACGGAGGCACTGCGATTGTATCTCTCTCGTGAAAGCTGCCCTAAATGTTTGTCATCATGGGGTAGATGTTAATGTGTCTGTCCTGAAGCAGGCTGACATTTTTAGGCCTGCTGGGAGATGGGGTTCCAACTCCATCAACGGTAACTTCTAAGAGGATTCTGCTGGGTTTGTTCTTGGGGTTGGCTGTTCTGAGACCCAAGTTGTAGGTCCTGTTTCCTCTCCGTGGAGAGATCCCTTATTATATGTGTTTGCTTTTATTGCTTTTACAGGAATGACAGATAGCCATCGTAGTGTAAACTTATAATTTGTTTCCACCTCAGAGGGGATGCCTTCAGGCACTCCCTAGTAATTCTGGACACCGCAGCGTTGTGCTTATAAACATGGCCTTGCTTTGGGGGTGAATTTATGTATTTAAATACGTGTGCTTAGTGCTACCTTGTCAATGCATCCTCCATTTCTGGCTGGGTGGCACCCTCCCCGGGTGTTGTCATGCTGCCCCAAAATGAGAGGGTAGAATCAAATAAACACCTGAATGTGGGGATAAGGATAGAACAGCACTGCTGTGCTAATGTTGAAAATTAACCAGGCAGGTGAGCTTTCTGTCCCTTCAGCTGGAAACATGGCAGAAACCACTGGTAGAGGGGCTGACGTCTGGGAATGATGAAAGTATGCTGTAGTGGTGGAGAGGCCTTCAAACATGTGTTACTTGCCTAGTAGTATGTTCTTCAAGGTAAATGGATGAAGAAACCATTGTGTGGCAATCTAAAGCATTTCCTTGTACTTGTGGCTGTAATTGCGAGCCTGGTGGTGGTCTGGCAGTGGCCGGAAGCAGGCGCCTTTCTGTTTGTACATCAGTTCCACAGCATCATTGTCAGATGACTGATTTTTTTCACTTAAGTAAACTTGCACTTTGAAGTGTTTAGACTACCCCGGTTCTTTCTTAGAAAGTAAAGTGCTCTACCCGGTACCTCTTGGTAGTACCAGGGATATACAGATTGGCTAAAGTTACCTTCATGATTTGATGGTTGATTATTCAAGACCACAAAACTGTAGTGCAGGCTTCACAATTTTGATAGGTAGCAGAGACAAAATATCTGAGGACTTCCTCTTGCACTGCTGTGCTCTGTATCTGTAAGTCTTGGAGTAAATTGTGACCAAGTAGAAACGTGACTTTGGAGGGTTTTATCAGTTGCACTGAGCATACCAAGAGAGAACAGTTTATGTATGCAAATGAATTTCCATATTCACTAGATTATTTAGAACATAATGCCTTGATGTCCAGGTTTTGTGATCTGTTTTCACTGCTTTATGTTTGGTACGAGTGCTTTATTTTAAGTTCTGATTACCTTTATTTCTTCTTCTAGAAGCGGAACTGAGCCAGCGAGCGGAACATCAAAAGCAGTATGTAAAAACACAATCTCACCCTTTTTTCAACACACTTAATTCTAAACAAGAAATTCTAAGCAAATTCTAAACAAATAGCCTTGTGTTAATTTTGCAAACATTAACTTCATATATTCTCCAGTAAAACACAGTATGTATTGCAAATACAGCGTATTTAATTCAGCATAGTAAAAACTGAGTAATGCCATCGCTTGCACAGTTCAAATGTGACTGTTGGTATTTGTGCCTCGTAATGCATTGTATTTCATATTGAACATGCCCGGCCATTTCCTGTATGACTGTGTTGTACAGGTAATATATGCTGGTTTTTAGGTCATGCCAGTTCAAGGTTTGCACACTGATGTGCTACATCTGTCTGTCTATAGCTAGCAAATATGTATGTTTGTGTGGGGGTGTGTGGGGTTTTTGTTTCTTGCAACAAAAATTGTTTAGAGCAGATTTTTTTTCCATTCTCACTTTATATCACTTAGCTTTTGTTTTTAAGTACTTTTTTGCCTAATACTTTTTGAAAATGTTTTCAAAAGCCACTGAGAAACCATCATTGCTAAACTTGGTACTGTTTCTTTCTTTTGACACGGGGGCTCAAACAAATACCGAACCCAACATATCCCATAGGTTTTGAGGACAGTTCTGATTCCTTTTCATGTCCTTAAATACTTGGGTATTTGTTCCTAAAAACTGTACAATTGAAGTGCTACTGTTTGGGCCCCTCCGAGTACATCAGTGTCTTTAATAGATTGAGGTGAATTGCTACAGAAAGTGGTATTCTAAAGTTCTGCATTTGAACTTTCCACTTTATCTGATGAAGCAGTTTAGTTTAACAGTTTGTCTGCAAATGACAATGTGTAAAACCCAGTGTACAAATTCTGGCACAAGGTTATAGCCCGGTGCATTGGTGGGTAAAGTTCAATGTGTACCTCAAGGAAACCTCCAAGGGTCCCACTATCTTCAGAGCCAACGCAGAGGGCATCGCCTGCCCCAGCAGGGCTGGGTGCTCTGTAGGAGCTGCCGTGGACCAAATGCCACCAGAAGTACAAGTTCCAGCCCTGCCCGTAGACTGCAATGACCCTCTTGGTGTCACTGGGACCTGTTGATTGCTTTTCAGAATTGTAGCTGCGTTTCCTCTGGGGTTTTGCCTTTGGGCTTCTGTCATGGCTGCTCATCTGCTAACCCGTAAGAGCTGTTGTATGGTGAGACGGTAAGGAATGGAGGATGATGAGGGGTCAGTGGCTCAAAGGCCCAGAAGGTGCCGTCTGGAGCCTGGGCTAGCACTTGTACATGAGGATGGGCTGGGTTTTTCCTTGGCATGTCAGTACATCCAGACTTCTTCGGAAGGACGTACTGCACTTGCCCCAGCGTCCCAAAGCCAGTCTGCAATGCTCTGGGCAAACCCACTTGTTAAATGATGGCATGGTTAGGAAGAACCGCTTGAGACAGGAAGGAAGTCTAATGTGTTGGGATTATTAACTTTGGGGGGCATGTATGTATTGAGCTGCCCCCCCTTTAAGGGGGCTTGTCCCCGTCCCCACTGCGCTCCTGTTGCCATGGCCCGTGTTCCAGTTGCAACTGCCGGTGCCTGGCGATGGGCACAACACAGCACTGCTGCCCTGCTCCCCACGCAGCCCTTTTCCCCTGCTCCTGACGCCTCGAACAACAAACCCAGCCCTTCCCTTCTCCCAAGACCCCTCTCTGTCTGTGTGCTGATATTTAGGAGGCATCATGAAAGCCCTAAAGGAGAGGACACTTGTGCAGCCAGAGGTAGGGCCCCACTGCAGGGAGGTGGGCACCCCCACTGCCCGGGCAGGATGGAGCAGGCTCCGGGAGGATGGAGTGGGGTGGGCACCTTGCTCTGGGGAGCTCGGGGGGCCGGGAGCTTGGCTCGCCCTCTCCCCCCACCCCTGCAAGGCCAGGGGCTGGGAGAAGCCTCTCTGGGCTGCTCATGCCCTGCTGGGATTGGGCCTCCCTGCACCGGGGGACACATCCCCCGGGGAGCCCAGGGTCCCCTGGGCTCGTGCCAGAGGGATGCTCACCAGGAGCAGCCGGGTGCTGCCCAGAGCCTGAGCTGGTGCCTCCGCTGCCCCTTTTCAGGCTGTAGCCCTGGGAGATGATCCCTGCCTGCGGAGCAGCACTGAGCCCAAAGGCCGCCTGCAAAGAGGAAGGAGCTTCTGGGTGCCCAGGCAGGCGCGGGGCTGGGGTCTGCGCGTGGGGGGTTGGGGTCTGTGCCCGGCGTCCCCCTGCGGGGCAGGGAGCAGGGCCGCTCACCCCTGCCCGCTCTGGTGCATTTATGGGTAAAATCCCTGTCACTTTGCTTAACTTCTGCCTGCGGTACATTTTTGGATCTGGGTGTTTTCAGGATTGGATGCTGCTTTCGTTTCCCAAAGGTTAAGCCTTTCTTTAGCATACCACCACTTTGAATTTGCTTTTGGGAAAGGGGCAGCATTTTTCTTCAGGTTTGAAAACGCTGTCATTCTGCTGCTAAAGTCTGAATCAGTAACCCAGGGAAATACTTGACTGGTAGTGGTCTAGGTCTGGATTTGGCACGTGGCTTGAATACCGTGTGAAACTGTGCGTTTCAAAATAGTGCTTGTAGTATGAAACTTACTGTGTGGTGGGTTTAATTTTTCATCTTTCTTTGAAGTAGAACTGCTTTTTCTTCACTAGAATTGTGTGAGGCATTACACTAACCCCGCATCACTGGATCTGATCACTTGGGTTGGAGATAGTTGAACTGACCCAGTGACCCTCGCAGTTAATGTAGTGCATTTATGTAAGCCACATTTATGGTATTTGATCTAATTCAGATGGGTTTTTATTTCTTGAAAAGAATTCTTTTTCTCGTTGTTTGCTAGCATGCGTATAAACACAAATCACGTGTTTGTAAATAAAGTTACCATTCTTTTAGCCTCGTGTGTTCCCTGCCATGTCTGCATTATATTTCTAAGTAGCATCTTACCACCAGCTAACAGAGGCGTCTCAAAAAAGCCCCCAGAAAACAAAAGGAGGGAGGGCAGAAGCCTTGCATGGCTCTTTACATGTCCTCTCTCTCACTGTAAATCAGTGCAGGCTCAGGTGCTTCTAGTGCTGGAGACACAATTAGCTTTAATCTTAAATCTACCTCAGGTCTTGGTCAAGAGTGTGGGGATTTTGTTTTGTTTTGTTTGAAATACACACGTTTCTGGATGTATTTCAAAGCAGAACCTGGATCTTAGTGTGGTAGGAGTAAATCACTGGAAATCTTGCCAATTATTGTTGCAGAGTAAAGCAGCAAATGTAAAATTAGTTAAGACTTTTTTAAAATGGATGCACAAAAGCTTAGTCTCTGGCAATTTCTTCATCATCTTGCTCTTACGTTAGCTGTCATTCCGCGCTTGCAAACGTGTGCTGCTCTCCTGCTGTTACTACAGCCACAGCCAGGAAGTGGATCCTTTTGGTATGGCCGTGTCAGTAACTGCCAGGATCTCTGTCGTGGCAAACACCTTCGTTTCAGTAATTTGAGCAGCTTATTATTTTTCTAGGCAAAGTGGTGGGTTATTTTTATTGGCTGATGTTTTGGATTGCTGTTTTTGTTTGGGCTTTGTGGGGCATGGTGAGCTTGGCATTTTTAACCTCATTGAGCGGAGGGGCAGAGTTCATGTTTCAGGGCCGATATGCCGGTGCTTTATTTTGACAGGCAACTATACTCTGTTCCTAAAAGCATAACCATGTGCCTTTATCCATGATGTGAAATTAACGATTAGTTTACAGGCTACACTGAAGATAAGTTTCCCGCAGTGATGCTTTCTTCTCAAATAAATATTTTTTTAAAAACCTTTTCAGCTGAAAATGGACAGCCACCTCACCCCTTCGACTTTTATGCAGTTGTGAGCATTTGACAAGGGTCCCTCTCTGAGATATTCGGGAGCAAGAAGTTGATCTCACGCGGGCTTGATTCGTTTAGTTTCTTCTCATTAACCACATGGGCACTGCTAAGCTCGCATAGTTTTGGACTTTGTTTTGAACAAAGACAAATCACACTGGGTTTGAAACGCCTCTTTCAGTGACGCCGAGGACATAGTGCTACTCTCAGACTAGAGCAGAGGTTAACTATTGCTGTGTTTTGATTGTGGAACTTGAATATGTGTTTCATTTTTTGTGAACAGATTGATGACTCTCCTGCACCTCTTTCTCTGGCCCAGCTTGTGAAGGTAAATGCACATATATATATATAATCTTGTCAAATACTTACCCCACCCCCCCAAAAAAAAGTGTTTGCTTTGTATTTTTAAATCTTATGCTGTGGTCTACAGCTGGATAGCTGTTGTAATGTGAACACAACGTTAATTTAATTTTTAATAATTTAAAGTACTTATGTTAACTTTAAAATGCGTGTGTGTTTCGATACTGTCCTGTAAAGAGTAGTTCCCAGTTTGGGCAGAGAGAAGGGCAGTACCTTATCAGCCTCAGCGTAACGTTGCAGGGTTACTCATCTTCAAGACACAAAAAAGAAGCCCTTCAGACACTGTTTACCGTTTTTCGCACGTCTCGTTAATTTTGCGTTGGAAACTAAAACATTTTTTACAGAAGAATGTGATTGGCTGCAAGTTATGGACTTTTCAGGGGGCTTTGCCACAGCCAAGATAGAAGCGTTTCTGTAACACGGACACTTGCATGGCTATTCCCGAATTGCCAGTCATTATAGTTACAGATCCATTCTTTGAGTGCTGCACACCTTCATAAATTCTAGTGTATCTACAGTGACCAACACAAACTAATTTGTTTGCACGGTGACTGTGTAAATTCTGAAAACGTACCTCATCGTTTGTCGGAATATACCAATGTGTGTGTGTGGTGTATTGGCAGCGGTGACCTCCTGAAACTGTTGTAATACCGTGTTTTGCTATGGAACTGCTTGCATTTTTGCTCAACAATGCGTAACTTTGTCTGGGAAAGCACTAGCGGTTGCACCTTGTGAAAAGGCGTAGCGCTAGCCAATTAAAACACTAGTCTTTAAAGTTACAAAGATTAGGGAAGGCAGGGCCTAGTACAGCGGAGCTCGTTCTTTCTTCTGAAAATGAAGGCGGGAGTTCATTTCCAAGAAAGAGAAATCTTTTCCCGCTGGTACCTTCTGCCCTCTCTCACTGGAGTGTGAGACACATTTCCTAATGTGTACATTTAGGGGGTGGAATAAAGTAAAAAAGAAAGAGTTTGGCAGGTAGCCAGCAAAAGACATTGGTCTCCATCAGTGCTGTCGCTAAACGTGTCCTGCCTGTGAGGTTCTGTAACCTCATGTGAAGTTTTACTCTAAAATGTGAAAAACTGTCCAAGTGGGGTACACGTTTAAGCTTTTGAGACAATTTAAGTATTTCAGAAACATACGGCAGCTCAAAACTGTTACTTTCTCTAAGCTCTTTAGTGCAGACTGGCTTAGCATGGAGGCAATGTGTTATCGGTCTTCTGGTTTGTTATTACGATGTATTAAATGCCGTATTTCAATTTTGGTCTATTCCTAGTACTGTTTTGTGGGTTTTGGACGTGCATTGTAAACCGTTTGGGTTCCAACAAATGAGTCGAGCGTCTGTAAAGTTTTCTGTAAATGTTAATGGAAATGATTTCAGAGATGTCCATCTGGATTATGTTACTGTTGAGAAAAAACTATGTCTAAGAAACAACCATTTAATAAAATGTAGAAACTAGTTTGTTGCTTTTGTGAATGAATGCACATAAAGCCAAAAACATGAGTGGCTGATCTGAAGGATGGGGACCTGAAGGTCCAAATCGTTGGTAGTCACTCCCTTAGACCCTGCTTGTAACTGGACTTGCGTGTAATAAAAACGTTTTAAGAAATGCTGCTTAAATAAATCCAGTGGGCTTCAATAATTTGAAGATCTAGTGCCGCACAAGGCTTATATTACACTTTGTATGTTAAGAGGACACCGTCAACTGGAAAAAACCTGC